>JAJQJQ010000045.1:0-1200000 GCA_028622995.1 Panagrolaimus kolymaensis | reverse complement strand
AAAAAAGCAGCAACGTTCGAGAATGAGAAAAATTAAAACTGCGTGAAAAAAAAAACATATTAACGACATGCGACAATTCTCACCGCCTAACCACAAATTATTTTAGTTGATTTAAAAAAGTTGAAAACTTTTATTGAAAAAAACATAGCTTAAAAAAAATTGTTTAAAGACTATCTAAAAAACACTAAAAAATGGAATCAAAACTTCAACGAAATTTTTTTTGCAAAGACAGAAGAATCACAAACAATTTCCAGGCATGGCTCTAAATTCTATAACAAAAAAACACTAAAAAAATGGAATCCAAAAAGAGCTCATTTAATTATTTATTATTCCCAACATAACCAACAAGTCACTTAAAGGATATTACAAAGGAAGAAGAAAAGAAGAAGAAAAATCTAGTTAGTTGTTTACGTTCAAAAAGAAAAAAACTTTTTTTTGTCTGTCGGTCAATAAAAAACTTGTAAAAAATAAATGGAGGGATTCCGATATATATTTTTTTATGATTCATCAAGCATTAATAAAAAAAGAAAAGAAAAGGGATTAACTTAGAGAGAGAGAAAAAAAAAATTTGCTATCGCGCGTCCGAAAAAAAATATATAATAAAATTAAAGAATGCACGAATTTTTTATTTTTTAGTAAAAAAAATATGCGAAAACAAAAATGATTCATGAATTTATTATTTTAATAGTTTTTAGTAAAAAAAATTTTTTAATGACAGCGGCAGCAGCTGTAAATCAGCTGTTTTCGTGAGAAATGATCGATCATCCAAAAGAAAGAAAAAAGAAAAAAAGAAGTTCTCGAAAAAATTTTAACCAAAAAAAGTTTAACAAACGTAAACAAAAAAAATTAGGTCGTCACAGAAATTGAAATTAGGTTAGTAAAACTTAAAAATTAATTGGATTAGCAAAATTTAAAGTGAAATCGGGAAAGGAAAAGTTATATTCATGGGGGCAGGAAAATAGTGACAGTAAACATTTTATTTTTCAGGAAAATGAGAGTAAGCAAACAATGGGAAATATTGCAAAAACATGTTACTTTCCTCACGTTAGCTTAGGTGAGACAAAAATATTTTTTTGATTTTCAAAGAAAACTAAAATTAAAAAGAAAAAAATAAGGCTTTCTCATAAACGACGACAGTAAACAAGAAAGCAACACCCAAAAAATATTACTATCTTTCATGTGGAACAAAAGAAAAAAACAAGTTCGTTCGAATAAACTGAAACCGCCGCAAACCAAAATAAAAACAAAAGAAAAAAAAGCACTCATTAAAAAAATATTACCAGGCATCAAAAGAAAAAAAATAAATAATAAAAAACATGTAAAAAATCAGACAACAGAAAACCAGGCAGAATTGAATGAGAAAAAATGAAGAAAAAAAATCCGTAAACATCATCATCTTTGTCTGTTGCCTCCTTGACAGACTGCCTTTTTTTCTTCTTGCCTCCTCCTTTATTTTTAAAAAAAAATTCCATAAACAACTCTCTCAAACAAAACAAAAAAATTTTTTTGAAGAAATAAAAATAAGTCGTTAAAAATTTTTTTTCTTCAAATGTTTGTTTTTTTTGTTGTGATTTTTGTTTTAAGTGTGTCGTTTGTTTTTTTCTTATTTTTTTGTAACAAAAATTAAAAAGCAGACGATTATTGGTATATAAAATGGAGCAACAAGTAGGATATAACAAAAACAAGGAAGAAGAAAAGGGATAAAAGATGAAATAGCAAAAATAAATGAAAACAGCTGCCTGCTGTCTGTGAATAAATAATAATAGCAATAATATTTGAGGCAATAAAAACAAAAAAATAAACCAACAACAACAGGGAAGTGATTTATAAAAACATAAATGAGCAACGTTGATAGTAATTAAATAAAAAATAATTATTATGTATCTTCGTAGTGGAAGAGAGAGGACAAAAAAGTGACAGTAATAATAATTTGCAAAGATTTTGTATAAAAAATGTTACTATTATCTTTTTGTCATCAACACCAAAAAGCTACAAATAAATCTCATAATATTTAAATTAATAGTTATGTAAATATTTTTTTATGCTTGAAAAAATAAATAAAAAATAAAAATAATTCAACCAAAAACAAAAATGGAGGATAGGATGTCTGAGAAAAATTAAAAATAAATTCATTCTCAAAAACACGCCGCAAACAAGCAAAGTTATTTGAGCAAAATAAAAATAAAAAACTAACCTTTCTCTTTCTTGAGTGACATTTATTTGCTTTTTCTTCCTCTTTTTCCATTTTTTTTTTGAGGCAGGCGGCCATCGCGAAATAAATAAAAAACAAAAGTGGTCGGTCGGTCGGTCATCTTTGGTCCACTATTCTCATTTTCTCCCCTTCCAACTGACTGACACGAGAGAGAAAAAAAATAAAGAACCTGCAGAGAATCGAAAAAAAATCCATCAAAAAAGGAGCTTATTTATTTATGCATTTTTTTTTTTTCTGGAACAAATCCCACTATTTTTTTTGCGGCGGGGTTTTCCAAAAACATTCATTTTTTTGGATACGTTTAAAACAAGTCTATTGTTGTTTTTTTCCAATTAATTATTTTCCAGCTGAATATTAAAAAAAAAATACGCCTGTTTACCCTACTTTTTTTATTACTATTTTTATTATTTTTTTTTTTTGGAAATCCGTATAAATTAAAAAAAAATATTATACGTATAGTTAAATAAGTGTGGAGGCTACGTCTAGTTTCTCTCTCTCTTTTTTACTTCTGTTTTCGTAGAATTAAAAAAATAATTATTATGCAATATGTTTTGATGTTTATTTTCTTCTTCGTCAGTGATAGAGGAAAGAAAAAATAATTTCCTGACAAGTAAATAACAGAAATTCTTTTTTGCGTGTATAAACAACAAATTATTTCGGTCTCCCAACGAAACCTTTAAGAATAATAAAAAATTTTTTGGTTTCAAAGCGAAATCTTCTGTAAAATTAGAGAAAAAAAATTACACTACAATTTGACGTAATTTTTTGTTGTTGCTTGAAATACAAGTTTATTTTTATTCCTGGATTCAAAATAAATAACTTTTTTAAAGCTTCAAAAGGAATAAAAAGAAAAATATTTTTGTTTATCATTTTAGCATTTTTTTTAGTCTAGAAGGAGGAGGACCTTTAAGCAAAACATAAAAAGAAAAAAAAAGAAAAAAGAAAGAAAACAAGTATTCCGTTACTACGTGTTTATTCCCCCTCTTTTTTTGAGGATTGAAAAAAAGCTACATACAAAAAAAACAAAAAACACCCAAATAAATAATTAACACTAAGCAAAACCAGAAATTTTTTTGAATTGTGTTATTTTCCTTGCATAATTATTTAAAAACAAAACAAAAAAGGAACATGAAAAGAATAAAAAAAATTTGAGAACCTACCGTATTTTTGGAAAATTAAAAGTTTGCTGTTTTGCTGGATTCGACTCGTTGAAAAGAAATCAAAAAACAAAACAATTTTTGATGGTAAAAGATTTGCCCCACATTTTTTTATGCAATCGCAGCATTTCCGATGTAATTATTATAAAATTGAAAACAATCTTTTTATATTTTGTTTTCTAAAGTAAATTATTTTTTTGTTGCAGAAAAGTGTGTGCTTTGGTTTTTTTGTAACATTTTTGATTTTTTTAAAATAACACCAAAAAAATAATTGTTTTTTGACCCAAAAAAGTTTTTATTTTCACTAAAAAGAAAACCATTTACATCTTTATAAATCCATCAATTTTAAATTATTAAAAAACTTTTAGTTAACTAAAAATTTTAAAAAAACCTTGTGGCTTACTATCTATCATTATCACCTCGAGAGGCAGCCAAAGCCAAATTCCAAAACTTAAAAGTTTTTTTAAAAATAAAGTTAAAACATTAAAAACCAATATAGTCGCCTCCATAAATATTATTTAAAAATAACGTTGAAAATTGAAGCCAGCAAAAAAATAATATATTTTTGTGTTTTGACCGAAAATAAATAATTTTATATTTTATTTATCCGTTTTTTTGCTTCCTTTTTTTCTTCGTTTGTGTACTTTAGGCTAGCTTCATGAAGTTCATGGATTAAAAAAAATTTTATAAGGAAAACAACAAAAATGAGGAAAGCCTTCCTTCTTCCAAAAAATAAATGGCAACAACCCAACCGCCAAGTTTTTTTAAAGAAAATGTTTTCGTCTTTGCTGTTTTTGTGTTTTTATGTTTTTGTCAAAAAAAAATTGTCTATTTTTTTTAGTCTGGGGAATAAAAATATTTACTTCGCTCTTTATTTTTCTATCTTTATTTTTCTTATTTTTGTTCCTCTATTAGTCGTTTGCTATTTTTGTGATTTTTTGTTTTGAAAATTAAAAAAATGAAAAAAGCAAACCGCGGAGGTGCAAAATAAGTTTGTTTGGTATACATATTTTTTGTTTTAATGCAAAACAAAAATAAATTAAAAATAAAAATGGAACGGAAGAGGAATAAAAAAAACTAACAAAAGCAAAACAGAAAAATATTAGCAACGCGGTTTATAATGAAAAGAAGGAACAAAAAACATATAATAGGAATTTTCGCATTTAACAATGAAAGCTCATAAGTTGGAAAATTTAAAGCCATGAACTAAAAATAGGGGAAAAAGAAGCAAAGTTATAACATAGAAATTGGTAGCGATAAAATGAAGAAAAAGAATATGAAAGAATAAAGCCACCAAAAAAGTCAAGAAATAAAGTCGCTTCAAACCTAAATGGAGGTACTGATGACTACGGTATATGACTGTTCCAATTCCCACATATTATCTAATTTGTAAATCTCCATGAGATTTGTTTTTTGTTGCTAATAATAATGGATTGGTGTATCAAAAATTCCAAAAAAATATGGTAAATTTAAAAACTAAAAATTATTACATACTATTTTTTAGCTTTCTTCTTTTTTTTAACAGATGTTGCTACTTGACATAACATTTTTGCTTTTATCACAACAATTGAAAACCAAAAAGAAGTAAATTAAAGATAAAGCAAAAATCAAAAAATGAAGGAAAAATTTGTTCATCAAGAAAAATAAATAAAACACTTGTACTAATTTTTTTAATTCCCTAAAAAACCTTATATTTTAGAAACAAACAGCGGCTCTCTTTAGAAGGTTTATAAAAAATAAAACACATAGATTTAGAAAGTTTTTTTGGAAACAATGATTGTCAATTTTCAAAAATGTTAAACAAAAACCATTTTATTCTCGTGTTACTGTAACTCGAGGATGATGGATTTCTTTCCCCAAAAAAAAGCATGCTGCAACTTGCAAGCAAGCGAAAACATTGATGCTGTTGCTTGTTTCTCTTTTTTCAAGAGAAGCTTTCGTCTTTCATTCTTTAGGATTTTTTTTTTGTTGTACCTTTTTTTAAAGTGAAAACATTTATTTCATCAATCAAAATATGCATCAAAGTGAATTTCTTTCAAAGCCGCAACCAAATCCTCCACTTGTAAGTTTTTTGATTAAACATTGAAACAAAAAATATATTTCGTCGAATTTTTAGCTTGTACCAATGCCATTGGTCTCAAATCAACTTGGTCATGTGTTATTCAAATTATTGCAAATAGCTGGTGGTAAAAGCAGTGGGATATCAGCCGTGTATCATATCAAGAAATTAATTCAAGTTGGTTTTATTTATCCTTTGATGCTCGCTTTTTTTGACTCAAGAGCATTTCACACTTGTGCGCTGTTATTAACATTATGTGTTGCTCTTGTTATATGTGATATGTACGAAGCAAAAAAAGAATGTTGTTGTTCATATTTACAAACTTATCATTGATTTTTCTTTTTTTTTTTGCACAATATAACACACTCCATTTTCAGGCTCTTCTTAAATGTACTATTTCTCCTCAACATTTTGTGAACAATATTATGCCTGTTTTTGGAAGCTATCAACCAGTTTATGTTCAATTGATTATACGAGAATTGAATGGATTACTTAGAGCAATGGATCAAGGAGAATTTTCCATTTTAACAAAAATGAGAGACACTAATTTAGATGAAGAATATCATAGAATTACTCAACAACAAAATGCTAAATTGGTGGCTGCATCTTCTTCTTCTCCTACTCGTATTCCAGCACCTAAACCAAGTGCTAATGTTCTTATTCCTATGGTTTCAATGAATAATGAAATTGATAACGATTTTGATGTAAGCTTGTTTGTTATTAAACTTGTCAAGGATGTTTGTAGCTCGTAAATTTATGGGAATTTTGTCTTATTTTTGTTAACTTTTTAGATCGATGCTCCATCTCAACCTCAACGACCTTTATCAATCACTTCTCAAACTTTTGCTGTTTCACTACCTATCACTCAAGGTTCTCAACGTAAGAAAAATGAAGAACAAGTGCCAAATTCTCAACCATCAAGCAAAGATAAAGATAGTCAAGCTACTTCTGAAGACGAGATTGCTCAACCAGCTTCATTTGATCCTTCAATTGCTTCACCAACAGCGAAAGTTCAACAACATCTTCCACCAAAACCAATATATGATGAATCTGATAATGAATTCATTAATGCTGAAGCTGTACTAAACTTTTCAAATTCATCATCAGAAACTCCCATTTTCAAATCAATCACCAAAGATGCTGTTATCCTTCTTGGAGAATATGTTGAAGTCCAATTTCGTAAACTTTTGGCTGATTCTATCAAAGCTGCAAAACACCGAACTGCATCATTTTCAACAGAATTATTCAATCCTGCTTCAGATGTGCGAAAACAATTGAATATTTTGGATGCATATTATTTGGCTCAAGATGGCATGAACAACTCAAATAATAATGATCATTTTATTGCAAAAAGTGTAAGTTCTTTGTTTTCTTTACCTTTGATTCTTCTCTGTTTGTTAGAGTCGTCGACGTGAATTTACTGATACTCAAAATGAAATGAATGAAGCTGCTTTAGCTGCACTTGGTGGAAGAAAACGTAATTTTGCTGCGATTTCCAAAGCTCCTGCTGGACAACAACGACCATCAACAAGATCTCATCCTACGAATGTCAAGACGCTAAAGATTACAGCTCAAGATGTCCTCTTTGCCATTGAAAAAGATGATCGTCTCGTAAATTCACGTGTTTATCGAAGCATTCTTTATGTGGGAAACTTATCAACCTTTTCACAATCTGCAAAATTTTAGGGTTTTTTGTTGTTGATGTGATTTCTTTTTGTTGTTTTTTGTTTAATGTTTATATGCAATAATAAAGTTTTATATTGTAATGATTTGGATTTTGTGCTTTCTCATAAACTAGTGGAATTAGCTGCTTTTCATGGTCAGTGAAATTCTTGGTCTGGTTTCTTTTGTTTGTGAAACCGAGTTGCATCGCACTAATTTGAGAGTTGCAATAAGTTTGAAGGTATCTTTTTAAGCCTTTTCCAACGGTAAAGCAAATCCATATAATGGTATCCATTCGTTTTCTTTGCAACTACACATATAGTTGACAACTCAATCACCCATAAACACTAGAAAAAGTTAGGTTGTTTAATCAATTTATTTTACATACATACATTGAAAGCCACACAATTTTATCAAATAAGTTACATATGTTAGTAAAAAAGTGTATGTTTGTATGTTTAAGGATTATATTCATATGTTTGATTTTTTCGTGGACCAGCATTGTTGTTGTTAAAACATTCACGATGAAATTGTTTCTTTCCACCTTCAATTGAAGTTGCACCAGTATGAGTCCATTGAGTTGTAGCATTATTGACATTTTGTTGATGATTTAAAGTTGTTGAAGAAATTTCTGATGGGCGAAATGCGCCAGATGTAACAGCCATTAATACATTTTCTTTATGATCAGGAATGGCATTTTTATCATGTGAAACAGATGCAGCAATAGCAACAACATCAGCAGATGAACATTGTTGTTGAGTTGAATTAAGATTTGGAGTTGATGTACTTGGTTGAGCCATAATAATAATATCACCAATATTTTTGAGAGAAGACTGAAGAATGCACGCAAGCGAGAATGAACGAACGAATGAATGAAAAAAAAAGTGATCACAAATGTGTAAAAGTTTGATGGAAAATGAAAACAGTTTATTGGCTGGCTGTCAAAGAGAATGAAAAAATTTACATAAAGTATGGGAATGGAATAAAATTTTGTAAAAAAAATTAATTAAGGGCTTTAAACTTGTGCTAACTAAAGGCAAATTAATAAGGTTTATTCTTTTACAATTCGATAATTAACTCTTACAGAAACGGTATAAATTGCTTCAATACCCAACTCAAAAATTTTTTTAAACCACCGCCGAATGCAGTCATTTTTAATGGGAAAAAAATAAGAAAGCTAACACTCAGTCAACCAATCAACAAAGCGCAAACTTTCATTTTCTTTCATTGCATTTTCTTTAAATTTTGTATCGCCTTCGTTGAAACGTTTTTTGGATAATTTGCATATTTCTAGTTTTTGCATTCATTCATTCATTCCTTTTTTAGCAGCTCAAAAAGTTTATAAATATGCGTGAATGTCAAATCGTTTCATTTCATTTAATCAAACATCAAAGTTTGAAAGAATGTCGTCTTCGTTCTCGTCTTCATCTCTGTGCTTCGTTGCTTTCCTGCTTTCTTCGTTCATCATCGATGGTGGATTAGCTGCTCCAAAGAAACATGTTGGTGGTAATAGCTTCAATGAAAATGTTAGTTTACATTTTATGTCATTCAGCTATCTATCTATTAACTCTTTTATATGTATTTCAGCGTATTCAAGGTGGTGGTGATACATCTCAAGATGTTTTCAAGTTTATTCCTGCTCTTTTCATTGTAGTTCATTTTGGTCCAAAGATGATTTCTGCTCCTTGTACTTCCACAATTATTTCACCTCGTCATCTTCTTACCGCTGCTCATTGTGTTGTTGTGGATGATATAATTAAGGGAAGCATTCCTCATCGACAAATTACACGTTTAAATTGGATTATGTCTGATCTTCGTCCAAAAGAAATTGATCAAAGACCTGAAGTTAATGGCAAAGAAGTCGTATACGCACAAATTTCAAAATTTTGTATTCCATCAAAAATCTTCTTTCATCCATCTTATCGTCATGATGTCAGCGGCGTACTCTATAATGATTTGGCTATCCTTGAATATCCTGAAGGTGTCAACTTTTCGATTGATCCTATTACACTTGCTCATGGTTTTCAAGAAAAAGATGGTGATCACGCACTTGCTGCTGGTTATGGATATTATAAACGTAAAGGTATACTTTAAACACATTAGAAGACACTTTTGATCTGTGATACTATAAACATTTTCTTCTTTTTTTAGTTGTCGGTGACAAAATTGAATATGAATTACCAAATGTCTTACAAAATGCAACTATAGCTCTTTGGAAGGAACGTTGCCATGTTGGTGAAAATCAATATATGTCTATGATACCTTTTGAGGCCTTTATTTGCACTGGAACAGAAGAACGTATATCTGATCATGGTGATAGTGGTGGACCATTGATGGTTGAAAGAAATGGAACATTGCATCAAGTTGGAGTTTTATCTGCTGGTACTAACTATTCTGGTATCAAATTGTTATTACTTTTTTTTTGAAACTAATTACTTTATTTTAGCCTTTTACACTCGTTTAACACCAGCTTATTGTGATTGGATTACCAAAGTAACAGATCAAGAAGTACACTGTAAAAGCTTGCCTCCTCCTGATCCAGCAAAGTCAACTCAAGCACCAAGTCCATCATCATCTCCAGGTTCTAAAAAGACTCCAACTGCTGTTCCACAAAAGTCTGTAACAACAACTACTAGTGCTTCAAACATGGTCAAATTCAATGCTGGTCTCATCATTTTATCTTTCATCGTCTTTGCTTTTCTTTAAACTTATAACTCTGTTTTCTTTCATGTGTAATTTAATAATAGCATAAATAAAGCTTTAATTTTATAAAAAAGTGTTTTTTGGATCTCTCTGTTTGACTTGTATATAGTCTTCCATTTCTTGTTCTGGGTCTTAAAATGCAACATAACGAATTTCTTCGTTCTTTGTTTTTGGCGGCAAAAAAAGTTTTCGCTTCCTTTTTTATTTGCACATTTTTTGAAAGTTTGGCAAATCTAAAAGGCGGCAAAAAAAAAAGGGAAATGCCCAACTCGTGGAATCCCAACTCGTGGAATCCCAACTCGTGGAAAGTACCCAACTCGTGGAAAAAAGTGCCCAACTCGTGGAATTTTTCAACGTTTTTAAACCCAACTCGTGGAAAAAAAAAGTGCCCAACTCGTGGAAAAAAAGACCCAACTCGTGGAAAAATGATCTATTGACTTTTTCAGTAGATTGCAGTCAATGATCTATTGACTTTTTCAGTAGATTTTGTTGGAAATTAAAACTCAAACAATTACTCTCCAATATTTCAAAGCTTTTTTAAACAATTATTAATATACCATAGTTTTGACGATCCATAGGCTTTCCCTATTAATCGCTGTTAATTATCCATTGTCGAGAATTTGAATTGCTTGAGGTAAGGGATCCATTCATTGCTCGTCGAAGTCGACGGGTCAGTGAAAATCAACCAGATGAATGAGCTTATTGGGATTCATAAATTTTATCAAGATTTTGTTGATCCTCTTTATCAATATTTCTTCCAGGAAAGAAGAATGCCATCATTTTAGAAAAAAATCAATATGTAATTTGTACAAGCAATGGATAAATATTAACTTCAAAATCTTCCTTTACTCAAATTCCTCCAACAGGAGCTAATTCTCAACAATAAAGCTGGAGTTTTATCTGATCCACCGCCTTGTGGGTTAAGAAGTCTTGCTAATGCTTCACGATATTTGCTATCAGGAATGAAATTTGGTTCCAACTTCGATGAAATGGTCCCCAGAGATATCGATTCGAGCCGTTTGAGTGTAAAGGAAATTGCGTATTTGCATTTCATTAATTGAAATTTGGGGGAAAACTCACTTTGTTATGCTAAAAATTATTGTTGCAATTTTCTCGAAAAGTTTGAAAGTAAAATTATCAAAGTATCTAAGAGATTTTACGAATATAGCTATGGATTTCAATATCATTATCTCATTAAGGTTCTGTTTGGCTTGTCCTTATTATTGCTCACTTGTTATTTTACTCCTAGCATTGGTTGATCAACAAAAGAATGGGCAATATTCAGATTTCATTAAAGATTTTCAAATTCTTAATAGAAATGGAAGGCTAATAATTAAAAAATATCAGTCATTAATCCGATCTGGTATTCACAACTTTCAGCCATTTTTTAGTAAAGAAATTGGTTATAAACGACTGAGGTCTGAAGTTGTGCAAATGAATTCTGGAAACTGATTAATTAATTATCAAGAATTGGCATAAATCGCGATATTTTCAGAATCTTCTAATATTGTGGTTAATATTAAATCAATTTAAAAGATTCTCAAAACTTAGCAGCATAACCTTTTGAATAAGCGACCAACTGAGAGACAAAAGGTGAAACACGAGTGAGCTGATTCACTGCCACTGCTTGCCTTATATTTGGATCAAAAGGTTTTATGAATGATAAATTTACTAAGTAATTTACCTCAACAGTAGTTAAAAATTTTGATGAAAAAGATATACCTATTCGTCATACTTCTAAAGCATAAAAAAAGTAAACATCACCTATAATCTTTTAATCATAGGACTTCCTTATGGTTTGCATTTTCATTAATCTTTGAATATGTCTATGCATAAATTTATGAATTTTTAAAAATAACAAGATAAATAAAGGTATAATTAAAATTGATCAATTTAAAAAGCCTATCGATGATTGACAGCAATTCAAATTCTCGACAATGGATAATTAACAGCGATTAATAGGGAAAGCCTATGGATCGTCAAAACTATGGTATATTAATAATTGTTTAAAAAAGCTTTGAAATATTGGAGAGTAATTGTTTGAGTTTTAATTTCCAACAAAATCTACTGAAAAAGTCAATAGATCATTGACTGCAATCTACTGAAAAAGTCAATAGATCATTTTTCCACGAGTTGGGTCTTTTTTTCCACGAGTTGGGCACTTTTTTTTTTCCACGAGTTGGGTTTAAAAACGTTGAAAAATTCCACGAGTTGGGCACTTTTTTTCCACGAGTTGGGCACTTTTTTCCACGAGTTGGGTACTTTCCACGAGTTGGGATTCCACGAGTTGGGATTCCACGAGTTGGGTAGCAGTCAAAAAAAAAGCTGAAATTTTCTAATAATTTTTTATCTTTGCAAGCTTTTTCACACTGTAACAAAATTTTGGATGCTAAATATGTTTTGATAAAAATTATTTCAATCATTTCAACTTCGAATCGAGCATCAAATATTTTCTTTGCTATTTTTATTAAAGATTTTTTTCTAGAAAATGGTTTATGATCCTCAACCTTCTCGTCGTCTGGCTGCTGGTGAACCTTCACCTCGTCCTCGTCCTCGTCTTGCTCCACTTCCATCTCATCCAGCTGATTATCAACCTTCACTTCGTCGTGCTTATCCTCGTCCACCTCGTCTACCTCCTTACGTTCCATTCAAACGTTCAAGTAATTACGCCACTGGTGAAAAACTTGGTAAAGGTGCTTTTTCTGTAGTTTATCATTGTCAACATATACCATCAAAGAAATTTTGCGCTGTTAAAAGAATAAAAGTAAGTTTATCTTATAAAACGTTTTGTATTTATAATTTTACATTTTTTAGCTTCAAAATTTGGACGAAATGTATCGCGATTTATGCATAAATGAAGTCTCTCTATTGAATAAAATCAATAGTCAAAATGTTGTTCGTTGCTATGAAACTTTCACTGAAGATAATATCATGTATGTTGCTCTTGAATTCGTTGATGGTGGAGACTTGTCATCTAAAATTTTGGTATCTTTCTTTTTTACTCTTTCGTCATATTTGATTTTGCTGTTTTTGTGTTTTTAGAAAATGCGAAAAAATAATTCAATGTTCTCTGAAAGAATGGTTTGGCGTATCTTTCATCAAGTTTGCTGTGGTATTAAGGATATGCATGAACAACGAATTCTTCATCGAGGTAAAGCTTTCAACTCGCTTTTATGTTACAACAACATTTCTTCTTTTCAGATTTGAAACCAGCTAATGTCTTTATCAACTCAAAAGGCGTAGTAAAAATAGGTGATTTGGGACTTTCTCGTTTATTCGGCCGATGGACTCACGCTGTTGCAACTCGTGTTGGAAGTGAATATTATCGTGCTCCTGAACGCAATGATGGTCGTTACGATTTCAAATCAGATGTTTGGGCTCTTGGTTGTTTGTTGTATGAATTATGCACCTTTGTAACTCCTTTCAATGGCGAATTCAAAAATCTTTATGCACTTCACAAAAAGATTCAACTTGGTAATGTGATTCCGTTTCCAAATGACGTATATTCTCGTGAACTTGAATTCTTTGTTAAAAGTTGTCTAGCTGTTAAATCTGAAGATCGACCAACTGCTGAATTAGCCCATCTTGCTTCTCGTCGTATGCACTTGACATTTGAACAACTTTACCATGATTTTAAAAATGCTGGACCAAATTCTCTTCACTAATTTTTCTTTATTTATTATTGTTACCTTTTTTGTTATTGTATGTATTTGTTTTTGGTACATTTTCTGTTATCTTTACTTTTCCAATAAATTTACTTTTTGATCAATACTAGTCAACTTTGCTCATTCATTGTTTTCATTTTTTACTTTATTTTCTCTTTATGGATTTCCTGATGATTAACAATCAAAATTTAGAGGAAGGAAAGAATAAATTGCTATTGAAATGCATACTTCATTTTCTTCTTCTTCTGAAAAAATTGCAACTAAAATTATACCATATTTTGCCGATGGTTGATTTTTCCTTCTTTAATTTTTTGTTCCTCTGGAATGGAAGACCTTTTTTCAATGCATTTTATTTTGAATTATTTGTTTTTTTTTTGAATACATTTTTTTGTTGTTGCAGTTTTTTAAGTTTTTGTAAAAGTACATACGAGAAAAGAAGATCAAAGAGTTCATAATTTAAGTGCGCGTACAAAAAAATAAATAAATGCACATTGAGCAAAGAGCATTTTAAAAAAAAATAGGAGGAAGGAAGAGAGAGAGAGAAAAAATTAAAGAGAAAGAAAGACATTCATGAAGGCTATATTTTTTTGTAAGTAGGTTTTTCCCAAATAAAAAAAAGTGAGAAGTAAAAAAATAGGAAGGAAAAAGTGATCATTGCTGCTAAGTGAATGTCTGCTTTTTTGCTGTCTATGGGTTGTTGTTGTTGCTGTGGTTTACGAATGTAAAAGATTTGTGTCTCTTTCTTTACAAATTAAATATATTTAAAAAAAGATAGAAGAAAAGAAATGTAATCATTTTCTATTTATTATTAATTTTCACCATTTCCCTTTCTTCTGTCGCTTTATAATAAAGAAAATAATTAAAATAAGTTATTAACTTTTTAATTTTTCTAATTTTTTTTTGAATTATTAAATTTATAAAAGTTTTTTTAAATTAAAGATTAAAAACATTTATTATTGATATTGTCCTAGCAATAAATAAAGGATAAAAATGGCTATCTTTAAAATATGAAAAACAAATCGGAAAATTAATAAGAAAAATTTTTAGTTTAAAAGAAAGTTTTTAATTTTTAAAAAAATTTTTACTTCGAGAGACAAGCTACAGTAATTTTTTATTTTTCTATTTTAAAACTTTTTTTTATCCAACTTTGCTGCACTTTTTTTAATATTATTTTTCTACAGTATTTAATTTTGCACTTTTTATTTTGTACGTACTTTTGTTTTTCATTTTCAAAAATAATCTTGCAAAATAATTAATTATTTTGTATCTTTGCTTACTTTCCACTTATATTAACTAACATAAAAATAATATTTGGCACCTCCAATTACGACAGTATTTTATTTTTCCACTTTAATAACTTCCAAAAAAAAGTAACAAAGATACAAATAAAATAAAAATAAAAGAAAAAAAAGATTCATCTAAAAATAAATCCTTTTTTAAAATTTTCGTATTCTTTCTTTTTTTTTAAACAATTTTTAATAAACGAAAAAAATGAAGTAAAGAAAAAAGGTGTTTTTAATTTCCTCCATATTTTTTTACTTACCTCTTCGGTTGTTTTGTTGCTGCTGTGTGTTTCTATGCGTGTATTTATTTATGCGTGTTTGAGTGTGGCGTGAAAAAAAAAAGTGAGCACAAAAGAAGCACAAAAAATTTTTTTTAAGCCTTTCTTCCTCCTTTTTTTTGTTGTCGTTGAAAATGAATCTCTTTCATGTGAGTTTTTTTTTCTAGCTGCATTTGTCGTCGTCGCCTTTTATTTTTTGCAAAAAAAAGGAAAAGAAGTGTACTTTGCTTATTTCTTTTTTCCTTCAAAAAAAAGTTTAAAACGGATAAATTTTTAAAGATAGTAAAGCTGAAGTTTGAAAAATGTGTTACTGTCATTTTTTTGTTTTTGACTAATTATTTATTTTGAATTTAAAATACTAAAATATGTACTTTTTTAAAAAGTTTGCCATAAAAAAATTTTTTTAATGAAAGTAATTCTTTTACGCGATTTTTTTTGACAAATCTTGTTTCTATCTTTTTCATGGTTGCAAAATTCATTTTTTTTTTATCTCAAAACCAAAAATGTTTTTTGTTTGTATTTTGAATTATGGCTTCTTCCAAGATTTACTTTTAAAAGATAAAAAAAAGAAGCAAAGCCATACATATTTCCGGTGAAATTTGGCGGCGGCACTCCTACAATTTTATTTTAAAAGCAAGCATGTTTCGGCTTCTTTTTTTTGTTGTTGCAAGGAACCATTTTTTTTTCTTCAATTTTTTGTGTTCTCTGATAAATTTTTTTTGTGACTTTCTCGTGTTCCTTGTTTTTTTAACCACAAACTCCGAGAAAAAATAAAATAAAAATATTTTTTCTTCTTTCTTTTTTTTCAATGAATTTTGTTTAATTTTTTTTCTCGTTGAATTGCATTCAATAAATTTTTTTGACATTTTTTTATTTCTCTGATTTTTTGTTATCATCGCTCGTGTTGTTAGTCAGTAGAGTAGGCATTCCTCCAAAAAATAAAAAAATAACACATGCATTTTTTTTTGTTTGTTGTTGCCTTCGCGTCTTTTGCTTCGAGTTTATTTCTCTTTTCTATAAAACTACGTAGGGTAAAAAAAAGCAGGCGACAGAAGAAGGGGAGCTCTCAATGCTCTTTTTTTCTATTTGTCATCGTTTTTTTGATGTTGTTGTGGGAGAAAAAGAGCAGGACTGCTGCATATCGAAAAAGAAGAGAGGGTTGTTGGTTGGTGATTCTCGTCATTTTTTTTCGTTTCTCTTTTTGCACCACACATCTTTTTTTAACTTTGATTTTTACACTTATTCAATCAAGAGAATTATTTTTGGGCCGAAAATGTTTCACAACAAATTTTTTTTATAATGCAAAATTGCACGTATCAATTTTTTTATTATGGTTCTTTGATTCGAATAAATTATAGTATAAATATTCTTTTGATAATTTCTTGGCTCCAAAAAAGTTGATTTCTATTGTTTTACTTTACATTTAGATCGTCTGCTTTTAGAATATTTTTTTCTTTCTTTAAAAGTTTATGAAAAAAAAGTATCTGATTTTTAAAACTAAAATTTAGAAGGAAAAATAAAAGTGCTTCGTTAAAAGCTGGGATCTGATGAAAAACTTTATAAAATATTCATTTTCTGATTTTTGAAAACATTTGGAATTCTCTTACTTTTAAACCATTTTTTTGTGACACTATTTCCCATTTTTCTCTGCCAAAAATTATCTCAGTTTTCTATTTCTATCAAAATAAAAGGTTTAAATTTGCTTTCACTTTTTTTTTCCAAAGAGAAGCCGACATACGACAAACTTTAAAAAAATTTGTTAAAATAAAAGGTATTTGAAAAGTCGGTTCAATCAAAAAAGTGCACTTTTACGTTGTTTTTTTTTTGGCAGCTGCAAACGAGAAAATAAAGAGTGAAAGATAAATTGTTTGTAAACTTTTTTAAAATTTTTCTTTTTCCGCTCAATCAAATTATGAATGAAAATGTGTAAATTAAAAATTCTCAAATTGAGTTCTAAAATATTTTTAAAATTCTTGTTTCGAAATTCAAAAAATTAAATTTGATAGGGATTTTTTCTTTGTCATCAAATTAAAGATAAATATTTGAAGAAGAAAAACTCGATTGACTTCTTTTTTTTCTTATTTTAATTTAATTACATAGATCTAAAAATGACGTTGATCTTGGTCACTATTTTTCTTTTTCTTTTTAATGCACGTCCATTTATCATTGTTTACATGAGTTGTTGGCCCGGCCAATCGACGACGAACCTTCGAGAATTTTTTTTTGTCTTTCTTTCCTATGTTCGTCTTCTTTTTTGTCTGTCTTCTTTATCTTTTTTTATCAGTCAGAAAGTTTTGACCCGAAAAAAATTTTTTATACCATTAATCAAAGAGACCACAATGCGAGAGCGAGACGGCGGACAAATTAAATTTTTGGAGAATCAGTTCAAATAAATTTTTTGATGACATTTTGTTTTCTCTCTGCAAAAGTTGTTTGGGTTAGGATTTATAAAAGTTGCACAATATTGCTCAATTTTTTTTGTTTTTTGTTTTGGATTAAAACAATCATTAAATCATTTTCGCATTTCCCAAATTAACCATATTTATTACCAATTAATTAAAAAATAGTAGCTTTAATAATAAATAATTTCAAAAATAAAAGAATTATTCTAAATGGTGACGCAAAATTAGCAAAAATATTTAAGAATAAATTTAATTTAGCACAAAAAAATATATATTTAAAATCATCATATTTTATGATACTTTTTTCTTTTATTTTATTGTATCAAACCTACATAAAAATACGTAATTTTTAATGATGCGAAAAAAAATTTTCCATGTGACTCTATAAATGTGGAGAAAAGTTTTTCGTGGCAGGTAAAAAACAAAAACTTTATTTGGCCGAACATTTAAGAAAAAATCTGTCATTTTTTTCTATTTTTTTAAAGTAACATTTCTGATTTATTTATTTATTTATTCAAATTTTTCGTAATTTCTCTTGGTTTTTTATTTTTCGTTAAAAGTAAAATAAGTTTCCATGGCGCCGATGAAACATTTTGAATTTCCACCTATAAAAAAAGGGATAAATAAAAATATCTTTCGTAGTTTGAGCGTCGTCTTCTTCTTTTCCTTCTCCTGCCATTACATATTTCTACCAATGTCACGCGGTGACAGATAAGATATTGGCGTCGTCGAGGTTTCGGTTGATAGTCCTTGGGAGCTGGTTGCATCTGCTGTAGCTGGGATATTCCTAATAAAACAAGAACATATACAGAAACATATTTATTCAGGAGACACACACAACCAGCACAACAATAATGTAACATACAACTACAACTACGAAAGTGAAACAGAAGCAAAGCAAACACAAGTATGCAAATAGGCTGCCATCTTGCTGGCTGTTTCGTTACAGGACAATCAAGAGGAGCGCGAAGTTTGAATGAGAAGAGGACGGAAGTTGAGGGAAGCACCAATATATGACATACCGCCACCGCCTCCAAAATGTGTCCTCACATTTTCGTTGAGCATACATACGACCAAACCACGAAGTTGAAACCATTCACATTTCTGGATCATAGAATTTTCTTTCATAACACATTTCTTGGACCAAAGCATCTTTCTCCATATCGGTATCGACATCAGTACAAGACATTAAGCATAAATGCTGTCAGGTTGAATCAAGTCTGCATCCAAGATTTGTTCCTTCATCATGAGTACCATACGAATTTCACCATCTTCATATTGACCAGCTGACATCAAAAGGCTAAGCGATAGCTACAGGTCCAACAAGAACACTGCTGTCATTAAGCATACATCAAAAAAATCAAGATCATTCATAAGAGCCATCGATCTTCACCATTTTAGAACTTTACGAGTATCATATTTGATCGGATTACTTCGTCCTCACAAATTCCATAACCATTAAGAACATAACAGCAAGATCATACCATAAAGCAAGCGCAAATCCATTCATCACAAGAATATTTCTTTCTTCAATCGAGTAGTTCTGGCAAGTTAACATTTTCTCAACCATACTCCATACCATGAAGAAGAATTTTGCGACGAGATACATCTTCATTTCTTCGTTATTTCTGGAGTTGCAACCCAGTGCAAGTTTTAACTTTTGCCACTTCGTTTCCTATCTATGGGTATCTGTGGACTTACTGTCTGGGTCTTGTAACCAGTGCAACTTTTCGACGAGATAACATTTCATTAACATAACAAAAAAGCATTCATAACACAAGAGCATTAACAATCCATAGAGTTTTCCTTTCATAAACACCAAAGTTTCATATCCATAATTCAATCACAAGTTTTTCTATAAGTTCTTTACCAAGTTTAGTTTCTTACATTCCAGTAGCACAGCACATTCGTTGTTGGCTTCTCCATAAGCAGTTCATATTTCACAGGTTGTTTGAGTTCGATTCAATCCATAATTCCACGATTGAGATGAGCAAGAGACCATCAGACCATTACCAAGAGTTCACCAGTATCACCATCATCTTCAAATAGTTCAGCCATTCCTTTGATTCCATCGCTGCAGCAATTTCTTCAAGACAGGAACAAATGGGTAGGGCCCTCCATGTCACGCGGTGACAGATAAGATATTGGCGTCGTCGAGGTTTCGGTTGATAGTCCTTGGGAGCTGGTTGCATCTGCTGTAGCTGGGATATTCCTAATAAAACAAGAACATATACAGAAACATATTTATTCAGGAGACACACACAACCAGCACAACAATAATGTAACATACAACTACAACTACGAAAGTGAAACAGAAGCAAAGCAAACACAAGTATGCAAATAGGCTGCCATCTTGCTGGCTGTTTCGTTACAGGACAATCAAGAGGAGCGCGAAGTTTGAATGAGAAGAGGACGGAAGTTGAGGGAAGCACCAATATATGACACCAACAATAACAACCAAAAAAATGATGATGATACTTACCTGCCTCATAAATAATGGGTGTCTTATGTTTTTGTTTTTCTTTTTTTGATTTTATGGTTTCCTTTAAAAAAATAAGAAGAATAGAAATTCTTTAAAAGTAAAGTGCTATTTTCATTTTTCTCATCCATTTCTTATTTATTTCTCCATGATTAGTGTGTTTTTCTCTTTTTTCTTTTTAGGTTGTATTGCTTTTTTTCTTTGCCTCTCCTCTTTTTATTTTTTTATACAAAAACAATTTTACTTACTTACCTTTTTTTGATTTGATTTGAACCTTTGCTCTTTTGACGTTTTTCTTGTTTTTAAAAACGCGCAATGGGTTTTCTTTTATCTTCTCTTTTTTGTGGGTTCTTCTTCTTCCTACATTTTTATTTTTTACACTCACTCACTTTTCATTCATTTTTCATTTTTTTGATGGCTGACTTTCCATACTCCCGCACTGAACCATTTTTTTTTTTGCAATGTTTTTATTTTTCTTTTCTTTTCTAAATTTTATTGATTCAATGGTTCTTTTTTTTGACGATGCTATGAAAAAAAACAAAAAAATAAAAGATTGGGTTATCATTTTTCTTATGATTCCTTTGATCTCTCATCATCTTCATTAATATCATAATCGCATTTTTTTCTTTCTTTTTTTTTGGTGGCTCAAATAGGACCAGGCCACATGGCTGATTTATGGTGGCGTGGTGTTTTTTTTTTTTTTTGCGTTACAATGCCGCCACAAATAAAAAATATCATTTTTTTTCGGTTGCGTTTTTTTTGTTGACTTTTATTGATTTTTTGGTGAAAAATGTTTTTGGAAATGAATGTTTTTTGTTTTCGCTTTTACAATTTTTTGTGGTTATGAAAAAGTTTTTTGAATGCCAAAAAAACTGCCCCTTTTTTCTTTTAAATTTATCAATCGCGTTTTATATTTTTTTTGACTCTTGAAACAAAATTTTTTACCTTCAAAATTCTCATTTCCACAGATCTAAAAAACTAAAAATAATGGATTCCAACAAAATATTACCAACATCCACAACATCAACGACGACGACGATGCCTCCACTCGAATCTCAACATAGTCTCAAATCTCATGGAAGTAATGATTCCAATAATGGAATAAAAAATCTTTGCGTTGTTTGTGATGATGATTCCGATGGATTACATTTTGGACAACATACTTGTCGAGCGTGTGCGGCATTCTTTCGTCGAACCGTTTCCTTAAAACTTGATTACACTTGCAAACATGATAATAATTGTGAAATTGTTAAAAGTGAGTTATATGAAGGTTTCAGAGAAACCAAAAATATTGGTTTCAGAGGAAAGATTTCATTTAAAATTTTCTTTTAAAGGTTTTATAAGCTTTAATATATTTAATTTTTTGAGAATTTGTGTTAATTCTCCTGAAAAAAATATCTCTAACAAAAATATTTAAACAACAATTATTTAATTTTAAAGCTTTGGTCAAAATTGGCTTTTTCATTTTTGTTGCAAAACTATTTTCTGTTTATTCTTTATAAGTTTGGGCTTATTCTTATATATAAAATTTTTTATTATTTGCTATTTTAAAACGATAAAAAAATTATTTTCAGCTGCTCGAAACATGTGCCGTTCATGCCGATATCAAAAATGCTTACATAAAGGAATGCTTACAAGTGGTAAGTTTTTTTAAATATTTATTATTCAAGGCCAAACTCAATCAGAATCTTTTTATTTTTATTAAAAAAAATACTTATATTTAATAGTAATCATTTTTTTACGAACCTAAATTACACCAAAAATAAAACGATTAGGCTCTAACATGATTACCTCTGCCACAAGTGTTAATAAAAATTTATTAAAGGTAGCAAAAAAAATTTTTAGTTGCAAGAAAAAAGTTTTTTATTTAATTTTGCTTACTTGAGAGACCCTTCTTTTATTCTTTCTTATTGAGTAGTTATTTCAAATTATTTTTTGTTGTTGTTTAAAAAAATTGAAGCAAAACACATTGAAGCGGAAAATAAAAAAGTAAAGTACAAAAACAAGTTTAAAAAAAAGTTTTTTACATAAGAAAAACTTGAAAAATATTTTTTGAAGAAAATATTTGAGTGAACTTAAAAAATTGAATGAACTTTGGAATTTGTTTTAATGAATCATAGAAAAAAAAACTTGCTTCTTTTTTTAAAAATTTTTTTTCAAGACAAAAATTTTGTGGAATGTTTTGGCACGAAAATTAATTAGTTTTAATTTAATTCATTCTTAAATAATTTTTTAGCCGTTCAACATTCCCGTGATGGACTTGGAAAGCGTAAAGAAGCAGTGAAGCGACACGCCCCTGAATCTCAAGCATCCACATCCACTCCATCATCGTCGTCAAATACCTCTGATTATTCCACAGATACATCAAATAATAATATGTGGTCACCTTTGAATCAACGAACTTCACCCACAACTTCACCAAGCGCCACGGATTTATCAAATTATAATCCAAATTATATTTATACAACTAATAATGGAATTATTCAAGGTGCTCCTGTTATTCATACTTTTGCTAATATGGTAAGTTAATAAATAATAAACAGATGTGAAAATTAAAAGCTCGTAGTCTCATAGCGAAACTATTTTTTTTTGGAAATGAAATTTATTTATAATTTTTTATTTCTGTAACAAAATTGGTAAATTTTTGGTGTTAGTAAGAATTTTTTGGGATCTTTATTTTATTAATAAAAAAAACTTTGAGTCTTGTCGGGAAAAATTTTTGAAATAAGAAAAAATACGCATAAAATCAATCAAAAAATTTTTATTAAATTAATAATTATCAAATAATATTTTCGTGACGGGGCACAGAATTTCGACATATTACAAACTTATTTAATTAATTTCATAAATGATTTTTTTTAGCAACTTTCAAATAATTATGTCACAGTTACATCACCCGAAATGAAAGTTCTTCAAAAAATGGTTGAAGGTTATCGAAATTTTTTATCCTTGAGACGTGCGAGTTACACATTGGTGGATGTGATACCTCGTTTTAGCACGGGTGATCCAAATGTAAGAAAAAATTTTTTATCTAAGAAATTTAAATTTTTAAAATAATTAAATTATTATGTTTTTTTTTTAGACAATTCCACAAAGTAATTATGGAACATCAAAAAAAAGTTGTCGAATTGAAGCTAGTTTAGTTATGGATGTTGCAACAAATTATTTTCAACCTTTTTCATTACTTCAATCTGAAGATAAAGTAAGTGCCCCAGACTCGATAAAAACCCTAAAAAGCAAAAAAAAAATTTGAATGACAGTAAAATATTTTTGACAATAATTCCCTTAAAATGTATTACTATCATTTTTCGTTTTGAGAATCCAGAAAAATTATTTTTACTTTCAAAAACGGAAATTTTTATAATTTTTTTTAGATTAAATTATTTGATACATTTTATTGTCATTTTTCCAATGCTGAACGAGCATATAATACATATAAACGATTTGGACACATAGAGGGAAATGATAAATTAATTATGCCTGATGGAGGATTTGTTAAACTTAGTGAATCTGATGGAGGATTTGTTAAACTTAGTGAATTATCAAAATTTTATGAAAATAGTGCTAAAGGTGATCCCGCTCAACTTGCACAGTAAGTTTTATAATTTCATCACCAAAAAAATTTATACTAATTTTTTAATTTGGTTTTTTAGAATTTTTGGTTCAGCGATGTCTTACGCAGTTAATAATGTTGTGCCACACATGACTCGAATCCATATGGATGAATATGAATTATGCTCGTTATTTGGAATATTTTTATGGCGAGATAGTGTTAGTGGTTTATCACCGGAAGCAATAAATTTGTTATTTCAAACTCGTGAAGAAATTCTCAAAGATTTACATTTGCATTATCGTTCCCTGGGAGTTACAGAATTTGATATTACAGTTAAAATTGGAAATTTATTATTATTGATTCCTAAACTTGAAGTAAGTGAAAAAATTTTATGTAATAATTTTAATTGGATTGGATTTATGAAAATAATTAACAAAAAACGTTTTTCATAAGAATTTATTTTTGAAATTTTTGTTTTGGGATAAAAAACTAAAAACCATACACTTTTACTATTTATAATTATTTTAATTTCAGCACTCCGTTAAATTAGTTCGAGAAAATTTTAATATTGCTGAATTATTTAATATGATTGAAATGGATACTTGCTGTCGGCATTATCATGAAAATAGTGTAAAATCATAATAAATTTATTAGATATTTTTTTGTCGATAGGCACTTTTTTGATTTAAATTTTGATTTATTTATTTTTTTATTGCTGCTAAAAATGTTTTTTCTTTGTTTGTCAGCTGTGTGTATTCTCTTTGATATCATTAATTAATCTCATTTTTATTATTTTCATTTTTTATTTTCCTCAAAATTCAAATTCAAAGTAATTTGTTAATTAAAAAAAGTCAGTAGCCTCGTCTCGATTTATTATTTCTTTTTTTAATAGAAATTTTTAGTTTTGATTTTTACTAAGAGCTTTGTAATGTATATTTTTTATTTTCTGTTTTATTTTACATACAAAAAATAAAGTATTGTATTTAAATAGAAAAAATTTAAGCTTCAAAACAATTTAGAAAAAAAATATTTCTTTCAATAGATGCAAATTTTTTTTTTTAAAAAGTGGGAAAAAATGACTTTGCCAAGCAGAAAGACAGACAGACATCCGCCGCAACTGAAAGACATTTAAAAAACAAAACAAAAAAAAAACAAATATTTTAAGCTCAAACGTTTGCGTCCATCCACTTTCATTTTGGTTGGCAGAAGTGAGAGAAGAAGCAGTTCCTTCTTTTTAATGCTTCCATTCATCGATTGTTTTTTTGAATATTTTGTTTTTATTTTTTTAAATTCAAGTTTTAACATTTAAATCACCAAAAACAAAAAGCTTTAAAAAAGGAGTGGAAGAAATTAAAAAAAGATAAATGGGTGTATGTATTTATCTGTTTTCGAATACAAAAAAAATATCTAAATTTATCTGCATTAAAGATCTTAACGACACCATGATTGTTAAAAAATAATTTAAAAAAAGCAGGCGAGAAATCGGTTTTACGTTCATGAAAAAATATTAAAAAAATTAAATCCAAGCGTTTTTAATCTTCCAAAAATTAATGCAAAAATAAAAAATTAAGCTCGAAACATCAAAAATGAAATAAAAGCTATTCAACAGTTTATTGCTTCTAATCATAATTAATTAAATCCACAGCGGAAGTATCATGGTCATCAAAAATCTCCCAAAATGAAAACTTTACCTTTTTTCGTAAACTATTTTTCTTATATCATAAAACAAAAATAAATTTATATAAATAATACCCTAAAACAATAATCTATTCACCTTTGGCTTTTAATCATTGTGCCTCTTATTATATTTATCACAAAAAGCCATAAACAAAATTATATTTCACGGATATAAAATTTTGATATAAAAGCAAGCCATTGCATTTGATTTTTCATCAGTTTTATTACTAACTATCATATTTCTTCGTTATTCATCGCTCCAGCTCTTCTCTTCCCTTCACAACTTTTATTATTTTTATTAGAATCTTTATTTTATTTTTATTTATTACTATGGATTAGTGTTAAATCCCCGACCGAAAAGTCGGGAATTCCCGACTTCCCGACCGACTTTTTCCCGACCGACTTCCCGGCCGACGATAATTTCTATCCCGACATTTTCCCGACTTTCCCGACCGACTCATTTTTTATCCCGACAAATAAAAAATAATAATATTAATTTTAAAAATCATTCATTTTCACCTTTATTTTAACCAAAAACCCTTTATTTACGTTTTATTTACATTAATAGCTCATTTTTATATATTTAAACTCTTAGAATGAATTTAATTAAAAAAATTCCAACACCATACCCTACTTTTCGATCCCCCGAATTCCCGACCGACAAAAATTTTTATCCCGACTTTTTCCCGACTTTTCCGACCGAGAGCAATTTCTACCCCGACTTTTTTTGAATTTCCCGACTTTTTTGTCGGTCGGATCGGGAATTTAACACTACTATGGATGCTATTACTTCTTCCACTCCCTTTGCTGCTGCTTCAAAGCTTACTCTCAAATCCAAGGTTGATCCATCTTTCATGGTTGAAGTTGATTCCCGAGTTGTTGAAGCTTGCTCCATCCTTCGAAATGTCACTGAACACACGGATAATAGCGACGCCGTTGAAGTAGATATGACTCCCAATCAACTTAAGCAATTTGTGGAACTCCACGAACATTTTGATTCTGCCACCGCTGATAAAGACACTGAATGGACAAATGAATTTTTTGGAAAAATGAGCGAACAAGAATTTAAAGATTTATCTTGGAAAGCTGATTTCCTTGATTCCCAAAGATTCCTTGAAGCCGCCGGGGATTTCACTCTTCACAAACTTGAAAATATGGAAGTCAGTGAAATTCAACGATTCCTAAACATCGTCGACGATTATACTCCCGAAGAACGAAAAGCTATGGAAGAACATCCCCTTGAATTCTTTACTGGAGTCTCAGTTCAACAAGATGAAACTGCTGCTCCTCAAGCTTAAACTATTTTTTACTTTATATTTGTTCTTTTGTTTTAGAGAAGAAAAAAAATCGTGCTTTTATATTTTATTTTTGTGCCATTTCTTTTTGATTATTTATTAGTTTGTTGAAATTTTTTATATATATTTTCTTGTTGCTTTTTTATTTTGAATAAAATTTATCCCAAAAACCAAATAAATTTTTAAAGCATTTTATTAATGAAAACAAAATTTTTTTTTAAAAAACCAGTAGAAAATAAGTTTTGAATAATTTCATTCATGAAAGTTATCTTATAGTCTCAGGAAGAATTTATTTAATTTTATTTTATTTAATGACGGAGTAGTTTTTCTTTTTCCAATCATTTGTTGCCATTTTTTTAAAAGCAAACAACAGCGAGGTTGGAGAAAGAGATGTGACCTTTTTTATTATTGATTTGAACCATAATTCCATGTCACTCTTGCATATATTTTGTGTGCCTTGCCAATCGTTTTTCATTAATGTCTCTGATTTTTTGTTTAAATAAACCACAAAATTTTTGTGAATTATGACCTCTCCTTCTTCATTTTTTATTGGATTCCAAAACGTTTTGATTCAAAAAAACGAATTATTTGAAAGTAAAAAATATTCGGTTAATGGTATTAATTTTTCTGTAAATATTCAAGCCCAATCTCAATTAGACGATGACATAATGATTCTTAAATTCGATATTGATTCAAATTATTTTGTCATAGTGATTTCTGAAAGCAATGGTAAGGAACTTATTTGGCGAAGTCATACTGGATTTTAACTTTTGATTTTTTGACAGCTGTTTTTGTATCAAATTTGCGTAAATTTTTGAAAGAATTTTAATTTAAACTTTTTTTTAGAAATCAAAGTAAAAAAATTATCTCCAAAAAATGAATTTTCCATTCATACAAATACTAAAGAATTTATAATTCAATTGGAAGTTTTTGGACCACAAATAATTGTGGATTATCATTCTCGGACTTTTACGTACATAGATAATGAAAATATTTGGGATCAAATTCAACCACACCAAAAACAAATGTTTTATCCCGAAATAAATCTTGCAAAAACTTATGGATGGAAAGATTTCAAGGGATTTATTACAAAAAATGGAAATAATGAAATTGAATATTTTGTTTTTAATGATAATCCAAATATCAAAATTAATGGTAATATTTTTTAGTTTTAAATTTAAATTTAAAGTAAAAATAATTAAATATTTAACAAAAAGTATGTATTTTCAGGCCAAGCTGGAAATGTCGTTGGAAAAATTGAAACTGCGATAAATGGAAAAAAGCAAATCCATCTTACTTTTGTTTATGATTTAAATGCAATTAAAAAACAAAAAGAAAACCGAGTTGAAGCTTATGCAATTTGTTTTCTTACTTTGTTAGGTTTAGCACTTTTTGTTTTTTTAATTTTTATTATTTGTAAAGGTGGAATTAAAGTAAAATCATAAAAAAAGAAAAAAACATTTTTCAAAAACTTCGAGGCATAAAAGCAAAATAAACTTAAATTGTTTTGTAAGCGATCAAAGTTTTTTCGATTTTATTGGACCAACTTCGATCATATTTTTTTGTCATATAGCACAGTGACACGTTTATTGTCCAACTCTATTACAACTTTTTTTTCAAACTACAAAATGAGATTGAAACCAACTTTATTGAACACATCTGGTGAATTTTAATAATTTCCCCGCCCCGAAATGATTTACACTTTTTCTTAAAATTAAAATAAATTTATTTCGAATTAAATTACAAATTATATATATACCGATTTAGTCAATAAATAAAAAAATAAAGCATCCAAAGAAACATGTTGAGATAACTAAAAAATTTAACATTATTTTTTAAAACATTTATTGTAGATTATTTATTTAAATACTAACCTTATTAAGCATGGGTATTAATATAAATGCAACATTTGGATGGTAATGTTGCCAAAAACTTTCCAAAAATTTTCATATCACTCCAGCGATAAATAATTACAGCAATAAGAGTCGCTGCAGTTGGAGCACAAACAATAACAATCATCAAAGTTGTATCAACTGTAGATTCATATCCCATATTGATGAAAAAATATAAAACACCAATAACAACATTAACAGTGATAGCATCAATCTTGGATGAAAGTTCTTTTTCAATTTTTAAATTATTTGTAACTCCATAAGCTATACCAATAAAGAAAGCAAGGAAAAAAACAACATGACCTCTTGCAACATTTGAATGGGTCCAATCTAAACTTAATAAATTAATAAATTATTATTTCTCCTAAATCCTAGAAACTATTAGATGCAGTGCAAACTTTTTTTGCTAGAAAAACATACATTTAAGCATACGACATTACTTTAAAATATAAAACATAATAAACTAACTTGTTTGAAAATATACGATGAAACTAATTACGAGACATAAGCCATTACAAGCAATTGAAAAAATGCTCATAATTGCAAAGTAAAAATGGCAAAACATTCCAAATCCATAGGCAGTATAGTGGTTGTTGACCTCATTGTAAACATAAATTCCTAAGATACAACAAGCTGAGACCAAAGAATATGTTTGAAGTAAGGTAATACCAGAAAAACTGAAAGCCATTAATTCATTTCCAGTGATATATTTGTTCGAAAGTAATCAAAGCTTGCCTAAAAATAAGACAAGAAATTATAAAAAACATTATAGTATATATACCAATAAAGTAACAATAATGTATGGTAATACCAAAATTTAATTATTAGATAAATTGTTATTAATCAAGGTTTATTCAGCTTGCTTTGAATAAATCCTAGCAATTTAGTTTAAGATTAAAGTAGCTTTATGTATTTGAAAATGGTCAAGGTAATGAACAGTAAAGAAATTTCGTAAACATGTCAATTACTCGCATTCAATCATACTGTAAAAATTTTAAATTATTTAAAGCCTTATAAGTTAACTCACAAAAGATACGAAGCCTCCAGCGCTATTATATGAAGCATTCATAATAATTTGAAAGATAAAATAGATCAATGTTGAACAAGTAAAATTTGCGATAAAAATAAGCCCTTTGCCTTTTGGTGGTTAGCACAAAAGAAGCACAATTTTTTGCGAAAAAAAAAATAAATAAAAACAATGAGAACGAGTTTCAATAATCAACGTTAACTAAAAATCATTCAGAGTAAAGTTGAAAACATGTAAGGAAGGCATAAACCACAAAATGAAAACAAAGAGTAACAAAAAAAAAAAAATGCTGTTTTTTGTTTTACTTCTTTCTTTTTTGTTTCTCAAATAATTAACAAATATCGGGTTGATACTTTTAATATTTATTTCTGAAGTATATGCCTCCACAATTCACCAAGTTTTTAAAAGTTTTTTCGTTTTTTTGGGTAAAGGAGTTAAAATATTAATAAATATATGAATTTTATTATTAATTAATATTGTTTACAAATAATTTATTTAGTAAATTCTCTTACTCATCCATATTAAAGATTAAACATATAAATAAGTAAAAAAAACAAAAACAAAACAAAAAAGTAGGCTAAAATATTCAAAAAATATATTTGAAATGTAAAAAAAAGCTTTTCTTCTTCTTTTTTTCTTGGACCACAAAAAAAATGCGTAAAAAATATTTGAAAGTCTGGCATCGCTCGCTTTATATAAAAAAAAATCAATCAATAATCTGCGAGAAAAAAACAAAATGATCATACATACAACAACAAAAAAGTTTTAAAAGGCCATTCAACTATTGATCGATTATTTCAAAATTACCAAATTTGTTTGTCGGTGTTTTTTTTTCTTCATCTTTATCGATCGAAAGAAAGCGGATGGGGAATGATGAAATGACACCAGCACCAATTGACCTTTAGAAGAAAAAAAAGAAGTATAAAACAAGCAAACAATAAAAAAACAACAGAGTTAGCGGGCGATGAACATTTGACCTCCAACGTAGCTCTTCCCTATTTTAAGTAAAAGAGAGAGAGAAAGGCGACCAAATCTTTTTTGGTCCCCATTTTTTTATTGATTTTTTTGTTTGAATATTTTGTTTTTCTTTTTTTACTTTTTTGGGATTTAAAAAAGAGGCTATTTAAACCATTTCTTTTTAAATTTTAATTCAAAAACTAGGCAGATGAAAAAATTAAGAGAGTTTTGTTTGAGAGTAAAGCATATTTTTTAAATATTACGAAGATTTACTGCAAGTTACTCCATAAAATATGTAATTTTACGATCAGACAACGCAGCATACTATCACAAAATTAATATTTTTTTGGAGTGACAACGCAGGATATTACCATTCAATTTTAAAAATAAATAAGGTCAAAACAACATCAATCATTGGGATAACAAGAATAAAGATAAAATAAAAGAAAAAGTTTAATCCCTAAAAAAGATTTCGGAAAAGCAAAAAAAAAACAGATTTTATTGTTTCATATTAACATTTTTATATTTTATTAAAAATTTATGGACTTTGAAAGGTTTTTTTTTGTTTTTTTTACAAACCTTTTTGTTGGGTTCATAAAAAAAGACATTTCGGGTGACAAAAAAATGCATAAGATTTTCCTTTCTTTTTTGTGCTTTAATTCATTTCAAATAAAAATTTCTGGCAATAGTTTGTCTGTCATGTATGTGCATACATACAAAGTCAAGCAGCTGCTAAATTTTTTTTTGCGGAGATAGAAGATCGCAAATTGACCTTTATAAAATTTGCATGCAACTAGAGCTGAGATGGAATGGTCCACTTTGCTAGCCATCATTGTGAATGAAGGAAATGAGTAACCAGCAACAAACCTTTTTTTGTTTTTATTTAAAAAAAAGCAAACAAACATATCCCTTTTTAGCTTTTTTTTGTATTGATTTGCACGGTTTTTTTTTTTGAATATTTTGTTACTATTTTTATTTTATTTTTCTGGACATTTAACTTTATTATTTAAAAAAATGATGACTATTAAGAGTATCTTTTTTTAATTTGGACTTTGAATATAGCAACAAAAAAAGAATTTTTTTCAGTCAAATAACATAATTTTTTATTAAAAAATATAATAGAGTTTAATGATCGGATCTGATAATGCGGGCTGTTACCACAACAATATTAACGCGAAAAAAATTTGATGATCGGAACAAGAAAAAAAAAGATAAAGGAAAAAGAGAAAATTAAAAACACATTTTGAAAATCAAAAAAAAACTTTGCTCGTTTGCTTCGGCTTTAAAATTTTATTTTTCTCTGCAATTTTTTTTGCAACAAAAATAAAAGTTAAAAACAGTAATTACAATTTAAAATACACATTAATTATTATTTCCATGAATTTGCATAAATATTAAAATAAGTATCACTTTGAGCTGTCGATGGTTTTGTTGCGGATGTTGTTGTTGTCGTTGTTAATGGTGATACCAAACTTTTATTTCGACGATTTATATGAAATTTTGTTAAACTTTGTATTAATTTTTTAATTGGAATATTATTAGTTGGTAAATTATTTTGTATGGAGGAACATTTTTGAAGATAATAAAATGTTATTCCATATACATTTGCAAATAAAGGCATAACACATAAACTGCTAATTTCCTGGAGAGAAAAAAAATTAGTATACGAAAATTTTAAAGGAAATTGAACCCAAAGTTTGATAGTTTAAGTGTACTTATTTTAATAAATAAATATATCGTGCAAACTTGTTATTTTGCCGTCGGACGTGTTTTTCCAAAATCCTATTTTAGTTTGAACCAAAAAACAATTTCAAACCTTTACGAAAGTTTTTTTTCTCGTTAAAACCGAACAAATTTTTTAATCGAATAAAAATTACAAAAAAAGTTTTGAAAACTTTCATAGAGATTGTAAATATATTTTTGGTTCAATTTAAAAAGATAGTTTTGGCCAACCACGTTTGGAAGCAAACTGAATAATACTGAACAAAACTGACAATGGAACCTTTTCACATGTTTTTTACTCTTGAACTATAAGTTTGGTACCACAAGATAGCTCTTCGTTTGAAATAGTTGGGGATTAAATAACTTTTCCATTTGTAAAAAACCTTCTATTCTGTTAAAAGAAAGTTTAATATTCCTGGACTTAGAAAACTTTTGCCCTTTTTTTCTCTCATTTTTCAAACGCTTTTTGGCGTTTTGCTGAGTGTGAAAAAAATTTATAAATTTTCCAAGTATCAGAAAAATGAAGGATTTTTGGTTGTTTTTTCGCGTATTTGATGTATTCAAATAGTGGGTATTTTGTTCCGTGGGGCGGAGATATTTTACCTCAACTATTTGTTGTTCAAAAAGCTATCGAATGGTACCAAATTCATAGATGGTTAGAAAAATCACTTTTGTCGGCTCCCTCTAAATTTTCATTAAACAAAACTTTATTTTATTAACTAGAAGCTACACCGGCCTTCGGCCGGCCAAGAAAATAAAAATGAATTAGCATAGCTCTTATTACTGTATCATATCCCTTTTCTGAATACTATCTACAATTTTGATCTTTGCCCTATCTCGATCCCATGCCGTCTCCGGATGCTATCATGTTTTTTTCAGCTAACGCGTCCTTCACTTTATTTTGGTCCTTGGATCCTTCCGCTGATATTTATTTATTGGATCCTTCCCGAGATAATAGCTCCATAGATCCTTGTCCAGCTATTAGCTCAATGGATGCTTCCCATGATTTTGGTCATAAGATCTTTCCCCTGTGCCCTATTTCATAAAAAAAGTTCATGAACTTTTTTAGAAAAGAAAGTGAACTTTTCGCGTCAAGACAGTTCACTTTCTTTTTTTAGCGTGTCATTTTTTTTTTGATTGATTCAAAGATTTTTTTTACTGTATTTTATTTTTGCCTACTAAAAAAATGGTTTTATGAAAAAGATTTTGCATTAAAGATTAATTAAATCGATAGCGGATTAATAAAGAATGAAATTAAAAATTATATACAAAATAAATAAGCAATAAATAAGCAATAAATAAGCAAAAAAGTGTTTGAAAAACAATGATAAAACGATCAAATTTATTATAATGGTTGCATTAATCATTAAAGATCTTCATCATCGGCTTCACCAAGTTCCGAATCATAAAGAAGTTCTTCGTCTAACTGTGCTTCATTTTCATGTTGAGGAGAATTTTCACCAGCTTGGAGATCAATTTCAGCTTGATCTTCATCAGCTTGACGTTCTTGTTCCCGATGGCGATTGAAACAATCAATAATTTGTGATGAAAATGGTTGAATATTATTTTGAAGGGGAATAAAATTTCGAAAATCTTCGCTGGTATCATTTTCCCCTCTTTCAATTCGTAGAAAGTTGTATGATAAGCAGGTGCAATATATGATGTTTGAAGCAGTCAAACGATCGTTAACGAAGACTCCATTTTGAAGAATTCTAAATTGATTCTTTAATCTTCCAAATACATTTTCAGACCCAACTCGAGTTTCACGATGAGCTCTATAATTAATAAGATTTTGATACATTTTAAATAATAAAACGTGTAAATTTATTTTACCTATAAAAACTTCTTTGGTTCGGTTGAATTTGCCTTTCACGAGGGTAAGGAATGATAAAATCATTTTCACGTTGTTGATAACCATTGTCACCAAGGATCCAGGCATTTTCAAATGGCCTCCACCCATTACGAACTTCTTCTGCTAATATCGAATTTCGATAAACAGTAAGATCATGGGCTGATCCCGGCATTCTGGCTGAAACAAATCTAATTTGTTGGCAACCATCCCTTCCATCTCAATCAACGCATCGATCATCCCAGGCTCCACTTCCTTCTGAGACAATGACATTTGGTGGAGGAAATCTTGTTAATCTCGATTCTCAACCATTTCGCCCCATTCGTTCTCGAAATTTAGAAAGAGCATCAACACATTTTCCCAATTCAAATCAAGATGATGTTTTTAATAATGGAATAAACAATGTTCAAAGTCGTGAAAATGCTCCTTTAAACCGATTTGAACTACCTAATTTTCAACCACCCTCGCAGCAACCGAACTCATCGCGTGATCGCCGTTCAAGAGATGCCACTTCTCTAAATGATGGAGGAACAACTCGAGAAACAGATGATAATCGAACATCAAATGGAAATAATGATCTAACCAATTCCCAGCAAACTCCTCTACCAACAAGTCAAGGAAGTAGTGGTAATTAGTGTTAAATTACCGACCGAAAAGTCGGTAATTACCGACTTACCGACCGACTTTTTACCGACCGATTTACCGACCGACGACATTTTTATACCGACATTTTACCGACTTTACCGACCGATAAAATTTTATACCGACTTTTTTTCAAATTTCTCAAGAAAATTTTATTTTTCTTTAAAAGTAATTAGAAAAACAAAGTTTTTTGATATTTTTATTACTTTTATTATTAAAACTTATATATTTTTGACTAAAAGCAAAAATTTTCCCTAGTTTGTGACTCAAAAAAAATTTTTATTGCGACTTTTTACCTACCGATTTACCGACCGACCATATTTTTTATACCGACTTTTACCGACTTTACCGACCGAAAGCAATTTTCATACCGACATTTTTTTGAATTTACCGACTTTCGTGTCGGTCGGTCGGTAATTTAACACTAGTGGTAATTCTCAAAATCGATCTTATTCAAACATAGCTTTGGGTCAAGTTAGAAGGACGGCCCCATCAAGACCTGAAACAATTAGGCAAATTGTTGGAACTATGCAAAATGCTAGGCAAAATCAAAATACAATTGCTGAAAATCATTCTTCTATTAGATATCAAGTTGAGCAATACATTGATATTGCAAAAGAGAATGAAAGAAGAAAAGGATTAATTCTTGAAGCTCAAATAAGAGAGGCGAATGAAAGGGCTCGTGAAGCATCAATCCGTACTGAAATGGCTGAATTGGAAAGAATGCAACGAATGCAAGGATGGCTTCCTCCTCCTCCACCTCCAACATTTTCATCTCTTCCTCCTTTCCAACCTTTTCAACCACAACAACAGCTAAATTTTGAAACTACTAATCCTACAGCATCTGTTCAAACTACTGGTAAGAAAGTTAGAATAGCATTAAAATAATGTTTAATATGAATAAAATTATAAGTTTTTCAAAACATTTTTAGATAGTGCAAGTAATGAAGAAGCCACAAGAGTTAGACGAAGAACTTCTTTATGATTCGGAACTTGGTGAAGCCGATGATGAAGATCTTTAATGATTAATGCAACCATTATAATAAATTTGATCGTTTTATCATTGTTTTTCAAACACTTTTTTGCTTATTTATTGCTTATTTATTGCTTATTTATTTTGTATATAATTTTTAATTTCATTCTTTATTAATCCGCTATCGATTTAATTAATCTTTAATGCAAAATCTTTTTCATAAAACCATTTTTTTAGTAGGCAAAAATAAAATACAGTAAAAAAAATCTTTGAATCAATCAAAAAAAAAATGACACGCTAAAAAAAGAAAGTGAACTGTCTTGACGCGAAAAGTTCACTTTCTTTTCTAAAAAAGTTCATGAACTTTTTTTATGAAATAGGGCACAGCTAACGGATCCTTTCCTAAAATTGCAAACCAAGAAGGATTCAAATTTCGTGAGGAAGTGATTACTAATGAAGAAGTTGATCGAAAAAGAAAATCGCTTGAAAATCAAGGTCATAAGCCAGTACTAAATCATGTTTTTCCTGATGCATTTTGTCAAAAAGAAATTGAAATCAATGGATTGGATGATCTTAATTATGATAAAGACTCCGATAAAACAGAAGAAGATACTAACAAAACAATCAGCGGTATGTTTCTATTCAAATAGAAATTTGTTTATATTGTTTATAATAATTAATTAATTTTTTTTAGAATTTGGATCAGAAGAAAGTTATGTTCGTGAGAACGCACCATATGCTCCTCCACCCGTAAGTTTTGGTCTTTTTTATTTTCTTTAATTTTATAAATTTAATTTTTTTAAAGTGGGAAAGCTTTTCGAATGATGAACTCATCGAATTATTAGATCCAGAATTATCTGATATTTCATCAGACTCATTGAAAGTTGTAACCAAAAAAGGAAACAAGAAAGCAGCAGGGAAAAATGATGATGACGAAGAAGGATCAGATGAAAAAGAAGATAAACCAATGTCAACATCAAAGAAATCTCAAGAAAAGAAACAACCTGTGAAATCAAAGAAGCCACCACTACCACCATCGATGAAAGGCAAGAAAGGAAAAGGCAATGGAAAATAGAGAAAGCAAGATGAAAAAGTAAGTTTTATGTTTTGTTTTGTTTTGGTTGTTTATTTTTGTTCGTGCTATTAATGGATTATTATATTATTGCTTCAAAGCTTCTTGCTTTGTGATTCAAAGAAACTAAACGAATTTATTAATCTTTAAATAACTAATTGCTTATTTTTTTAGGAAATCATCAAAGATCCTGTTCTCAGAAGGCGTAATAATTTTCTATGAAAATCAACTGAAGAATGAATTAAATCAAGATTAACATTCTTTTTTTATTTTTTTGTATGTTTGTATAATATTTGTTTGTCATAAATATACTTTTATTTCTTGGCTTTTCTGCGGTGAATTCATTTTTTTTTTTGAAGGTTTCATGTTTTAATTTGTAATTTTGTGAGAAAACTTTTATTTTTTTCCTTTATTACCTAAATTCTTTAAATATTTTGAGAATCAACAGAAAGATTTATTTTCAAATAACTTAATAATAATAAAAACAAGTTTTTAAGGCGCCCCGCTTGGGGCGCCGCAAAAACTTGTCATTTCAACATTCATTTGCATTTTTTTACATTTCATTCATACCATGTCATATTATCATGGTGCATTTAAAAATCGCAATCCCAAACTCCCAGTTTCCCCTCATTTTTCATAAAACTATCATATTCACATACATATAGCAAGCAATCCAATAAAGTTTCGGGTTGCCCGTTCCGGGCAACTCAAAACTTATTCTATACATTTCTCACTTTTCATTAAAAAATAGCATATTTCCATTGCATTTTACGTTACAAAAAAACAACCCCTTCAAAGATCATTACATACCTCGTCATCCCAACCATTTCCCAGCATTTCCCTTTCAAACACTCATAAAAGACCAAAAAATCTCATTTTTACCCCGCAATCATCGAAGCATGCATGCATATATCTGCATTAACATTAAAAACATTATTTTAAATGCATTCCCCCATTTTTTATAATCAAACAATCATCAAAACTCATAAATTCCATTTTTTGGTCCTCATGTGGCATCGAACCATGCATGCCTTTTCATTTTTTCATTTTCAAAATGCATTTCCCTTTCCAAACGCTGCGCTAACATTCAACCACTACGCCACAACCGCAATGAAAGCACTAACATTTTACAACCAAAAATTTAAATATTTAACGGGCCATATCTCATCCCAGAAATTTCTCCGAAGCATGCCATATCATTTTTCATATTCAACATTTTACATGCGCATTATAAACTGTAATCAAAAACATTATATTTTCGAAAAAGTAATAATTGCTGGCGGGCCGAAGGCCCGCGTGTTGCCTAGTATTTAATTAAACTACTTCAATTTTTTTATTTGCCCAAAAATGGGTATTTACCAAAATTTAAGTACAAAAGCTAAAAAAAAGTTCTTTAAAATACATACTGGGGCAAGTCGGGCGCGCCCGGGCGCGTTGCGCCCAGGGGTTCGACGGTTCGCGCTTTAAAAAATGGAGGTTCGCGCTTTTTCAAGGGTTTCAAAAAAAAAGAGAAGAAAAAAGAGGCGAAAAAAAGAAAAAAAAAGAGAAGGAAAAAAGAGAAGAAGAAATAGTGTTATGCGGAAGAGAAAATATGTTTAGTTTTAAATTTTATTTTTCAATTAAATGATATTTGGAATTTATTATAATTTAACACACAAGTAAAAAAATAAATATTTTGTTTAAAACATTTTTAAACATTTTCCAAGAATTTTTGTAATTGGTAATTAATTATTAGTCAACAACGGATGACATCCATCCATATCCAAGTTCCGGGCGTGAATAAATCATTTGCTCCAATAAAAAAATCACTGATTGTGCTATCATTGAATTTCGAAGCTGCTTGTTCTAAAGATGTTAGTAGCACTTTCACAACACATGACTTACATACGAAAAACTAATAAATATCAATCGAGTAATGAATGGATGCTAAACGTCCACCCAAACTCATACAAATTTCACCCGCAGTTGTAAATAAAGTTTTATTTGATTGGAAAACAAACAAACATTTGTATTTTTGTATGATGAAACTCTTCCAGAAGAACATGCTCCGTTTACAAAAACAAAAAAACAAGAAAAAAAAAAAGAAAAAGTAATGCTAATATCATTTTAAATAACATGACTAAACAGGTATCAAAAAAATGTGTATGTTTTAAAGCACAAGTTATTTATTATCAGTAATGCAAATTATTACCATAGAGTAATTCTTATCGGAGACTTATAATCGTCACTAGGGATGATTGTTTACTGCTTATTAATTTTTTTCCATGATAGTGAATAAAATGATTTCATTCTATCCATGTGTTCTCCATCTTTATAAACATAACCTCTCAAACAAACTTTCATCCAACCACAACATTACAAAAAATAATTTATTTACAACATTAAAACACACAAAACATAGAGAGAATAATAAGAATAATAACATAATAGAAGAAATATTAATTAAAGTTTAGTCGGTTTTTTCTGCAGGTCCTTGAGGTTCACTGTAATTTTGTAATCCACCATCAGCAATAATCAAGGATCCAGTCATGAATGAAGCTTCATTACTTGCAAGGAAAACAATAATATTGGCCATTTCATGAGGTAATCCAGAACGAGCTAAAGGAACATTCTTTTTGACCCATGTTTCTTCAAATTTCTTTTGACCTTCTTCAGTAACGCCACCACGCTTTTTGATTTCAGTTCGAATCCAACCAGGGCTAAAAATGAAGAGTTTGAGAATGGAAAAATGCGAGAACAAAATTTACTTGAGATTGTTGATACGAATGCCTTTTTCAGCAAAAGAAACCGATGCATTACGACAATATGCATCAAGACCAGATTTGGCAACAGCATAATTGAGAGCTTCAGGATGCTAAAAACAAGAAGGAAATATAATACAAGTAAAAGCAATGACATCTAAATGCTTCGTAAAGGCAAAAAAATTAGTCATGCGGTAACAGTGTTACAGCAGTTTGGAAACGTTAGCAAAGCAAACAATAAAGAGTACATCATCATTAAAATTTTGTGCCAAAAAAGTCAACGAATGAGTAAAGTAACTTACTGGTTGATGCGCATCGACGCTGCTAACATTAACGATGTTGCCTTTAACCTTTTCCAAATGCGGTAAAGCAAGGGTGTTGAGTTTCATGACACTTAAAATAAACATGTTTCATTATTTTTTTATTTAGTATTATTAAATTCATACCTCTTCAAGTTCAATTCTATAACATGATCAAGACTTGTGATATCAGCTTTATCCAATCCTTCTTGTTTTGAAGAACCACCAGCATTGTTAACCTAAAAAACAAACGCATAACCCAAATCTTTCAAAGTTAATGATAAAACATACAACAACATCAATTTGACCAAACTTTTCAATGGTTTTATCAACCAATTCATGAAGAGTTTTATCTTCAACCATATCACCAAATACAACTTGAATTCGATCATCACCAACACCAAGTTCATTCATCTTTTGTTTGGTTTCTACAACGCCTTCCGGATTTCGACCATGAATGGTAACATTTGCACCTTCTTTAGCAAAGCGTACAGCGGTAGATTGACCAATACCAGCACTTGAGCCTAAAAAATGCAAATAGCTAGTTGATGAAGCAAGCGAAAGGTTTCGATAAAATAAACCAGCATCAAAAAGTAAAAGCTTTCAATAGCTATTAAAAAAGAGGTTAAGAAAAACATACCAGTAACAATAACAGTTTTTCCTTTATAATCATACATGATTGAAGTTCAAAATAATCGTAATGAATTTTTTTTAGCTACTGAAAATAATGGACAATGTATTAAACCAAAGAAAGTTAGAAGCATTAAAAAGCTCAAAAAAATTGTTGTTTTTCAATAAACAAGAAATAAAAGTGAGCGAAAGAGAGAGAGAGAGAGAGATAGAGTGGAAACTCACAAAAAAGAGCCACAAACAAAACATAAAAGACACGCCTTTTATTTTTTATTTTTTGCAAAAAAGAAAAAGCAAAATATGCTATTTTTTTCTTTCAGCCTCCTCCCTTTGCTTGCTCTCTCGCTTTCTTTGTGTTTTTTTCAATTTTGTTGTTGTTTTTGATGATCAGTGATCGAAAATCTTCTAATGTACCAAAGTTTTCCTCTATTGCAGAGAAGCAAAAAAAGTTAACGATCTTTTTCGAAGGACCTTTTGGGGTTTCTTTGTTTACTTTTTTTTTTTTGCAATCTTTAGTTTATATCGGCTAACAACCAATAAGAAAAATTTTTATATAGATGATAATGGAAATAGATATATTGTAACTTTAAAAGAAATTTTCATTTCCTTTACAACCATCAGAATTGATAGAGATGTATTCGAAGAAGCGTTTAAAACTTTTTATGGCTGTTCCAAAAGTGTTTGACCGTTCGATCACAAAGGTTTTCACACGCTTGCTTTATTTAATCATGCACCAAAAGCTATAAAAAATATTTATTAAACTACATACTATAAGCGATACAAGTTTTATATTAACAAAATGCTTCTCAAAAAGCTAACTACTAAACTCAAAAAAAAAATTAATGAATAAATAGGTACATATAAAAAAAAATTAAGTTTAAGCATCCAACAATTCATTAATAGCATAAATTTCATCTTTTGAAAGTGAAGGCATATCCAAAACAGCTAAATCTTGTTTCATATGTGTTTCATCCTTGGTACCAGTTAAAGGTGTAACACCCATATCCATCATAAAACGGAAAAATATTTGAGTGCTAGTTACACCACGGCTTGCAGCTAATTGCTTAACATATTTAGAATTGATGGTTTGTGGATTTGCTGTCTAAAAAAGAGTATCATCAAAGTCGAAAGAAAGTAAACAGAAAAGAAGCTTACAAGAGTCCAAAATGATTGATAAATGATATTATTTTGGTTGCAAAAATCACGAATTTCTTTATCATGGCCTGACTCAGCGTAAAAACGATTTTGAATTACAGATGGTTTGATTTGAGCATCATCATAAAGACGAGTAACAAGTTGAGGATCATAGAAATTACTAATACCAAGTTGTTTGACTTTTCCTTGAGAATGAAATTCTTCAAATACTTTCCATACTTCCATAGTTTTAACATGAGTTCTGTAAAAAAGTAGCTATTAGTTACATAAATAGAACTTGGTGGATTTAGAAAATGTGTAGACGCTATATGAGAAGTACATTAATCAAAATCAGTAACTTTCAGCACATTACTTGTTGAGATGCAGTTATAGGCTAACATGGTACATATAATCCCTTACATATAGATATTAGGCGCACTTGTAACAACTTTTCCTCCTCCAAAGCTTCCACCATTGTTCAACAAAGCTTCTTACCTCATTGGACCATGCATAACAAGTGAATCAAGATAAGTTGTTTGAAGATTAGATAGACTTTTAGCAAATGATTGTCGAACCTATAAAATATCGCCTCATTCGTTAGCTAACATTTTTATGTTAGTGAATAACAACTAACTTGTTCTTGTAAAGTTGCAGTTTTATCATATGGAATTCTTGCAGGATCTTGACCATCAATACTTGTAAACTTTGTTTGAATGAACAATGATTCACGTGAAATATTATGTTCAGATTGGAGGGATTTCAATGCTTGTCCAACTAAGTCCTGGAAAAAGAAGCGGTTTAAAATTGAAGAAAAAAATAAGCGACGACTTACTTCTTGATAATGTTTTGGTTGACATGCAGTATCAATTCCACGAAATCCTGCAAGTATAGCTTTAATAACCAATTCTGTTGTTTGTTCTTTCTTCCACGCTGTTCCATAAATTAATCGAGGCATATTAACGCCTGCTGAAGTTTTAACGGTATGAGATGCAGCCATCTTACTTTGAAAATGAAGTAAAAATTGGGGGATAAAAACAGATCCTGAAAAGTGGATATAAAATGGAGATACCCAAAAATAATCACAAGTATTAGTGAAGTTTCAAAACAAAAAAGTCGAATGAAAATTCACGGAAAAATATATATACAAAAGTTTGATTCTCAAAGACAAAGTACAAAGCTCTGCCGAAATATTAATGAAAAAAAGTATTGAATATATGTGAAAGTGAATTACCAGCTTGTATAAATTATATCCTATTTTTTTACTGCCAAAATAATCCTTCAAATTGAAATAAAAGCAACGAGTTTTCTAAAACGTAAACAATGTTGAGAAGAAAAAATAACAAAAACAAAACAACAAGGCAAGCCATGTTGCTGCATGCTTGTTTGTGAAAAAATCATAACGAGCGGCGAGCGCTGCATTCAAAAGATAAATAAATGAACTCATTTTTGCAGCAGAATGAAGTGAAAAATGAGAAAGTAATGAATAATGAATGAATGAATGTCAGCGTTTTTTATTGAAGTCTAATTTCTTTTTTTGTGGATTTGATGAACAAACAAAAAGATAGCAACCCACAACCAATTTTATATCTGTAAAATGGTAGATAAGCATCGGTGGTTCAGTGGTAGAATGCTCACCTGCCACGCGGGCGGCCCGGGTTCGATTGCCGGCCGATGCAATCTTTTTTTTGTTAATTATAGTTTATCGGAGCAAAAAACCCAGTATTTGAATACATCAAAGATGCGGAAAAACAAAGAAAAATCGGTCATTTTTGCAATACTTAGAAAATTTTTCAAATTTTTTACAAACGCAGCAAAACGCCAAAAAAAGGAAAAGCGTTAGAAAAATAACTAAAAAAGGAAAAAAAGTGCAAAAATTTTCTAAGTCCAGGAATATTAAACTTTCTTTTAACAGAATAGAAGGTTTTTTACAAATGGAAAAGTTATTTAATCCCCAACTATTTCAAACGAAGAGCTATCTTGTGGTACCAAACTTATAGTTCAAGAGTAAAAAACATGTGAAAAGGTTCCATTGTCAGTTTTGTTCAGTATTATTCAGTTTGCTTCCAAACGTGGTTGGCCAAAACTATCTTTTTAAATTGAACCAAAAATATATTTACAATCTCTATGAAAGTTTTCACAACTTTTTTTGAAATTTTTATTCGATTAAAAAATTTGTTCGGTTTTAACGAGAAAAAAAACTTTCGTAAAGGTTTGAAATTGTTTTTTGGTTCAAACTAAAATAGGATTTTGGAAAAACACGTCCGACGGCAAAATAACAAGTTTGCACGATATATTTATTTATTAAAATAAGTACACTTAAACTATCAAACTTTGGGTAATTAAACAGGCAACAATATTTCTACGGTAAAAAGAAAATGGTTTAAAAACGCGATACACCAGAAAAATTATAAAAATAATAAAACAGAGAGGAAGAAAAAAAGTGAACGTTTTACAAGAATAATAGATGTTCTAAATTATAGTATGGTCGCTGCTGCAACTTGTTTCGATGATGATTTATCAGCTTGATTCTGCTTCGGTTTGGCAGAGAACTCCAGAGCCCACACAAAAACTAACTTTTGTTTCTCACAACAAACAACAAAAAGTAAAAAAAAAAAGCTTATTTAAAAATTTAAGCAAATAATATTTTTAAAAAAAGCATTTCTCGAAAAAAAATCGCAAACTAATTTTTTACATTGATTTTTTTTATGTCTATCAATAGAAAAGCACACACACTCAATTGCCACTAAAAAAAACAAAAAAAGCTAAAAAAAAAATGCAAATACTTTTTTATGACCCTTTCTTTTTACGCCACTTTAAATTAAAACCATTTCCATCTTAACATTTTATTGAAGTTTTACCGGAATCCGTTTGGAAATTTAACGACAGTTCATGATCAAAACAAACCATGGCAGTCATAATTTTAGGGAAAAATTAGATTTGGAGATGAGTAGACTTCTGCAAACTTTGAGACTAAAAAAAGGAATAAAAATCAAACCAAGTTTTTTTTATAATTAATTTACTGGAGAAAAAAAACACACGATTTCATAAAAAATATTTTATATTTTAGGAAGCTTGCATTATCATACTGGGGCAACTAAAGGCGCCAAATTTCAAAATTTAGCGCGACCCCTTTTTGACCTAAGGGTACTTACTCCCTGTTGTTTTTCTCAAAAAAAAAGGAAGTACCACATCGATTTTTTTTACCATTAGATTTTTAAAATTTTGGTGCGCGATAGTGTTAAATTCCCGATCCGACCGACAAAAAAGTCGGGAAATTCAAAAAAAGTCGGGGTAGAAATTGCTCTCGGTCGGAAAAGTCGGGAAAAAGTCGGGATAAAAATTTTTGTCGGTCGGGAATTCGGGGGATCGAAAAGTAGGGTATGGTGTTGGAATTTTTTTAATTAAATTCATTCTAAGAGTTAAAATATATAAAAATGAGCTATTAACTGTAAATAAAATGTAAATAAAGGGTTTTTGGTTAAAATAAAGGCGAAAATGAATGATTTTTAAAATTAATATTAATTTTTTTTTATTTGTCGGGATAAAAAATGAGTCGGTCGGGAAGTCGGGAAAATGTCGGGATAGAAATTATCGTCGGTCGGGAAGTCGGTCGGGAAAAAGTCGGTCGGGAAGTCGGGAATTCCCGACTTTTCGGTCGGGGATTTAACACTAGTGCGCGACTCTCCATTTTTTTGAGCGCGACCCGTCGAGCCCCGGGCGCAACGCGCCCGAGCGCGCCCGACTTGCCCCAGTATGCTTGCATTGAATCCCTTCAAAATAATATTTCTCTTGACAACTTCCATGAAATTCTTGCTTTTGCGAATGAAAATAATCTTGATAATCTCAAAAAAGATTGTAAAGCTTTTTTCCAAATGAATAATTTCTATATGGATAAAAGTAAATTAAAAAATATTAGCGCTGACTTGCTTTCATATGATTAAAATATTATGAATGTTACTTTTTTGTGAGGAAATTTTAATGTTATCGTCGTTGCTGAAACATAAAAGTGTCCTTTTTTAATTTTATGAATTTTTATTTTTTCTTTCGATATTTTTGCTATTTATTTATTAGAAATAAAAGTTATTAAAAAAAAGTAGATTATTTAAAAAATAAGGGCATTCTTCAAATACTCGAGAAACAGAAATCATTTTTTTTAAATGTTTTACTTTTTGTTTGGATTAAAAAGAGATAAAAATTTCTTATCAAAAAAACCCGAATTACTGAATGCCAGCTTCGATATTCATCAGCTTCGTAAATTTTTGGACTTGCGATTACAAACAACTCCAAACAAGTGAACAACATAATTTATTGATTCTTAAATCTTAATACACACATACAAATATTTTTACAAAATTCAAATATATACAAAAAACAAAAATAATAACAAAAGTTAAAGTTAAAATTAACCAACAAAAATATCATCATCCAAACCACAGCTATTTATTTCAATATTTTTTCCTTTAAACCATTTCAATCGACTCATTAATATTTGCACATTTTCATGAGAACTAAAAAAACAACAACAAATTTTCAATTTTTTCGAACAAAACATAAAAAAGTAAACAAACAACTAACTTCGCTGCAAAATAAATCCTTTGTGGCATTTCATATTTTCCATTTAAACACGTCCAATAATTATTATTTTTATTTGATGATGAAATTGTTGTTGGAAAATAAATAAATGCTGTAAACTCAAATCCATTCAAATAATACAAACTCCATCCATCGAAAGAGAACCTTTGAAAACGTTCATTCGAATCGAGTTCAGCCAATAGATTGGAAATTTCAGGAGTTTTTGGGTCCAAACTCTGAAGAATAAAAATAAAAGGTAAAAAAGTTGTTATAAATTATTTTTAAAAAAATATGTGAAAATGGGTGGAAGTTATCAAAATTGTGAATTCGATTATCAGCTGTATTAAAGCCACCAAATTTACTGGTTAGTAGTTGTAGTAACACTAAACAAAACTAACAATTTTAGGCCATTGAAGATAAACAAATATTACAAAAGCTTCATAATCCACTTCATTCATACTTATTCCAATTTGATGTTCTTTATAATGAATGGCTTTCAACTTTCTCAAATCAATCATTTGGGTAAAATTTCGTTCTTGAAATTGTTGACCTTCAATTTCAGGAATTTTATAAACATATGTTTGATCAATTATTAGTTTCATCGGCATTTGATTGTTGATTAATAAAGGATGATAAACCCATAATCCAAAATGTTTTAAACTTAAAAAGAAAGGGAATGGTAGTTTATGATAAAGTTGCTGAAAGTAAGTTAAAAGTTACTTGAGTTTATCTTAATTTAAAATCTTCGATGAAAATGGAAAGAATTCATACAAAGTTTTAGTTGCCGCAAATTTTGAGTTGAAATATGGCAGCACTTTAGTCCTGAAAACTTGGTAAGTCAAACAACATCCATAAACGTGGAAAGTAAAGTCTTCCAAATTGGAGTTATTCGTTCAAGCTTCAACAAACTTAACAAAAAGTTTCTCCATTTCTTTTTTTCATTTAAAAAACAATTAGATATGTACCTTTTCCATCCATTTGTTGTTGATTGTTTTATTGGAACATAAATATATAAATAATTCAAGAATATAAAAGCTTTAATACCTTTTTCATTTATTCCATTTTGTTCATTTGATAAATAAAGTTTTGGAAGCTTTATATTGGTGGTTTTCTTTATAATTTCACTAAAAGTTATGGTTAAAGCTAACATTGAATGCTCATGAAATTCTTTAGTTTTAGCAACTTTTATATCTTCTGCAAGATGTCCTAAAGTTGTTATATATCGTTCATAAGTTCGAGAAAATTGGTCTTGAAGTTGGCGAAGTTGTTGATGTTCCTCATCATTCATTTTAAAACCGAGGAAAATTAAAAATTCCACTTTAAAAAAAGATAGAGAGAAATACTACGTTACTTAAAAAAAACTGCGCCAAAAAATAAGAATACAAACTACAACAAAAAAGAAAAAGAAAGACAATCATTAATTTTGGCGGCAGAAGAAAGAGCCATGATTGGAAAGAAAAAAATCGTGAAAAAAAAAGGTTTTAGATTCAAGTGTAAAAGATTTATTTGTATCTGCAGCTACATATGTACATACAGTAATCATGGAACAAAATAAGGTATTCAATCCAAATTCATTTTTGGGTTATTCGTTTATCGCTTATCATTATCAATGGTTAAAAAGAAGTTAAAGCTGGAATGGAAGCTTTCTCAAAGAGCTAAAATCAGTAATCTAAAACCCTGAACTTGAAAGATAAGTAAAAGCATAAATTTAAAAATGCTACAATTTTTTTATCCTTGGTAAAATCTTTCTGTAAAAATCACAAACTCGATATTTTTTATTTATTGAACAACAAAAAATTTCATCGGCTTTGTTTCAAAAAATTTTAAAATTTTGCATAATTCACTCTTTTCTTTCCCATCATTTTCCCGCCATTTTTCTTTCCTAAAAAATGCTTCACTTTCTTTGTTTTCAAAAAATTCATTCATCTTTGAATTTTTCTGCTGCAAAGTGAACACTCGTCTTCGTTCGCTTTCATCTTATTATTACTCATCTCAACTGAATAAAAAGAAAAGAAAAGGAAAATGGAAGAATCATCATCACAACAACATCATGATCCTCGTAAATTTATTCTTCGAACAACTTGCATGAAAAATGGTGGATTTCGACATGTAAGTTTTTTACTTTTTTGCGATTTACAATATTTTCTTTTATTTTTTAGTATCTTCCTTTACCACCTCAAGATGTCTTTCAACATTCATATTCGGTACTTGCATCAGAATTGGATATCAAAATTAAACGAAAGCAAACTTTCTTTAATCGTGAAACAGCGTGGATGTGTCGTCCTGTATATTTGACAACGAATAAAGGTGTTCTCTTCATTTATGTTACTGATCGTCATGGATATATCTTGAGTGTACCACATGCTCTTCGACTACATTTTGAAGGAACCAAGAAACCTTGTAACAAGAAGAATCGTGTTATTTGTGTTGCTGGTACAACTGAATATGATGCTGTTTTTATTCTTCAATTTTCTTTTGGTGAACTTCATATTCGTTTCTCTAAAGGTGATAATCTTCGTTCATGGCGTGCTCTTCTTATTGCTGCTCATCAATCTGAAATAGGTCTTGCAAATGTTTGTGATGCAGTTGCAAACGAAATCAATCCTGCTATTTCTTTGGAATCCGTTGTATCAACTAAATCTGTTGGTGCTCCTGCTAATAAGAGTGGTAGTGAGTTTTATCTTTGACCGATTTACTTTTTTACTTCACCGCTTTACACTTACTTTTTTTAGAACAAGCTGGTGTAATTATTGTTCATCGTCATCCTCGTCAAGCTGAAACCGTTACCGACGATAATGAAAGCGTTCAAAACCATGATTCATCTCCTGCAATTAGAGGAGCTCTTGCTTCACCTTCATTTTTAAGAAGTTCTCAAAGTTACAACAGTGCCATCAATGATTCCTCTCCATCATCATCAATTAAAACAACAATGCCTGCTGCCGCTCGAACACCTTTTATTACTGAACATGAACCTGCTGAACGAAATTATGATAGCGGCATGATTCATTACGATGCTGAAATTATTGAATACCAAAATGAAAAGCCAACAAATCATCCATTATCTAGTGCTGTTGGAACTTCAGAAGTTGATGTAACTTGCAAGGATATTAATGAATTTAATGCTTCAACAACTTCCATCAATACTGCCATTTTGAATCAATGTATGTTAACGTGTTTATAGGCACATTGTATTACTAATGTGTGTTGCTTTTTCAGCTCAACTTGATACATATGGTAATGATAAGTCTCATCATTCTTGTGATATGGATGCTAAATGTTCTGATCAATGCAAGGCTATCGAAGGTGATCATCATCATGAAGCTTATGGTGGTACTCCAATGCTAAAGTAGCTTATTTTCTTGATTTATAGTGGCTTCATTTATGCTCTAATATACTTGTATAACTAACTCATACCTTTTTTTTTTAGAACTTATGCATATTGTGTCAAACTTCAAACACCAGTTCAGAAAATTCAAAAGGTTTCTTTCGCAAAAATTCAAAAATCACCTCCTCCTCCACGTTCATCATCACTTCTTCGTGCATCTCGTCTTCCAAAGCCAACTCAAATTATCATGGATCCAACAGCAAAACGTGTACAAGTAATGGATTTTTGGCGTCAAAAGGTAACTAACTACTTTTCCTTGTGTTTACAAAGCCTAACTTTATATTTATGTTTTTTGCAGGAAATTGAAACAGGTGGAAATTAGTGTTAAATTCCCGACCGAAAAGTCGGGAATTCCCGACTTCCCGACCGACTTTATCCCGACCGATTTCCCGACCGACAATAATTTTTATCCCGAGTTTTCCCGACTTTCCCGACCGACTCAACTTTCATCCCGACAAATAAGCAAAAAATAAAAATTAAATTTTAAAATCATGTTTTACTACCTTTATTTTAACCAAAAACCCTTCATTTATAGTTTTGATACGTTTAATAGCTTATTTATATACAATTAAGCCATAGGGATTAATTTAAAAAAAAAATTTGTCACTTGCCCTATTTCCCGACTTCCCGACCGACAAAATTTTTATCCCGACATTTTCCCGATTTTCCCGACCGTAGCAATTTCTATCCCGACAATTTTACGAATTCCCGATTTTTTTGTCGGTCGGATCGGGAATTTAACACTAGTGGAAATCAACCTCCAATTCGGGTCAAACGTGTTCATTTCAAGGATGATGAAACCACTCTTCAAAAGCATAAATCTGGAAAAGTATATGATTCTCCAACAAAATTTTATGCTGCTAATGTTGTTGATGAAGGTTCTTCTTCAGTTGATGGAACTCCAACCAAATTTCATGATGATCCAAATCAAAGTGTCGAAGATGAATCTTTCATTTAACGTTTCTCTTCATTTTCTTTTTTAATTGTAAACAAATCGAAATTATTTGACTATAAATACATACATTTTTGTACTAATTTTTTTGTTCATTGATAACCTTGTTGTCTAGCTATAATTTTCTTGATTTTAATTGCATACACATATGTATCGTTGATAGCAAGACTTATGTGTTCTGAATATTTGATTTTTGAGAGACTTGGTTTGAGAGGATTGATAGTTAGTTGTTTGGATCATTGCAAAGTTAAAAAAGCTACGATAACTTTACAACTTTCAAAACTACAAAAAAAAATGGATAAAAATCCTTAAACTAAACGTATATATACTAAAGTATGACGATGATCAGGCTCTGAAGTACATTTGTGGGTTGATTTAATATTATCAATAATAATCGCATTTTCTTTGTTGCTTTTTTCCTTTTTGTTTCTAAAGTTTAAAGAAATCAAAGCAAAAAAAATAGGTTTGTTTGTTTTTGTTTTTATCCTTCAAAACTCCTTTTTTTTCGCACCAAATGCAGCTGGTCTTACATTACAGCTCTAAGAATAATTAAGTACATTGCTTTATGGTTTATTGTTAATTTTTCATCTAAAATAACATTAAAACCAAAAATAAAGCGTACAACAGAAAGGAATAAAGATCAAAGTTAATTTAATAAAGTTTTTTTTCCAATAAAATTGAAAAAGAAAATTATAATTAAAAGCAGCATTTTTTTCAATCAACCCAAATCAATAATGTTTGCATATAATTTTTTGATTTTAGAAAAAATTATTGTGCTGCTTTTGCTTTATCAGTTTTTTTAACGAAACATTTTTTTATTATTGCAAACAGTAAGAATTCTACACACAAAAAAAGAAGATTAAATTAAAAAAACTTCCACTCCATCGTTAAAAATGTCCGAAGCATTTAATAAAGATAAAGAGAAAAAAAGATATTTTAGTTTTACAAATAATTTCTATATAGGAAAAAATTTTCTATCGTGGTTTTACACAAAAGGAAAGGGATATATAATTATAATAAAAAAAATCCATGGAAAAAAGTCAATAAAATTAGATTTATTGGTTAAAAAAATTGAAGTTGAAAAAAGTAATTTGTGGGCAAGGAAACTAAAATGGGATAAAATTTGAAGAGGTATTAGAATGACTTGCATCTTCACAGCCAGGGTTGCACGAAATTTCGTTTCGTCTTTCGCTTTCGCGAAATTTCGCGTGTTTTTCCAATTTCGTATCGTTTCGCGTTTAGCGAAATTTTTTAAAAAATTTCGTAGAAAAAAATAGATACAAAATTACCAAAATTTCAGAAAAAATTTCGTTTCGTTTCGCAATTTCGCGAAATTTCGCGCATTTTTGACTTTCGTATTTCGTTTCGCAGCAAAGAAATTAAATTTAATCAATTTCGTCTTTCGCGAAAGCGAATTTTTTCACTTTCGTGCAACCCTGTTCACAGCCCTTTTCTTAATAAAATATCATCAATAAACCCAAAAATTTAGAGGAAACTGAGTTATTAAGTTCATTTTGTTTTTTTTCCGCCGTTGTTTTTACTCATGGATTTTATTTAATAAGAATCCTTTATTACAGGTAAATTTGAAGTTTATGTTTATTGAATGGTAAATTGGTAAGCCTGCATCCTCCAATTAAAACATGAAACCTTCAACAAAAAAAAATGAATTCACCGCAGAAAAGCCAAGAAATAAAAGTATATTTATGACAAACAAATATTATACAAACATACAAAAAAATAAAAAAAGAATGTTAATGTTGAAACCATTCATTCTTCTCTTGATTTGGATTGATAATTATTACGACTTCTGAGAACAGGATCTTTGATGCTTTCCTAAAAAAAAAATAAGTAATTAGTTATTTAAAGATTAATAAATTCGTTTAGTTTCTTTGAATCACAAAGCAAGAAGCTTTGAAGCAATAATATAATAATCCATTAATAGCACGAACAAAAATAAACAACCAAAACAAAACAAAACATAAAACTTACTTTTTCATCTTGCTTTCTCTATTTTCCATTGCCTTTTCCTTTCTTGCCTTTCATCGATGGTGGTAGTGGTGGCTTCTTTGATTTCACAGGTTGTTTCTTTTCTTGAGATTTCTTTGATGTTGACATTGGTTTATCTTCTTTTTCATCTGATCCTTCTTCGTCATCATCATTTTTCCCTGCTGCTTTCTTGTTTCCTGTTTTTGTTACAACTTTCAATGAGTCTGATGAAATATCAGATAATTCTGGATCTAATAATTCGATGAGTTCATCATTCGAAAAGCTTTCCCACTTTAAAAAAATTAAATTTATAAAATTAAAGAAAATAAAAAAGACCAAAACTTACGGGTGGAGCATATGGTGCGTTCTCACGAACATAACTTTCTTCTGATCCAAATTCTAAAAAAAATTAATTAATTATTATAAACAATATAAACAAATTTCTATTTGAATAGAAACATACCGCTGATTGTTTCGTTGTAATCTTCTTCGGTTTCATCTAAATCAGAATTTGCACCAACATTATATTCATAATCATCAATGATTTCAGTTTCTTTTTGACAAATTTCTTCAGGAAGATTTAGATCAAGTATAGGCTTATAACCTCGATTTTCAAGTGATTCTCTTTTTCGATCAACTTCTTCTGTTGTAATCACAACATCATTTAATGTATATCCAACTTTATTATCATCATACATACGAACTTTAAAGCTGTGGCCTTTTTTTGGTGCATATCTATGTTTAACTAAAAAAAATAGTTAAAATTAATTATGAAATTGATTATAGCAAAACAACCATATAAAACTTACTTTCACAATTATACGTATGCCATTTTTTATTACTAACCAAAACAAATCCAATTTTAGGCTTGAAATCGATCCCTTTCTGGCATCTAAAAATGTTTAAATGATTAAATTTTTTTTAATTGATTTCTCTAATTTCTTTTTATTATGCTTGCTTGTTTATAAAATTTTAGTATGTTTTAGACTTTATCTGTTTAATAACATTTAACCTTTTTTAAATCTTACAAATAGCTAGCTACCTTGGGCAAAGTATAAACAAAATATAGAGAATTTAAAATATTGAAATACTTACTTTGGACATTGAAACAGGCCATTGTTTTTATGATAAGGAATTCTCCAATACTTGTGATATAAATAGTATTTACCATCGTTTTCTTTGTAAATAAATGAATCTAAAAACATATTAAAATAGATAATTAAATAGAAAAAAATCACCATTTCTTCGATTATTCTTTGAAGCCTTCTTCTTAGGTTTTTCTGTAGTTTCACCACCATTTTTCGAATGTTTAGGACCAGTTGATGGAAGAGGTTTAAGAGCATTGACACATTCTATTGCTTCGTAAATTGAGTTTTCATCCAATGACGTTTCAAAGGTATTTTGTGGCGATGCTGAATTTTCTGTAGTTTTAGGAGAATCAGATGATATTTGTGTGACATCAACTTCTCCATTAAAAATTGGATTACGATTTAACGTATCATTTAACCATTGATGAGTAAGCAATTCAGCAGCTGATTTTCTTTCATTTGGAACAGTTCTAAACATATGAAGCAGGAAATCAATAAGAACACTTCGATCGTTTTCATCCATTTGTACTTTAATTAATTTGCTATGTAAAACTTTCTTAATACGTTTTTCAGTTTTTTCAGAAGAATAAGAACTAGTTGTGAATTTTCGTATAAAACCATCAGTATCTTTGAAATTTGTGAAATCATGTCGAGAAAATTTGCCAAATACCTTTCTTAATGTTGCGATTTCGTCTCCTCCACGTTCGATGAATCGTTGGTTAGTCAATAACACAACTATCTAAAAATTTGGCAATATTATCAATTTTGAAAAAGTTTAAACAAACTTACTGTAGCACCAAGAGACCAAATATCATGAGAAGGAAGCAAAGATGCACCATAAAAAGATTCAGGTGGAAGAAAACCCGAAGTACCCGTTGATCCATGAGTTCCTTCTTTCTGGAAATATAATATTATATTTATTAAATAAACTTATAACAAGCACTCACCATAGCATTTCCAAAATCAATTAATTTAAAGTTCAGTTCTGTCAGGTCTTTATTATCTAGCTTTGTTATTTTATCAAATTCTTTTTGCAATATTTTTCGTTTTTTCTTTTCATCAATTTCAGTATTTTTCTGACATACCATTCGAAGTGATGTAAGACTTTTCCCAGATTTTACGATTTTTTCAAATTCACAGCACAAACTTTGTTGAGAAACACACGGAGCAATATTATCAGGTTTGATATCACCATGAATAATTTTGAGTTCATGAAGAGTTTTGAGCGCCATTAAAATATGAATTGCAACTTTTTTAACGACGGAAATTGATAAACCACCATGTTTTGAAGCTTCTTTCATCAATGTGTAAAGGTCTTTTCCAAGTGGTTCATAAATACCAACACAAGTATCACGTCCATTAAATTTGGAGCTAATACATTCATAAAAGTGCATTATATTCGGATGGTTAGCAGTTTGTTGATGAATCTATAACAAAGTAATAAAGGACATTTATAATATGAATGAAAAAATTATTCCTAATCTCTCGAAGCTAATTCTTCGTAAAAATAAATCAATTTCAATGCCTTTAGAAAGACGACATAATTAATTAGTTTAAATTCATTTTAATTTAAATATTAAACTCACATCCATTTCGAACTTTGAAATACCATAACCATATTTAAAAACTTTTGCAATTTTGAACTCATGTTTATTTTTATCAATAACCAGCCAGACAATCGAAGAACCACCATATCCAATTTTACATGCGACAAGATATTTACTTGATGTTCTAAAAAATTATGTTTAGAGTAAATAAAAAATAAAATAACTTACAATTTATAGCATAAATTTAAGCCAATATCAAGCATGAATATTGTACTTTCATTAAATTCTTCTGGATCTTCATGGGAAATAATGTTAAACACATCCAAATTATGATTGACATTTCCTAGCTCATTTGTAATTGAAGTTTTGGTAATCGCCGTTTTAGATTCACTAAAATCATTAAAGTATAACAATAATAAACTAAACAAAATAAAAAAACTAACCTATGTTTAGTTCCATTAGTTTTATCTTCTTTCGATGGATTTGTTTTATCTTGTCGTAATGCTAAAAATTAATAATGATAGGATAGATAAAAATGATAAATTCGGATTTCAAAATATTAAAAGTATAGTAAAAAAAGCATTAAAAAAGTTAATAAATAAATAAGAAAAAAAACTCACATGAAAGTTTATCAGCTATCTTATTTTTATTTATTTGTTTGTTTCCAAAATCGCCGGCAGGTCCTCCTTCCAATAGTTTCTTTTTTCGCGTATTATAAACCATTTCATAAAATAATGTTATAGCACAAACCAGGAAAAGTAATATCAAATGAAAGCATATAAATTGAATTTCAATAAGCAGCAAATGTTCCTAAAAATTTAAAAATTAAATCCAAACAAATATGAAAAATGATAAAAACAAAGCGCGCGCGCAACATCAACTAAAAGTTTGCGAGAAAAGAAAATTAATAAAATAAAGTTTTGTTTAGAAAAAGTTTAGTTCTCTTGGTTTCATTCAATCCAGCATGTGGAAACACATAATTAATTAAATATTTTACTTTATTAAAATATTCAAACTTTTTTTTTGCGTTATCAATGTTTGTTTGACATACAAACAATGTCGGTCCTTGAATTGAAGTCAATTTTCTCAGTTTCGTTCATTATCATTCAGTTTGCTTCCCGACTTTGTTTGTCAAAAATATCTTTTTTAATTTGAACCAAAAATACTTATATTTCCAATCATTGCGAAAGTTTTCAAACCTTTTTTTGAAATTTTACTTCAATAAAAAAATTTGTTCGGCTTTAACAATTCTCGACACCAAACAAACCCTCGATGCTGAAATTGCAATACATCGAAAATTGTTGGAAGGTGAAGAAAATCGTGCAGGGCTCCGACAACTTGTGAAACAAGTCGTCAAACCTCATGGTATCACCCAACAAGAGGATACTGAAACTATGTGAGTTATTAAAGGTAAGGATTTTAAGAACAGTAATTTTCAGTAATTTTTTTCGAGCAAAATCTCGCGCACTGAATGTGTTTCTGAAATTAACCAATTTTTTGGGTATTTTACTTTAACAGAATTTACCAACAAAATATAAAACTAAGCAAATTTTTATTCAACATTTTTATTAAAAAATTTTAATTATAAAGCATTTTTACATTTTTTTACAGTTTACCTGGGCTTTAAAAAATGAAGATAATTATATTTTCTGTCTGCGAAATGAATAATAATACGTAACACCCTAATTTTATTATTTTTTTATTCACTTGCAAATATTATTCTATGTGACAGCATTAAAATAATTAAGACCCAAATGTTTCTGAAAAAGTTATTTAAAAAAAATTCGATTTTCTATAAATTCTTTCTTTGTTTTCTTCCTTGTTTTTGAATTTTTTTTGCTCTTTTTATTTTACAGCCAAAGTAAATTAAAAGCAACAAATAAAACAAAACAATATTTTAAATATTAAAAAAATATATAGCAAAATACCAATTTTTAATTAAAAAAACAAATCGATGAGGGTTGTCGTCGTTCGTCGATGGAATTAAAAAAAGAAAGAAAAAAAGGAAAATGGACCGACAATAATTTGGCCTTCGTCTATAAGTGCATTATTTTTTTGTGAGTGTCCGTGTGTCTCAAATGACACAAACCAGCCAAGCCTTTTTTTAAAATAAATGTTAATGTAAATTTTGAAAAACTCAAATGTTTATTGATTGAAAGAATTTTAAGAGAGACTCTGCGAGAGAATTTAAAGATTTCAGAGTAAAGTGGTCCATTTTTTTGAGTTTTTATATTTTTTGTTATGAAATGGCTCGAAATGATGAGAAAAAATTATTGTCTGCAAGCTTTTTCTCAAAAAGTGAGCAGGATATGCTAATTTTTTAAATTGAAGTTGAAACCATGCATTAACTTCTAAAATTCGGCTAAATTCATCCATGAAGTATAAAAATTTGATGTTTATCCAGTATTATGATGGAACCTTAGTTTGCAGTTCATTTTGTTAGGTATTTTATTGTATTTTTCTTTCTCTTCCTAAAAAGGTTTTTCTTTTACATCATTGCAATTTTTTTAAATTTTTTTGTTTTTCGTAAAGCTACAAGATTTTTTTTCAATAAAAAGGGCTTAGCATTGATATTTAAAATGTCCAACTTTCAATGATCCAAAGCGTTTACGATTACTAAAGTATTGAACCACAAAATGATTAGGCGATCCACAAGCATAACAAAGAGACGATTTGCTTTTTTGATAATTCATATGGTTGGTGATATCATTGGGTGGATCGTAGTTGACCATAATAGTATGTATGGTGGATGAGTTCAATAAAAAAAACTTTAAAAATATTATTAAAATATTCAAAAAAAAATAGTGATAAAAGCGAAAATTTTGTGCCAAAAAAAGAGAAAAGAAAGTGAAAAGGAGGGTTAAATGTAAGGGTGGAAACGGGACGGGACTATTTTCAAAATCCCGTCCCGTCCCGGTCCCGTCCCGTCCCGGGACGGGACGGGACGAAAAATTTTGGTCCCGGGACGGGACGGGACGTAAAAATTTGACTTTTTAATGGAAAAAATGACTCAAAATTCGAAAAAATAGGGACGTCCCGTCCCGGGACGGGACCGGGACCGGGACCGGGACGGGACGGGACGAAAAGTTTGGTCCCGGGACGGGACGGGACGGGAAAAAGTCGTCCCGTTTCCACCCTTAGTTAAATGATTCCAGGCCACACTAAAAATTTTGTAGTTTTTTATCTTTATTGAGTCATATATTTTTCCCGGGCCTTTTCTCAATCAATAAAAAACTCTTTTTTATTCTTTGAGTGTGTACGAAAAAAGCTAAGGGTTAAAATTTGCGAGCAACTGCCTGCCGGATTTAATTGGTGTGGGAAAAAATTATTTTCTATGCATTGGAGAATGGCACAATGGCTTTCCTAACACCAACTAAAAATCAAATTTTTTTTTCGTTTTTTTTTTCATTAGGTCAAGATTGATGTTTTAATATGTTTGCAAGTTTTCTGAGTTTATAAAAGATTAAAATAAAACAGAATGTCAGGATCAGCAAAAATTAAAATTAATTTTTTTAATGTAATTATATTTTTAATATTTTGTAAGCTGCTCCATTATATGTTTTGCAATTATCTTAATTTACTTTTTATCATTTAGTTGTCGGAGTAAATTCATAATGGTAAGCTTTTAAAAATTTTAAAATCAGCGTGTTGCTATTTTTCATCTATCACTTGTTGTAATTTATTTATTAAAATAAGTACACTTAAACTATCAAACTTTGGGTAATTAAACAGGCAAAAGTATTTTTATGGTTAAAAACAAAATGGTTTAAAAACGCGATACATATGAAAATTATAAAAATAATAAAATTGAGAGAAAGGGAAAAAAAGCGAGTGGTTTTACAAGAAGAAGAAAAAGACGTTCAAAATGAAAGGATGATCGCTGCTGGGACTTGTTTCGACGAACATTTATCTTTATTAAAAAATAACCGTTTTGAGCCAACTATTGGAAAGTTCTTACCAGAACTAAAATTAAAAAAGTTCATGGTCATAACAAATTTTTTAGGTTTTATATTTTCCAAAATATTAAAAAATAATAAACGTTTCTAAGAATTAAAAAAAGGACAACACTTTTTTTACTTACTCCAAGAAATACCGTATGATCGTAGTCTAATGAAGCATACCAATGACGACTTTTAGTTTGAGCTTCTTCAATAAATGAACCAGCAACGTATGGCCATATTGCAAACCATGGAACAGAAAATGATGTAATTATTGCAACTAAAATGATAAAGTTTTTATTCTCAAAAAAATTTGTTTAAAATTATTTGGGAGGTCATTTCGTTTCAAAACAAGCAAAAATCATGATTTTGTAAACTAAATTCATGAGAAGAATTTTTTTAATTTTTTTGAAGAAAATCAAAAATTAATTTACGTATATAAAATCCTCTTAATTTTTAGTTATAAACCCACTTTTTTTGTGATAAGATATAAAAAAATCGTCCATAATTTTGAACAAAAAAAGCGAATAGTTTGAAGTGGTTTTTTGTTTGAATATTTAGGAAGAATAATCTACAAGAATATTTAAGATTTGTACTTCCAATAAATATTCAAAAAAATCCAATCAATTATATCAATTTGCCAAAATAGAATTTGAATTTTCGCGTCATACAGTCATTTTTTTAGAAATATTTGACTATGCTTTTGAGAAAAAATTAATTGTTTGTTAGGCAAATTATTTTTTATCAATAAAAAACGTTTTTTTTTTTTTGGCAGAGGCTTATTATTTGAAATACCATTTTGATGCTAATGTTTTTCTGTCTTTGATAAAAAAAGACAAAAAAAAAGGATTTTTTGAAATTATTTTTTATTTTTCTTTCTAAACAAGAAAGAATATGCGAAAAATGAAATAGTTATAAAAAAGTTAAACAAATTTTAATTATTAATATTTAATCTTTAAAAGCAAAACCGATATGAATCAAGGGCAATTATTTAATTTTCATAGTTGTTATTTTTTTGCAAACAAAATTTGACATATTAATGTCACATTGATAATTACGACGTTTTGCATATTGAATGAATTTTTGAGTGAACCAAACTAATCCATTATTTTCTTTTCCAGCTTCATTTGGATCTCCAAGGCCCAAATTTATATATGTAATAAAATTGAGTTCCATCGGTCCATTGCCAAATTCTATTATAGAAAGATGCAAAAATGAAAGAAAAAAATTTGTTACGTATTTTAAAAAAATAATCAATATAGTTTAAAAAATTATTAATTGATTAATTTCTTTTTTCTCTAATTTATTGGCTATTTGATATTTGGTAATTATCCTAAAAGGAATATGTCTAATTGTCATTCATAATAAAGGCATAAAAAGAAAGTCTTAACTCGTTGCTCTTTAATTACCACGCATATTCATTTAAGAAAAAACAAATTTTATGCAAATTTTTCCATGATTACCGTGTCCAAATTTTTTATGAACTAATATAATTCTGTTTTGGTTCCTCAACAAATTCCAGATTTTTTTTAAAAAAAAATTTTATGCAAATTTTTCCATGATTACCGTGTCCAAATTTTTTATCACCTAATATTATTCTGTTTTGGTTCCTCAACAAATTCCAGATTTTTTTAAAAAAAAATTTTTATGCAAATTTTCCGACCATTACCGTATCAAAAAATAACCTAACAAATTTTTAGGTCTTCTAAAAGTATCCGTAATCAATGCCTTGTTTAATTAATGAATCATCAAAAAAATAAATTTTGGATTTTACTTTCCCTTTAATTAACATATCTTGATTATGAACAAATATTTTGTTTACATTCAATAGCATATCAAAATATATCCAAAACAAATTTATTATCTTACTAAAATATTTTTATTTTGGTTTTTGGTAAAATTCCAATTTTATGCTAATTTTTCCTTTATTTGTATTTAGTTATAATTATCCCTCCTCAAAAAAACTTTATTCACCTTTAAAATTGATCCTCGCTAAATGATTCCTTTTCAAATAGCAGCCAGCAACTTGAATAATTTAAATTTTAGTTATAATTTTATGATAATTCATTACTTAAATAATCAAAAAAAAATTCATATTATTAATACAAATAAATCTAACATTCATTGTTCAAAATCCATTATTCCATCATCAAATTCGAAGCGATGTGAATCAAAATATACAGAAGAAAAATTAGAATATCGTAATCCTTAAAAATCAAACAAACAAATAAACATAAAATGCGACAGTAATTTTTTAAAATTAAATCAAAAAAAATCCATCAATCATTATTGGTTCATCCATTGTTATAATTACCCTCAAAATTCATATTTACTTCTGCCTTGAATGTCTAAAAAAGTTCCAAAAATTCACACATTCGAACTTTAAAAAAAATAAATTTAATGGTGTCACAAAGTTTACTGTATAAAAAATAAAGCAATGTCATCTTACATAATCGATCAAGCTTTACTGTCTTAAAAATAAAATATTGCCATCCTTATTTTCATTTATTTTTAGAAATGTTATTCGATTTAAATCTAGCCAAAATAACCTTAAAACTCGTAAATATCCAACAAAAATTAATTTATGCCATAAAAAAGGATCCTAAAAATGCTAACAACAAACAATGGTGTAAGAATGCAGTTTCATAAAAAAAAACATCCAAGCTTCCATGAAGCTTCAAATAACTAAACAAATAATAATTCGCATAAAAAAAAAAAGCTTGAACATTTCAAGCTTCAACTTTCCCATGATTAGGAGAAATTTGCATAAATCTTTGAAAAAAAAAGTGTCTGTTTTTTTGTTGTTGATTTTTTTCATTTGGACTTTTCAACGCTTTCAAAATCACTTTTCGTCAACATCCTTCATTGTTTTTAATCACAACTTTATTTGACTCATTTTTTTTCAAAAAACATGGATGAATCAAAGGCTTCAACATTGAATGATGATGTAACTCAACAAGGAACTGACCCAGTTCATACAGCAAAGGAAGCGTCAAAACAAAAGAAACAATCTATGGATGATTTTCCGGGTGATGTAAGAATTTTATTAAATTTTTATTTATAATTACTTTTATAACACACTTTATTTTTCAGGTATCTTGTGCAATGCTTCCATTAAAATCCACCACCAATGAAACCATTCCATCATCATCTCAAACTCCATCAACAAATACTGCTGAAACAAAACAAACTTCAATTCCACAAAAGAATTTTATCATTGCATCTCTTCAAAAAGTAAGTTAACTTTTTATATTTCTTTCTATTACCAAATTCTAAATTTTGGTTAATAAATATCTTTTCATTATAATTTTATGAAAAGTCATCAATATTGGATCCTTCGTTTACTTAGAATCCACAAAATTAGCTTTGTTTAAACTAAAATTTAACATCAATTACTTGCTTAAAACAAACCTTTAAAACTGAGAGATTTTTACACATACTATTAATATTATTATATTTTTAGATTTCTGAAAATATTTCAACAACGGATGCTAAAGAATCAATTCTTTCAGTGGCTAAACAATTTATTGTTAATGGAAAGTTTACTTGTGATTCTTTGTCATTGGTGAGTCGTTTTTCTTTATTGGCTTTCATTTATTTATTAACTATTTACAGACCGAACAAGAAAAGCTTGTCATTGAAGAAGACAGCAAGATTCACGAAGAAGACTCGCTTCGAGATGAAGAACCTAAAGCAGGTCATATGCTAGGGGAATATCCTCCACCAAATTATGGCAAAGTTCCACCTGCATCAAAAGATTACTTCGGCTACAATCGTGAAATTGGTCCTCGACTTGTGAGTTTATACTTCCTTTTTTCTTCTTCTTATTTTGTTTTACAGAAGGAAACTTTCGCTGACAAAGAATCATCAATCGAACTTATTGAAGAAGAAGACGAGGATGAATCAACATCAACTACTGCTCCTGCTACAACAACATCATCTTCTACAGCTGCAACTTCTTCACCTTCTCAATCAATTACACCTCAAACATTTGCAACAAAGAAGGATAAAATCGAAGATTCAAAGCCATGCGATAAAAAGGAATCATCTGAAAAGAAAGAATCCAAGGATAAAGATGATAAGAAGAAACAAGAACTCAAAAAGGACATGGAAGAAAAATCAAAAGTTGTGGATGAAAAAGAAAAGGGTTCAAAAGAAGGAAAGAAAAAATGAAATATTTTGATTAAAATTTTAATTTTGTCTGTGATTGTAAGTTTGTATGTATAAAAAATTTCTCTCTGCTTTTACTTTTTATTTGTTTTTTCATAACAACTCTTGTTAGTAATTTCGATAAGATTCTAACCGTATTCCAAAAAATGAGATGCAGATAAAACTTGGAAAAAACAGCATAAATCTATGTAAAAAAAATCGATTCAGCTTTATTGATTTATTGCTTTTACAAATTTTGATTCAGCTATATATAAAGGATGTGGTGGGCAAAAAAACTTACAACCACTTTTTGAATTTCCTAAACTCCAAAGACTTTATCAATCTTTTATTATGCTCTTCCAATGTTGAAAGCTTAATTGGCTTCCCATGCTACAATAGTAAAAAACAAAACAAAATAAGCTTTATTCAAATCAAACAACAAAATAATCAAAAAGACAAAATTGAAAATATTATCATTTAAAGAGAGTTGCTAATCTTTCAATTATTTGATCAAGAGAGACATCCTGAAAACAAAAGGAACCGTTAAAAGACTTGAAATAACAAAAGTGGACTCACTTCTTCTTCTCGAGTTAGAACATTTCGCAATTTGACAATACCACCTTGAATTTCGCTTTCGCCTTGAATGAGAGCCCATGGAATCGAACGACTTTCACAATATTGCATTTGATCAAGCATTTTAGGATTAGCTTTAAATGACATCTCAGCTTTGATATCGGCATCCCATAATCGAGTAATCAGTCGCATTCGATGTTGTAATAAACCTTTTTGAGGTGAAGCAACATAAACTTGAGTTTCATTTGTTCGCCCAGACATTTCTTCTACCTAAAATTGCGATGCATAAGGGTTCAATAAAAGGAAAAGTGAAAACTTACAGCTGCTTTAGCTTCCATAATACTGAATAAACGTTCAATACCAAATGAAATGCCAACGCATGGAACATTTGATTTACCTTTACCACCAGCAAATATTCCAACAAGTTTATCATAACGTCCACCAGCTGCTACTGAACCAACAGTAACTCGATCATCAGGGTTTTGTGATGCTTGAGCTTTCAAAGCGCTAAATGAGAACTCTAAAAAAGCAAACGTTTAGTAAACACAGCAAACAAAAGCCAATATAAACCTTTAAGAACAACTTCGTAAATAGCACCAGTATAATAATCCAATCCACGAGCAAGAGAAGTTTCAAAGGCGACATTTTTGATAGCACCAAACAAGTCCAAATATTCTAGCAGCAACTTGATTTCTTTAATAGCTGTAACAGCGTTCTTATTGGATGAAAGATTTTGGTCTTCTAATAAAGCATTCAGCAAGTCTTCATTATTAAGTTGAGGATTTTGTTCACGAAGTCTAACATAACGTTCAAGTTTATCAACTGCATCTTCATGAATTTTCTTTTCAACTTTGAGTTCATTTGCAACTTCTTCCCATGGTGCTTTATCAAGTTTATCAACAGAGGAACAAACATTTTTGAATTCTTTGTCTGGAATACCACAGATGCTAAAAATTCCTTCAAGTAGTAAACGATGATTGATACGAATTTCAAATCCACCAAGATCCAGCTTTCTCATAACTTCATCCACAACTCGAAGACATTCAGCTTCAGGTACCATAAGATCATATTGGCCGGCAATATCAAAATCCTAAAAGATGAATTATTAACACATATAGTTACAACAAAAGTAAACTTACACATTGATAGAATTCACGATATCTTCCTTTAGTCATAACAGGTTGATCACGACGATAAACTTTTGCAATATGATAACGTTTAATATTGGTGATTTTGTTCATAGCGAGATAACGAGCAAAAGGTACAGTTAGATCATATCGAAGCGAACACAATTCTCCACCTTGATCAGCTAAATCGAATACAAGTTTTCCACCTTCTTCACCATATTTTCCAAGTAAAACATCTCGAAGTTCGAATACAGGAGTATCAATAGTTTCAGCTCCATGACGTTTGAAAGTATCAGTAATTACTTTTAAAACTTTTTCACGAATAACCATTTGTTTTGGACCATAATCACGAGTACCTATAAAAAGAAACATGAAAAAGAATATAAAATGAAGAGAAAAAAACATACCTTTTGGTGTTTTAAGAATCATTGGTCCACCTTGAGCTTTCTTTTGCATAGCAATAGCTGCCCTTTCTTTCACCTGAAAAACGAAGTTTTATTAGACAACGAAAAAACCAAACGAAAGTTCCTAACTCTTCTTCCACTCCTATGTGTATAAATGACCTTGGGAGGGATTGTGTATAATGTTCTTCGAAAAAATGCTAGCATATTGTGAGACAATGTTTGATGATGAGAGAGAGAATCCAGCAACATTCACAAGACCTAAACACAAAAAAATGTTCAATAAAAGAAGAATGTTTTTAGCCTTGCTGTTGCTGGATAATTCTCCTCCTTCCCTCCCGAAGAATCTATCTTCCTTATTTTTAAGCAAATTAATATGAATCAAAATAAAGTGACAAAGATTTATTTACCTCTTCTTGTTTTAAAGATTTAACTTCAGTTGATGCCATAATTTTTTCTATGTATGTATGTTTCACACTCAAAGGAAAGCAAAAAATTGATGGTGAATTAACCAGCAAACAGCAAAGCTGAAAATAATAAAATGTGATGATGAAAGGAGGTTAACAAAAAAAAAAGGACACGCAAAAATAATTCATCGGATATTAGTGAAACTTCGATAGCAAGAAGAAGAAAAAAGTTGGTGAAAAAGTGATGCAAGAAACTCCAAAGCTTTTTTGCTTCCTGCTTTTTTTTTTGCGGTGAGTTTTTCGTGTTGGGAATTTGGAGGCTTTTTTTGTGTTTGATTTTTTTTTGTTTTCATTAAAAAAAATTTTTGATGCTTTACAAATTTTTTTACAATAGCAATTTGTTAGTTAGTAAATTTGTTTTTATAAAATTTAAAGATGCGATTTCTGATTAAACATGATCTATCTATTTTTCATTCCAAACATCAACTTGATTTTTTTCCTTTGTAAACTCTCGATTTGTCTTCTTTTTTGTAGTCAAAAGAAAAAGAAGAGAAAAGCATTAACGATGATTGATAAAAAAAAAATTCACGTCTTCAAAATACTCTAATTGAAAAATGATAACATAAAAAGGTTTTTTACTTGGTGATACAACATCATCGCTTTCAAACAAAAGCATTACCTTTTTTTCCTGACTAATAACACAATTTTAAAACAATAATGCTTTTAACCTTTATTTTATTTTTATATTTTATTGCTTTTATAAATGGACAGTGTCCACCTGATGGAGTTGCTTCTTTCAAGGATAAAAATATTTGTTTTTTATTTCAATCAAATAAAACAGCTTTTATAAATGCTGAAGAAATTTGTGAAGATTTAGGTGGACATTTAGCTTCGGTTCATAATAGCATGGATAATATGTTATTGAGTCGTAAGATCCTTTTTTTTCCATTTTTCGAGTAAATATTTTCTTTTTAGAGCAAGCTGGTAATCGATTTACTGATAGTGATTCATTTGATTTTTGGATTGGAGCAAACGACATAGATAATTCTGGAACATGGATTTGGATGGATGAAAGTTTAATAAATTACACAAATTGGGAAAAGGGTCAACCTACAAATATTTCTGGATCCGATTGTGTTGGAATAAAAATTCAAGGCGGAAAATGGATTTCGGATGATTGTTTTAAACCAAAACCTTTTGTTTGCATTGTTACAATTTTATTGCCCACCACTACTCTTCCACAAACTTTATTCCCACAAACTACAACAACAACCACAAGGGCAACTTTGAAACCAATAAATTGTCCAACAAATTGGGTTTATTTTCCTGGAAGTGGATATTGTTATGAAATATATTATAATCAAAATCGGGCAAATGCTGAAACATTTTGTACATCATTTTCAGGTGGACATTTAGCTTCCATTCATAATGCCGATGAAAATCTTTTTGTTTCAAGTAAATAAAAAAATTCAATTTTGTTATCCCAAAAATTTAATAATAAAGAATTTTTCCAGAATTAATTGGTAGCACTTTATCTACGGGAGAAAATGGTGAAAGTTGGATTGGCGCCCATACTGAAGATAGCGAAGCTCATTCGATGTGGTCAGATGGAACTCCATTTGATTATGTTTATTGGGAATCTGGACAACCTGATGGACCTGGATTTGAAAATTGTTTAGTTTTTTGGGGAAGTTCATATGGAATTGCTACGTTTAGGGATGCCCGTAGTGAGCTGGTTGTGGCACGATTTGTTTGTAAAAAATTACCTTCATAAAAAGGATATTCTTCTCTATCAAATTTTATGTATAAAAAAAAATAAGTTATTTATTTATCCCAAAAAATAATGTTGCAAAAGTAATATATAAACCCGCCATCGCGAATCGCGATTCTTCGAACAATGATTTCTTCTCGCAAACTTCATACTTACATATTTTCTTCAGTCCTCTTCTTCTATCTCAAAAAAATGGTTTCATTCTTCAAAACTATCATTGCCTTTGCTATTGTTGCATTTGCTACAGCGGTTTTCATTTAAAAAAACAACAAATTCAAAGAAAAAAATAAAAGCTTTACAAAAACAAAGCAACAAAAAAGTTGCTTTTTTAGGGTTCAAAAACATGTAGGTTTTACAGTAACAAACAAATCCACTTTATTTGAACTGACGCAAAAAATTTTTGATCACAACTTTTAGGTTAAAAACATCCAACTAAGGTTATAAAAACATTTATTAAAACAACAAAAATAAATATAAATATAAATAATAATTATAAAAGAGCAACATTACGCGTTAACATTTTATCTTTAGCCGCTTTATATTCGAACGTATTGCAACAAAGAATCAAGGTTCGATCAAAATCTTTCTTTTCTTTATCAGAAGTGTAATCATTGACAAAAGTATGGAAACAATAGTTGTCAGCAAGTTCATGATCATCCATAAAAGTTTTAGAACAAAATATTGAATATTCATCATGATATTGTGGATGAGGCCAATAACAACCTAAAAACAATAAACACTTTGTAATGAAAACGAAAAGTTAGAAATCGAACTTACTTTCTTTAACAATTTTGGGCGTGGCATTTGTAAACTTGAAGACTCCATAACATCGCATCAATACATTATGTCGAACTTCAAGTTTATTACAAGTTGTTTTGCTTTCGTTTGTAAGAATATCATGGTTGAATTCACATCCAAAGTTAATACGTTGTTGAGCTTTTCTTGCATCGCCATTTTCAATACTATTAAAGTTGTCGATAATTTCTTGGGTATTACATGGTTCTTTAGAAGTTTGACAGCAACAATGATACCTAAAAAACACTATAATAAAAATGGAAGGTTTAGTAGTTTAAACTCACACATTAATTTTAGAATCATGCCAGCAACCTTTGATAACAGCATCCGTATTTGTAACCCCATGAAGTGATTTGTCTAATTCAGAGAAAGGTGGACAATCTTTATCCTTAATGTGAACAGGAAGATCATAAGAACTAAATTCATATTTCTTTATCGGTTGGTGATTTATCAAGTCAATAGTTAGCTTCACAAGACAAAAGAAATCAGAAGGAGTTGGTTGAATGGTACCATTTATAACGGAATGATAGTCGGTTATGTTACCAATGTTACACATGAGGTCCTAAAAATGAAAGCACATATGAAAACAGAGGTAGCATAAAAAGATAGATTATAGTAGTAAAAAAGATAAACGATTTACATCTTTATGATCGTCCAATGCTTTATTGACATTAACACGTGTTTCACATTCTGGAGACCTATCACTATCACAATTGCAAATCAATGCTTTACCACTTTTATTGTAATCTTTGAATTCAACTCGAAGATCATCAAGAGTATAATCTTTAATAGGAGATTCAGTCATATTTAGAAGTTTATCATAGCATTCTTGTTTATCCTCATTGGTTAAATATACAAATCCACAATGTTGTTCTTTTTCTTTGGTAGTTGACCATGCATTATCAGTTGAAATACGTTCATTCTTTTCAAGCTTTGGTATGAAACGAGGAGGAAATCTAAAGATTCTTGATACATTTTTCGTGTCAACTTCATAATAACATTTATTTGATGCTGTTGGATTTTGGAAGAAGCAATTGTCAAATAAGATTGGAGTTTTTACTGTATCAAGAATTTGAGCATAATGAACAAAAAGGTCCTTTGATTCAACTTGAAAACATACCTAAAAATATTATAAATGAAAATGCCACAGTATAGTTAAAGTTTACCGTAGCTGTATTTTCATCATCCCAAGGACAATATTCCATCATCGATTCTTTAATAGTTTTGGCATACTCGTCACTTCTTGCATTTGCATTTAAAGTAAAGTTAGAACAGCTTGTTTCAGATCCAATTGCTTTTAATTCCAAAGAAACTTCAATACCATTAGAAACCGATTTAGGAGAAAACTTTGTCGAAATGTAACAATTCTAAAAGACGGAATTTTAAGATAATAAAACTAAGTATGTTAAAGAAGAAAACTTACTTTGGAAAATCCAAAATTTGATGAATTGATTGTTCTAGTTACATTCAAAATGTGATCAGAATCAACGTACATATAAGACGAATCACTTTGAGGATATGTATGATTCTTTTCACCTTCTTTTGGACAAAAATATGCTTCATAATCGGTGGCAATAAACATATCAGAATCTGATGGAGAATAAACGCAATGAACGAACATTTGTAATCCATCTTCAATAAAGAGTGTTAAACAATTATGTGAATCATTTGACACCTAAAAAATGGACATATATGTAAGTATGGATATGATATCAAATAAGAAGGCACATAAAAGCAAGATCAAACTGAGTATACTCTCATTTAGTACATAGTAACATAAAAGTCACCATTACCTTCACTGATGGTGGTTAAGCTGTTTCACGAATATTCATACATAAAACAAAATGTGCAACAATACTTACTTCATTTCCAGGTAAAAGCCTTTCCAATGTAGCGATATCACTTCGTAATGGATGATCAGATGAATACATAGACAAATATTGAACCAAGTCCTTCTTTTCCATAGGCATGAAGAGTTCTGTTTTGTTTGTTAAAGGATTTTTATGTTGAAACATTACACAACCACCAAGATCATCAGGAAGAGGATATTTTCGACCATATCTATCAACACATTCTTTACCATCTTTGTTTCCACGATTTTGACGATATTCACGATATTTCTTTACATTTTCAAAAATATAATGTTGTATATCCATTCGAGATGAAAAAGGTTTTGTTGAGTCATTCCCGTGTGCTTTATAGGTATCACGAATTGTCGACAAATTTGATGGTTTCTGATCTTGAACTTTCTTCCATACTTTTTCGATTTCTATTTCTTCAGCGAGATCATCTTTACATGCAGAGACATTTCTACATAAATATATTTTATCATGAAGAGTTTTCTAAAAAAAGAATGTAAATGCTTTGAAACTAATGAATGAATGAAAGACAGAAAAGAGAAGGGCCACATTTGTCGTTGCATTTAATGTTACCCAACGAAAAACTTACCATATCAAACATAGCTCCACTAATCGAGAAGTTACCATTTGATTGATAATCAGCACCTTTGCAAAATTCCAATAAGTTTAATTCCTAAAAAACTAAGCTATTACTAAAACCATGAAAGTAGTTTAACTTACATCTTCTTGAACCGCATCGGAAAGAAAGTCCTTCTTCAAAGTTTTACAATCATTTCCATTATTCTTTCCAAGAGGTATCCATGTTAATGAAGCACATGAGTCTATGGCAATTTCGGTATTGTTATTATATTCTTTTAATGTATAGTTGAGGACCTAAAAACGAACGAAAGTATGAAAAAGTTTAAAGCTAGCTTTGAAGTCTATAAACTTCGATGCTGTTAGAGAAAACTCAATCAGCACAAATGCAAAATAACAAACATTGAGAGAAGAAAAAGTTGCTTTTACTTCACAAAACTAATTTCGTTAGTTTGTAAATCCCAAAAAAAAAAGCTATAAAATTAAAAAATAAACTTACTTGAGCAGCAATAAATGGATAACGAGCATCAACAAAGCAAACATGAAAGATTTGGACGATGAAAAACAAAATAATGAAATTTATCCGATTCAAAGAAAATTCCATGATGAACCAACGACGATGACGACAACAAAGTTTGAAATTTTAGTGACAAAAAATGAAGCAATGAAAAAAATGCAATCATTGTTTTTGAAGACAAAAAAAAAATGAATGCACGCAAAAAATTTGCATGATTGAAAGGATCTTTGCGCCATTACAGTAATGTGTGCATTTTTTCTCGCCATTTTGTATGCTTTTTTTTTACAAAATTTTCGACGGAGATTAAACCTATTTTTCTATTGGTATTTTTATTATATTCTTGACTCCCTTATTTTATAAGATTTCGAAATTAGCTTTTTATATTGTATTTTTTGGTTTTTAACAAAGCAAATACATGGTTTTAAAATGACAAGAAATTATCTTTTACTTTATTATTTTTTTTGTTGTTTGAAAATTATGGAAAATGATAAGAGAAGAAGGCTAGGCTAATTTTCTTATTTTGTTGTTGATAAAATAAAATATTTATGTTAGTACACAACCTTCATCTTCATTAGAATCGTTGGCTATAAAAAAGAATGATTTTGTTTGTTTTATTGATTTTTAGTTTCCTTGTATTTACAAAAGGAGAATGTCCAGTTGAAACAGTTCCAACTTTTAAGAATAAATATTTGTGTTATTCTTTCCATGCGACTTTAACTGATTTCCTTGATGCCGAAGAACAATGTAATTCTTTGGGAGGACATTTAACTTCTGTTCATAATGGAATAGATAATATGTTTTTGAGTCGTATGTTAATTATTATTATTTTATCAACAAATTAAAAAAAGAGTGCCGCAAAGTTTTAGAGCAAGCAGCTAATAGGTTCGGTGATAGTGCAAACCTTGATTTTTGGTTTGACGCAAATGATATAATGGATACTGGAAATTGGACTTGGATGGATGAAACACCATTTGACTACAAGGATTGGGACAAAGGTCAACCTTCCAATATTTCTGGTTCAGATTGTGGTGCAATGGTTTTACATAGCGGAAAATGGATAGCTGATGATTGTTCTAAACATAAACCTTATTTTTGCTTGGTTAATGCTTTACCACAAACAACTTTGCCACCAACTACGACTTCAAAGCCATTAGGTTGCCCAGAAACTTGGACATATTTTAATCACACAGGTTTTTGCTATAAAGTAATTCCAACTAAAACAAATTGGAGTGAAGCTGAAGCAACTAAAAGAAAATTCACATTTAGTTTCAATTCATAGTTGGGAAGAGAATAGTTTTGTCACAGGTATGTCACACATTTTTAAAGCTTATTTTTCTTGAATTTTTTATTACCAACATTCTTTTATAAAATTCATTTTGTTTTTGAAGATTTGGCATCATCTTATTCTACAAATATATGTCATTGGACAGAACAAACTTGGATGGGAATGTTTACAGAAAATAATGGTACAACTTGGAAATGGACAGATGGAACACCTTTTGATCATGCTAATTGGCAAAAAGGTGAACCAAATAGTCCAGGAGAAGAAAATTGTGGCGATTTTTGGACTGGGCCACCTTGTAATCAGTGTTGTGACTGGCTCCGCCAGCTCCGGCTCCGGAGCGCTCCGCTCCGCTCCGGGCCGGAGCCCGGAGCGGAGCTGGAGCTCAAAAAAAAATTTTTTTGAGCTGGAAGTTTTTTTCAGATTTTTTTGCGTTTTTTTGCGCATTTTTGCGCATTTATTTTTTATTTTGAAAGAAGATCAGACATTTATGGTTTTCACAACAACAGTGTTTTTTTTTATTTTTAACCTTTATAAATGTTCTATCAAAGAAAGAAGATTTGCCGCTTACAAAAATTATCGAAGGATCCTTTTTTTGATTTTTATACATTTCCTTTTTGCTAACCAAAAGTTTGTGTTTGGTTTTTCTTTCTTTCTATTTTGTAATTATGATAAAATTTGTTCTTTTATATTTTTTAATTTATAATCATTGTTTTGCTGATTTACCGAACTTCAATGGTTTAATAAATTCTTCAATCGGATCAGCTAAGTAAGTTGTGTTTAAAGCGCTGTTTATTTTCTTCATTCATCTAATTGTTTAGAATTATGGAACGCTCATTTGAAAGTATTAGTATTTTTAAAATCCCATTTGAAAATATCAAAATTATTTTGCCTGAAAAATTTCTGAATTCGTTTCCTCCTGCTTTCAAATCCCATTTAATAAATGTTGCTGCAAATATTACTTCGAAATTTACTGAAATCATTCAAGCTGAAATTTCTTCTCATTGTAGACAAAGTAAGCGAAATTTTTTGTTTTTTAATATAGTAAGTTTCATTATAGCTATGTCAAATACCCGTTTTAATCGTAGTCCAGCGCTTGTTGCTCTTTTTATTGCCCCTTTAATTCTCTCAACTGGTGCATTGGGGCTAGGTGTTGCAAATCGTTATACATTGGGACAATTGGAAAATCAAATGATCCATCTCGAATATTTATTTTCAAATATGACATCATATACTTCACAACAACTAAATGATTTGACATTTCAATTCTGGCTTAATAAGTATTCTGAAGACCTTTACAAATATTTCGAGCATCAAGAAAAGATTATAATCAAGTTTATTCAAATGTTGTTTAATTCTGAAGAAATTCCTTTCGAAAATTTAGAATTTTTCAATGTCAACGCAAATACTCTTCTAAATGTAAAAAAAATAGCAACATGCTCAAAATCTGGTATTAATATTAAAGTTTCATCGTCATATGGAAATGAAGCAACTGCCCATACATCTGAAGTATTCGAAGTAATTTTGATTTGCAAGTTTTTTATGAAAATTTTTGGTTTTTAGTTTAAATCAAACGGGTTTTTAACAACTCAAAACACTTATGTTAAACCCATTTTAAGCCGATATTTTCTCCAACACATAAGAAAAATTTGATGGCATTAATGAAGAAAAGGCTTGATCAATATAATAAATATATTAATGATAAATTGGCATCTCCTGATCAAAAATATTCTTTATCAGCTGATTGTGGCACCACTAAAGCATTGACACACAGCTTTTTAGCTGTTGCTGTTCACTTTTTTGATATGGATAAAATGAAAATTTCCACGTTTGCTTTGGAGTTTATTGAACTGGATGGCCCTCATACTTCTATAATGCTGCGACAAGTTCTTGAAAGAGCATTAGAAGAACGTAAAGCAAATGTCAATAATATTATTAAAGTGATTACTGATGGCGCAAGTAATATTAGAAAAGCTTTTATTGATCCGTTTGAAAATAATGAAGATGAAAATGATGATGTTCAAATTATTAATGCTATTGATAATGTTGATGAAATCGATTTTGATGAAGATGAAATGGATATGGAGCCCGTTCCAATGCTAAACAATTTTCATTGTTGTGCGCATAGGTTCCAACTTGCACAAAAGGATGCCCTTAGCAGTGATGCTTTAAAGGAAATCAGAAAGGTAAAAAAAATTTTTAGATATAAATATTTTTTATATAAAGTTTGTTTAGGAAGTATTTAAATCGATATCACCTTTTGCACGAAGTCATACTGCAACGAGTAAACTTGTTGCAAGAACTGGCTTAAAGCTGCTGTTTCCAGCAATTACCCGTTGGAGTACTATCACAATCACCTATGAACGAGTTTTAAAAATTAGCGCAGCAATTAACGACATTGCTAAAGAAATGAAATGGCCAATTTTATCAACTAATACTTTAAATGCCATCCAAAACATCGTGATTTTAACGAAAGATATTGCGGCATTTACTGAAATAATACAAAGTGATTCAAAGCCAACATTGAGCTTACTTTACCCTGGGTTGATTAATATCATTTCAAACATCAAAACTAATTTATCAAAATTGTTACATTGCCGTAACATGGATTTTAAAATGATTGCGGAAAATCTTATCAACGCTTTGGAATGGAGATTCAAGGATATATTAAATTCAGCTGAAGAAGATGGTGATCCAATTTTTTGTGCTGCGACTTTACTTGATTGCACAACAGCTGGCATTTTTCCCGGGTTACAAGAAAAAACAGAAGCTCAACTTAAAAATATATTGTTAAGAGCGATAAGAATAATTTATATATAATCTAAAGTTGCTAATATTTTTTTAAGGGACGATCCTTTGGAATAAAAATGGTAAAAGAAACTGAAAAGCCTGCTGAAGCTGTGATTAACCCTTTGGGGTTCTCAATCAGCGAAGCCCCAATTATTGTGCATGAAAATGCCACTGAAGTCGAAGATTTCATAAATTTAGTCAAATTAAAAACTTGGATATCAACCGATCCTTTTGCTCATTGGATGGCTCACAAAAATCGATTTCCAAAGCTATTTCTTCTTTCAATTGCTATACTTCCACTTCCAGCAACCAGTGCTGCCGTTGAGCGAATTTTTTCTCAGTTGACAATCCACTCCGATAAATACAAAAATAGATCAAAAGGCGAGCTGTTAAAATTGAGAGTTCTTTTAAGCTCGAATCATAATAAACTAAAAGATATATATTAATGTGTTTTTGTTTTTTTATTATTTATATTATTCGGTAAAAAAATAAAGATAATTTAGGTTGAAAAAAATATAAAAAAAGAGGCATTTATTAACATAAAAATTTTTTTGGGTTTTGAGAAAAAATTGGAAAAAACGGAGCTTGAAAAAAATTGGTTGGAGCGCGGAGCGGAGCTGGAGCCACTTTTAAAATTTGACCGGATCGTGGAGCGGAGCTGGAGCCAAGATTTTGTGAAAGTAACAACACTGCTTGTAATGACCATAATTTTGCGCCTACAGAATTTAATGATGAAATATGCAGTATGGAATTAAAATTTATTTGTAAAAAACCAATTCATTAATAGAGAGGAAATTTATTCAAATCTGAATAACAGAATTTTTATTTTTTATTTTTTACTTGGCTCTAATATAACAAACGCGTGCATCATTAAGTCAAACTTTTAATTGTTGTTTGAGGAATAGTTGCCACTATCGTTGTTATAAGTGGATAAGATTTTAAATAAATTATTAGATAAATATTTTTCCGTAAATTTGGACATAAAATTATAAAACAAAATGGCTATGATAAAGTTGCTAACTAGTAGGGTTTAAGTAACCGCTGAAGCTGATTAATTTTTTTCTTTGTTATAAATCTCTTATATAGGAACAATATTATTATTAGCCGCTTACGTAATTTCCTTTGTTAACCTTCTAAATTAAACAACCGCATTTTTCAAGCATTTTTCTTCCTCTAAAAAACATTGATAAGAACCTATTAAAAATAGCTATTACTTTTGATAAGGATGGAAGGAAGCAATTTAAAATCTTTTTTTTTTCACTGCATCAAACAGAGAAATTTTTCAAAAATGCTTTTTTTGGTTATATTGATTTTTAACTTTGTTGTTTTTATTAATGGAGTTTGTCCTCCTGGAACTATTCCAACATTTCGGGATAAAAGTTTGTGTTATTCTTTTAATGCCAACCCAACTGATTTTCTCGATGCCGAAGAAAATTGCCAAACTTTGGTTGGACATTTAACCTCTGTCCACAGCATGCTCGATAACATGTTTTTGAGTCGTATGCTTATTTCTTTTAAATATAAAAAAACTGTAATTGGAGTTTTAGAACAAGCAGCTTCAAGGTTTACGGACAGTGATTTTAGTGATTTTTGGTTTGGCGCGAATGATTTAATTATTGCTGGAAATTGGTCTTGGATTGATGGTTCACCATTTGATATAAAAGATTGGGATAAAGGTCAACCTCAAAACACAGTTGACGCCGATTGTGGTGCAATGATTTTAAAAAGCGGCAAATGGAAGTCAGATGATTGTAGTAAACAAAAGCCATTTGTTTGCACAATTAAAGCATTAGATACTACCATAGCTCCAGCAACAACGACTACTAGCATACCTACGACAACAACAACTCGACCACCCACAACGACTATAAAACCTAAACCAAAAACATGCCCATCAACATGGACATATGGAAATTTAACAGGATTTTGTTATAAAATTTTACACAATGAAAATTGGGCAAATAGTGAAACTATTTGTTCTGCCCAAAAAGCTCATTTAGCTTCGATTCATAGCCAAGAAGAAAGTTTATTTGTTGCAGGCAAATTTTTTTATTGCAATTTTTAAAACTTCTTTAAAAAAAATTTTAGAATTAGCGTATCCTGGAAGTGATAATGGTAAGGGCAGTTTTACATGGACTGGATGGTTTAGCCAAGACAATGGTGCCCATTGGGAATGGATCGATGGAACTCCATTTGATTATATTAAATGGCAACCCGGCCAACCTAATGGTGGTGAATATTGTTTACTAATATACAACGGCGTACAATCTCCATTAGGATTATTTTGGGATTTTGGGTGTGAAGAAATTATAGGCAGCTTTGCATGCAAAAAACTACCAGAATAAACAATTTTTCTAATTTTGGTTTAAAAATGATTTATTTTATTTTAAACGGAAGTTTATTGTTTTGTTATTAAATAAAATGATAAATGATTTCAAATATTAATTAAATTAATTAAAACTTTGCCATTTTTGTTTTTTCTTATTTACATATTACGGAAGCCTGATTCTTCATGTCCAACTTTTAGTTGTTGTTTGACGGGAGGAAATCACTGTGGCTGTTATAATGGGTTCTTTTTTAAATGAAATATATTGATAAATATTTTTTCGTAGACTTGGAGATAAAATTATAAAACAAAATGGCGTTGAGAGAGTTGCTAAATCATAACTAAAACATTGAAAAGGAGTATAAAAATAATAAACAATTTCAGCGTCATTTGAATTATGAAATGTGCAAATAAACTAAAAATTTTTAATATTTAGTTATTATTAAAATTATTTTAAAATTTAAAAAACTTACATAGAAAACGCAATGAATTACGGCAGTTATAAATATAAAAATTGAAACTATAAATAATTTTATATCCGCTGATTGCTTTTGATAACCTTTCGATTTCAATATAGTCAATTTAATTACGGTAATAATATTGAAAAGTAAAGTCAACGAATAACAAATTCCACCAACGATCGCGAAAATTTTACCTTTGCTTGGCTGAAAAAAAAGGATCAAAAAGTTTTTTGTTTGTTTTTTTTTAAAGAAAATTATTACTGTATTTGGCCATGGTTTATAACTATCAATGGCATACCAAATTGGTTTACCTTCAGGAACACTATAAAATTTTACTGAACTTTTTGCCCATAGCAACCATCCCATATAAATTGCTGGACACAAAAATACTAAAATCAAAGTAATTTTAAAAATATATTTCCAATGTTTTTGATATTTCGCGGGCAAAATAAAAACTGTGAATCGATTAAGAGCCAAACATAAATGAAGATAATGTTGAGCATGTTGAAAGATAGCGGTAATATAAAGCCATAAAGTTGTGAACCAATTTATTTCAAGAAAGTTTGCGTAAATGGGATATAAAATGCTGAAATTTCCTGCACGAAATAAACCATAAAATAAAAAATACACACAAAGGTCCTAAAAATCACAAAGATTGGTTTTCGAGCTAATTTTTTTTTGGTTTTGTTGAATTTAAACTTACGACAATTCCAAGTAATCGAATATAATCATAAAAAACTGAATTATAAATATTTGAGCGTTTTTTAAATAAAATATATAAAAAAACTATATAAATTATTACTGCCGGAATTGCATAAAGTTGAGAAGCCAAATTTAATCCTTCATAAAATGATACCATTATTTCAAAGAATATTCTTTATTGTTAAAAAATTGAGTTTCTTAAAAGTAAGTATGTTTTACAGAGAAATAAAATTTGAAGATAGAAAAAAATACATATTAATTCATAACTACCAATTTTAAACTTTTTGAAAATTATTATGTTTGTAAATGTGAAGTATGTATACTTTGAAGCTTTCCCTTAGTTTTTGCGCATCTAAAATATAGTATTAAAAAATGATTTAATAAAAAGTTGCTGTTAAACATTAAAATAAATCACAAGTGTTTTTCTTTAAGAAAAGTTATAAGATTCGTAAAAAATTTAATATTTTTTTCGAACAATTTTTATAACCCGAATGAGTCACTTCGAAAAAACTAATAAAAAATCAATATATTAGTTTTTTAGATCGAAAATTAATTAATAAAAAAAATGACAAGAAAAAAACGCCTTTCTCCAAAAAATGTCTGTAACCGAACTTTTCTTACATTCGTTTCCTCCCAGAAATATGACTAATTCATCGTGTCAAAGCTATCAATTATACAGTAAGCTTTAATCACCCAATCCCGCCCATTAAATGACTACCACCTCCACATTTATTTTATTTTAGAAACTTTAAAATAAGTATTTTTTTATTTTCATATTTATCGTCTAACAAACAAAAACCCACGTAAAATAAAAATAAGCACGGAAAAAAATTTAGTTTTTCTTTATTCTCAGTATTCTAAAGCTATAATTGTAATTTAAAAAAAAAAAATAAACAAATAAAAAGTAAGCTAAAATTAAAATCAAATGGGCCACTTTTTCTAAAAATGCCATATGCACATATGTAAAATAAAATAAGCACCTGCAAAATTGCTACTTTACACTTTTTCTAATTTTTAAAGTTTCCAAAAAAGGAAGTTTTGTGGAATAAAAATTTAAAAAAATTATATTTCTTTTCGAAGTTTGTGTTGGCGAAAAAAATTAGGCTTAAAATATAAAATTTTATTTGATGATAAAATTATAAAAAAAAATGGTATCATTTTATGAAGGATTAAATTTGGCTTCCCAACTTTATGCAATTCCGGCGGTAATAATTTATATCGTATTTTTACATATTTTATTTAAAAAACGCTCAAATATTTATAATTCAGTTTTTTATGATTATATTCGTTTACTTGGAATTGTGGTAAGAGTTTCATAAAGATTTTCTGAAAAAAATTTCTTTAAAAACAATTTCTTTAAAAACAATTTTATCTTTTTTTAAATTTTTTTAGGATTTGAGTGTATATTTTCTATTTTATGGTGGCTTTAGATCTGGACACTTTAGCGTCCTTTACCCAGTTTATGAATATTTTTTACAAAATAATTGGTTCATAACCATTTGGGTTTATATTACAGTTATCTTTCAACATGCTCAACATTATCTTCATTTATGTTTGGCTCTTAATCGATTCACAGTTTTTATTTTGCCCGCGAAATATCAAAAACATTGGAAATATATTTTTAAAATTACTTTGATTTTAATTTTCATAGGTCCCGCAATTTATATGGGATGGTTGCTTTGGACTATGGCTTCGGTGAAGTATTTTAATGTTCCAAAAGGTTTTCCAGTTTGGTATGGAATGGATTCTAATAAACCATGGCCAAATACGGTAAAAAAAATTGTTATGGAAAAACACAAAGAAAATATTGTACAATAAAGTTTTTTTAGCCAAGCAAAGGTAAAATTTTCGCCATCGTTGGTGGAATTTGTTATTCGTTAACTTTACTTTTCAATATTATTACCGTAATTAAATTGACTGTATTGAAATCGAAAGGTTATCAAAAGCAATCGGCGGATATAAAATTATTTATTGTTTCTATTTTATTATTTTTAGCTGCCTTAATTCATTGCGTTTTTTATGTAAGTTTTTTTAATTATAATTATTAAATTAAATTTTAATTTCTTATTTTTAGTTTATTTGCACATTTTATAATTCAAATGACGCTGAAATTGTTTATTATTTTTATACTCCATTTCAATGTTTTAGTTATGATTTAGCAACCCTCTCAACGCCATTTTGTTTTATAATTTTATCTCCAAGTCTACGAAAAAATATTTATCAAATTATTTTACTTAAAAGTGATCCAATTCCAAAAGCAACTGCGGTCACTTCTCATCTAACCACAACTAAAACTTGGACATAAATCGCCTTGATCACACATACCGAAAAAACGAATGAAACATTTAAAAATATTTATCCTGCTTTTAATTATTGGTAAAAATAAATTAAAATAATTTTCTTATTTCTTATGCTTTGTATACAATTAATTCTTTTTTGAGTACTAAATAAACTCTTTTATTCTTCTTTTAAAATGATAAGAAATTCTCTTCTTTTCTTTTTTTGTCGAAGCTGATGAAATATTTTTTTATTGATAAAGCAGCATTAAATACATATACATTTTAAACAAACGCAATTTAAATTTATAAATATTTCAATGGGAATAGAAGTGTTTGCATTTCCCAACATTTTATAAATATCGTAATTCATACGACAATCAAATTAAATATATTTAACTAAGCAACTATTAAAAGTAAATATTTGATTGTTGAAAGAAATAACTCAACCATAAGTAAATCAAAAATAAATTCAAGATATAAATTTTTTGTTAATTTTTTAAATAATGGTTTAAAAATGCAAACATATATTGGTAAAAGCATTATTAAAGCATAGAAAGCATAAAGGAAAACCCATGGACCATTTTGATGAAATTTTAAGAAATTTGAAATTTCTGGCATAAAAATTAATGACATAATTAATATTAACATCAAAGTCATACAAATTAAAAGTTTTAAATTTGCGAGCAAAATTAAAAAAAACAGTCTAACAATAAAAAAGAGAAGTTTAGGCAAAAATTTTCTACTTTTATTTTCATTTTCCATCCATTTATTAAAATTCCCATTATACATTAGAAATCGAATCCCAATAGATAATCCAATCAAAATATTCCATAAAAAGAAAATAAAAATATAAAAAAAGCTCTTTAATGTTATAGTATTAGATATCCAAAAATTAATAGCGAAAGATGATAGAATAATACAAAGAAATGAAATGATTGGATAGAATAATTCAGAATAGCAAAAAATGAATATACGATGTAATTTGGCAAACATATTTTTTTATTTAAAACGAAATTAATTTTCCTATTTATAAAATTAGGCAAATAAAATAATTCATTTAAATACTCTTTTTTTTTAAAGAATTAAAAAATAATTCAAGTTAAATTTTAGTGTTTTATTTATGATTCATGCAAAAAAACTTTTTTGTTGGTTTTTAAGCTTTCTTAAACAAATAAAAAAAATGATAACACTCTGATAAAAAAGAACCAATTAAACTCAATTATGTATGTATTTTGGTCAATGATGGAATATAACCAATCTATTTTTTGCTAACAAAATTGTTTTTAACATAATGAATGGAATTTTCATATTTTTAAATTTTTTTTTGGAAAAATGTGATGAAATATTTTTATGATTGCAAAAAAAATCAGACATGAATAAATTTTCTAATATTTTATTTAATACTTTATTTACACAACTTAATATTTTTCAAAACAAAATACTATCATAAAATATTTTTCATTCAAACTTTACATCCAATTTTTAGTTAATGGATTTGTTATAGTAAATCCTTCAGATTTTAATGTAACAATTTGATAAATATTTTTCCTTAAATTTTTACTTAATATCATAAAACAAAATGGCGTGGAGAGGGTTGCTAAATCATATGTAAAACATTGAAAAGGAGTATAAAAATAATAAACAATTTCAGAGCTGCTTCCATTATTCAAAGTTAAAAATAACTGAAAAATTATTTTTTTTATTAAAATTATTAATTAAATTTAAAAAAAAACTAACATAAAACACGCAATGAATTACAGCAGCCACAAATAATAAAATTGAAATAGTAAAAAGTTTGACATCGGCGGATTGCTTTCGATAATTTTTAGATTTTAATATTGTTAATTTTGCTACAGTAATCATGTTGAAAATAAAACATAATAAGTAACAAGTGCCACCAACAGCAGCGAAAATTTTGCCTTTGCTTGGCTGAAAATTTTTTTTCACAATTTTTATTTAAAAAACTAAAATAATTTTTTTTAGTATTTTCAAAAGAAAATTTTATCTTTTCTAAAATTTCTTAAAAATAAATTGTAAAAATACAAACCCATACTGTATTATATTCCCATGGTTTATTATTATCCATTCCATACCATACTGGCATATCTCGAGGGACGGAATAAAATTGGATTGAACTTTTTGCCCATAGCAACCATCCCATATAAATTGATGGAGCGATAAATACAAGGATGCTTGTGACTTTATAAATATATTTCCAATATTGTTGAATTTTTATTGGTAATATAAATGCACAAAGTCTATTAATTGATATAAATAAATGAATGAAATGTTGAGCGTGTTGAAAGATGGAGGTTAAATAAACCCAAATGGTTATAAACCAATTATCAAATAAAAAACATTCATAAACTGGGTAAAGGACACTAAAGTGTCCTGCACGAAATGCACCATAAAATAGGAAATACACGCAGAGATCCTAAAAATCAGAAAGATTGGTTTAGGAACTAATTATTTTTGTTTTGTTGAATTTGAACTTACCACAATTCCAAGTAAACGAATATAATCATAAAAAATTGAATTATAAATATTTGAGCGTTTTTTAAATAAAATATATAAAAATACTATATAAATTATTACTGCCGGAATTGCATAAAGTTGGGAAGCCAAATTAAAACCTTCATAAAATGATACCATTTCTTTCAACTTAATTTATCGATAAGAAAACCGGATAAAACATTTTTTTATGTGGGCACAACAAAAAAAAATTATTTCACTCAATATTTTTTTTTCTTTCAACCAAACTTCCAATTTTTTATTTGAAAATAATAATAAGCAATCTGAAAAAAAAAGAAAGAAGATTGTTAGTTTTAAAATGGTATGTTTTCAAACTGCTCATTAGTGACATTCGAGAAAAAAAAGAGGAGTATTTAGTTTTTAAAACTTTTTTTTGTGTCCCTTGACGATTTCAAAAGACAAAAAAAATATTTATTTTTGTTATTTGTTTAATTTTTCAAATAATAATAACAACCTTATAAAAAAAATCAAACTAAATGTAAGTATTTTATTTTAAAAAAGAAATTATATGTTTTGGTATTATTGTTTCTGTGTTTGTGTCATAGATACATTACGTTAGTGATTGGAGAGTTTTTACACACAAAAGAAAAAGTTTCAATAACAAACAAAAATAATGGATAGTGTAAAATCTAAGATTTCAGGGTAATTCAAAAAAAAGTTAGAAAATAATAATAAAGAAATGAAAAAAGCAGATAAAAATTAAGTGAAAAAATTAAGGGGATTCCATCGAAGCAAAAAAGGTTTATGAAAAAATTTGGTGTTAGATATATCAAAGTGAAAAATTTTATGATACTAATTTAAAAAAAAGAAACTATGTTTGCGTTAATTAGCTGTTGATGACTTTGCCTTAAAATTTTTTTTATAAAGTTTACTAAACAGGCGATGGACGCAAGCAAACAACATCCACACAGAACTAACTCCTCCGAGATTTTCTAATCCCAAAGAGATTAATTAAAAAATCTTTTTTTTTTGTTGTACTTGTATGCTATCATTTTCAAAGAACATAACGAAGAACAAACTTGTTTGTTATAAAATATTTTTTTATTCATTAAAAATATGGCCTTTAACTTTAACATTTTTATTTTTAAATATTAAATAAAAAAAATTTAGAATATTCACGAATAAATACAATAAAAACTTTAAAAATGCAAATTATTTTAAGAATAATTTTTAATCAAGTTTAAAAGATGGAGAATGAATCAAAGCTCCACCATCCACGACTATGCATTGTCCAGTCATGTATGAAGCTTTATCGGATGCCATAAACGCAAGAAATTCGGCCATTTCTTCGGATTTTGCCCAACGTTTAAGGGGAATAATTTCAACGAAAATTTTTTTGATCTAAAATAAATATTTTTTCATTGCAAAAAGATAGTTTTTAATTTTTACCTTTTCTGCCATTTCTTTACTTCCACCAACATTATCAAGGGCTGGAGTTTCAGTTCCACCAGGATTAAGATTATTCATTCGAACTCCCATTGGAGCTAAAATGGCTGCATAATTTCTTGCAAAATGATCCAATCCTGCTTTAGCGATGGCATAAAAAGGCATCATTGGATTAGTCATAATTCCAGCGATGCTACTAATATTAATAATGTTGCCTTTAGTTTTTTCCAAGTGTGGAATTGCAAGTTCTGTGAGATGAATGGGACTAAAAATTATTGAGATATCAAAAAAGTAGTTAATTTCTGACGGAAAATAAAGGCGACGGCTACTATCAAAGAAAAAATTAATAAATTTTAAGAATGTTTGATATCGAATTGGTAAAAAACTTACGCCTTTAAATTCAAATCCAAAATATAATCCAAATTTTCCATGGATCGTGGATTTGGGTCGTTATTATTGATTCCACCAGCGTTATTGATTAAAACATCAATTTTTCCAAATTTGGCAATAGTTTCATCAATCAAAGCTTTGAGAACTTTTTCTTCGTTCACTGGGCCTTTAACGGAATGAATTCGTTCTTTGGAAATTCCTGCAGCCAGAATTAAATCTTGAGTCTTTTTCAAGCCTTCCTCGGATCTTCCATGAATGGTAACAGAAGCTCCAAGTTTAGCAAATAAAACAGCAGTGGCTTGTCCAATTCCCGATGAACTTCCAGTAACAATTACAACTTTTCCAGAATAATAACTCATAATAGTTTTTTATATTTTTTTATAGACAAAAATTTAAGACAAAAATTTAAGACAAAAATAAACACTTTTGTTAACTTAAATTTATTTTTTAAAACCTCTCTTTTATATAAGTTTTTTTTTCTTTCTTCGATCAACAATTAAAAAAGCACAAAACAAACACAAAATAAAAAAAGCTGCGATCAATGATGGGAGTGAATCCAAGAGACAACGAAGAAATGTTTCAAATTCAAATCACAAACTATTTTTTGACAACAAAAGAGTAACAGAAAAAAAAATTTGAGGTGGATTTTTTTTGGCGAGTCAAAGATTAAATACAAAAAGTTGGGTCACTTTTGAGTTTTATATTTAAAATTTTTTTAAGTAATTAAAAAAAAGCTTTGGAACGTTCTGGAATCGGAATTAAAATCTGAAATTTTAATATTTTTTCTTTTTTTTTTAATCCAAAACAAGCAAAAGAAATTTTACTGCACAATGCTTTTTTTCAGGATTCTCAGCAAAAATTATGCAAATAATTTGTTGACAAAGAAAAATTCAAGAATCCGTCAAAATTCAACACAAAATTAGAAAATTTTTTATTATAAACTTTTAAAATAAAAGAAATTTAATAAAAGTGAAATTTATATAAAAAATTATTATTAGTAAATGTTTAATCAACAAATCGTTGACCTGAAAAATAATTCGAAGCTGACGACAGAAATCCTTTTTTTATGAACATTTTGAAGACGTCACTTAATCAAACTTGGAAGTAACTATGCAACAACAACTAAAAATTAAAGGAACATCAAACAAGCAAAAACCGATGGGTGTTGCCAGGATAAACCAGCAGTGAGTTTAAAAATCCATTTTTTTTGAAGACGACTTCTTTATTGTCTTTTATTTTGCAGAATTTTTTTTGAATATTTTAAAATTGTTTTTTTTAATAAAAATTTTGTTCCAAAATATTTATTTAATAAACACCCATTTTCCGGTGTATAAAGGAAAAAAAGTAAGCTAGCACTTTTATATTTTCAATAAACTAATAAAAGTTTTAAAATTAAACCAAAGAATTCGTCGACGGCAAATGCAAAAATGGGCACAATGGAATGAAAATAAAGAAAAAATGAATTTAATTTATTCAAATAATAATTTGAGAAAATGAAGAAAAAAATAATATTAAAGTTTTATATGAAATATCTTTGATAGATTTATAAAAGAAAATGTTAGCCAAATCAGGATATATATCAGTAAGGAAAGAAAATTTTAAAATAGATTTTTTTTTCAGATTTTTTTGGGGAAAATACACTGCGTTTCACAAAAAAAAGAAATTAAATTTTCTATGGAACTCGTGAGATAGGGATTATGGCCATTTTAGTCTTCCATTTTCTTTTGTTGATTTATCCACAAATTTTTAATTTAATTATATTTTAAATCGTGGTCTATCAAGTTCTTATCAAGGTTCGGGTTTATTTTATAATTTATCAGTTTCGATGATTTTTTTGCCATTTTTTCTTTTTCAAATTTTTGTTATTTAACTTTTTTTCTGTGTGAAAAATAAAAATTATTAACTGCCGCATATATTTATTTTTTCCTTGACAAAACAAAAGAAAATTTTACAAATTAGAGTAAGTAAATAAGTCAACGCCATTTCGCCTCCATGATTGAATTTTTTTTTTCATTAAAGAATAAATACATTTTTAAAAAAACAGAAAATTAGTAATAAACAAAAAATCCTCAGATGATAAGAGAAAAAAAATATTTCAAGGTGTTAGTAAAAAAAATATTATCATCATATGATTAAAAAAAAGTTGGATCTTTTAAAAAATTAAATTAAAGAATAGTCTTAACACGCGCCAATGCCAAAAAATTAATGCCAAAAAACGAAGAAGAGATTGTTTTTGTTTGTGATTTAAAAAAAAAGAGAATATTAAATTTATAAAAAAAAACCACCGAGATTTCAAAATATATTTTTTTATGTGTGCTGCTAATTAAATTAATTAAATATTAAAAACGCTTAAAATAAAATAAAAAATTACAGTACCCTTAGAGTAAAATATATAAATAAAAATGTTTGGAATAGTTTATGAAAAAAAAAATTTTACCCTAAAAAGTTTTTTTTGATACAGTAATTAATTTTTTTTGGTTGGTTAATTAATAATTAGTTTTTTAGGTGAAAACAGACTTAAAAACAACAATAAAAAAAATATTATGTTAAATTTTACACGTTGGAAAAAAGATTACAGGATTTTGGTATAAAAAAAATTACGGTAAAACGAAGAGAAAAAAAAATTGGGTTGAGATTACAGTAGTTTTTTTTTGTTTGTGTGAGTGTAAGTGCTTGCTTGGGATGATGGAATTGAGGCTAGCCGCCTGCCACTTTGGATTTAGTTTTAATGATGTCCAAAATTGGGATTGGTTACTTCAATATCCCCAGTTGGAGCTAATCCAGGGCATTCATAAACGGAATAATTATGTTCTTCTAAATCATCAGCTTCATCTTCAGAATTTTCATTATGATGGATGCTTCGTGGAGATGACATCGCTGCTCCTCCGGTAGGGGTGACCGAAGGTGAAAGTCCATCCATATCATTTCCCATTATTTTTTGTTTGGTTTGTTGATAATGATGAAGTTGAGCTTTGTATGCTAATGAATCATCACCATTTTCATCCATTCGAATACCATTTCGGAAACCTTGTAATTTCTTTCCGGGTCCAGCAGGGGAATAACGAGTAAAATCATCGAAATCATTTTCAGGTTGTTTACGGGTGCTAAAAATCGTTCCCATTATTATTGATTTTACAGCTTAAACTTTTCAGAATGATCTCGAAGGGAAATTTAAAACAAAATTTTAAAATTTAATTCTTAATTAAATTTTTAAGTTGAAAATCTTCCTTTTTTTAATGTCAAACATATAAATTCAAACTCAGCGAGAATCGAATAAAAAAAATTATGTCATTCAAAAATTAACTATTTTTTATGTTAAATTATTCGTGATTTTATTAATTATTTTAATTTTAATCTACCCTATTTTGCATGGCTTAAATGTTGTTTTAATACTTTTAAATAGCGTGCATTAAATTTTCACTTTTTAATTTTTTTTATGTATGAGGAAGCTTTTTTTAAATTATTATTAAAATATTCGATTTATTAAAAAAAAGGTCAAATATTTTTAAGTTCTGTATTTTGGCAACGACATAAAATTTTGGGTTGTCTGCAGTGTTCTTACTCGCGCCGCACCCGCGCCGCGCCGGCGCGCGCCGGCGCGCGCCAGCTGGCGCGTGGCGCGGTGCTTGGCGCGGCTTTTCAGAAATCCGATGCTCGGCGCGGCGCGTGGCGCGAGAAAAATTAAAAAATTTTTTTAAAATTTTAAAATGCTTGGATTTTCCAGAAAAAAATTGATTTAATCTTAGTAAAACCTCAAATATAGCGTTATTTTAAGTATATCTTACTAAATAAATAAAAAAGTTAATGTTTTTGGTCATTATTTAAATTTTTTTTCTGGCGCGTGGCGCGGCGCTGGTGCTCAAAATTTTAAAGGCTGGCACGTGGCGCGGTGCCTGGCGCGGTTTTTCATTTTTCTGGCGCCCGGCGCGGCGCTTGGTGCGACCAAAAGGCAAAGTAAGAACACTGGTTGTCTGGTATTTAAAAATCTACCGCTTAAAAATTAGAAAAGTTAAATGTTTTGATTCTCTCAAAAAAATAGAATATTTTTACATTTTTTAACGCAAAAGCTTTTTTCCCAAGCTTTACTTTTTCCAGAAAGAAAAAATGTAAACTGATAGCTTTAATCTAAACTCGAAAAACTAAAAAAGTAAAGTAAAACACTAAAAAAATAACTAAAAATTAGTAATTTACGATTTTTGTAAAAAAAAAGTATTTTTAGTTCCAATTTCTTTAAAAATAAAATTAATTTGTTTTTGAAACGCATTTTTTGTATGAACAAAAAGAAATCAAACGACAACAACAATCCGATTATTGTAGGCTTTTGCTTATCACTCCAATTGTTGGAATGATGTAAATTAATAGCTTTAAAAAAATCTTCATGGGGATATGGTATTGGTATGGCAAAAATGGATTAGAAAATTATAGGATTTAATTATTTGCACATGAAAAAGCGTTTTGGCCATGAATGTAATTTTTTTGCATATTTCATTCAAGTTTTTATTCAAAAATTTTGTGTTTTTTTTTGACAATTTTCTTTGAATCACTACTTTTTTTGCAAGTTTTTTTTATTAGTTTTTTGGTTCTTTAATTCCTCTAAAAATGTGGGCGACAAAATACTTCTCTTTACTCAAATTTTAGATGTTCAACTAAGCTTATATAAATTTTTTAAACTTTTTTTCAAATCCAGCAGAAAGCAAGCTCTAAAAACTTTTTTCTTTCCCACTCAAATAAAAAATGTAAACGCTTGAATGCAACGCACTTTTTTTTTTCTCAAGACCGAAAAGCAAATTTATACTTTTTGTTAATTTTTTTCAAAATCCTAAAATTAGCTTCAACAACAAATTATTGCGTCACAGTTACAAGAATATCCTATTATCTTTTTTCATAAAAATAATCATAATCTCATTCTATATTTAATATTTTTTTGTACTTTTTAAGAATCAACCACCTTTTATTTTGCGTATGTTTTTTTTCATTTGAGATCCAGCAAACCCCTTAAGAGTTAACAGTGTTAAAAATTAAAAAAGAGATTTTTTGTATTTGTGCTTTAATTTTAATCTTTGAGATTCATTATTTTTTAAACTATTTATAAATGTTTTTTTCCCTCTCTCGTGTTTCAAAAAACAGGAAAGGAATCAAAAAACATTATTATCCTTTTGACACAATTAACTTACTTGTAATAATATGCTCCACCAACCACGCCAGCGACAACGAAAACACTGCATACAGCAACGATGGCTAAAAAAAATGGGGGATGAGATTCAATAAAGGTTAAATCAAACAATTTAAAAAACAATATTGTTTTTGTTTTTTTTCGTTTTATTTTTTGAAAAAAAAATAAAAAAATTTATTCAATGATCCCTTATTTTTTAAAAACATTCGAAAAAATGGGATTTTATTTATCCCGTTCGAAAAATTAATTTTTTTTTTTCGTATTTGTGCGTATCCACGAGATCGATCTAATCTGCGATTTTTTATTTGAACAGTTGCTTCTTGATTATTGTTTTGCTATTTTTTATTTCCATTTTTAAAATAATGAAAAAATGGATATTCACTGTCGACTAACAAACACTATGGTTTGTTTCTTCATGAATCACATTCATTTTATTATTGTCCAAAAATGTCCCACTCCATTTTTTCATTTATTTATTTGTCTGTCTTTTACCACTAAAAAAAGAAGAAGACAATGATGCGCAGAAAAAAAAAATAGCCCAAAAAAGCAAGAGAAAAAAAAGTATTCGAATTAAGCAGAGTAATAAAAAAAGAAGGCGATTGTTGAATAAAAAATTAGGCAAACGAAGCAAAGAAAAAAGGCTCCATTTTTTGTTCGATGGTATTTTTTTAGGATCGTTTTGCTTTTTTTTATTATTTGCTTCCTTCCTTACATATTTTTTTATTTGTCATTTTGCCTAAAGGGTTTTTTAGATTTTAGACTAAGCTTAGGTTTTTTTATTTGTTTTTTCCTATTCTTTCTGTAAAACCAAAAAACCGTTTATTGTTGGTTGGTCTCTGTTTTTTTCTTCAATGATGTCGTTTTAAAAAAAAAGAAAAGCAAGAAGCATCGAAAATCAAATTTTAAATTCTTAAAATGAATGAAGCCACTTTCTCACTCGTTTGCTTTAAAAAAAAAGAAGTCACTTAAATTTTTTTTTGTTGTGGGTTTCACACATTTTTTTTTTAATGAGATCCCTTAAAAGTGCTCAGTTCTTTCTTCTGTCAAATTTGAAAAATTCTTTTCGTTTTCTGTTTTTTTTCTTGCCCCATTTTTTAGACGCAATTTAAAAAACTCAAAGAGCTGTCATCGTCGATGCCGCCGCAGCCGCTGCTTCTTGTTGTTGGCTGCTTTTCTAAAACCCTTAAATAAAAACTTATGACGTAAATGCATTTGCCCATGCCACTGTGCCATCATGCTCAAAAAAAAAAAATGAAAAAAAGAAAACTAAACTCAAAAAATGAAAAATGAAAAAAAGAAACAGCATTCCGCGGCACATACATTTATGTTTGTAAACCCATGTGTATGTGAGTGCCAATGGCAATGTAAAAAAAATAAAATAAAAATGATGGCAAAAAATTAGAATGCAAATGAAAAAAAAATGAAAAACTAAACGCATGCATGACTTTTTTTTTATTCTTTCATTTTCGTTTATGAAGAACATTCGTCAACAAAAAAAAGAGAGAGACCATGTTTAGTTTTTTTTTCGTTTACGAATATGGGCATTCACTCTTTTTTTGTTGCTTTTTCTAAGAACCTTTTTTTATATTAAATTAAATTAATATTCTCTTTTTTTTTTGAATAAAAAATAAAAGGCAATACACAAATCTTGTTTGAAAGGAAGCCGAAATAAATGAAAGAACAACATGAGATTAAATTAAATTAAAGTTTAATTCTTATGAATTAATAATGACAGCAACTAGTTGCTCTCAACTAAGCCGCTACAGTATGAAAAAAATAATAGATAGGAAAAAAAAGTGACGAGATTTGAGAATTGCAGATAAAAGCTATTTTAAAAAAGCAAAATATTAACAGAAAAGTGAAACTAAAATAAAAACCGTATGAAATCCAAAAAATACAAGTTTTCATTGAAAAACATTCCATTTTCGTGGAGAGACTTATTTTTCGTGGTAAAACGCAAACTTATAAATAAAAATATCAAGCAACTGTTCAATTTATTTTTGAAAGATTTTTCTTTAAAGTTTCAAAAAAACTTACCCATAAACATAATATTTCCAGTGGATGAAAGTAATTTAACTCCACGATAACCATTTCCATTTCCTGCATGTTCTCCACTAACCCCAACGACAACTCGCTTATCCATGGATTCAACATTTTTAAGAATTTTAGATTGTGGTGGTTCAATAAATTCTACATATTCTGATTGGCCCTTTTTCATTGGGGTCAAAGGTTGTTCATTGGTTTTAGCTTGAATTTGTTGAATTGGAGCGGTCTCTTCTTCGCCTTTATCAAGGTTGGCGGTTAAGGCTTGAGCTTGTGGAACCTCTTGTCGTTGAATTTGGGATTGTTTTTCAGAAGCTGAAGCGGTTTCAGCAATTTGTTTAACTTCATTATTTAATTGTTCAAGTTGTTGTAAAGCTTCATCATCAGATGATAATGATTTATCATTTGATTGGGGTTGTGGTTCTTGTTGGCCATATAATTGACCATAATGTTGTGGTTGATTATCTTCGGGTTGTTGTTGTTGCTGTTGTTGAAGGAAAGGTTCTAAAAATATATAGAAAATATAGAAAATTGTTTTATTATTAATTTTTAGTATTGTTTTTGATGACAAATATCAAATAGCTTTAGGGCATGTATCCAAAAAATCCAAAATGCAAATATTTTCGAACTTTTTTTGACATTATTATTTTTACTTTTTTTGCTAGGAATTTGTTTGCTTTTTTATTGTTCCTTCAAAAAATTATTACTATTTCCGAACTTGTTTGTCATTTCCCTCCTTGGACCGATATTTTTTTAAACAAAAGTTAAACACACGATGTTATTTGTCCTTTAGTCCCTTGCTTTCTTTTTTTAAATTTCGACATAATAAAAATTATTGAAAATGACAAAGGCTAATAATGACACTTATATTTTTAAGGAGGAAATGAAAATAAAAATGCTATCATCACCTTTTCTTTTTACTTTTTTTGGCGGTAAAAATACAATAAAAAAATTTATACGTAAAGAATGGAATTTTTTTTGCATTTCCATTTGCGTCAATGAATGAAAGAAGGGTAAGAGTCATTATCAGGAAAAAAAATTAAATAATTTTTAGGTCATTTTTTCTTATTTTCACGGAGAAAGGTGTTAAGAACTTTGATGATTTTGATGTGACGACAACGATTCTTTCGTTCTCAATCAATAAATTTCCGGACACAAAAAAAGCTTTTCTTTTTTTGAAGATGATAGCAAATAAACAGTCAAAAAAAAGTCAAAATAACATGAAAAAAATTTTTAAAGTGTGAGAAAAACTCATTAAAATACAATAAAAAAATTTTGAGCAAAAAAGCAAAAAAAAATTAATGCAGCTTCAAAGATTATTATTTTTGATGGGCAAAAAATAATGGTTAAAATTAAATGTCAAAAAGACCGGGGAAAATGTTTGATTTTCGGGGCAATATAAAAGTTTTTAGAAGTATCCTCCCGCGAAAAAATTTTTTTCTTGATGCAAACAAAAAAAATTAGGTACTTACGTTGTGCAACAACTTGTTCTAGATCTTGTGAAGCTTTAGCTTGTTCTTCTTCAAATTGACGAGCATAAAGTTCATCAATAATTTGAGCTAATTTTTCTTCATTTTGATAATCATATCCATTTCCAGCTCCTTGGGCTTGTTGTTGTTGAGGTTGGGGTTGTTGTTGTTGGAATTGTTGTTGATCATAAAAATTTTGGAAATATTGTTGTTGTTGCTCTTGTTGAGGTTGTTGAGGGCGTTGATGTTGTTGTTGTTGGAGATTATAATTTCCACCTTCTAAAAAAATAATTGGCTTTTTTATTGGGCAAAATGAATTTTGGTCTCGAAATGAAAATTATGTTGTATTTTGAGAGGAATTTTTTTTTTGTTTTTATGTTTTTACAAATACTTTTAAGATTTTCTACGCAAAAATTTAAAAACTCAATTTCCTTTAAAAAATATTTTCATGCTTTTTTGCATTTCCGCTTTTATCAAAAAAATTTTAAGCTTGCTTGCTTCCCTAATTTTTGTTGTTGAATGAATCAAACATGAAAAATAAATTTATACTTTGTTGCTTTGATTTTACTTTATTTTAGTTTTCTTTCATTCGTCCAAAAAAATAGGAGTTCTTCCCTTCTTTTTTTGGGAAGCAAGCGTAGGCGTTTAAAAAAAATTGTAAATTTGTTATTTTTTCAAGCGAAACAAAAAAACTAAACTCCACTTATTTATTTTTTGCCGTGTTTGAATTAAATATGACATGGCTCTCTCTCACTCTTGCTTTTTGGGTGGTAAGCATGTTTTAATTTTTGGTAGCTATTTAAAAGTCAATACATGAGTTTTCTTTCCCTTTTCCAATTAATGCATGAAAGAAATAAAAAGATGGAAAGCGGAAGTGCGTTTTAGAAAAATAAAATGGAAAGAATTTAAAGAAAAAGTTTTAAGAAAAAAATGAAACTTTTAAATTTCAAAAATTCTTTATAATTCTCAGACAAAAAAATTATTCCTAAAAAAATTTAAGCTTTTCAAAAATCATAAGTAGCTAAAGTTCCACGGATTCTCAAAGCCAAAATTCATCCAAATTAAAAATTATGTAAATTAACTTACCAGAAAAATATCTTGCTTCAGCCCCGTAAAATTTACTGTAAGATGTTGAAAAAATAGAAAATACTAATATTAATAATGCATTCTTTTTATGCCACATTTTTCTTTTATTTTCAATATATTGGGTTTGTTTCGGCGCGTGTATAAAAAACAACGCGGTTGAAACTGCGACACAAGGAAAAAAGAAGAAGAAAAAAAATTTTAGAATCGAGAAAGGCAAAAAAAAGTTAGTTGTCGATATTTTCTTTTTTCACGTGAAGCAAGCAGCTAGGAAATATATGTGTGTGCGTGTTTTTTTGATGAAGAAATAAGGCGGAGTTTAAGTCTTATTTGGATGTGTGTGTTTTTTTGGTTGAAGCTGAAAATGGAAAATATTTTTTAGTGTTAAATGAAGCTTACTAAGAAAAGCCAAAAAGAAAAAAAGTAAGCCAAAGAGAGAGCTTAGCATAGATGCATGCATGCCATCAGAGTCAGAGAGCCCCCCAGAAAGTCAGAGGCGCTGAAGAATGGCATCCATCTTCAAGCTCTCTTGCTCTCGTTCTCTTCTGTCAGGCTTGCTCCTCGCCTTGCTTGCTAACTTAGTAGTTTTTGTTTTGAAAAAAAAAGCCGACTTACCAGGGTTTAACAAACACCAACTGTCGACCAAAGAAGAAGCAGAATGCTTGGCTTGGGTAGAGTAGAATCAGAATAGTCAGAAAAAAAAATATGAATGATGCCTTCTTTTCTTTTTTTTTCGTTTGGCTTGAGGCACACAAACTTAATACGTCACAATTTATTTACACACAAGCAGCAAACGGCAAACAGGGGAGTGCTTAGAAAAAAATGGCACGAGTTGTTTGGTTTTTTTCAAAATAACAAGAATCTGAAAATAAAGGAAATATAGGGACTATTAGCTGCTTTCCACAAATATTGCTAAACAGAGCAGAGAATAGTAGTAGCAAAGTAAATAGTTCTAAAAAATGAAGGACATACATTTTTTTCAATATTGAATAATTATATCAGTGATGAACGACGACGACAACACTAATGTTTTTTATATGTTGGTTGGTGTAGCTTAAATTTTTACATAAGCCTAAAAGCAATATGCTCATGTCAGAGAATACAGAGAGTAGCGTCAAACGAGTCTTAAAAGGATGGATGGCTTTATCTTTTGTTCTTTTTTGCTTTTTTCGCGGACAAACAAATATTCTTTCTTTTTTTCCAGGAATAATCAGAAGCTTTTGAAAAAAATAATAGAGTGTGTGTTTGGTAAAATAAGAGTCTGAAAAAGAGGGGCTTTTTAGAAAATAAAAAATAAAATAAAAATGACGCGAGTTTTTAAAAAATATATATTGAATGTTAACGCAAATAACAGAAAAATAAAACAGAAAAAATAGGCAAAAAAAGGAAGGATTAAAGGGAAATCCGCTTAAACAATTCAAGAGGGAGAAGACACAAAAAAGAAATATGGGATTGTTAGAAGAAAAAAATTGAAATATGATATATTGAAAAGAATTTTAATGATTAGGAATGAATAAGAAATAGATTAAAAAATTGTGAAGGTAAAAAGAAAGGTTATAAAAAGAAAGGAATGCGGAGGTGTTTTTTATTTAACACATTGAATTTGTTTCAAATTAAAAATTCTAAATAAAAGTTTTCTTTCAAAGAATTAGTAAACTTTATTGGAAAACGGATAAAATAAAGATTACTAAAAATATCTGAATTCGGGGAATTTTGGTTTATGGTAAATAAATAGGAAAAGCTTCTGCGGCCTCGGTATTTTACCAATAAAATCCAATTTCGTTTCGTTAAAAAACTAAAATATTTTTATCATCAAAAGCTACAGTAAAAGTTATTGTACAACAACAAAAAAAAGAATAAACTATAACAAAAAAAACTACTTTCAAAGTGAAATTCTTTCATCCATGTGCCACCAATGTTTTCTAATTTAAAAAAACTTATAATACTTTCTTTTCAAGCATATAATAATTTTGAAATTAAATCACGCGCAAAAGAAAATCATTGTTTTCCGTTTTTTTTCCTCACTTGATTACTCTCATTATTACTCATTTTTGAAATTTATCTATCTTTTTCACTGTAACAAATTAACTAAAATGTTATTAAAATTATTCATTTTCAATTTTTTCTAATTATTTTAATTCTAAAAAATTAATGCTTCCTTTTTTCATTTTCTTTCCTTTCATCGTAAAAGCTTGAACTTAAACTTGTCAAACAACAATTTTTTCCTTTATTTTTTTATTCATTAAAACTTTCTTCCGGTTTCATTAGTTTCAATTCTTTTCTTCTTTTTTTTCTTCGATGAAATAAAAGACGACACCAAAAGGAGAAAGCTGCTGTTCCAGAAAAATGGCTGTCAATGAGAGTCTAAAGTTGCATAATTTTGACTTTTTCTGTCGGGTTTTCTTTGAAGTTAACAACCTAAACTAGTTTTTTTTATCAAATGCCATAAAGTTTGGAAAATTGTTTCACTCCATAAATATAAAAAAGCTTTCGTGGCGAAATTCCCTGTCACAAAAATCCACTTTTTTCATCTACGACTCTTTGTCCCATGTTTTTTACGAATTTGAAATAAACATTTGAGTCGAAAAAAATCTAATAAAGCAAAAACCGTTTTAGCGATTTTTTACATTTGAAAAAATGGCACTCATACTTTGCATCCTTTTTTTCACCTTCACCACTTTTGCAAATTGCCAAAATAAATAAATTTATTCTTTGAAATGTTTTTTTATATGACGTTTAGTCTTTCTTTTTCTTTTTTTCACTTGAATGCTGAATGCTTTTTATCATTCAGACGAAAGAAAGAGAAAAAAAGAAAGAAATGGAACCAGATGCTTGCTTGCTTTTTTCTATTTAACAAAATCAAAATTAAAAAAAGAAAAACGGCGAACAGAAAAGAAAAAAGTGATGCCGATGAAAAGAAGGAATATGAAAAAAATTTTCTTTGAAAATAGAATGCAAGAAAACTCCAAAAAACTTTCGATTTTCAAGAAAGTAAAAAGGTTTTGAACATAGCTTTTAGAAAGAAAAAACAGGAAAAAAGTGGGTGAAGAGAAGAGAAAGAAAATGTTGACATTGAAAAGCAAACCCACCTTCCTCTTTATAAAACAAAAAAAATAAAAGAATTTAATCAAAGAGTTTTTTTCTTCGGATTTTGGAATTGAGAATAATGCACTTTTAGAAGACTGGTTTTGGCTTGTTTGAAAGAAAGGGATTTATTTACAGGAATTAAAAAAGTGGCATTTAGAAAACACATTTATGCAAATTTTTTAATAAGTCATAGAAAATCTTTTTAAAATATTGGATTGATTGTGTCTTTTTTTGAATCCGATGCATGGAATCCCGCAACGAAAAAAGGAAGATTTCAAATTTTTAATTAACCGTCGCGTCTTTTGGCTGTTGTTTATCAATTCTACCGAAGATTGGTAAAGTGCAAAGTTTATTTTTTGTTTATTTTAAAATTTTATAAATTAAATTAAGTTATAACAAAAATGCGGAGGAATGTTTACTTTTAAACCAAGCTCAAATGTTAATTCAATTCATGCCTGCCTTCAAAGACACCTACAATCTACGGTAAGCGTGTGCCAGTTGCTACAAGTTTTTTTTGTTGACTCAAAAAATATTCAATCCACTTTTTTTTCTCGAAGCCATTGAAATTTATTAGCGAGTTTAATTACTACAAAAATTTGTTAATTCAAATAAAAAAGTAAGGGCAAAAACGAATAATTAGTTAGTTGCTCATTGCTTAATTTCGATATTTTTTGTAGCATCAAAAAACCCTTTAATTGAACCTATTATTTTGCACTTTTAATTGCTTTTAATTTACTTTAAAAAAATTTAAAAAAGTGCATTTTTAAATATTTTTCATTATCATTTTTTTAATTAAAGAAATTTTTTTAAATAATGGGTTCTCAAAAATTTGACAAATCCGATTTATAAAAAATGAATGCTACAATCAATGCTTTCCGTAACTTCCTCTCATAATTTTCTCTTTCGCTCATTTCTTTCATTATAAAACTCAAATATTAAAAAATGATAGAGCCATAAAAAAAACTAAATTTAATTAATCTGTCACTTATAAATTTACATTTTTTTTCTTTTTAAGTAAGCGAAAGCATTGACGCAATTAATTTTTTTGATGACAATATGTTTTTTATGACTATAAAAAACTCTCATAGTTCCTAAATCCATCTTGTGACGCTAAAATTAATAAAAATATATCTAATTAAACATTGTCAATATTATTTTCTGAAAATTTTGATAAAAATACCATAAAAAAATTTAATTTTCGCTGGAAATTTGAAAAGCTTGCTTGTTTTGTTTAGAGCCCAAAAAGTCCAAATGTGATGCGATTTTCATGAAAATAATAATTTATGAAAGAATTTATAATAGCTGTCTCAAATAAAAAGAAATAATGCTCTCGCTCAAGGGTCTGAAACATAAAAAAAGAACGAAAGCTTTTTGCAACAAAAAAATCTTAAATGGTTTCTAAGAAATAAAAAACAAATTTGCGACATCCATCTTCTTATTTTGCTTGCGGCAATGGTTGTTTTTTTAAAAGGGTTTTTTTTAAACTTTGCTTTGTTTTTTTTTTCTTGAAGATTTTGAAAGTTTTTCGATTAATTCAGTGTCAGCAGATACTGTAACTTTACCTCAGTATTTCTATTTCTCTATTTTCTAAACTTTTTGTTACTCAAAACACACATAAATTTTTTTCTTGTTGCGCAGATGTTTGCTTTAATAATTTTTTTGACTTTTGAAATACATATCTTTTTTCTTTCTTTTTTTTGCCGACTTTCACTCATTATTATTAAAAAAGCCTTTAGCTTTATTTCTGTCCATAAAAGCTAGAAATTTTTTTTGAAACTTGAAACTTCAAATGAAGAAAAAAAAATGTGACGTTAAACGTTTTTTTCATCTTCTTCTCAAAGCTTGAAGTGTGGTGAGTGTATGTTGACAGAAGCAGAGGAGGAAAAAAACGAGAAATAAATGACAGAAAGGGAGCAATAACCAATCTTTTTTTCTTCAGTTTTTTAGATGGCAGCGCAAACAAAATAAAAAAATTGTAGTTTTAAGAAGAAAATAACAAGCTCTTAAAAAAATACTTATATGGAGAAAAAAAATGGAAAAGAGGTTCATGTGAGAAGGAGAAAGAGAGTAAATAAGGGATTTTTTTCTGCTAGAAGAACTGAGGGAAAATGCCATTTTTTATTAAAGCAAAAAAGAAAAAAACATGTGGGTCATGAGATTTGTGAAGGTCACAAATGTGGAAAATGAGATTATGTTTAAATGCGGAATTATAAATGCAATAATAAAAACTATAAAATTTTGCAGAAAAAATACAAAAATAAGATTATTTAAGAAATAATTGAGAGATGATAAAAATATTAATCTTCACAATCATAATAATTATGAAGGCTATAACAATTTCATAGATACAAGCAAAAAAGGGCATCAGATTATTACGGTAAATTCATTTTACATGGAAAATTTTCTTATCAAAAATAGAAAATTCTCATGAGATTTTCATTCTCAAAATATTAGAGTGTAAAGAATAATTTGGACAAACTAAAAATAAATAAAGAAATGTAGTCGCGCGTTTAAAAATAAATGAAAGCTAAAAACCAATTTTGCAAAAATGAAAAAAAACTAAAAATAAAGTTAAAGTAAAATAAATGAAGCTCCCTGAAATTTACGAAAGCGAAAAAATAATGAAAATTATATGATTTTATAAATCTTTTATATACAAAATATCCAAATAGTACAACTTCGAAAATATCCATTCACGCAAGCAAATTCGTCAACAAACAATAATAAACTCAAAACACTTTCTTTTTTATAAAAACAATAAATAAATTTAATTGAAATCTTTTTTTGTGTTCGCGCAATTTACTCAAAAAAACAACAAAGCTGGAAATTCAAAATTTCATAATTTAAGACAAACAAACAAAATAAAATCATTTATTTTTTTTCATTTTTTAAAAATAATAACAAGAAAGGAGGTCGTTTTTAACCGAATTTTATTTATTGAAATGGAGGCATAAAAATCAAATGAGTGATTTTCATGTGTATTTTTTTTCTTTTTTTCATTCACCTTTAAAAAAAGGTGATTTTGATTGATTACAAAAAAATACTTTTTTTATTATTGAAAAAAAGAGAGAGGAAAATCCATTTTTAGAAATTGTCATTATCTTTTCAAAATCATCTTTGATCGACCTTGATGGAGCGAGTCTCGGGTTTCTTTGAGTATCAAAGGGAAGGCTCTTTTTGCTGGTCTTATTAGGAGGCTCTCTCTCTTTTTTATTTTTTATTTCTTCACATTTTTGAAGAGGTAAGAAATAGAGAGGAAAAGGGCAAAAGAATCAGAACTAGTCGATTTCAATAATAATAATAAAAAAATTGTTTATTGTTTGTTTATAAATTTATTAAAAAGATGCTTGTTTTTTTAGAAGAAACAAAGATAGATATTTGTAGAAATTTCAAGAAATAACAAAAGTCTAAAAACATATGTATGTTTTTGACACTTTTTTTCTTGCGCAAAATAAACACAAAACAACTTTTGATAGCAATCAGGATGGATGTTGTTTATGAATTTTAAATAAGTTTTCATGGGCTGGATTTAAGAAATTAATTTAAGACACTAATAAAAAAGATAGAAACGAAAACGCTCACAATAACTAAGATTCTTATTGAAATAATAAAAAAACAAGGAGTTCGAGCTGTCTTTAAAAATTTCTGTTTTTCATTTTTAGGTTAAAATTTCAACAATTTATTAACTTCTGCCAAAATTAGCCTATGTTTACTGAATTATTAAAATCAAATTTTTCTTCTCAAGCTCTGCTTTCGATTGACCTAATTTTTTCTATAGTTCTTTAACGAATTTCCATAATTTATTTTAAAATTAACTTGAAGCTTGCATAAGAAAATGTTAATCCAAATCAAGAAATGAAAGAATTTTGTTTTTCGTCAAAAGTTTCAATCTTTCGATTCCAAAGTTTCTTTCAATCAACAAATATTAAAGAAACTTTTTTGATTTCTAAAAATAACTTTTTTTACTTTTCATTATCATGAAGAATCTTTCATTTCTCTCTTGTCTCGCATCATTTTACCGGCACCCAATCTTTAAGAAAAAAACCTGAAACTTAGAACTTTTTTCTTTCTTTTTTTGACTGACTGTCAAAAGAAGGAAAACGGCGACAGATTTCAACAAAAAAAGAAAAGTATTTTTGACTCCTTTATCTTCAAAAGTTTTTTTCTTTCACTTTTACTCACAAGACATTAATTAATCATCTTCACTCAATTTCAACTTTTCTTCTTTTTTAAAGAAACTTTATTTTTTTGATGCTTTCTTATTTGATAGTAATCTTATGCAAAAAATATATGCATGAGACTTGATTTTTATTCTTTTGAAAAGCTTTGTACATATTAATGAAATATATTTCTAAAAATAACCTGCCTTTCCGAATTAAGGAAAGTAAAAAATTTGATATTTTTATGTATGAAATAAAAGGGGTATTGAAAAAAATCATTTTACAACAAAAAATAAATAATAGGCAGCAGCAACAATTAAAAATTAAAATCTCCTAGTTGATCCCGACTTTTCTTTACCATGGTAATCTTTTACAAACATATCTAGATATCATTTGATTGCAGGGGACATTGTTAATTTGTCCAGCGACACTAGGGTATCCAACGTTCATAATTGCACAATTATCTACTCCTGGATTATTAGATTGATTATGAGTCCAATTTTCATAGTCAAAAGGCGTTTCATCAGTCCATTTAAAATGAGCATTTTCATCAATGGTGTATAAGCCAATTGAAACTTGCGTTGTCCAATCAACACTATCCCCTCCAGGATAATAAGCAAAGACTTGAAGAAATTGATTTTCATCTTCACTGTGAATGGAAGCCAAATGTGCATTATTAAAGGTACACCAATATTCTGCATTTTCCCATGTTTGATCTTCAAAAATTTTATAACAATATCCTGTTTCATTATAATAAGTCCAACCATCTTGGCAGGTTTTAGGCTTTGTTGTTGTCAGTGTTGGGTTTTGTGTTGTAGTAGTTGCTGTTGTTAAGATTGAGAAAGTTGTTGACGATGAAATCTTAATTATGCAAACAAAAGGTTTAGGTTTAAAGCAATCATCAGAATTCCATTTTCCACCTTGAATTTTAATGGCCCCACAATCTGATCCAGAAATATTTGTTGGCTGATTTTTATCCCAATTGGTAAAATTCATGGAAGGTTCATCCATCCAAATCCATGTTCCAGAATTATCTATGTCGTTTGCTCCAATCCAAAAATCAAATGAATCACTATCAGTAAATCGATTACCAGCTTGCTCTAAAAAGAAAATATTTACTCGAAAAATGGAAAAAAAGGATCTTACGACTCAATAACATATTATCCATGCTATTATGAACCGAAGCTAAATGTCCACCTAAACCCTCACAAATTTCTTCAGCATTTATAAAAGCTGTTTTATTTGATTGAAATAAAAAACAAATATTTTTATCTATAAAAGATGGAAAACTTCCAGCAGGACAATCAGCATTTATAAAAACAAAAACATTTAAAAATAAAGTGAAAGCAAAAATAAAACACATTTCTTTAATTTTTTTTATTGTTATAACTGCCATTAGTACACTAGAAACATGCTTTGCTTTAATTGCTACCTTATTGAATTTTTTTTAGATTTCTTTATTAGAGTTTTAATCTTTGCTATTTTGATTACTCTATAAACAACCAGCAGCATCAGTATTTGAAAATTTTCAAAAATTTCAACATTTATTTTTTTGTTCATTTTTACAAAAAACAATAAAAAAATTAGATTGCATTTTTATTCAACTGTGCGATAAAACTTTTTACATATAAAGAAAAATATTTGTGAGAGCAATTTATAAATGAAACCTATTTTAAAAAAATCATTTAAGGGTTATTTAGTTTTATGTATTCTTAATTTTATTTTATGGTAATTTCTTACAAATAAAAATGGATGGAACTACATTATTACATCGAATATTATTAAATTGGCTAAAGGTATTTGTTCCATTACATGGCTTTGCTGCCATTAGCTCAACACAATTTTCTACTCCTGGGTTATCTGGCTGTGATGGCATCCAATTTTGGTAATCAAAAGAAGTTCCATCCGTCCATTTCCAATCGGTATTATTATATTCCGTTGAAACCCCTATATACGTTCTGCCATTCCACCCGCAAAGAGTTGGAAAATAAGATGTGGCTAATCCTGTAAAAAGTTTAATTGTAAATTTTCAAAAAAAGTTTTGTAAAATCGTGCCTGCAACAAATAAATTTTCTGCCCAATTATGAATGGATGTCAAATGAGAGCCCTTTTCAACGCAATGCATTTCGGCATCAAACCATGTAGTTGTAATATTAAAAACTTTATAGCAAAATCCTGTTTCATTATAAAATGTCCATGTTACAGGGCATATAGTTGGTTTAGCTTGAACTAAACAAACATAAGGTTTTTTATTATTACAATCTTCAGCTTTCCATATGCCACTTTTTAAAATCATGGAACCACAATCGGCGCCAGTTGTATTTTGAGGTTGACCTTTATCCCAATCTTTAAAATCAAATAGTGAATCATCCATCCATGTCCAATTTCCAGCAATAATTAAATCATTTACGCCAAACCAAAAATCTGATACATCACTGTTAGTAAATCGATTAACAACTTGCTCTAAAACGTTTTTTTACAGGTTTCCCATAAAACTATATAACATACGATGGAGAAACATATTATCCAGCATGTTGTGGACTGAAGTTAAATGTCCACTCAAAGAATTACATTGTTCTTCAGCACTTAGAAAATCAGAGGCAGTTGAATTAAATGAATAACACAAAGTTTTATCCTTGAATGTTGGAATTGTTCCAACGGGGTAATTTCCTTTTACAAAAATAGCTAAATTTAAAAACAAAAGAAAAAACAATAAATGCATAGTTTCAATTGTTGAAAATTAATCAATGTTGTTAAATTTTTTCTACGAGTTTTATTCGATATTTTTTATCAAAGAAAAGAAAAAAGAAAAGAAAGTCTTTTTTTACATTTTGCGTTATCATTTTTTAATAAAACTCTCTAGAAGCCTTGCTGCCACTTTTATCAATCTTTTTTTTAAATAGGATCGTTGAGCAAAAAAAACTTGTTTTCCATGCTTCTTTAAAACCTTATATTGCGGAGTTAACAATTTACATATTTCTGACATTTATGAAACATCCAAATTCATTTTTGTTAATAAAGAAAAACTTTTTTTGCTCTACACTTTCAGAATTTTTTTGTTAAATGAAAATTATTTATTTTAAGAAACATTGTCTCTGATTATTTTTCAAATGATGCTTACCTACCTCCATACATAATCTTTCTCATTTTTTTATGAAAGGTTTCAAGATTAAAAGTTTCTTTTTTTTCTTTTAATAGTATTTTTTAAAGATTAATATTTTTAACATACACCCCAAACAAGAAAGTTAATTAAGTCATGTGGGAATTTAAAGGATAAATAAATTTAAAAATAAACTGTGTTTGAGATTCGAGGGAAACATTATAAATAAATAAAATATTTATTAATTTATGCAGAATATTAAAAAAGTTTGAGAAAACTTGATTTTTAGTCAAAAAATTAACAATTTTTTTATCAGGTGCTGCTTTTTTCCAGAATATAAATATTTTAGGAACCAAATAACTTTTGTGTCTTAATTATTGATATTAACTATTCAAAAATTTAATTTTCTGTTGTCTATTTTTGAGGAAGAATAACTTTGTAAAGTAAAAAATAATAAAAAATATTTAAATTATTGTATGATTTTTAAAGCAACAATTTCATTCATTTCTATTATTAAATCAAAAAATGCATTTTGATAGTTTTTTTTGCAAAAAAATTTAAAAAAAAGTATTGTTTCAAAATTGCTTGTTAATTGCTGTAAACAAAACAAAAAAGCAATATAGTTTCGTAGAATGGCGGCCAATTTGTCAATAAAATTTGTCACTCGCGTGCCTCCTATTTATTTCTTCTTTTTTTCCCATCAGCTCATCAACAAGAGCAGCAGCAGCCATCAGTCAACAACAACCATCCAACTAAAAACAAAACAAAAAATATAAAGCAAGAGAGCAAGGAAGCGAAGTATGTAGTGGCCACGAAAAAAAAATCGACCTTGGTTTTCCTTTTTTTTTCTCGTTTATTTTTCAATCAATTGTGGTTTTTTTCTTTCTCTTTTCTTTTTTGTTGCAATAATAGTGTCCATTTCCTTCCATGGATTCTCTCTCTCCCTTTTTTTATTTTTGATATTTAAAAATAAACGCTTTATTTTGAAACTTTTTCCATTTTTCTTTGTTGTTTGCGAATAAATATTGGTTTTTCGATTTTTTTTTGAATCTCCAAATTCAGTCATATTTCTTTCTTTTTTTGGCCATGAAAAAAACATTCCTTCTTCATATCTCTTTTTTGTTTGTTTATTTACTTTTATTTTTTTTTGTTCAACAAAAAAATTTTTTCTTTGCTCTTTCATCTCTCTTTTCTTCTTCTTTGGCATTTCAATTTGCTTGGTTTATTGTTTTTTTGGTTTTGGGCGCTCAAATTTGAATGTATATTTTCTTCATTTTTTAAATCCTATATTTTTTGAACCAATTTTCTTTATCGATCGTGTCCATCGATTATTTTTTTTTACGTTTTTTACGGGAAAATGAGTATTGAAAAAAACAAAGCAAAGCAAAACCAATGTTTTATTTTTGGCAATTTTTTTTCGTTTCACTGACTTAAAGCCTTTTGAAGAAAAATGAAAAAGAAAATTGGCATGTTTTGCATTTTGTCATTTTCAAAAAAAAAAGAGTAAGGAAATGTCCAAGCGTTTTCCGCCGTTGTTTTTTTTGTATGAAAGAAAAAAACAAAAACTTAAAAAATATATTTACTCACTCGCATGGAAAGGAAGCTTGGTGAAGAAAGAAAAGTAACAAGCATGCTAGTTGTTTACCACATCGAAAGACTTTTAGCTTCGTTCTTTTTAAATATTATTTATGTATGTTTGCGTGTGTTTATTTTTTTTCTTCATTATTCTTAAAAACTTTTAAATTTGAAAGGAAAATAGTTTTGAATATGGACTTAATTCAGCTTGAAAGTTATGAAAAAAATGGTTGCATTAAATACCAAATCTAAAAAAAATTATAGATTTATTTTTATTTTTTACTTATAAAAGTTGTTTTATCTATTATCAAATCTCGGCTTTTTTATTTTCATTCTTGAGCCGAAACTCAAAAGTGAAACTTCCGATTTAAAAACTTTTTAGTTTTAATATTTTTTCATACTTATTAATTTTTTTTAATTTTAAAGTTTATCAAAAAAGCTTCATACAAAACAATAAATTTTAATTTTTGGTTAAGGCTGGAAATAAAACAACTTTCAAGTAATTTCGTTTAAAGACTCCGAAACTTAATTCCAAAATCCTTTTGTTTTCGATGTTTTTTTATTCTAATTATTTTAACAATTTTCAAAAATAAATTATTATACTTCTAAAAACTAATATAGCATTTAACTCAAATCATTTTTTTCTTTTTTTATTTAAAAAAAATATTAATCTTTATTCTCCATATGCATATAAATTTTTTATAAATGCCAACAACAACTGCTGCAATTTCCATATTATTATTATTTTTTTGTTATTTGTTTCTCAACAACCGGACCTTCTTGACTTCTTTCTATTTTTTTCTAACCTTTCATTCTTTTAGCTCCTTGTTTTTTTTTGTTTTTAAGCTTTTTTATTCTTTCCACACTTCTCAAAACTATTTATTATTCAAGAAAAAATATAAAAAAGTACCTAAAGCATTTTTTCCCATTATTTTTTTTCTCTTCTCAGTGGCCTTCTTATTCGTTTTGTTTGGTGGTGTTGCGCAAAAAAAAGAAGAACGAAGCTAATTAATGCCATGCCAAAAACAATTTCCAACCCATCTCGTATTTTTTACTTCTTTATTGGGCTCTTTGTTTTTCGTTTCTTTTGTTTGCATTTGAATTTTATTTTTTTCGTTACACTTTTTATTTTTAGACTATTTCGTGCTTTTTTTCGAAGCGCTCTTTAGCTTTTTTTAAAGTTAAAAGTTTTGTAAAAGTCCAATTTTGCTTTTGGGTTATAATTAAATGTTTGCATGCTTTTTTTAGATTTGTTAGTAAGAGATTTTAACCATGACTATTATTACTGGAAAGCGTATCTTTGCCATTATAACTGGTAAGTTTTGCTTTTTCGCTCTGGGATACTTTGAAAAGTTCTGATATAAAAAAATTCTTCACCTTAAAACAAAAATTTAAATAATATTATTTATATTTAGGTGCCAGTCGAGGAATTGGAAAACAAATTGCCATTTCTCTTGCCTCTGATTGCGCTCCAGATTCGGCATTTATTTTACTTGCAAGAAATGGACAACTTTTAGAACAAGTTAAATCAGAAATTATGGAACTCAATCCTAATGCGAAAGTCGCGGTATTAATTGCAGATTTTTCGAGTGATAAACCAATTGAAAAACTTGAAGAAACAATTAAAAATCTTGCAGGTATTTTTATTTGAAAAAAATTTGCATAATTTTTAAATGTAAAATGAATTTTTTTAGATGGCCAACAACAAATTGAAGCTAAATTTATTTTTCATAATGCTGGAACCATTGGAGATATAAGTAAAAGTTCTTCGGAATTAATGGATACTAAAGATTGGCATAATTATTTACACGTAAATTTAATTTCTATGATAGCTTTAAATTGTCAAATCTATAATATTCTTAAAGATTTGGTATGCTTTAAAAAAATTAATTTTAGAGACAGAAAAAAAATTAAAGTTTTGTTGGGTGAATTTTAGAATGATCTCAAAACCATTGTTATAAATATTACTTCCCTTGCTGCCGTTCAACCAATTTCTTCGTTCACTCAAGTAAGTTTATTAATAATAGCTAATTTTGAATTTTGCAATGAAAATTTCAACTTTCGTTGATAGACCTCATTTTTTTTTGAAAATTTGGTAGTTTAATCGCAAAAAAATTTCGTTGTGAAAATCCGAGTTTCATGTTTAATGCAAATTAATGATAGCGTTTTTGACAAAAAATGTTTCGCATGAAAAAGGTTTTTAGTTTTTCGATGTGAAACTCTAAATAAAATATTTTTTTAAGCAAGTTAAAAATCTTGTTTTAAAATAAATCTTTCATAGCCAAAAATTTTTTGTTTTGTTTTGAGACTCCAAAATTCTAAATTTCTTTGTTAAAATAAAACTCCGATATTTTAGTATTGCGTTGGCAAAGCTGCACGTGAAGCATATTTCCGTAATTTTGCTTTGGAAATTGGTGCAAGAGTATTAAATTATTCACCTGGTCCGGTTGATACTGATATGGTTGTTGAAGTCAACAAAAAGTAAGCCAATCTTAAAATTCCCTTACTTTTAAATTTTAAATTCTAAATTCTTAGTTCATTTGATCCACAAGTTCGTGAAATGTTTTCTCCATCCTCCAATCATTCAACAGATTCACATCGAAAACGATTAACTCCAAAAGAAACAGTTTCAAAATTAATTGCCATCATTGATAAAAATGAATTTGATAATGGTGGGAGAGTTGATTATTTTGATAACTAAATAAACATTGACACAAAGAAAGTTTATTTTGTGTTTGAAAAATATCAAATTTTTTTAAAACTATTTTTGTGGGATATAATTATCATTATTATTTTGGATTGTTATTATATTTAATTATTTTTTTCATTTATTATCACTGCTCTTTTTTTAATTAATTAAAATTTATTAAAATCATAGCACTTTTTTCTTCTTTTTTTCGTTTTATTTCAATATTTTATTTTTATAAACCCATTTTTTTTTTGGACCAAATAAATTTATTTAAAAAAAAGCAAAGCAATAATGTTTCATATTTACATCGAACCTGAGATGAATAAAATGAGGTAGAAAATTAAGAATGCAAAGTTTAAAAAAAGTATCAAACTGTAGTAAAAAAAGAGGAGAAATTAAATTAGGAATAAATCAAGGAGAATATCTTTAGAAAGATTTTTAATTGAATCTTGAATGATGGAATTTTTATTTTCTGCCAAAACTTTGAGGCATTTTTCTTTGAGTTGGGAATTATTTTCTGAGTAAGCTAATTCAATGCGTTCACAAACATTTTGAGGAGTAATATTTTTGCCAATGATGGATAAACAACTAGCCTAAAATTAATTTATTATTGTTAATTTAGTTTTGTGAATCGTGAATTATTAATTTTACCTTTAAAATATGCATGGAATATTTATTAGCAAATTTAAGTAATTTCATTTCATCTCCAATAATTACAGATCCTTGACAAAATTGAATCACTTGTTTCATAGTTTCAAAATCAAATTCGCCAATTTCAATTCGAATTGGAAATTCATTTTCTTTGGAATCAAAAATTGCTTTAAAAATGGGCGAAGCTTCGGCCAAGAAACAACGAAAAGTTGGAACTTCTTCATTTTTAGAATTAACCAAAATTACATCCGTGTATTTTGTGTTGGTAAAAATCTTTTCATAAAAAGCTTGTTTTCGCATGATAGTTGTCGCTTCAATTGATGAAATATTTCTTGGTGGAATTTGTGGGGGCGCTTGGGCATGATGACTTTCTGAACTTGATGGTTGAGGTTTTGAAGGTGAAGTTATGAACTCAGTTGGAGAATTCAAGAAATGAGTATTTGGTTGACATGATAAATTTTCCATTAATGATTCAATATTTAAAGCTGGTGAATTATGAGATGGTTTTGAAGCTGCTTGGAAAGGTCCAAAATCGCCGTTGCTAACTTGATTGTCATCTTCAAAAAATCTTTGATATTCTGAGTTTTTTTGATTATTATTTTCCATTGGTGGAGCACTTGGTTGAAGCCCTTCAGAAATTCCATCCTGATGATTTTGTTGAAATGTATTTGGAGGAATTGAAGACCATGGAGAACCCCAATGTTTCAAACATTCCCAATTAATACAATCCGGGCAATTTTGATCATATGGTCCAACAAGTTCGGTAATTTCTTGGTTGACAGTAGGGGCATTTTCTGGTGCTTCATCAAGTGATTCCTGACTAATATCAATCAAAGCGGGTTCTTCTTGTTTTTCAGGTAAAATTTGTAAAGTTGTATGAAAGTGATGTCGAACGATATCAGGATTAAATACAAATGTTAATGTTTTAGTGTAAGGTTGATCATCCTTTGGATTGAAGCGTACATTGCTTTCATAATAATTATTTGTACTTCCTAGAAAGTGATAGTCAGATGGAATATATATAATAATAAATATTTAATGGTTTAAACGAGAGCAAAATCAACCTAATTATGAAGCCAAATGCTCAGAGAAGTCAAGATATAACAAAATTTTCTTCGATTTAGTTTTTTCATGCAAAAAACAATCGGAAATTTAACATTTTTTTGTTTAAATATTTAGGAAGGAAGTTAGATAATTCAAAAATAAGAGCACAAAAACTTAAGCGAATCGAACTCTTGAAATTTGTAATTTTAAAAAAGTTTTATTTGGAGTTCAAAGAAATTTAGAGCGCAACCGACAGCTTTGCTAATCATAAATATGTTTTTTGTTTCAAAACAAAAGCAAAGATAAAAATAATCCTCCAAAACAAAAATTAAACTTACCACAAATTTTCACTGGATACCCCTGGTTTTCAACCCATATATCCACGCAATATGGTGAAACTTTAGTAATGGCACATTGAAACGTAATAAATTCATAACCAGGAAGTTGAATGAAATGGGTATCGCCTTCACCATTTCTAAGCATCGCTAACACTTGTTTATCCATTTTAAGTTCATGCTTTAATTCAATTTCTTTACTTAAATCTATATCCACGGCAATTTGGATTCGATGGATTTTAGCACAAAGTAAATCTAATTCAAAGCTCATCGATCGTTTGTTAAATTTAATATCGCATCCAGCTAAAACAAAAAAAATTTGCATATATAAAATCAAAAACCTTTTTTTTGTTTGATAAAAAAAAGGTTACTTACACAAACATCGAACTTCAAGATTATAAATATTTCCGGTAATATTTTGAATTTTATATAATCCTTCTAATTTTTCGCCTGGAGTGTAGCTGTACGCAGAATTATTTAAAATTGGATATGAAACTTCCAAAGATGAACCATATTGAAAATAAAATGCTTCCGTTCCTGCTGCAGAACAACCATTTAAATATTCAAATGAATTGGTTGTTTGTGGAAAGGGTAATGACATTCTTTGATTCCTGAAAAAACTGTAAATTTTCTATCAAAATTCTACAAAATTGAGTGGAAATTTAAAAACTCGGGTGTAAAGTTGCAAGAAAAAAAATGCAAAAAAAGCAACAACGAAAACAGAAAAAAAGAAGGAAAAAGGCGCGATGAAGAAATATTCTTCTTCTTCTTCGTAGTCGACGTTGCATTTATTTGTGTGCAAAAAGAGAAAAATAAATGCAAGAGGAAGGGAAAAATAAATGAATGACCAGTGTAGAAATGCGCGCGCTCGGCTCTGGTCAACTCTGCAGAAAGAAAAGCTTGGCAAAAAAAAATTATATGAATAATCAATCGATAATTGATTAGAAAACAAAAAACAAGAAAGAAAAAAAGGTTTGGAATTCTGATAAGTTTTAAAAAGTGCGAAAGTTTTTTTTGTTTGATTTTCGTCTGTAACGGGATTTTAAAAAAGTCATAAAAAAAGAAATTAAATTTTGATAGAAATTAATATAATTTTAATTTTTTTGGCAACTTTGTTAATTTATTTAAAGAATTTTGTTTATAAAATTTGCATTTTTCTAACGCACATAATTTATGGCGTTAAAAAAATTGATTGTCAAAAAGAAAATTTAGTCTTGAAACGAAATTTTTTTCTTTCTACATCGAACAATCAATTTTTCTTTTTCTTCAATTTTCTTGCTTGTGTAATTTTTTTATGTCTTATTTTTTAAATTCATTTTTTTCTTTTTACCACCAAAATATGATTTCATCAAAGCCATCTCCAGCTATTATTAATGTTGTTGAAACCCTCAAAGGTTGCTCAATTAATGGCACAGAAATAATTAAATTCCAATATGGAGCTTCTTTGGAAATTGAATATCCAAAGATGTCTGATGGAACTTATGCAACGGAATATAAATTAAATGGAAAATATCGAATTAAAAGTATTACAGAAAATATTAAAAATGTTCAAGTTCGATGTGAATGTAAGTTTTTTGTTTTTGTTTTTCCAATCGACTTTTTTCTACCAAAAAGCTTTCGATGAAAAATTTTAGAAAAGATTACGACAAAAAAATTTGAGTTTTTAGTTGATATTTTTAAACTTTTTTTATAATTAAAATCATTCATTAACAAAATTTTCGCTAAAAAGCTTTAATTAAATGAATTTTTAGTAACAAAAAATCAAAAACATCGTGTGCTTTTCAAGCTTTGCTTTTTAACCCACCCTGCCTAATTTTATATATTCGAATAACAAAAATATTTATTTTTAGATGATTGCGATCTCATATTTAACCAGCAAGAAATGACTTTTGAATTACAATGCATTTGTGCCAATCTCCATCCAATCCATATTTCCGTGAATATTGATTATAGTGATTTCTTAAATATTCCATTCAAGCTTGAATTAAATAAGTTTTTATCGTATATTGGTGCAAATGATATTCAAATTATTCAACTTCCTGAATATGAATATTTACAATTTAAATGTATCATCACTAAAATTGCAAATTCGATGGTAGAAATTTATATTTTAAATAATAAAAATATAAATGTTAAAATTTGTGGTAAATTTTTTTAAAATCTTAAATCTTTATCGAATTTTGTTTTTTTTAGGAGGAGAAGGCGATTATCGTTGTAAAAAAATTATTGAACAAAGCACTCCACCATTTTGCACCCATGATTTATTGTTTACTTTCAATCCCAAATTTGTTGGTGGTGGTGGACGACAAGAAGGTGGTGGTCATCTTCGCTCAGATGTGCCAACAACAACAACAAATTCAGAAGCAGATATAGTTCGAAATTTAAATAGCTATATGCAAGATCGAAATGACTATGGTTTTGGAAATATTTATGATCGATATTCAAATTATGCTGTTTATGAAAGAAGTTTTAATCCATATGGTTCAAATTCGGATAACCATGGCTCAAATTATATTTCTGGACCATCAAATTCAGAGGAGATGATTCCTCTGCCTCCAAATGTTCCACCAAAAAATCCTGAAGCGAGTCAACATCTTTCTGGACTTCATGCATCTCCAAATTCCGGAAACCCTCAAAACTACGTCCCTCAGCCTCAAAAATTGGATGATCGTCAAAAAAGTCCTGAACTTAATAGTTTTAAAACTATTCCTCCTAAAGCACCCGAAACACCCAAAGTTCCTGAATCAACCTCCTCAACAGATGGAGGATTAAATGTAAATGCATTAATGAAAGCCCTTTCCAATCAACCAAAACAACTCGAACTCAAATTATTTAATTTTAATAAACAATGTAAAGAATTTCTTAATTGGATACGAGAAACAGAAATTCTAATAATTTCGGATGATTTTGAGATGGGTTCAGAAGATATATATTTGAAACGACACAAATTCAGCGAAAATATGGATGAAATTCAAGCCAATGCTCGTCGCTTTAATTTGGTTAATGTTGAGGCAGATAAATTGATTTCTCAAGCGCATCCAGATTTTGGAGAAATAAATAAAAAGAGAGATGAAATTAATTATGCTTGGAAACAATTACAAATTTTGATTGGGCAACGATGGAATCAAATTTTTGGGCCTCAAGAAAGTGAAAGAGTTCCAGAGCATCAAAGTCGAGAAGTTCAGGAACACGAAAAAATGGCTACTCCGGGAATGGACAATATCGCCAAAAATGCTGTTGTTAAAGAAAAACAATATTTAGAAAAAGTCCAGAAATATATTTTTGAAGATATTGATGAAGATGAAGAACCTACAGAAGAAACCAAAGCCGAAAATACCCAAGCCAAAGCTGTTGTTGAGGAACATTCAGAAACCACAGACAAATCCACTACTCAAACTACTGTCACAGCTCCAAAACAAGATTCAGTAATCCCAGATTCTGAAAGTTCTGCTACCAAACAACCAACTTCAGCAGCAGAGAACCCTAAAATTAAATCTGCATCACCCTTGGAAATAGCTGAACTTCAAAAAAGACATGCTTTTTATGAAAAGATTTTTACCAACACAAAATACACGGATGTTATTTTGGTTAATTCTAAAAATGAAGAAGTTCGAGCTTTTCGATGTTTCTTGGCCGAAGCTTCGCCCATTTTTAAAGCGATTTTTGATTCCAAAGAAAATGAATTTCCAATTCGAATTGAAATTGGAGAATTTGATTATGAAACTATGAAACACGTCGTTGCATTTTGTCAAGGATCTGTAATTATTGGAGATGAAATGAAATTATTAAAATTTGCTAAAAAATATTCCATGCATATTTTAAAGGTAAGTTTTTGAAGCGTTTATCAATCTTAAATTCTTTTTACTCATAAATTTTTTTAGTCATGTTGTTATTCAGCCATTTGTAGAAAAGTTACTCCTCAAAATGTTTGTGAACGCATTGAATTTGCATATTCTGAAAATAATGAGCCACTTAAAGAAAAATGCCTGAAAGTTTTGGCAGAAAACAAAAATTCCATCAATCAAGATTCAATTAAAAATCTTTCAAAAGATATTATCCTTGATTTATTATTTTCTGAAATGTAAAAAATTTTTATCAATCATGATTCTCTAATTTTAATTTGTAAAATATTTTTGTAATTTTTATTTAAAAAAAATAATTTTTGACTAATTTTTCTTGTTTTTTTTAATTTTTTTTTTTCGCCTCATATTTTTTTATCATTATTCTCAGGTTACAGTTTTTTCTTTCTATCACAACCAGTGTTCTTCCTTTCCCAAAAAGTCGCCCCTGCACCGCACCGCGCCCCTGGAATTTTCGAAACTTCGCCCCTGCCCCGCCCCGCGCCCCGGGGCGGTGCGGGGCGGGGCGAGGGCGTGCGCGCCCTTTTATTTTTTTTTGTATTAGAATTTCAAATTGTCGCCCCCGCACCGCACCGCACACCGGCATTTTTCAAAAGTCGCCCCTGCCCCGCCCCGCGCCCCGGGGCGGGGCGGGGCGGGGCAGGGGCGTGCGTGCGAAAATGGGGGCGAGGAAGAACACTGATCACAACAGTAGTATTTTTTCATAAATATAATTTTTTTTATAAAAGTTTGTTTTTATTAAAAATATTAGTTTAAAAAAATGTTAACAAAACTAACGTATAATATAAAAAAATATAATTAGAAATCAAGGTAGACAATTAAATTTTTGTTTGAAATTGTTTGTGCTACATTAAAATTTTCCACTTATTAATTATTATAAATTTGAAATCTAAAGAAATTCTCTGTCGAGAAAAATACATAAACAGTGTGTCTTAGGGACTATTAGGTTCAAAGGGTTCAGGAATTTCGACATTTAGTTTCCTTTTAAAAATTTTTTCCATAAATCTTACAGAAAATGGATCATCATCCAAATTATAATCAATCCAATCAGATATAATATCCCCAGATTTTTCATCAACATACTCTTCAACAAGTTTAACGCGATCACTAGCATTATCTTTAGATAAAGTTTGAACTAATAATTGATGGGTATAGTTCTGGAAAAAAATTACAAATTCTTTTCCATAATAAAATAAAAACAAACCATAAAACTTTCAGTTTGATACTTTCGAGCAATTTTATAAAGTTCATTTCCATATTCACGCGCTTCATTAATAAAATCAGTTTCAAAAAATTCAATCATTTTTTCAACTATTTTAGGATCGAAATCAGGAATGGACATACGACCTTCTTGAGCTTCTTTATAAAAATTAGTTTGAAGCATGCTATTTAAAACGGGTGAACGAGCTTGAAGAAAGATTTTTTTAGTCTGAAACTTTTATTTAGACATTTCGCTCAAAATTTTTAGAATTAAAAAAGCCGCAATTTTTTATTTAACAATTTTACTCACTTTGAATTCTTTTCCATTGCATTCAATAACAAATTCATCCGAAAATTCTTTATCAACATAATCAAGCAAAATTTGTTTATCACAATCTTTGATCGAATAACTTTCATTATTGAAAAGAAATGTTTCACTTTGAATAATGGATGACAAATATTCACGTAAATCTTCATGAAGTAAATTTTTCTTTTCAAGAGTATAATAATTACGGTTCCAAATACTTTTTGTATATTCCACATCTTCTTTGGGGTTAATAGTTAAAGCTATAAATTGAAAAAAAAATTATATATAAATATTGAAAGATTTAAAGCTTCGAGAATTAAAAACTAACTATAAGATGGCAAAGAACCCCAATATTTAATATCATCATCCCAATATTGAATTCCATATTTTTCGGTATTTAGATATCTTTCAGAAATACGTTTTCGACGAATTAAACGCAATTGAATTTTCATGGGATCCTTTTTGAGTGGAACATTTTGATACACTTCTGGACTGTAAAAGTAGTTGTGATCCAAGAAGTGGTTCCACATCAATGACATATCTTCTTTGGTAAGCTTTTCTTTTTTTAATAATTTGCCTGAAAAATAAAATAAATAAATTGCAAATATAAAATTTATATTTTAAGAATTACGAATGCATGAAGGTTCGGTGACTTTTGATTTCTTAAATTCTGCAAACCGAGTTTCTTTCAAGTTTTTGATTGTCCATTTAACCTTAATTCCAAATTTATCCTTAAAAATAAAATTAAAAATATGTATTTTAATAAATAAATAAAAGCTTTAGCTTACTTTACTCAAAACACAGGGAAAAAGAGTTAAAAAATTAGATTCCTCCGCCATTTTTTATGAAATATTTTAAAATTCTTTTTTAAAATAAAATCACAAATTTAATTCTTTATGAAATAAAAAATCAATTTGAGATCAACGAATGTTCTTCTAATTTGTAAACACTCTATATAACTTTTTTTCGTTCCATTTTAAACCAAACCTTGTTCTATCGTTTTAAGATTTTATCGAAGGGAATTTTTCTTCTTCTTATTTTTGTTTTGTTGATTGAGCGATCGTAAATCTCTGCTGAATATTTGTAGGTTGTGCTTTTAGCGAAAGATTGTGAGAGAAAAACAATATATTAATACAAATTTTTTAAAAACTTTTTCTTTGTTTAAAACCGAAAAAAGATGTTAAAAATATAAATTGAGAAAGTCGTAAAATAATAAATTCTTTTGTGACTTATAAAACTTTGTTGAAAGGAAACCATTTTTTTAACGATCATAATGAATACAATTAATCAAAATATATGAAGTGTAACCATGCAACAACTGAAATTCAAAGAAAGGCATTCAACAAGCCAAATCGAAGATTGCCAGGATGAATGGCAAAAAAGAGATTAATTTCCTTATTTTCGAAAACGACTTCTTTCGTTGATTGACTTTTTTAGTATATTTATTTTTGCCTGATTATTTTTGAATATTTTAAACTTACCTTTTTTTAAATTTTTTATTTATGAATTAATGCGATAAAAAAGCTTATTTTTGAGAAAAAAATTTGAAGAATAATAAATTAAACTTTTTTACTTTTTTAATTATTACAAAGACATTAAAAAAAATTAAATTAAACCCACCATGGATGGACTTAATTATTACAATTTAAAATGTCAAGCAAGGAAGCATCTACGCAAAAATCATGAAATAAAAATAAAGAAAAGAAATTGTTTTAATTTTACAAAATAATGTTTAATATAAAAAAAAGAATAAAGAAAAACGTAAGAATCTTAAAGTTTGAAGAGAAATGATTATAAAAATTAACATTTTGCAGTTTATATTGTTGCTGTTCGCATAAATAAATTAATTGTATCCTCTGTGATTTAAAACCCCAACAATTCCATTACTTTCAGCTCTTATGTAAAAAACTTTTATTTTGCTTTTACGTTAGTAACAAAGTTATAATTTTCAATTTTTTAATCCATAAAAAAATAAAAACGACATAAAAAATAATGGAAAATAATTACTTTTCGAAAGTCAATTAAAATAAATTTTACGACTTTTTGGAAAAATGTTACAGATATCATTTTTTCCCCGCCAACAAAAAAAAATGTGGATGACAATGAATCATATTTTATGGAGTAACCATGCGACAGAATTGAAGGGCATTCGACAGACAAAAACCGATGGTTGCCAACCAGGATGAATGGCAAGAAAGAGAATAATTGTCTCTTATTTTTCTGAAAATATTCTTTATTTCACATTTTCTTACATTTATTTTTTTTCTGGTCTTTTTTTGAATATTTTAAATTAAGCTTTTTTATTTATTTGGTTTACGAATTTATCCAGTAAAAAAACCAGTTTTTTTGGAGTAAAAATGGCTAAAAAATAATAAAAGAAGCTTTTTTTCTTTCAATTATTGCAAATTGCAATCTTTTTATAAAAAATTAATTTAAATCCTTTCCAACTGAATATTTTGGAGAAAATAGCAACTTAAAATGTAATAGAAATGAACGTATTCGCCACCAACATGAAATAAAAGTAAAAAGAAAAAAGGTTAAAATTTACAAAATTATGTTTAAAAATCTAAAAAAAGAAGAAGAAACCCAAAAAATATTAAAGTCCAAAGGTATGAAGATAGATGTTAAAAAAAAGTTTTATGCGTGTAACATTAAAAATATTTTATTTTCGGTTATTTTCTTCCATAGTAATTTTTTATTTTTGAATTAAATAAAGAATACAATAAATAAAGAAAAGCTAAAAGCATCATAAAACTCGAACTTTACATGAACCATAAAAATGAATTCCTGCGTTCATTCAACCTTTAAAAAAATTCAAAAAATGAATCAGCGTTTCTATTTTAAAAAGTTTTTTTTGTCAAAACTAAATACCAGTAAAGAATTTGTTTTTTTTGCTTTGCAAATTTACACATTTGATGATATTCAAAAACCAGAATAAACTCAAAGTTCTATTTTTAGTTTAGGATCCATTTTTTGATCAAAAAACTTTCCAAAAATAGACCTTCCAAATTTATTTATTATTTACAGAAATGATAAAAAAATATGACTCACTGTTTACATTTTTATCCATAACAAGGAAAAAGGCTTGTGAAAGTTTTTTTTGGAGAGGCAAAAATCTAAAAAAAGGCCACTTATGGTAGCTGCTTGTTTTATCAACAAACATGGGCATAGGTGTGTTTGGGTGTTTTTTGACACACCTTTATCTTTAGTGTTTAGTTTAAGTTTGGCGATAATAATTTTAAAACACCGTGTAGGGCCCTTTGAAAATTCATAAATAATTTATGACGTTTAGTAGGTAGAAAAGATAAAAAAATATAATAAATGGAAAAGATCTTTGGAAAAATCATGTAATTTTTGAGGTTTAGTATGCAAAATTTTTTTTGACACATCTCTATGCCAACATGGTTTTATTAATGTAATAAAACATTGTCATAAAGTTATTTTTGAAATAATCAAAAATCAAAAATAGAAAGTGACACTTTTGCAACAAAAAAAATTATAAAAGCAGTCGAGAATTAAACCATTTTTTAACAAAATAAATTTATTTTTGTGTTTGAAAAAAAATGAAGCTTCAATTTGTTTATTTGATCACCGTTTTCTTCTTTATTTTTTTGGTTCTGACGCCTGAGAAATCTGAAGCAAATATTATCGACGATATCATCGATCCCATCAAAGATTGTTACAAACAATGGAGTCGATGCACTAAATGGAGCTCCGGTGGCAATGGAGTTCTTTGGCAGGTGAGTAAAAATGACGACAGCGAACTTCAAAAATTTAATCAAAATTCTACTAAAAAAAAATTTTAAATGATTTTTTGATTTTCCATGATTTTTTTGACGCATTTAAACTTTTTAAATCCCGAATCGAATTTATTATAAGACCAAGAATAATTTCTCGAGTTTTTCAGAAATGTGGAATTAATTGCAAATGTAAAGGTTATGCTCAAGGTGGAAGTTGTGAAAAAGTTAAAGCCGAATGCCCTCTTTCTGATAAAGCTTATCAATGCCGATGTAAAGGAAAAAAAGGAAAGCCAACAGGTCAAAATTGCGGACATTAAATTAACCAAAAGATATTATTTTTTCCAATTGTTTTTAAATGTAAAAAAGTAAACTTCTTTTTGCTTTATGAAAAAACGATTATGTTTTGTGTTAAATGTTTTTGTATTTTTAATCGAATAAAAAAAATTTCAATCGATTTGAAAGCTAAAAAATTTTTTACAGCGGCTCACGAATGAAATAAAAAACACAGCCGTTCTCTTTTTTTGCGAGATAAAAAAAATGACGAATGATTTTTTCTTTTTGATTTTGTTCATTCGTTGTTTTGAATATTTTATCTTGCAATTTGTTTACTTTTTTGAGTTCGATGTTTTTTACTAATTAACAAAAATGGTTCCACGAGCATTCACAAGGTTTTTAATTTAATTGAAATGAAATGAAAAAGGACCAAAACCTTGATTTTCGCCATAAATATTTTTATGGCGTGGCAACAACAAATACTTGGCTACCAACTGCCAAAATATTTACTGGCGACATAACAAAATGGAACGAATGCATTAAGCTTATTTAAAAAATTAACAGAATATTACTATTTAAAAAACATTTGAATTTTATTTAAAAAAGAAACAAATCCAAAATGTTTGTCCAAATCGTTAAGAAAAAAACGTCTGACCTTTTTTTTACCTTTAAAGTTTAAATTAAAAGAATTATTCATTTCAACTTATTTTAAAAAAATAACATTTTTTTTCTCACTTTCTTCATATCCATTTTTCTACAAAAAAGCTATAGATCAGATCGAATCAAAATGCGGGATTGAATAAAAAAAACGGCGATTGTTGTAGGGAAGGAAAGAAAAAATAACAAAAAAATAGTTGGGTTTGAGCAATCGTAAAAAGCTGCAAACAATCATTTTGCTTTATAAAAAATTTTGTTGGAATTATGTTTGATTTTTTTTGAAGAAAAAATTGGAAAATTTAAAACAAACAAAACTCGCAAGTTCTTCTTTCAAAATATGTATATACTTATATTATTTTAGCTGATTTATTTCTCTGTTGATTGATAAGCAAACGTCTTCTAAAAAATATGTTGTTTATTTTTATTGAAAATCGTTTGAAAAGAACTTTTTAAAAACTGATAAGAAATGAAAGAAAAATATTTACCCAAACATCATTTTCTTAATTTAAATATATTCTATTTTTTTCTTCAAGAAGTGAAAAAAATTAAAACATGCTTATTATTTTTTTATTGTTTTTAAATTTCGTTATTTTTGTTCATGGTAATTGTCCTACGGGAAGTGTAGCTTCTTTTAAGGATAAAAGCGTTTGTTTTACATTTCAATCAAATAAAACATATTTTGCGAATGAAGAAGAATTTTGTGGGAATTTGGGAGGACATTTAGCGTCAGTTCATAATATGCTTGATAATATGTTAATTACTCGTAAGATTTTGTTCGCATCGGTTTTTTCCAAAAAATTATTTTCAGAGCAAAGCATCCAAATATTTACTGACAGTAGTGATGAAGATTTTTGGATTGGCGGTAATGATCTTTTTAAACCAGGCGACTGGATTTGGATGGATGAAACTCCATTTGACTTTGAAAATTTTGAAACAAAAAACACCCAAAATATTTCTGGAGCAAATTGTGGAGCAATTAAAATGCCAACTGGAAATTGGATTGCTGATGATTGTTTCCTTAAAACTAAACCTTTTGTTTGTGTCATAAAAGCAGTCGAAGCAGCACAAACAACAATTCCAAAACCTACAACAAAAAAGCCAATCAAATGCCTTGACACTTGGACCTTTTATAATACCACAGGATTTTTGTTATCGAGCTTTTAAAAATTTAAATTGGTTGGATGCTGAAGATCGATGCCGAATCGATGATGCACATTTGGCTTCTATCCACAGTGCTGATGAAGCTCGATTTGTTGCAAGTATGTTTTTTGTTTTCTTGGTTAAAATAAATTGCCATCATAAAGTTTTTGAATTGTCGAATTAATAATTTTGTCTTAATTTTTAATACTTTCTTTTAATAAATAAAAAGGGGAATTATTTTTTTAATAAACTACAAATCAAAAAAATTCAGAATTGTCTGAAGATAAAAACTTTTGATTGCTAAAAGTCGAAGTTGTTCATTTTTTTTTCACGAAAAATAATTTTTACACAAAAGAATTTTGCATACTTCAAACAACAACCATAGCTTTTTTAATTTTAATGAAGAAGATGTTTAAAATAAAAACTTTTTTGAATTTTCTTTAAAAAGAATTTGTTGAAAATTCAAATGATAGATTTTGATAAAAATACGGAAAAAAATAATGAGCCACAACTAGTAATAAAAAACTCTTGCGACTCTACTTTTTTTCTTTTTTTGTTGATAACACACAACAAAAATAAATTTTAAAGAAAAAAAAGAAAATTTAGGCGGACATTTAGCTTCGGTTCATAATAGTTTAGATAATATGTTATTGAGTCGTAAGTACCAAAATCAAAACTATGAAAAAAGATTAATTTTTATTTTTCAGAACAAGCTCTCAATCGATTTACTAATAGCGAATCGAGTGATTTTTGGGTTGGTTTAAATGACTTTGATACTTCTATGATTTGGACTTGGATGGATGAAACTCCATTGGATTATAAAAATTGGGATAAGGGTCAATTTTCAAATGTAACAGCACAAGATTGTGGTGGAATTAAAATGCAAGGTGGTAAATGGATTTCTGATGATTGTTATAAACAAAAACCTTACGTTTGTGTTATACATACAAAGCTTTCATCTACGCAATCACCACCAAAACCAACCACAATATTTATGAAACCAAAAACTTGTGATGATTCTTGGACATTTTATAATACCACAGGATATTGTTATAAAGTTTTTAAAAATTCAACTTGGATGAATGCTGAAACTCGATGTCAATTTGATGGATCCCATTTAGTTTCTATTCATAGTTTAGATGAAAATAATTTTATAACAAGTAAGCTTAAAAATATATAGTCGCTAAAATTAGAAATTTTTTTTATAGATTTTGCATTTTATCTCAATATAACGGGGGCATGGACAAATCAAGCCTTGATTGGGTTATTCACTGAAGATAATGAAGCTCATTGGAAATGGAATGATGGAACTCCATTTGATTATCAAAATTGGGCTCTGGGTGAACCTGATGCTCCTGGAGCCCAAAATTGTGGAATATTAGATTTAAGTGGAATTACATATAAGCCAGGAAAATTTTTTAGTCATGACTGTGATCTAACATATGCAAGGTTTATTTGCAAAAAATTACCATCTTAAAATTTGATTTTTCACATTTAAATTAATTTTTTATTTTTTCTCAAATTTTTGTTTGTCTCAAAATAATATGTGTTTTACTTCCATAAACTTTTTAACACTATTTTCTTTTGAAAGTTTCCACTTCCCCAGAGAACTAATTAATTTTCTTATCAGAAATAAGCAACATGTAAAAAATAAACCATAAAAGCGTTAGAAAACAAAAAGCTGGCTTTATCAATAAATGTTTTATTTCTTTTAATATAGAGTACGAAAAATCAAATCACTAGGTATTTGGGAATTAAAGTTTGGTCATTTATGTGTGGTAACTCAACCACCATTTATCATTATCATCGCTTTCCCATGCTATGCTGGAAGTCTATCGAGAGTGGTCTAATTAGAAGCCAATTAGCGAGGAATGTTAATCAACCGGAGCTTCACTAAGTGGCGACTTATTGAGAGCCACGACTGATAAGCTTACAGTTTTAGCCAATATTAAAGAGCCTTCAAAAGTTATTCATTTCCTAAGTTTAACCTATTTTAATAAAATTGGTAATAAAGTTATTTAAATTATATAATTATTCTTGATCCAAAAAACAAAGTTATCAAAGATATAATAATATGTTTTTTATTATATTTTTATTTATAATTCTGCATGCATTAACTTTTGCCGATATTCCTCCAGGATGTGTTCCTGGAATGAAAGATAAAAACGTTTGCTTTACATTTCAACCAAATAAAACATATTTTGCAAATGCTGAAGAATTTTGTGGGAATTTAGGAGGACATTTGGCTTCAGTTCATAATATGCTCGATAATATGCTAATTACTCGTGAGATTTCCTTCCTTTTGCTATCTTTTCTGGAATTAATTTTTAGAACAAAGCTCCAAATTATTTACTGACAATGAGTCAAGTGACTTTTGGTTTGGTGCAAATGATTTCGATAATCATGGAACTTGGGCATGGATGGATGAATCTATCTTTAGTTACACCGATTGGGAAAAAGGTCAACCTCAAAATATTTCTGGAGCAGATTGTGGAGCAGTAAAAATTCCTAGTGGAAAATGGATGACTGATGATTGTTTTTTGGGGATGAAACCTTTTGTTTGTTCCATTCAGATGGCTCCAGTAACATCTCAAATTCAAACAACTACCACTACCACAACCACAACTCCAAAACCGACTACAACAAAACCAAAAAATTGTCCAGAAACATGGACATATTTTAATACTACGGGTTTTTGTTACAGAGTTTTTGAAAATCAAAAATGGCTAGATGCTGAAACTCGTTGCAAGATAAATGATGCCCATTTAGTTTCAATCCATAGCTCCGATGAAGATCAATTTATTGGAAGTGAGCAAATTGCTTTTATAGAAAATTTTATTTTTCATTTCTTAATCCTTTTATAGACCTTGCTTATTATCCTGGCGCGAGTGATGAAGATTTTCATTACCAAGCTTGGATTGGATTGTTCACTGAAGATAATAACAAACAATGGAAATGGACAGATGGAACCCCATTTGATTATCAAAATTGGGCTCCAGGTGAACCAGATGGTGCTGGAGCCCAAAATTGTGGAGGCATCTTTCTTCAATCTTTTGGTGATATCAAAGCCTATCAAATGGCGGATAGTATTTGTGATTGGGTTGTAAGAAAATTTATTTGTAAAAAATTGCCATCATAAACTTTAACGAAAAATAAAAACTCTGTGAAATCAATACTTTTTGTTTTTCGCGTTAAATCAATCAACCATATTTTTTTTTTTTTGAGACATAACTTTTAAGCCAATTGTAATCGTCGTTGGTTTCAACTTATTTTTATGTTAATTATTAATCAATACTTTACTTCCCAAGAAGTTGCTTTTTGGCTCTGAGTTTACAATTTTTTCACAGATGTGGAATGCCGATCTTATTTTTATTCTTTCGTTTTCGTTTTTTTTGTCTTGAATGAAAAGTTAGAATTTGAAAGAAAAAAAAATTAAATTTTTCAAGCTTTTATTTCATATCCATCGCCATTTTCTTCCTTCCATCCATATTTTAAATATTGATAACATCGATATAAAATCAAAGTCATCCATGTATGGAGCAACAAATCGAAAGTGGTTAAAGAGATATTTATTGCCAAAGTTAATTCTGTAAAAATACTCGATTTTTTAAAAGTCCAAAATAAAAAGCTATTTTTCGGTTAAAACTTCCCATAATTTTTTTCTTGCGAATTATTGAATAAACTTTTTGAGGAATCATAAATAATTTCACGATATTCTGGATGATTGACTATCAAACCGCTAATAATAAATAGTAAATAAAAATAAATGACATAAAATGGAATAGCAATTATCTGAAATTACATATTTTTTTATTTAATGCAAGCTTTTCGATGAAATTTAATTATTTTAAACCAAAAAATTTTAAAATGAAACTTTTTTTTATTAAAAATTAAAAAAAAAATTTTTCTTTTAAACTTACTCCGCTAATTAAATTCGGTAATAACCATTTATAATTTCGATTACTAATTCCAGCTAAAGTTGTAGCAGAAAAACCCACGGTTAAAAGCAAATAAAAAATCATATTTTTACTTTTTCTTGTAAAAAAAATACAACCAATTATAGTTATAATTATTTCTCTTATTATTTCATAATAACATATTATTTTAGTGGCTTTTACAACATGAAAACCACAAATGCAACAACGATATTTTGGATCCATAATTATTTAATTTTTTTATGGCACAATTTTTAACTAAAAATAATTTATTGTTAAAAAATTTGATGGAAATTTAGTGAAAGTAATTAAAGGTTGAAATCGATTCTTTTTTAAGCACAAAGAAAAAACAATAGCGCAAAAAAAATGTCGTCAGAAAATAAGAAAGAGACGTTTATTTATATCCAGGAAGTGTGGGAGGATGAATGACACACCATACGTATTTGTGTGTGTGTTTTTTTTCTCATTGCTTCTCGATGTTGGGCTAGAGAGTATCCATCAATGTTATTTGTCTAAATAGCATAGCCATTTCTAAAGCATTGTGTGTTTGTTTTTTTATTTTCCTCTTTTTTATTTTGACGAACGATGAAAAAAAAAACTAAACTATTTTTAGACCAAACGTAAATGTGTTTTTAAAAATTAAGTTTCTTCATTGATGAAAGAAAGATGAAGCAAAAGAAGACCAATGGCGACTTTTAGGAAGAAAAATAAAATAACAATGACGTAAAAGGTAAATTTAGTAGAGTTTGACACAAACAGTAAAAAACAAAACTTACAATTATTTTTCTTGATTTAATAATTAAACAAAACAAAAAATAAAGAATTTTTTTGTGTTTATTTAAAAAACATCAAAAACTTTTTTACTCCGTTTAAAAAAAATAGAAAAAGAAAGAGTTTTTCATTATTTGTAAAATGCATCTTTTCAGTTTCAAAAATTTTCATATATAATTAACTTTTTTTTCTTCAATTTTAACAACTACTAAAATTTTGTCAATATTTATTAAAAAATCACTTTTTATGGTTCTTGTTTTTTTATTGTTTATCAACGATGACATTTTCATGATTTCCATCACCTTCTTCCATGTTGTGAACTTTATTGAGGGATGGCAAAGTATTACTATAATATACAGCCATTGGAGATTCAGGTGAACCTAAATATTAATATTTTTAGTTTTAGTGTTTTAAAAATTTCAAAATTTATGATTTTTTTTTGGCTTTTTACCTTCTTTTAAATATTGATAACATCGCTTTAAAATGGATGTCGTCCAAATTAAAATACAGAAATCTATAGTGCTAATTATTAAAGCTATTCCGATTGTCCAATCTGAAAAATTTTTTAAAAAAAAACATTTCTAGTTTGTAAAAATTAGTTTTTGATGGAAAACAAAAAATAAACTTACCTAAATTTAATCCTAACCAAATAGTAATAAAATCTTGTGCACTTTCATATATAATCGTTTTATACCCAACATAATCAACAATTAATCCACTAACAAGAAAGAATAAATAACATAAATATAATCCGATAGCAAGATACTAAAAAATTAAATATATTCAAAATTTAAAAAAGTCTTTGAATGAAAACGAAATTTAAAAAAAATTAAAGAATATGTATGCGTTCTTTCATTCGGTTTTCTGTTTTTTTTTTGAATAAATTTTCGCAACAAAAATCTTTAGTTTTTTATCGCGTTTTTTTTCTTTTGTTTTTTATTTTATTTTGCTCAAATTTTTTCTGTTCTGTGCTCGGCTCCGATATCTTAAAAAAAACAAAAAAAACTTTAAACAACAGAAAAAATTAATGGCAAAAAAAATCAATGGCTTGCTTTTTCAAGAAAAAATCGATCTCTTTTTTTCGTAAAATTTTCTTGAAAGAAACGTTTTTATTTATTTCCTTTTTGAATATTTAATTTTTACATTATTTCTTTATTTTTAATTTTTTTGATTAATAAAAATTTAAATTATTATTTACTCAGGAAAAAAAGAGCAACAAAGGAAAAAGACACCCTAGATAAAAGAAAAATTCTTTTAAATCATAAACCATTAAACTAAAAATTAAATAAATAAAAAAAAATTATTGCTGGGAAATAATTGAACAGTAAACGATTTAATGGATAAAATCAGTTATTAACCACCCAAAAAATTGTTTGTTTTTTTGTATTAAAAAACATTCAGCAAACTTAAAATTATTTTTAAAAATAAACCAAAATTTACCGAGCAAATTAAATTCGGTAATAACCAATTATGCTTTCGATACCTAATTCCAGCTAAAGTTGAAATAACCAAAACAATAACAAGGAGAAATAAAAATAAATTAGTTTTAATATTTTGTTTTTTCGCAATTATATTTAATATTGTATATATTAAAGATTGAATAACACTTAAATAACAAATTATTTTAGTTGCTTTTACAACATGACAGCCACAAATGCAAAAATATTTTCGATCCATAAATATCATATAATTAATTTTCCAATGCGGAGTGTTTTTAATCGTTAAAATTTTAGGTAAAAATCGATGCTTTTTAAGCGCAGTAGAAAAATGGGTTTTAAAAATCTTTAAAAAAATATTTGTTAGCTAACATCAAAAAAAATAAGGTTAACTAACTTATGCTACGAAAAAGATAAAAAAAATTTGTGGCAAAAACAACTAATTTTTAAAGGTGCTTCGTCGGCAGCTGTGTTTTTTTTCTCTCGTTAGAAATAAGTAAGTAAGCACTTTTGTTGCTACTGCCGCTGCGCAACTCCTTCATCCATCCATTCCTGCTGCCTCAAAAAAAAAGAAGATGTGTGATGCTACATTGCCTTATTTTTAATTTCTTGGTTGCTGAGTAAAAGGTAAAAAGCAAAAAAAGTGTAGTAATAAAAGCTATATTTAATTATGTTTATGTGTTATTATTATTTTTATTACCATGGAAGCTGCTTGTTTTGAAAAACCAACTTTGTTGTTTGTTATTCAGTATTTTCAATAGAGAGATAATTAATAGTCGCGGGAAAAAATGTTTTTATTATTTTCTAATTTTAAACAAACGCAGAAATAATTCCTAAGAATTTTTTGCAAAAAAACTTTATGGTTTATATTGCATATTTTAAAAGCTTCAAAAATCAGTAATTTTTTTTCTGAGAATAAAAAGTTTTAGAAAAAACTCAAGCTAGTTTTGAAACATTTGCTTCCAAAAAAGATTTAGCATTAGTCAATTAACCCAAGCAAATTTCTCGTTTATCGAAAGGTTGGCTGCCATTCTTGTTTCAACTGATTTTTCCGTTCTCTCATTTCCTATTTTCTCTAAATGACTTCCTCCAATAAATAAGTTTCAAAAATGACCTTAAAATTGTTTCAAATTCATCGATAGAATTGCTAACTTAAGCTGCAGCTGCATCCATAACTTTGCCTTTAGAAAAAGTGTTTGTATTACAAAAAGTTAAAATGGTTTACAAAAATCTTTATTAAACAAAAAATTGTACATACTAAAAACGACAAAAAAGGTACATAAATGCTTTAATTATTTCTTTTTTGATTTTGTTGATTTCTTCTTGCTTTTTGGTTTCTTTTCTTCTTGATTAACGACAGCTCGAAAATTTGTTTTTGGTGGCGGAGGCTGCTTTGTCAATACTTCTTTTGATGCTTCTTTTGGAATTACTTCTTTTGATGGTTGAGAAGGTTTGACATCGCTAATGGTTTTCAATGCACTGAGATCATCAAAGTTTTGTGGATTCATTTGATACGACCATTCGATGAGATTGACTGGAAATGGCATAAATTCACGTTCTGTAGGTGTCCAAAGTTTTCGTGCAGCTGAAGCATGACGCCTAAAAAGCAAAGACTTTGTTATTCGAACATTCAAGAAGCAAAACAGAGAAAACATACAATATCCATTTACAAGCTTCTTTTCGATTTGTTTCAGGAAATCTTGGTTGCATTGCGATAACAAACAATAACGGAATTGAATATTTAGACAATGATGTAACATCAGGATTGATAAATTCATAAAATTCAGCTCCAAAACAGAAATATGCATCACTTTCAGGTGTTTTTGAATTGAGCAGATATTCTTCGGCATCATCTCCCATCCATTCTATCTTCTTTTCATGATCAAATTGAACTCTATATCGCTTTAATTCGTTTTCAGCTTCGACACTAAAAACAAGGAAATAAGTTAGTGGAGCAGAGAAAAGGCAAAAACATACCATAGTTTTTTGATTTTCTTAAACATTTCATCGATTGGAGAGCTGAGAAGCTTGATTTCACGTTCATAATCATCTCGTTGAAGTAAAGGATAGCGCCTGAAACATGGAAAATTAGAAATCTAACTTTTCAAAGTAACAAAATATGAGATAAAAAAGTTATACGATGTTATCGATTTGTTGTTTGTAAGCTTAACTTCGTACCCAAGTGACGACGTTAGTAAACAGCATAATCGAAAGCATTAAAAGAAAGATGAAACTTACTCATACATTTTTTCAGAAATCATGAGACCATTTTCGCCAAGACATCCATTTCGTAATAACGAAAAGCAATGAGGTTCAATCAGAGCTTTATTTTGTTCAGCTACATCAACAACGACTTCTTTTACAGGTTCTTTTGAAACACTTGGAGCAACAGCAGAAGCAGCAATTGTCGTCGATACTTGAATTGTCTTTGAATCAGTTTTATTTGATGGTTGTTGTTGCTTACTTTTGACTACCTTGAGCTCCTTGGTCTTTGATTCATTTTGTTCGATAATTATTGATTTTTGAGGTTTTTCTTTTGGTTTTGCTACTGCTGCTTCTTCTTGTTGTTCTTTAGATGGTCCAGGTTCTTTCTGATTTGCGTTTGGCTTTGATTTGGAATTTTTGCCACTAAAGAACTTTTTGTAACAAGCATATCTAAAAAACAATGAGAAACTATAGCCGAATAGAAATAATAAAAACTCACATTCCAAAAGCAACAAGAATGATGATACACAGTGATACAATTGCAATTGAAACCCATAAAATTGTCCATTCAATTCCACCAGATTTTTTAGTTGACGTCGATATTGAAGATGAAGAAGATTCCGTCGTTGTTGTTGTTGACGAATCGACGTATCGTTTAGGTCGAGACGATGATGAAGAAGAAGAAGCAAATATTGAAAGAATTGAAACAAAAATCACAAAAAGCTTGAGCGGCATTTTTCGAGAAGATCACTTTGCTCGACGAATAAAAAGCTAAAAACAAAATTGCTGTTTCAAAGTTGCAAACAAGAAAAAATGAAGAACGAATGAAGCATTGAAAGTGTTGCATGGAACATGCAAATTTTGCGCCATTTTTCAAAGAAATTTTTTGCTGCAAATTTTTAGGATCGAATAATTGGATTTTTTTTCATCTGTAAAATATTCTTTGAACTTTTTGGTGTTGTTTTTTTAACATGAAGTTTCTTATGTTTCAAAACAATTTACGTTGAATTCAAAAAAAGCAAGGTTATTTCTCAATTTTATTTGGTGTTTCATTTAACAAATAGAAAAATCTTTGAGTTTTAAAAACTTCCAATAATAAATAATTAACTTCAAGAATAATTTTAGATAATAAAATTTAAACTATAAAAAATTCATCAATAAAAAATAATAAAAAGTAGGCGACAAAAAAAATTATTCACTCTGTCAGAGATCATCAAACAACAAAAACCAAAAACAAAAACGAATACGAATAAAAAAATATATAATTAATTATTTATTTAAGAATTTTTGGGGCTTATTTTTTTCATTCCATCAAAAAAATATATATAAAAATATCCTTTTAATAGTTTTAAGGAGCTGTAGGAAATCGATAATCATCCATTTTATATTCTTTACAACAAATTTCTGTGCATCGTTCAAGAGTTTTAAAATTATTTAGCGTTCCATCACATCCGCCATATTGATATGGAACGCATGAATCCGTGAGGGGATGATAACCATAACGAGTTTCAAAATTATGGCATGGTCCTATTTCCCTTGGTTGAAGGCAAAAATTTGATGGATCTTCGCAACATATGGAAACGGTATATTCAGCAGACATATGACAAATATGTCCGCTTGGACATTCTTGATTTATTCCACATGTAATGGGTTTATTAAGTAATTTATCAAGTAAAGGTTGACCATGAGGACAATAATTTCGATGTTCTGGACAAATTTCTAAACAAGTTTGTTGAGAAATAAAATTATTTTCATTTCCTTTCGTTCCACCATACATAAATGATTGACATTTATTTAATCCCATATCGAAATACCATCGGGGAATACCTTCGCCTCCGACTCCTTCATTTAAAGGTTGATCACAGATTTCTCCATCAGCTCGTGGACAACAAATTGTAGTTAACGCGGTGGCTCCAACATGGCAATAATGAGATTTGGGACATGAATCAAGTTTTTGGCCGCCCGTGCAAAGCATTCGCTCTCCAGCTGCATCAATTAAAGGTTCACCATGGAGGCAAGGATTTAGTTCTAAAACAAAATAAAAATTTATATTTATTTTGAACCAAACTTAATTTTTCAGAAAAGGAAAGTAATAAAACTTTGAAAAATATTGTAAGATTTTTATTACTGTCTTTAATGATAGTAATTCAAATTTGGCGATTTTTGATGATATTTGTTTCTAAGTTTTAATTTTTGTTACAAAATGAGAGTAACAAAGAGAGTAAAGGCATTATTAAAATTTGGGTACTATGTTTGATAATAGATAGTAACTCAAAATTAATGATATTCTGTTAAATTTAATTACTATCGCCAAATGTCTTTCGAAGCAAAAATCTCTTCCTTTTTTTAGAAAATTTTCTTACCATGGCATTGTTCTTGACACATTTCCCGAGTTAAAAAGTTATTTGAATTTCCTTTAATTCCTTTATAAATAAATTGTTGGCACATTTGGACACTTCCATCATAATACCATCTTTCTAATTTTTCTGCGCCTTGGCCCAATTCGAGAGTCAAATCACATGGGCGACGAGCTAAATAATTTTAAATTTTTATTTATATAAATTTTTTTTGGTGGCAAAAAAAAATATACTAACTTCCTGGACAGCAATTTGTAGTTTCGGGTGATCCACCGATATGGCAGAAATATCCAGAAGGGCATGTATCAGCCCCGCCACAAATAAGGGGTTCATTTTGATCATTTAAAAGTGGTTCTCCAGTTGAACATGGATTTGGAAAAACTAAAATATTTTTATCAAATAATTTTTCGTGTTAAAATTTTCTGTAACAACAAACCTGGGCAAACAATTTCACAATCTTCTTGAGTCAAAAAATTATTTGCATTTCCTTTAGTTCCGTGGTAAACAAAATCTCGGCATCGTTTTGTATCTTTATCGAAATAATATCGCTTAATTGCGGCTTCACCAATTCCTTGAGCAAGAGGATGATCGCAAGGTTTGCCATCTAAAAACATTAAAATGATAGTAACGAAAGTTTTAAAAATATTATCGAAATTTATTATTCTCTTTGATGATAGTAATTAAGAATTAACTATTTTCTCATAAAATTAATTACTATCACCAAACGTTTACGAATTAAATTTTCGATTTTTTTTATTATTTTTAGTGAAAGGCTTACTTTTAGGACAACAATAATTATCCATTTCAGGTGTACCAATATGACAGAAATGTGTTCCAGGGCATCGTTCACTGGGGCTACAAATTTTTGGTCGATTACTTACAAGAAGAGGTTGGCCATTCCCGCATGGATTATTAAATGATGGACATGCATGTCGACATTCATCACTAGTTAAGAAATTATTTTGATTCCCACCAATTCCATGATAAATAAAACTTAAACATTTTCTTTCTTTTTGACTAAAATACCATCGAGTGCTTTTAGCTTCGCCATTTCCCTCAACTTTGGATAATGCGCATGGGTCTTTAACTAAAAAAGAATTTTACTCTAATTAAAAATTAAAGTTTTTTGAAAAGACAAACCTCCTGAGCAACAAACAGTGGTATCAGGATTTATTCCTACATGACACCAATAACTCGATGGACACGGAGAAACTGGTCCACATTGTCGAGGAGCTCCAGCTGGATCGAGTAGCATTTCACCCGAGGAACATGGATTTGCACAATCAGCTAAAAAAAATAAAAAATTTCGTTTTTATGTTATTTTTCAAAAATATAATAATTTTTTAATTATTTTTTCTTTATTGGAATTCATGTTACTTTTAGTTTCAGCACAAAAACTTTTTTTAAGATTACTCCAATTCAATAAAAATCAAAAAAAAAATTTAAATTACTGAAGTTGTTTAATTTTCCAATAAAAAAGTTGAATTTGAATCGAAAAAATAATATTAAGATTTGTTATTTGGTGTTAATTTTTCCATCGATTAATTTCACGAAAATTTTCAAAAAAGATTAATTATTTTGAATTTTTTTTATCTAATAATTTCTTGTTTATTTTAAACATCGATAAAAAACTTTTTAGTTTAAAGTAAATTTTTCGAGGCAAAACTCTTCATAAAATAATTTTCTATTTCTAATCGTCTGCTTTTTAAAACTTTCTAATTTAAAAATGCATAAACAAACTTACGTTTGCATTTCTGTTCACAAGCTTCTTTAGAAACAAAATTATTTTGATTTCCTTTAGTTCCTTTATATGTGAAAGGTTTACATTCACGATTGCAAGATTTATCATTGGAATCAGCGAACCAACGAGTTAAATTTTCATTTCCTAAACCAATTTCCATGGGTTGTTTACATGGTTCCGAAATGGCTCCGGGACAACATGCGGTCGTTTCTTTACTCCCTCCCATATGACACCATTCACCCTTTTCACATTGATGAGTATTGGGCGAACAATCCTTTCGATCTCCATAATCAAATAATACCGGGCATGGATTACTCCAACCTATAAAAAAAATATTTACGGTTACTGTAACTTTTTTTTGTCTCGAAAGGAAAATATTATTAAAATATACCAAAAATAATCAAATCCTTACGCATGCATGATTTCTTGCAATCAGTATAAGTTAAATAATTATTTTCATTTCCTTTAGTTCCTTTATAAATAAATTCTATGCATCGTTTTGCGACGTTGTTATAATAAAATCGTTTGAGTAATGAACGGCCTTGGCCAACGTTGATGGATAAAAGGCATGGATCTTCAACTGAAAAAAGGAAGAAGGAATTGATATTAATTTTGAAAATCTAAATTATTTAGTAAAATTTGTTTATAGAAACACAAAAATTAAATAAATGGAGAAAAACAGAAATAAAAAGTTGTAAGATTTTTTGGAACAAAAATTTAAAAAATGTCGCAAATTTTTTATGAATAAATTTTTTTCATTTTAAACTTTTAAAAATTAATAAAACTAATTATGAAATTTGATTTTGTTGAATTTTAAAAGTGCAGGAATTTGCATATTTTTTAACTTTGAGCAATTAGTTGTCTTTCACTTTGTAAAAAGCAAAAAATGGCGTAGTTTTTTTCAATCTTAACTTTTTTTTGAAAATCGTAAAAAATGGAAAGCTTGCGTAATTTATATTTCGAACAATAAAATCTTTTGTATCAAGAATTCAATTCAAAGCCATTCTATTTTCTCTGATTTTTTTTTTGTCAAATGGAATTCAATTTTTTTTCACTTTTTTATTAATTTTCAAATAAATAAATTTCTGATTTTTTTTTATACTGAAACTACTTACTTCCACTTCCTTGACAACAGGCAGTGGTGGTACCATTTTCTCCAATATGGCAATAATAATCTTTAGGGCATTGGGTTGGATCCACCGGGCCACATGGAAGTTTTTTAGCATCCGAATCTCTTGCGGGAAGACCATGTCTGCAAGGATTTTCATTATCGATTTCAGCTTTTTCTGTTTCACATTCTTCTGCGCATTGAGTGTGAGTAATAAAATTATTTGAATTTCCTTTTAGACCTTTATACAAAAATCTTTTACATTGTTTTGTGGAAACATCAAAATACCATCGGGGAACGAGGGCATCTCCTTCGCCACTGCTTCGAGCTAAGAGGCAACGATTTCCTAAAAGCAAAAGAAATTTATTATTGTGCTTGATAGTAATGAATTTTTTGAAAATATCCTCTCAAATAAGTTACTATCTATTAATTGGTAAAAGTTTTGGATTTTTAATATTTTTTCAAGATGGAAATTAATTGCATCTCTCAAAGCAAAATTAAATAAATTCTGACACAAAAGTTTAATAAATTACCCGCATTTTTTGTTGGACAACAAGCTGTTGTAGAAAAGGTTGATCCTGTATGACACCAATAATCTTCTGGACATCCGCCATTTGGTTGAACCACGTAATTGCATGAAACTGGGGTTTCAAATGAATTGAGTAACGGATTGCCTTGGGGACATGGATTGAATCGATCTGCAAAAAACAAAATAGTTTTTTTTGTAATAGTTTTCGAGAACTAATCACAGAAATGTTAAGAAGAAATAAATAAGCTTTTTCCCAAGAAAAAAAGCCTTCCAAAAATTATGTAAAACTCTTTAAGAGCCCACTTGCCCGGAAGCGGTTAGTAAAAGGCGAATCGCTTATTCGTTCAACGACAAGTGAGCCAGAGATACCTTTTTCCTCTAATGAAAATGTTTATGTGAGTGCAAAAGAAGAGATTAAAAAGTGAATTGAAAAAGCTTTCCAGACAAATAAAGAAAAAGACATTTTTTGCTTTTTTTTGCGTTGGATTGATTGCTTTTATTTTTGTTCATAAAAATGTTAATTAAAAAAATTCAATCATTTTCCATTAATTTTTTTATTTATTATTTGGAATAAGCGAACGATAATTCTTTTTTTTATGAATGAATATAGTATAAAATTCTTCAAATCTTTCAATTTTTAATGAGCTATCATACTGTATTTTTTCTTTTAATTCTGTTTTCCACCATTAAAAAAATTCGATGAATTTAAAATTCTGATAGATGAATTTTTTGGATATATTTTTTTATTATTATTTAAAACTAAACAATCGAAAATAATTTTTCTTAATCCATTTATTGTAAAGAAAAATTCTTTGTTTTTTTAATTTTGTATCTCGAAAAGCCTTAAAAATTTTGGTAATTTTGTTTTTCAAAAAATTAAATAAATGTTCTGTGCAAAATCAATTTGTGATTATTAAAACTAAAAAAAGTGATAATATGTGTACCGTATCCATCCAAGTAAAAAAAGCGTAAATAAAAGTTTATGATAGCATTGGGATTGTCATTGTGAAAAAAAAATAAGCAAATGTGACAGTAATAAAAAGTAAGCGATAGAAAAAGAAAGCGTGACAGTAACAAAGAAAAAGCAGAAAAATAGATAGATAAATAATAAGCAAAAGTGATAGAAAGCAAAAGCAAAAAAAAATGTTTTAAAACTAACTGTCAGGTTTTCGAGTGGGTCGAAGATAAATTGGCGATGATTGGGGTGATTGAGTTGATGCCGTTGATGCGGATGCTAAAGTTTCTGCATCATCGGTAAATGGTGGAGGAGTTGGAAGTTCCGAAGTAATATTATTTTTAGTTGTTGTTTCTTGAATAGGTTCAGGAGTAACTGGGGTGATAAGATTTACGGGTGTAATGGTTGTTGTTGATCCTCCAGTGGTGGAAATTGGTTCAGCTGTTTGTAAAGTTGGAAGTGGAGTTGTAATAATATTTCCATTTGGTTGTAAAGTAATTATTCGAACATTTCCAGAATTTGGACCTATTACTCGAATATTTGGAAGGACATCTAAATTTAATTTATTGTTTTTTATTTTTTTATTTGATTAATTTTGATTTAGCGAGTTTTTGTATTTAAATTTTTGTGAAAGGTTTTCGAATGCATTTTTATTTTTTCGATGCCGAAGGTAAATATTTTTTTAAAGATCAGAAACACATTTTTAAAGCATAAAAAAAGGCCAACGATATAAAGATTGCGCCCCAAAATTTGTTTTTAGAAAACAAAAAAAAAACAGCAACAGCAAAAAAAACGAATTATTATTGTTGCAATTTTTATTATTACGAAACTAAAATTTTATGGAAATTTATAAACTTTACTAAGAAAATGGAGCAAGAATTATTTATTTTTAGTTGAATTTTTTTCTCCAAAATTTAAAAATTCACAAATATTAAAGCTTGATGAGAGTTCTAGCTGTTAAAAAGCTTTTTTATCCTTATGTATTCGAAAGAAAAAAATATATATATATGCAAATTTTTATTATCGTAATTGTGAAATCTTTATTTTTAGGTTTGATTTTTTTTTCTTAAATTTTTTGCAATTTTTGAAAGCGTTTCAAAATTTACTAAGTCGCAATTTTTTTAAAATATTTTTTTGTGAAAAAAAATGAGAGATAAAAAAGAAGCAAACATTTTTTTTTTTTGCGCTGATTGAAAGCAACAAGAAAAATTATTTTGTTACCTTTTTTCTTCACTAATAACTACGGGAAAAAAATAGTGCAGCGGAGGAGAAACCAGAGACAAAAAAGCAACAAAAATATTTTTTGGTTCACCGCGTCTTTCATATTTTTTGCGCTTCGAAAATAAACCAAAAAATAGCAATAAATCTTTGGTTTTTTACCCAAGTATCTCAAGGTACGTGGTAGTTTTATGACCAACCTTAAAACAGTTGTGTTATAAACATTTTAACTTAAATTTTTGGATTAAGCATTACTGGGGTTTATCCGGTAATGCAAAAATTAATTATAAAACTATAAAAATATCTTTGTTGTGAGAATCGCCGTTACTATTTTTTTATTACTAATTTTTCGAAAAGCCTTGCATTAAACTTTTATTTTTAAAGTAAAAATTGGTTTCGAAACGAAAATCCAAATTATCCCGTTAAGACATGTGATTTTAATTTTCGTTTCACAATTTTATTCATAATTTTAATTTTAAGAATTTTTTAACAGATTTTTCCTAAATTTTTTTTCCATTTCCGAAGCAAAAAATATGAAACTCACTTTTACATTTCAAACAATTATTTTGAATCATGGGTTGTGGGCGCCAACGATATCGATTTTGTGGATTGCAACGATTTGTGGGGCAATTAGTTCGAATGGGATAAAATCCATTTTGTTGTTGAACATTATTTTGATATCCTCCTGATTGTTGTGGAATTGGACGATACTGGGGGATTTGAGGTTGTTGTTGAAGTACATATGAAAATGATAAACCAACAAAACATAAAAGTAAAGCTAAAAGCAAGCTTTGATGGATGCTTGCTGAAGCCATCGCGATTTGTGGAGAAAACTAAAAAAAAGTGAATTTTTTGTCGAATGAAACAAACGTATAATAAAAAATAAATGAATAAATCGCTTGAAAAAACAGGGAACTAAAAAAAACGAAAGAAAAATTCATAACAAAATTAAAAACTAATTTTTTTTTGCTGAAAGATTTTCGGTTACAAACAAAAAATTTTGTTTAAAAAAATGCAAAAATTACAGGAAAGGGAAGGGAGAGAAACTAAAATTTCATGGTGAATGTCAGAATCATAAAGCTAGTCTTTTTAGCCATATTTATAAATTATTTTTACTATCATAATTTATTATTCGAAAGAAAAGTAAGGATTTCGATTTATGATTTTCCTAATTTCTGAAAAAAAAATTTTTGCTCACTGCAAAAAAAATTAATTAAAAATGGAGGAATTCTTTATTTTTAATAAAGTTTACTGTATATTTAAATAAAAAAAAGAAAATTAGTTAAGAAAATGAAAAGCAAAATAAACTTTTTTTTAAAAAAGGTAGTATTTTAGAAATACCAAAGTAAGTTATTGAGGAGGAGGACACACACGCGTGCTACAAAAAAATATACTAAAACAAAAAATGTAAAATGAATGTTTTAACTCAAACGCTGCCACCCAACAACAACAAAAAAAATTTAGTATATCATTTAAGGACTCTTTTTTTTGTATTGTTTTACCCACTTTTTTTAAAGTGGACGAGATTAAGCTTATTACTTAAGTTAAGAGACGACGACATACACAATCTTATTTTTGACTTTTGTCGTCGACGACAAAGAAGGAAGAAAAAAATCTTAAAAATCTTAGAGTCCGAGAAAAAAAGTGAGTTGTGGACGACGACAATAATCAAAGGCGGTCATTTTTTGATTTTTTTTGTTGTCAAAAATGATTTTTTTTTCTTCTCTCGAACGAAAGTGAAAATCAAGTGGCACGATGTGGTCATTTTTATTTCATTTATTTACCTTGTTTTTTCTTTTCTCAATAGCTTAAGTTAGTTCACCTTTTTTGTGTGGTTTTTGTTGCGCAATGTGTTTTTTTCTTTTTCGGGATTCGAAGGGATTTAACTAACGTCCGTGTCCATTGTTGTTGACGACAAACTTCCTCTAAAAAACTTTTTTTTTGTCGTCGAACGGGCGGCGGAAGAATTAAAAAGTGACCATTCTCAATTCTCCTTAAATTAGTCAGTAAAAAAATGAGTCAAAAAAAGAATTCATTCACTTTTTTATGTCATCGTCGTCGTCGTTAAAGTAGCAGCCGATGATCCCAAAATCCATCTTGCTTATCGAAAGTGATCGCTTGCTTGCTTTTTTTAAAGAAATAAATTGTTCCTCATTTTTTTGTTCACTTTGAAAAAAAAAATTATGTAAAAAAAATAAGCAATCAAAAAATGTCACTTTTCTTAAAATCGTTTATTAAAGACATACATACACTTACAAACAAAAAAAATACAAATATGGACCAAGTATCTAAACTAAAATCCACTAAGAAAATAAAACTTTACTTAACTTTTGCGTGACTTACCCGTAAATTTTTTACTTTATTTTTTTAAGTTTTAAGAGCAAAAAAAAATAATAATAATACTTAAAAATGAGAGTAATAGAAAAATACATATAATACTTTTTTCTTTTTTTTTAGTTGAGCAACAATTCGAAGAATTATACAATAAAAAAATTTGTAGAATCAAATACACAAAAAACAAAACAAAAAAATCTTGAGGCAATGAATTGAATTGAATGAATGAATGAATAAATGAGTAAAATTTCAAGTGGAAACACTTGAACGCTAACATTTTTTTAATTTTTATTTTACGTAACAGTGATTAATCGAAAAAATAAGTAAGTAAGTTGGCCCGTGATTCTTTAGTTTTTTTCTGAATTATTTTTTAAGTAAGTAAAAAGTTTGATCGAAATAGCTAAATTTTTCAAATCAAAAAAGTTTCTAATCGTGACATTCGAAAAAAATTTAATAAAAAATTCATGGCTTAATTTTTTCATAATGAAATTGTTTATCTAAAAATTCTCTTTCTCCACCATTATTTTTATCTTGATGTAATTTAAGCCAAATATTTTCAAATTCATTTAAAGCAAAATCATAAAATTCTCTTTCCATTTTATATATTGGATCATTGCGAATTTTAGACAAAGTTGTTTCATTCGGTGGAATTTTTTTATTTGTGTACCGCAAATGTGCTCGATCTTCTGAAAAATTATTTAAAAAATCTTTAGAAAAGTGAAAATATTTAAAATTGCAAATTTTAATTTCCAAAATTTTTTAAGGTATAAATAAATATTTGTTTTGAAGCGAAAATGATAAACGAATTTCAAAGTTAAAAAACTTTCGTTTTTATCCAAAAAATTACAGTATTTTGTTTTATCCAAAATAATAAAAATTTATTGTTTTATTATATGCAAATTTCGTTGCAAAACTTTCTATTTTCCGTTCAATACAAAATCCTTACCGCTTAAAGATTTGTAATGTCCATAAGCGCCTTTAAAAAATTGAGGCAAAATTTTCTCTAAAATTGCAATCAAATCTTCCATTCTTTCATTTAAACCAACAATTAAATATCGATTAATTAAATTCCATTTAGCTTGGATTAAAGCCATTTCATTTCCAGGGTCACTGCAACAACGATAAAAAAATTAATAAAAGTTTCACATAAAAAAAGTTTTTTAAAAAGCATACGAGCAAAATGAAGCTGTACCACAAAAATATGGAATTTGTAACCATAGTTGTTTCATATCACAATCTTTCCCTCCTTTTTCAATGCATTCATCAAAAGTTTCATTATTTCCTGATTTACTTCGCTTTAATCCAATTCGATAATTATCGCCATATCGAAGAAAATAATAATGTGATAGTAGGCGTTCAAGGGGTTCCCGAATGAGATTAATGTAAATTGGATTAGGTAAACCAAATCTAAAAAAAATATAAAGAAAAAAATCAGTAAAAAATTTGGGTTTGAAATATTCAAAAAATAATTCGCTACTGTATTTCCAAAAAAATTTCCGCTCACGACCATGAATGCCAAAAAAGAAGCTAACGACGAACCTTGTAAAATCAATAAATGCAACATGACCATGATAAAAAGCCGGTAATTTATCTTTCCAATTCGTAACATTCATAATAAAATCATTTTGATCCATTAAATTCATAGAAAATTTATTTTTAGTTAAATTTAAATGAATTGCATTAAATCCATTTATTTTACATAAATCATATCCAATCGCATTGGTTAAAGTAGTGGAACCGGTTTTAGGAATCTGTAAAAATAAAAATCAAAAGTAAAAAGTTTTGTTTTATTTGAGAAAAGATAAAAACCCAGAAGCAACAAACAATTAATGGAAGAAATCAAACACGCTTCTTCTTCAAAAAAAATTTTCATGGCTTCTAAGGTCAGTAGAAAATGGTTAAATTCACTTACTCGATTATATATAACTATTTTCCCTGAATAATCATTTATAGCTTTAATTTCACCAATATTTTCCAAACCATTCCTGTTGCTAATTCTATCGCCTTCTTCTTCTTTTATATTATTTTCATAAGTAGTAACGTTATTAATTCGATGATTTAATATTAAAAATCCAATAAAAATTATAATAAAATTAAGTAAAGAATAAAAATTTCTATTTGACATTGAAAAAAAAATATTAACAACAAAAAGAAGAGTGTGAAATTGATTGTTAGCAATTTTCAGCGAAAAAAAAGCACCAATAAAATGTTTTTTTCACATTGGATGAGCAATTTGGTGGTTAGCGGACATTTAACCAAAAAATTTGTGGGTTTGCATTTTTTTGAAAGTCTTTCGTCTTTCATCTTTTCTTTCTTCGCTCATTCAATTTTTTTCTTTTTCTCTTTCCTTTCCCTTATTTTTTTTGGCGCGGAATCAGCTATTTTTGATTGATTCATCAAAGAAGCTTCGTCGACGATTGATTCTATTTTTTTAATACATACTTTTTGGGTTATTTTGCCTTTTTATTGAATCGTATTAGTTGGAAAACTTCCAGCAAAGAATAGGGTGCCTTCCGATGATCCATCATAAAAAATCTTCTTCGTCGATCAATTCTATGGTTTTATTTACTTGTGTTCTTTTTTTGAGTGTTTCGTTTGAATTATGTTAGCTTTTGCTTTCATTATAAGTGGGATCTTTACAAACTAAATATTTCCATGTCCTTTCTTGATGTTGTTGACGATTATCTGTATATGTTGGTTGGATTGATCCGCTTTATTACTTCTTTTCGCGTTACTAACATTGAGAATAGCTCTGTCATAAACTAAAATTTCAACATACATAACGATTTTTGGTTTCTCATATGAACACTTGTACCTTTCTTCCATTGACTCCACTTTTATGCACATAGGCTCCTTCTCTCATAGTTTCCTCCACCATTTATACTTCTTTATTAGTCCATATATCCGATTTTTCTCATTGCTAATAACCATTTAACGTGAATTCGTATTTTTATGCTCTTTGCTTTACAAAGATTAATGTTTTATATTTTCAGGACAACGACGAAGAATGCCAGGAAAAAAGGATTGGTTTGCAAAGCTTGAAAGGCTTAAAAGTAATGTAGCAGCCAAAAAATCTTCAAAACCATCTTCTCCTGACACTTCACAACCATCTCCTGCAGAAGCTTCAAAACAAACTTCAAATCGATCTCCTATAGAAGCTCCAAAACCATCTCTTCCTCAATCTCCAAAACAAACTTCACATCGATCTCCTACAGAAGCTCCAAAACCACCTCTTCCTGAAGCTCCAAAAGAACCTTCACAACCATCTCCTGCAGAAGCTCCAAAGCCATCTCCTGGAGAAGTTCAATTATCAAAAAAGGTGTTTTGTATCAATCGAAAAACTTATCATGTCTTCAATGAAATTGGCAAAGGTGGTTCGTGTAAAGTAAGTTTCCACTTTAACATTGTCTAATATCATTACTTTTATTTTGTTTTTCAGGTTTACGAAGCAAGATTAGGATCAGATACAGTTGCCATAAAAGTTGTTGATTTGGAAGATCTCCCAAAAGAAGTTCGTGATGGTTATTTTAAAGAAATCGATTACCTTGAAAGATTCAAAGAACATCCTGAAATCATTGCTATGCATTCATGGTAAGTTTCCTTTATGATTCTTTGTTTCTGTTTTACTAATGATTATGTCTTTATAGGGAAGAGAAGAATGAAGCTACTGGCTTAAAACTTTACATCGTGATGGAGAAGGCTTCAAATGATTTTCAAAATTTCTTACATTCATCGAATAGAAGTCCAAACATGATACGGTATTATTGGGAATCAATGCTTCATTGTGTTAAAGTCATTCATGATAAAAGTAAGTTTTATATTTATCTTACAAGCTAACCGTGTTAATGGTTTTCAGACATCGTTCATTCTGACCTCAAACCAGCAAACTTTCTCATCGTTAATGGCAAATTGAAGCTCTGTGATTTTGGTATTGCATCTCATATTGACCCCGATCAAACATCAATTGCAAAAGATTCTCAAGCTGGAACATTGAATTATATGAGTCCTGAATCAATTCAAATTCGATCAAAAGATAACAAAGTTCATGTAAGTTTACTTTGTACACTTACTCTATTATTATTTGAAGCTTTTTAGATACCTCTTACATCTGATGTATGGTCGTTGGGTTGTATTCTTTACAATATGGTTTATGGAACAACACCTTTTGCTCATGTTCCAAATCAACTAAAGAAGATGCATGCTATTGTCCATGATCCTATTAGATTTGACGATATTGATGATCAGCTATTATTGGATGTTCTAAAACTATGCTTGCAACGTGATATTCGAAGACGACCTACTGTTAATCAATTACTCGAACATTCATATGTAACAAGTAAGTTTGATTTTTGTTATAGCTTTTGTGGATTGTATTGTAACTTTAACTTATACTTTTGACTTTTTTTTAGATAAACCGAATACTTCATCCTTTTCAACTTCTGGATTTGCTCGTACTCCTTCAGCTATGGTATTAGATGATTCAGTTGAAGAATCTCCAAGGACTCTAGCAAAAATTGAAGATGTAGTTCGCAATTATACTCCAAAAACATCAACAAAGAAAATTGCAAAGATGATTCGAAATGCTCATGGTGCTACAATTAATTCAACAACAAGTTCACAATAAATTCCTTCTTGTCTTATATTTTTTTGTAAAATGTGTTTTTGTATGTTCATGTTTAGTTTTCTGTAAAAAATAAATGTTGTTGTGTGACCTTTTTGATTCTTTCTTTTTTTCTCTTTTTTCCTTGTTGAATGAGTGAACTAAAAGCAGGTGAACCTTAGGGATTTACTTGCAAATGGCACGTTGTTGTTAGCTTAGGATGCGAATATTGGTTCATGGCCTTTCGTTGATACTACTAACCCATGAATATATGAACAGATTTTGAAAGGATACGTGAATGTTAATAAGATAAAGGACACTCAAAAACAAGAGCAATGATAGTAAATGCAGTTTGAAATCATCAGTTTCACCACGTTGAAAGGTATCCTCCAACTTTTAAAGATTCCGAAAGCAAGGAACTTTTTTTTGTTGGTTGTTTTTTAGAAGCTTTTTGATTGTTCGAATTCGAAGGAATAAAGCAAAATTATTCTGTATTCAAAATTCAAGAAAGTAATGCTAATGTGAGATGGTTGCTTATTGGTTGTTTTTTTTTTTACTAATTTTAAGAAGCAGGAATGCAGTTGCTCAAGATTTTTGAGTTGCAAATGATGGATATTATTGTTGCGCAATTTTCCAAAGTTTTAGCGTTGATGAACATACCTTTTTTTTTGTTTGGCTTATTTGTATTTTGTTTTAAAATCTAAAATAAATGTGTAATTACTTAAGCAAAAAATAAAATTAAAGAACCCATCAATCTATTTTTTTAATCAAATGAATCATAATTTTTCCAAATGCTTTTTTCTTCTTCTCAAAATTCTATGTTAGCAATTTATTGATTGATTCTCGATGTCTAATTTTTTTGGGGTTTTTTATTGAAAGAAAAACTGTTTCGGTTTATCATAAATCAAAGGAAGATTTTTTTTTGAAGCATTTACGATTATGTATGTTGTAAGCGTTGTTCATCAATGCTTCGAAAGCGTTTTTTTTTCTTTGAATATTTTATAAAGTTTTTATTTTTTTAAAACACGAATTTTTCACTTTCCAAGGATACTGAGAAAATGTTAATCCAACTGAAAACAATAAACGCCCAATTTATATTTATTTATTTATTTATTTTACCTTATGTTTCATCAAAAATTGCTTAAAACAGAATTAATAATGTTTAAAAAAAAGATAAATTTCAATCAAAAGTTCACAGTTTTTTTAATGAAGAAAAAACAAGGGTTTTTAAATTAAATATTTTATCTGACTCTTTTTTTTCTTGCAATTTGTGTGTTTTTTTTAATTCGAATAAGCTCTAACTAAATGATTTGGATAGGAATTTTTAATGTAACTACTCCTTAATTTTTCGAAGTTACCAATTTTCTTCGTCGATTTTTCATAATTTAAATTTTTTGTGTAATTATTTATGCTTCAAAGTGTATTTATTTTTTAAAAGTCTCTTTAAAGGGAAATAAATAAATTTTTGTAATCTTCTTTTTTATTTATTAACTAAAAATAAAAACTAAATATAAAAACAATTTTAAAATTAAAAAACTAAAGCTAGCCGTGTTTGATTTTAAACATAATTTTGATTATCATTTTTTCTTGTTAATTTTGTTCAAAATATAAAACATATGAAAAATTAATTATTAAATTAATAAATACCAGCAATTTTTGCCATCATCAAATATTTTCAATCATAAATTAAAATATTTTCGTTCCAAGAAAAAAATTTTTTCTCGAAGCAATTTATTTTTAATTTTGAAGAAATTTTTTTCCATTTTTAATATTTTTTAATTGTTGTTTAATTAATTTAATAAAATCATATGGATGTGTAACCAAACGAATTTCAGAACCATTTGATAATGAATCAATTCGCTTATAAAATTGTTCATTATTTGAAAATGGATTTAATGGAATTCCATTCACTTCAGTTATCACAGATGAAACAAATTCTCGCCCATATAAAAATGGTTGCTGCCTTGCTAATACTCCGGCTTTAGCTGCAGGGGTTAAAGATATTATTTCAGCTATCTAAAAAAGAAATTAATGGAATTCTTAAAAATTATTTTCGTTGTTAAACCCCAGAATTTTGATTTTTATGATACAAAAAATTTAAACCTAGGAATTTTTTGCGATGTCCAAAGGTTTTAGATATTAGTATTTTTTTGTGATATTTAAAAAAAAAAAAATTGAAGGAAAAATTTTCTTTTCTAGACTTCCTGCACCAAATCAAAAAATACAGTAAACACTTTGGCGATGGAAAACAAAATTTCTTTTTGAGTTTTTTCTTTGGGTGTAAAAATAAAAATTAAAATAAAAAATTCTACTTACTCTATTCTTTTTTTTATGAAATAAAATACCAAAAGTTTTGGGTATATATAAATTTGCAGGTTTATTTATAAAATGTGTAGTTCCATGAGGTAATGAACGAATTTTAAATGGAATCTAAAAATTCAAATATTTATTTTTTCATAATAAAATAATAATTTTTTATAGCTCTGAGAATAAAAATAAAAACACGTACTGGAACACCTGGAGTTGAATTAGCATGAAGGATATCAGGGAATTGATTCAATGATCGAACAATTTTTCCATTACATTGAACTATTTGATCCCCAAAATGTATTAAATTACATAAAGATGGATTTTTTTCTTCGCTCCAACCTGCTATCCTATAAAAAAACGATAATAGTAATTTTTGAAATTTTATAGCAAAAATAAAATGCAAATTATAGAATAGCTGATGCAACGAAAACAATTATAAATAAATCTTTTGTTTCGAGATTTAGCATTTTTGGTTTTCTATTATTTTAACTTTGGTAAAAATTTTTGAAAAGTATGAATTCGAAGAAATTTAATGGCAAAAAATGAAAGAAAAAATAATTCATAAACTCCTAAAACGAAAATAAATTAAAAATTAATTTTCGCTTTAGGATCAAAGATTTTAATTTCATGAAACACTTGTATTTTTTTTCTTCATTTTTATTATTTAAAATAAAAATATTTAATTTCTTACCAAACACTTCCAGCAACTTCAACCAAAGCTAAATGTTCGACGCATAAACTCAATAACAATGAAATATCTTTGGTTGCAGCATTTTTTTCTCGAAATGATCCCGCATAATTTATTGAATTCGAAGAAAGAGCTAAAGATTTTGGCGGCCTTGGTGGTGGAGAATATGGAGATTCGTTTGGTTGAGATTTAGTGGAATCATTTGAATCTTCTGTCGACGATGAAACTAATGACATTCGTAATTGAACCATATCATTTGAAATTCGACTCAAACGATAATCGGATTCTTCACTGTAAAAATAAAATTTGTTAGAAATATTTTTGAATTGAAAAAAAAGGGAGCTAAAGAATTTGGAAATTTGTTTAAAAAAAGTTTTAAATATTTTTGTGTAAAATTTGGAGAGGTGTCAAAACGAAAAAAAGAATTCTTAACTTTTTTATTTTTTGGCAATCCTTAAAAATATTTGGATGGTGGAAAAAAAGATTATTATAAGCTTTAAGTTTATTAAGGGAATTAGAAATATAAAAATTAGATAATTCCAAAATTTTATGGAAAGAAACTTTGTGATTAGTTTCGCATAGAATAAAGTTTCTTAAAAATAAAAATAAAAATTGGGGAGAAATCAAAAAAGATACATTTAAAAAATAAACAAAAATATTTAAAACTATTGCCGGTTTAGAAAATTCCATGGTAAAACCTTTTTTATTAATAAATGGCGCCAAAAAATAGAGAATTCCGCAATTTTTTGTTTTTTTTAACGAAAAAAACTAACAAAGTTTAAAATAAAAAATGTTTTCACTTTTGGGACTTTTAAAAATAAATAAATTTTTTCTTTGATTAAAAAATACTCACGACGTTGAAGCGGTGGATGAACCGGGAGGGAAATTAAATCTCGTATAAATTGGATGTTCTTGTTGTTTCTGGTGATTTTGATGATTATTTAAACATGAATAAATAACAGATGCTTCATTATTATTTGTATTTAAATTTGTATTTGTTGAACCCGTTGAAATTCGTCTTCGCTCATTTACACCCATCATCGACATCGATGAATTTGGTGTTCCGCCGCCACGAGGCAATATATCGTATTGTTGAGTTTGAGCAACCATATTTGTTGTTTCCCTTCCGGCGGCTTTAGGTAATATTGTTGGAGATTTAATTATTGGTGAAGAATATAAATTATTTAAATTATTGGTGGATTCAATAAAATTTAAATTATTAAAATTTGTTAATGGAGGAGGAGATATAGGGGCGGCGGCAATGGAAAATGGTGGAGGACTCATTGGAAAATCATATTGATGTCCAGACTTTTTTCCTGCCATGGTCGTCGACGACGATGATGATGCTTCATTGGTTTTGGTCTAAAAAAAAAGAAAACAACTTTTTTATTTTAAAAGAAGAAAAAATGGTTATAAAAATAGACTGACTGCCTGCTTCTTTTTTTTTATTGAGCGAGAGAGTCCAAAAATAAATTTTAAAAAAAGTTAAGTAAAAATAGATTTGAATGGAATGTCTCTATTTTATTTTATTTTTATTTATTTTTGTGGAGGGCGAAAGAGAAAAAAGAAGAAGTTTAAAAAAGTAATTAAAAGTTTAAATCTGTTGTTGGTTTGAAGAATAAATAGGCAGAAAGAAAGTGAGTCGGCGGAGGTTGGAAAATATCGACAAAAAACCAATAAAAATATTTTTTGTTAGAAAAGTTTTTTTATTTTATTTTAAAAGTAAGTTTCGGCTGCAATTTTTGGGCTAAACTCAACTCTCATTCTCCTTATAATAACAATTTTGTAAATGAGAATATCTTGCTATGAAGGAAAAATATTTAAAATTAAAACTTTTCTTGAACCAGACTTCAAGAAATTAACTAAAAACCTGAGTGTTTTTGCTTAAAATAACTTTTGGAATTTTTTTTTCGCTTTGTTACCTCAAAAGTAACATACATATTTCTAATTATGAGCAAAAAACGAAAAAAGCTTTATTTTTTATAGCAAAAAAAAAAAATAAACCTTTTATTTTTTTAAATTCTATTTTTTCTTCTGAAAAAGGATCATCATTTTTAATTCATAGCTTTTTTAAATAAATTTTTCGATTAATAAAAGAAATAAGTTTTTCGCTTTACTTACCAATAATTTTTCATTTAATGGTAACGCAGTATTTAAATCAGGAATAATTTTTCTTGGTGGCAATTTGGGAGGTAATTCAGTTTCTGGTATGCTTGAAATGGATTCTTTTGTCATTCGCCTTAATGTTCCTCCCATTCCGGGTGGACTTGAAGCAAATACACTCGTTATCGTGGATCTTGGACTCATGGGTGGAGAATTTGGTGGAGATGTGGGTGGCGAAGATGTTCCTCCTCCATTCATCATTCTTGGAGGCACTGGAATGGGAGTGGTTGGGGATGCTTGGTTGTTTGGTCGAGGCGGTAACATCGGCGCTGGAGTGGTGGGTAAAGGAATTTCTGCATTTAAATTATAAAATGTTCCTGAAACGAAAATAATTGTATAAATATTTAATTTTAAAAAATTTTTTGAGTAAAAATAAAATAATTTTTTTAACTAACTTTCTCGAATTGGCGAAGGCTGGGGCGCCGGAGGAAGTTGATTGGCTCGAATTAATCCAGGTGAAATGGATTCATATACATCATTATCAGGACGTTGTTGAATGGGCATCACTTGATATTCATTACTTGAATCACTCAAACAATTTAATTTTCTTAAACACTTTGTGATTTCATTCACCCATAAACGGGCTTCGTCGCTAAAAAAAGTTTAGGAAAATTAAAAGAATTTTTAAAAGTTTAATAATTTATTTTTTGTCAAAGAAAAATAAATTTCAAAACGACTTCATTTCTTTTTGTTTTGAAAAAGTAAAACTTTATTATTATTATTTTTTAGTCGAGAAAATATTGGCAGATAAAATAAAAAGAGTGGTTTGTTAGTCACATTTATTTTTATCAATGATAAAAAAAAATGACTGTATTTAGAATTTAAAAAAAAGGTTTAATAAAAAAACACAAAAAAGCATTTTCTTCCCGCCAATAACCAAAATAGGATTAAAAATATTAAAACTATACAAACTTTTTAAAAAATGCTCGCTTTTGTAAAGATTTTTTTTATTATTGTATTTTTTTAGAAAAACGTTAGTCAATAAAATAATTGTAAATAAAACAAACTATAAAAGCTAATATTCTCTAATATATTTTTTTATTTAAATCTCAGCCTTTTACGGTACATTTTTTTTTTCATTTGAGTCCAAGATTTTCCGAGAAAATGAAACAGTTTTTTCCTCTAAAAAAAGAAGCAACTTTAAAGTTAACAGACTGACTACATACTTTTTTTCCTGGAAACTTTTTTTTTGCGTTCTTCAAACAAAAAAAAACAAAATCAATTTAAAAATGTTTCAATTATTTGCCACTCCATTATTTTATTCCATTATTTTAAAACTTTTTTCTGTCAAAAAAAACTAAAGAAACTTTGCCCAAAAAAAAAAGACTAAAGAAAAAAGAAGAAATAAGAAGAAATAAGAAACATACGCATTTCTTGCAGCAAATTCAATTGCTGGACGATTTTCATCCACAAAACCAATAACAAAGCATCGATCATCTCCAATTGAAATATGAACGAATAAACATTCAAACAAATCCAAAACTTTTGTGGGTTCATGATTTAATATTTCATTCGCCGCTGGATACCATTCCAATAAGGGGATTTGAGAATTATGCACGCATAAAGCAACCCATTGCTCTTCTTCAAATACATATTTCTGGAAATGTGAAAATTGTTTTACAATCATTAAAATAGGGAAATTAAAAATCGTGCTAAGACTAAACTTATTTTTTTTAAATTCTTTTCAAGACCGACCCCAAAAAAATTCTTAAATATTTTGAGTTTTGACTTAAAAATTATTCTAATTTATTTTAAAAATTCTTTTTACATTTTCTTTGTTAAACAACTGCTTTGTTTTTTTTCTGTTTTTTGTTTGCAAAATAAAAAAAAAAATTCCAAAAGCAAAAATGTAAAATAAAAAATGTTGAGTCAGCTGCAAAAAATCCTTCATTAAAAGAATTTGAAAAAAAAGTGTCAATTAAAAAATGGGTAAATAGCCCACCACTTCCGAAACAAATAGAAAAGCTTACTCACTTTTTTATTTTTAGTAAAAATAAAAAAAGGTTTTATTGTTTTCTAAATTGACTTAAAGGGACACTTTCACCTGACTCAAATTTTTGCTTACGACATGTTTTACCTCCTAGCGCGAAAGTTCTTTGTCAAGTCCATTTCGAAAATGTTTGTAAGCCTTGGTCAAACTTCGTGAAATTTTTGAAATTTTTTCCAAAGCTTGACAAAAAATTACAAACCTTTTCGAAATGGACTTGACAAAGAACTTTCGCGCTAGGAGGTAAAACATGTCGTAAGCAAAAATTTGAGTCAGGTGAAAGTGTCCCTTTAATTAAACAAATTCACTTTTTGCTTTGCCATTTACAAAAGAAACTTACGGCGGATTTAAAAAAAAATTTTTTGTAACCTTTTTTATTATTTGTGAGTCATCGATCGCATTAAATTTGAGAAAACAAATCATAAAAAAAAGAATTTATAAAAGCTAAAAGTTAAATGATTTCATCCTATTTTTTTTACGATTGGCAAATAAAAAAAATAAATTACACAAAGAAAAATGAAAAACCAATTGATCATCGATCTTGCAGAATTGCTTTCGAAAATAAATGAGTCAGCATTTTTTATTTTATTTTCAAAATATCCTCGGTAGCGTATTTTTTCAAATCTCCGAAAAAACCAAAAAAAATAAATGTTTACTTCGAAAAAACACTGTAATTTTTTCGTATTTCTTTAAAATTATTCAAAATGTAAATTCTTCGGTTTAAAGCATCAAATATTGGGTAGTTAAAATTATAAAAAACTTAAGATTAAAATTTGTAAATCACTTCTGTCAAGGTTAAAAAAGGTTTGATTTCTCCAAAAAAAATTCATATCTACCAAGAATTTTGTTATTTTATTTATTTTCTTCCCAAAAACTAACAACTAACCTTCTTTTTAATTAATGTTCCACCTTTTTTCCAAACTTTAGTTTGAAGTCCGCCATATTTTTCTATTTGGCGATCTAGGTTCATACCTGCAAAACAAAAACAAAAAACAATAACTAAATCGAATAAAACTATTTTTTTAGAATAATAAAAAAAAATTATAAAAATCTCGAAGAAATAAAAAAAAGGTTTATGTGCGTCATGAAAATTTTTAAAGAATAAATAAAATAAAAGAAAATTTGGAGAATAAATAAAAGTCATAAAAAATAGTTGAAGTTCGAGGAGGATATTTGTAAGTAAAAAAATTTAAAAAAAGTGAGAAATAAAAATCCAGCAAACGAACAAACAAATAAAAAAAATGAATGAATCAATAAAAAAAATTCTTTTTATTTTTTTTGACATTTTTAGCCCCAACGACAAAATCGAGTTAAAAAGTAGCAAACGATTGGATGAATAAAATAAAAAAAGAAACTTTTTTCTTCCTTTTTTTTATTGAGCAAATAAACAGGAATCAAAAAAAAGTATGTATAATATCGAATATAATATAAAAAATTCATTCGGAAGTGGAAAGGAATAAATTTCAGGAAAAATTGCGCATTTGATTAGCCTTTTTTTTGTTTGTTTGTTTGTTGGTTAATCGAATAATTTTTTTTTAAAAAATACATATAAAAGGTGTCAGATTTTTTTTATTGGAAGCTGCTATTTATTGGTTTCGCTTTTAAAAAACTAACTATCGCTTTTCTTTTCTTTTTTTTGGGGGAAATTGGAAGGGAAGGGAATGCGGGGGAAATAAATTGTAAATTGTAAATGAAAAAACAACAAAAACAACACGAATTTATTTTTTTTTGAGATAAAAAAAGGAAAGCGATAAAAATAAAAAATAAACTTTATTTTTATCTCGAAAAATGGCAACGGCGGACGGTGGCAAAAGCGGCTGACTAACTAACTAACTAAAAAAAGAAGAGAGAGAGAAGATCATTGAAAGCTAGCTAGCTACTATTTTGGAAAATGAATGATGAAGCGCAAAAATATGTGTTTGTTGTTATTTTTATTTTGGAGAAATAAAAGAAACTTTGGAATTAAAAATTTTGAAAGTCTAAAAACCCTTTTTTAAATGTTATGAAACAGTTGATAAAAAGTTAGAAGAATAAAAAAAAGTAATAGAAAGAATTTCAAAAATTATTAAATAAATATTTCTTTTCTCGACTTGAAGAATTTAATAATTAGAGTTAAAATGAAACCAATTTTTTAAAAATAAATTCTTAATTCCGCGAAAACTTCCAGAAACTGTTAAATCCATTTTTTTGTAAATATTAAAAATGACAGTAATTTTATTTATCTCGGGCAAAAAAAGTTACATACACGATTTTTAGTTAGCCGATTCGGATAATTAACTTTCAAAAATTAAACGATGGCAAATAAACCTTTGACCAAAATGAAATCTGATTCATTACAGTATTAAGCTTTTCGAAATTAAGCTTTTATCGCAGACAAAAAAATATAAAATAAAGCAGATAGTTATGGAAGGAATTTGCGCGAACATAAACAACAAACAACAACAGGAATAATGTGTTTTAAATGTGTTTTTAAATAAATAAAAGAAAAAAATTCACTGAGCAAAAAAATATAAAGTACAAAAATCAAAAACAGTAAATAACAACTAAAATATTTTTTTTCGGTTTCAAGTAAGTAATTTCCAAACAAAATAAGAAATTATAAAAAAATTGAATTTCAATGTTTACAATTTAAAAGATACGAAAATTAGCATATTTTTTAGCAAAACCGAATCGAACCAAGAAGGACGGATCATATTTTTCGACAAAAAGCTTTTTTTTTGCACCAGCAGCAGCGTCGGTAAAAACTAACTAACATCAAACAAAAAGCTGATTTCAAATCTCTCATATGTCAGAGGTCAAAATCAATAATTTAAAGAGAACAAAAAAAAATGATGGATCAAAAGGCGGCAAACACCACAACATTGATTTTTTTCTTCTCTTTGAGTCAAAAAAAACCCAAAACTGTCAAACAAATGTCAAAGAAAAAGAAAAAAAATACTCAAGGAAACCAAAAAAATCAATGGCAAATTCAAAGCAAAAAAAAAGGTACAGAAAAAAATCGATGACAAATAAAAATAGCAATATTGCATAATTTTAATTCCCTTTATTTTATAGTCCAAAATCGAATAATAATAAAAAAAAATCAAACCTGATCTGATAAGATTACAAGAGAGAAAAATAAAAGGAAGCAACGACAAATGAACCGCAAAAAAGAAAAAATCAGAAAAGGAAGAACCTTTCTTCTTTTTCTCATTTTCGGTGTGTATGTGTGAATCATCAACTCCATCTCCCAACAACATTAACAATCATTCATCCATTCATTCATTTATTTTATTCACTTCCATCAACAACCAACCAACAACAGAAGCAGTAGCAAAAAAAAAAGACCCGACCCAACAAAGCAAAAAAAAAATTGCAGCAAAAAAAGAAAGAAGTAAAGCAATTTGAATGAATAATAATAAGAAACAATGAATAAGAAAAAGAAGAAGAAAAAGTCTGATATTTTGATGATGACACAAATGTTAAACATCAGACACATTACATTGTACATTCACGTTTATTTTTTTTAACATATTTTAACATTTTAAAGAAAAAAATCTATCTGTAAAAATGTCACCAAAAAGAAAAAAATGCAAATATCGCGAGCCATGATGGCAAAAAAAAACATATGTTTATTTCTCCGGAAACAAAGAAACATTTTTTAGACGATGGATCAAAAAAAAATACACGCGGCTGAAGAATATCTAAATATCAATAAATATAAATATAAATAAGACCCAAAACAATGAAACAATAACAAACAAACATGGGCTGCTAAGGTTTTGGGTTTTTTGAAAAACAAAAAAGAAAAATTTCTTTGATTTTTTCTCTCGTTTTTTTGTCGTCGTTTGTCAATGTTCAATGTCCAACAACAACGCCGCTGTGTTTTGTTGATTAGTCATCCATCCATCCAATTTTTTTCTTTCATTCTTTATTTTTTTTCTTTTTGCAATCATGTTGTTGGCAAAAAAAAAGAAGAAAAGGAAACGACTCTTAAAAAACTAACACTAAAAAAAAAAAATATATATGTGAAAGAAAGCAAGCAGCAACACAGGAGCTTCCCCTCTAACTTGATGGTAGTGCTGCTCGTGTATGTCCTTCGTTTTTTACTCTTTCATTATTTTTTTGACTGCTGCTGACGATGATCACACTTTCTTTCTTCTTCTTTTTACTTGCAATGGATGATTTTTTTTGTTTGTGTCCTTCCCTTCTTCTTTCAAAAAAAAAATATGTTGGTTGAATGAAAAAAAAAGACTTGGTTTTGGCTTGAAAGCGAACTGGATGAAAAAGTTAATAGCTGCTAATTGGCAATAGAGATTCAGTTATGAAGAAATTCAATGCATTTAATTATTTGTAAATTAAGTAAAAAATTTGATTGAAATAAAAAAAACAAGCAAGCAAATAAGCAAAAACTTGAAACGAACAACTAACTCTCTTCCAAAAAAGTTAAACAAGTTCCCTTCTCTATTCTTTATCCTAATCATTCTGTGCATTTATAAAATCTTAATTTATCTATTTGTAATAATTAATTGTATCTGCAAAAACTACCACAAAAAAATACTTTAAAATTTTGAAACAGTAAAAATTCGATCGAAGCGTTCCCATAAATCCTGGCGAAAGCCCCTTAACAGCAGGAAGCAATTTCATTGTTTCCATTTTTCAACATTTTTTTCTTCTCCGTTGTTTTCGTTGGTTTGTGTAAGTCTAAAAAATCAAATTTTCTTTTAAACTTCCAAACTTTTTATTACTTCGAACACTTTTTATTTCATTATTATAGACTTACTTCCTTTCTCAAACTTTGTGTGAAAACAACGATGCCGTCTGAACCATCAACAACAACTCCATCGGAATCATCTGAACCAATGAAAGTTGAGACGTCATCACCAAAAGTTGAAGAACTTGCTCCATCTCAACAACCACCACCAACTTTACCACCACCACCTGTAGCTGTAATAATTCCGGTTCGAGGTGCTGCAATGCCTGTTCTTCCCCAACATGGAAAGGTTAGTTTTTTTTGTTTTTGCTATCAAAAATGTGCAACTTTGGAAAGCTAACGTTTATTAGTTTGCCGACGCTTTCTTGCTCACTGTTTTTATGTGTTTGGATTAAATTTATCATTATCTTTTCAGGTATTTATCGGTCCAGGTGCTAAAAAGGAAGCTCAAGTACTTGGTTTAGGTTTATCATCGTTACATCGGCATGAAAGAGGTGATCTTGATCGGGCGAAACGCTTTTCTATGGATCAATCAATTAAGTATTTAATGCAAAAACAACAAACTGCTCATCAAGAAAATGTATGCGTAATCTTTGTACAAGCTTTTTATAGCTTTTCTGGTGCATGAACAATACTAATGACATCAAATTTTTAGCAACAAAAAGTGGCTATGTATGCCCAAGCTTTATCTCTTATGGCTCGTGTTTATGTTGGTTCAATAAGTTTTGAAATCCGTGAAGATCAATTGCGAGAAACTTTTGGTGAATATGGCCCTATAAAAAGTGTTAATATGAGCTTTGATGCATCAACGGGGGTATGTTTTTTTACTTACATGTTCGCTTTATTATACTTTATAATATATTCAGCATCACAAAGGTTATGCTTTTCTTGAATATGAAATTCCAGAAGCTGCTTTACTTGCACAAGAAGCAATGAATGGTCTAATGATGGGTGGAAGAAACATCAAAGTTGAACGTGGTCGTGTGCAGCTTCAACTTGGTCGGCCACAAACGATGCCACAAGCTCAACCAATTATTGATATGATCATGACAGAAGCAAGAAAATATCATCGAGTTTTCGTGGCATCGGTACATGAAGATTTGAATGAAAGTGATCTACGAACAGTATTTTCATCGTTTGGTAATATTATTAAATGTCAACTTGCGAAAAGTCCTAGTGGAAAGCATCGGTTGGTTTTGATTTTTCTCCCCATTGTTAGTCTTTATTGAGGATTTTTGTTCTTTAGGGGCTTTGGATATATTGAATTTGATACTGCTCGAGCTGCTGCTGAAGCTATTTCTGGTATGAATATGTTTGATCTCGGAGGAAAATTGATGCGTGTTGGTAAATGTCTTACGCCGCCTGAAGCTTTATCGTATATTGTACCAAATACTCAAACTCAACTTCCAACTGCTGCTGCGATGGCTGCTGCAGCAATTACTGCAAGAATTCAAGCTCAAGAAGCTGCAGGTGTTAGTAATACTTCTGTTTTACCTAGGATATCTAGCAGTGGGATATTAGCTTAATTGGGAATTAGAGATTTATTGTTCTGGCATCATATCTTATTAGTCTTTCGAAGAAATTTACACATAGAGAGTTAAGGCATTTTGTTAAGTTGCCATTGCTTTTTTGGGTTTTAGTCATATTTTTTGTATTCCATACCATTCTTTTTTTCTATTTTTGTAATTTTACATTTTCTTATTACCTCATAAATCATTTTGAATTGAGATGTGATGTCAGAACAATAACATAATAAGTGCAATATATGGAACAACAAAGCTATAATATAACTATCTTAAGCTTTTGTTTTGAGCATTTTTCCATAACCTATCTAATCTTCTTGTTTTTTAGAAAGGCGGTCAAAAGCCTCCACCATCACCTGAAATGAGTCCAATACGTGAAAGAAAACGCCGATCAAGAGAACGTGATCATAAACCGAAAGACAAATCACCTTTAAGAATTGCTGGTGGTCAATCTTCTCCTGCTTCAATCTCGTCACCAAGAACTAATGGTACTTCAGCAACAAATGGAAAAACATCAACTCGATTTGGAGAGAAAGCAGCAATTGCACCGCCACCAAAAATGGTTGATCCATTAGCACGAGATTCCTCATCACCTAAACCAATTTCAGTATCTGCACCAAAACATCGTCCATCATTTGCTCCTGCAGCTACGGTAGAAGTGGTAGTGGAAGAAAAACCGAAAGCACAAAAACCAAAAGATATTTTATCAAGAATCAAGATTCAACCAACTTTAAAACCTGGAATCAAAGCTAGTTTTGCTCCAACTTCAACGAACTTTGGTCCACAAGATGGTAATATTTTTGATGAAGAACAAGAAAAGGCTACTCTTGCTATTACTGGATCTGCTCATTCGAAAGCTCTTGCAATTATAACTGATAGTAAAGCGGTGGCATTCGTGAAAGATGGTCAAAAAGCTGGCTCATCTTCAGCTTCAACGTATGTTAAAAAGAAATCAAAGAGAATAACTGGACCAATTGCTAAAGGACCACAGGTTAGTTAACTTTATTCTTGAACTTTTATGCTAATGTGTTAAGTTTTAGCTTAACACTGCTCAAGCTTTAGAAGCGGCTGAAAAAGCTGGTGCAATTTCAGATCAAATTCATCAAGCTGGACAAGAAAATGATGAACAACCATTATCTGCAATGGAAATCAACGAAATTCGTGGTAATGATGCAAGACATTTATTGATGAGAAAATTAATGAGAAATGAACATACTAGTGTAATGTTATTGAAAAAAATGGTATATCCTGAAGAAGTTGATGATTATCTTAAAGATGAAGTTAAAGAAGAATGTGAAAAGCATGGTCCTGTTCAAGATGTAAGTTTATCTTTGGTTGATTCTTTGTTTTACAATAGACAGGTCCACTTGCTTTTTAGGTAAAAATCTATGTTGTTCTAAAGCAAGTTTGGAGGTAATGTCTTGAGCATGAATGGTGGTACGGTAGCTCTAAAGAAGTTAACAACGCATGGATTTTTCGTTTAAAGGTTTTCTTACCGTATCACTTTTTGACCACTAACTTTGTTTAACTATGAAACTTTTTAACGTAACTATTTCATACTCTATCTAATGTTCTGTTTTTCAGGTGACAATTGTTCAAGTCAGAGGTGAAATTCGCATTTTTGTTCGATATGAAAAAATTGAAGATGCAACAAAAGCTCGAGGAGTATTTGATAAAAGATTTTTTAATGGTCGTCAAATTGAAGCTGTACCATATGATGAAGAACTTCTCAATCATCAAGATTATCTTGGATAGAATGAAACCAACGAACTTATTAATTATGATGATGTATTTGATAACTTGATCAACTTTCTTTCTTTTTTTTGTCTTTTTCTTTTTTGTGATTTGTTGGTTTATTATTTATTGATTTTTTTGTAATAAAGTAAACAATAAACTTTGTCTTAATGTGATTGACTTTCTAAATTTGGTATACTTACTAAAAAATGGATTAGTGTGGCTTTGATAAATCGTTATTTGACATTGAAACTTCAAAGGCTCGGCTCGTTAAGCTTAAGCTTTATGTGAGAATGTTTGTTTTTCATCGAAGCATTAAGCAAAAGAAGGCTGAGGACAATTATAAAGGAACACTTATGGCGCAGATATTGATCAAGTTAAAGTTCGAAAGGCAGTTTTTGGAGTGAGAAAAAAGTGACAGTAGTTTGTTTGATGAAAAAAAGTTCGATTAAGATTGGCGTGGCTGTAATTTTTGGTGGCGTTGTTAGAATTCTTTGGTAATTACAGTATTCAATAAAGTATTAAAATAATTTACTGCTACTCAATATCTTGGAAAACCAAAAAAGTTTTGGGAGAAAAAAGAAAGAAAAAAACAACTAAATAAAAAATAGTTAATTAAAAGTTGTTGTTTTTTCTGTCTAAAATTGATTGTTTTTATTTACTTACTTTTTTCAAACTAAAAATGGAACGAACGAACTTTCTCATCTCTATTTTTACTCCACCAAAGTAAGTGCTTCCTTCATATTCACTTTGCTATCTATGTTCTTTCCTATCCTATTCTGTCATGTCAACTTAAGTTTGTCTCTATTTTTTTTCTTCTCATCACTGAATTGTCTCTGTTATTTTCGTTGGCGTTCGTTGTTCATTTGTTCGTTCGTTCATCAACGTATTGTTTTTGTTTCGTTGGTTGGTTGGATGGACGTCGGCGACTATTATAACAACTTTTTTTCTTTTTTTTTCTCTCTCGAACGCACTACTTTTTTTTTTTGCTTGCAAAGTGAAGCACCAAAGAAAGAAAGAAAGAGACGACAATATTTTTTTTATTTTATTTTTTGGTGATGGTCCTTCTTCTTTGCCTTTTGTTGTGTGTGTGTGCGCGCATTTTTCTTTTTTTGGGTGTTAAAAAGGAAGAATAAAGAAAAGACTGCAAAAAAAGTGAATGTGTATTTTTATTTTTTTACAAGCAAGCGTCAAGCGTCGTTGTTGGTTGTCCCGCTTTTTTTTTGTGATGTGGTGTGGATAAATATAAAAAAAAATGCCACCACCAACAAAAAAAACTAAAAGACTAAAAGATACATGGCGAAAAAAGGATGAAGCATAAAACCATCATGGAATAAAGAAGAAGCATGACCAAAACAAGAAAGAAGACTTTTTAACCGAACCAACATCGTCAAAAAAAACTTTTTTATGGCTATTTTTTAAAAAATTTGTGAAACTTCACAATCTTCTTCTTTAAAAAAATAAAACGCCTCTTTTTTTTATTTGACCGTCGCAAGCAAACATTAACTAACATAAAAAAATAAAAATCGCAATCCTGCAACGAAAAAAAAAGATTTTTTTCATTTTTTCTTTCCGAAGTTTTATGAAATGAAAAAAAAAAGCTTTAAAAAAAGTTTCACGTTTAATGTTTTCTTCTTTCTTTATTTCTTTCACCTTTTTTATATTTATTTCCCAAAAAAGTTTTCTAACATAGATTTTTTTAAACTATGGAAGACGACGACGACCTCCTGATGTGTTTATTGTCATCGTTCATTTCCATCCTTGTCTTTTTGCTCGCTTTGAAAAATCCATTTTTCCACAAAGAAAAAATTTTTATATTCCACAACTTTTTTTTCTTTGCTTTTCTTTTATCGATGATGCATCATCGTTTTCACCATCGAAGTCCATATCGCGAAAATTGATTTTTTGTTTTAAAAAATATATATTATTTGTTTTAATATCGCGGAACTTTCTTCATTTTTCATTTTTTGCTTGTTTTATGATTGATTTTTTACTGCTGCATCTCGTTCTCTCCAAATTTTTTTTATCGATACAGATAGATATATGTTTTATACATTTTTATTTGTTGCTGCTTGTAACTAACAACCTTTTTTACAAGTTTTATTTTATTTTATTTTTATAGCCCGGGTTTGACGAATGCTTTTACGATAATAAAAAAAAGAGTAAAGCAGCAAAGAAACGAATAAAAAGCAGAAATAAAGCAATGGATGATGATAATAATCGTCAAATAAATGTTAATCAATATAATTCTGATGAGGTATTGTTGTCGTTTGTTTATTACTACTATTTTTTTTAATGTGGCTTTAAAATATAATGGATTTTGATATTAAAATTATTGAGGTTGGATTAAAACTAAAATGGGTTTGAAAAAAAATTGAAGCTTGAAACTAACTTTAAAAGCTCAAATATATATTTTCATTTTTCCAAACAAAAAAACTTTGTTGTTTTGAGATTCTCAAAGTTGTAGCAATTATTTTTAGTTTACATTTTTTAATTTTATTATTAGTTTCTTTTTTTGCCGATTCAATCGTTTTTGAATTATTTTCGATTGGGCGATTAAAAACTTGCATGAAATGGATCCGATCCATCCATTGAGAAAAAAAAGCAACCTTGACCGAGTTTTCAATCAATTTTTTTTCGTTCGTTTTTGTTTTTGTGTTTGATAATTTAATTAATCGAATTTTGATTGAAGCACATTGACAATTTTTTTAATTGCGATTATTTAAAGGCTCGATTTTTTTTTTGGAAATATTTTTGATACAAAAAATTGGGATAATTATAATTATAAAAAATTCTGAAACAAAATAGCATCCATCGTTTAAGAAAATTTTCATCTTTTATGCATGGTCTTCTTTTTTAATCGATGAACGAACATGTTAGCTAAAAACAGAAAGGCAAAAACTAACTTTTTTGAGAGTTCAAAAAATTTTTTGAAACTTTAAAAACCTAACTAAAAGGTGTCAAAAATAAAAACATACAAACTTTGGACAAAAAAAATATTGCAGTTAATAAACATCAAAAGTTTTTTAGGGAAAATTAATATCTTCAATTAAATGGTTGATAACAAGAATATATGAAGATAATGGAATACCCGATAAATTAAGAGAATTATTTTATCGTGATAATGAGGTTCGCCATTTTACTAATGCTTCTGAACCACGGATGATTATTTTTGATTTTTATTGGATTTTTTTTTTTTAGGGAAATTTAAATTTAACCACCGCTGTTGCTACAGCTCTTACAAATGGTTCATTATATTCTCAAGCGGCATCAAGAATTTTGAAGGAACCAGGACTCGTTAATGTTAGTTTATTTTTTTTGCTATGAAATTTTTATATATTCTCGACGATCATCGTCTGCTACTTGAAATTTTTCTTTGTTGTTTTATAACTCAAAAAAGTTTTTGTGTAGCCAAAATTAGAAACCAAAAACACGTTTCTTAACTCCAGAATTCAATTCTCTAATTTTTAAATATTCTAATTTTAGCAATCTCATGGCACTGTTCTTCGTGCATTATCTCACGCCGTGGAAATCGAAGTCCGCGACAGTGATGGAGCATTAGTAACAGAAATGGCTTTAATTTCCACTGATCCTATTAAACTTACCACTCATTTAGCTCTCATTGATGCTTTAATGACAGCCCATATGAAATCAATAATAACTATTGAAAGGGTTGTAAATGCAGTGTCGGAATATACAATAGTTGAAAATCGTGAAGAACCCATGGATTGCATTGATTCACTTTTATTTTGGATAAATAAAATATGTTTACTCGTGAGAGATGATGTGGAAAGAAATGATATATTGTTAAAAGATTCAGAAGATATAAATAATATAACAACTATCCCAGAAATGGAAGATTTATATGAAGATTTATGTGATGGAACTTGTATTTCTGCACTGATATCTTTTTATCGCCCTCATGAACTTCAACTTAATGATATATGTTTTAATGATCCTATTTCATTACAAGATTGTCGATATAATTTAGGTAAAAAGTTTTTATAGTTAGGGTCCAGAAAAAAAAGCAGGCGATAAAAAAGCATGCATGCACTCGTCTGCTTTTTAAAGCTTCAAAGCCGCAGCAATTTTAGAATTTTAATATATTCCTTCGATCTTTTTTTTTCTTTCAGGACTACTTAAAAATTTCTGTGAAATTTGTTTACCATGGAATCCATTTCATTTTGAAATCGATGATATTTTATATCTTCATGAAAGTTTACAACCAAATGTAAATGCATTTTTAGCAGATTTATTTTATTTTTTTGAACCATCTCAATTTGAATCTCATCAACAACAGCTAGCCCAACAACAACAAGAACTTCAATCACCAACTCAAAGACGATTTATTCCAATTAATGCTATACCAGAATTAAGAGCTCAAAATCTTGCTAATCGTCCTATGCATCCTCCAAAAGTTAGAAATAATCTTAATCATCCAAATCATTTAGCTGTGGATCGAAATCGAAGTAAGTTGCAACCAAAAAAGTGAGGAAATTGTAAAACAAACTTTTTTTTAGCTTTATCCCTCTCCTCTCAAGATTCATTAATGACATCCAAAAGTGGAGATCGCCAACAATCCAATAATGCTTATCGACCAACCACTCTTCCGCCTGGAGCACCAACCATGAGCTTTGGAGCACTTGGAAATGATTTACTTACATCACCGAATGGTCTTAATAATGGAGATAATAAATTAATTAATAATGATCATGGGAATGGTAAATCAGATTCCACAAGTTTAACCGCCATTCGATTAGCCATGCATCAACGTCGACAAGAATATGAACAAAAACAATATATGGAAAAGTTAGTAAAGCGCCTTTCAATTTTTTTTAGTAAAAAACATTTTATATCCAAAACTTTAATTTTTTAGTTCAGCAACGGAAGCAGAAAGGCAAAAAGCTGGAAAAGATGCATTCTTTAAAGTAATGAAACCAACATCAGCAACATCAACAACAATGGAACAGGTTAGTTAACATTTTATTTTACACACATACATACTATTAATATCTTTTACATATATATATCGTTTAAACACAAACATTTGAAAAATCATAATTTTTTCTTATTCTTTGATGAACGTGCAGACTTCTTATCAGTTTCATCATTACGTTTACTTGGAGCTTTCATAACTGAAGGACCATCAGGCATATAAGTAGTTCCACCCATAGTTGTCATAGTTTCATCCATGGTCATACCTGAAAATTGAAGAGTAATAAGAAGTTAGAATTTATAAAGAAAATGGCAAAGAAAATAAGCTTCTAATAAGTTATTAATCGTCTAGCTTAATTGCACTAGTTAGAAAAAGTGGAAATGAAACGATTCAGATAAAAAGCAGGCAGTTGTTAAAACACATTTATTGCGATAGTACCATTTTTCACTATAGCTTTTATCAATTTTGGAGGATACTACAAACCAAAAGCTATGCATCTTAGAAAAAAATTCTCGGATTTAGCATCAAGAAAGCTACCTCCATCCAAGCTCATCCAAAAGCATCCAAAAAGCAACTTTACAATGTTGTAAAAGGTTTCTAAACCTTGGAAACATGCTAAAGTATCAACTTGCTCAACCCATTCTAATGCTAAACAATGTGATAGTCACATTACTTACTTATATGTAGCTTTACAAAAAAAACTTGATCAAAGGAGTATCAACTCAAATAGTCCATTCTCAAGATAAACAACCCGTTAGTTAATTCCAAGGCGTACTTATAAGTTTAGCAAGCTTTTCATAGACAGCATTAACTTAATCATCCCACTTATAAACTACGCAAAGATAAAACAAAATCCTATCACCCTATTAGTAGCTTAAGAAATGTCCCAAATAAAGTAACCAACAACAACAAAAAGAAGAAAAGATACTCACCAGGTTGGTAAACAGGCTTTTTGCGGAATATGAAGCGAATATATTGACGATAAACGATGACGAAAACGACAATAAAAAGCAGCATAAAGAGTGAATAAACGATGCAACCAATGAAAAGATATAACCATAATTCATAACTAAAATTAGAAAAGTTTAAAGTTAGTTTAATCACAAAAAAAAAGTTATAATAATAAACTTACGATACCAATGGTGGACATGTTGTAGAACCTGGTGATGGTGCAGCTGTTGCATTTACTTGATCAACCATTAAATCAGCATCATCATATTGAGGATATAATAAATTTGAAGATGCCATAATTTTCTGTTTTTCTTATTGATGATGATTTTGAAGAAGCAGCAGCAACCGTTGACGTCGTTCGTTCGTTCTTTTCGATGTGAAAGTGTTGAAGTTTGATTTTTGACAAACAAAAAAAAAGAATGAAACTTTTTTTGATGCAAAAATGAAAAAAGGCTGGAAGCTTCCATGCAAATTTATGAAAAAAAATTTTTACAAAGGTTTGGGTGATGACATTTTTTTTGTTGCGTGAAAATTTTTGGCAATAAAAGTTTCTTTTTGCAATTTTTTAGGCAGATTTGTTCTAGTTTTTGATAGAGTTTTTAATCTTTGCTGAACTTACAAACAATAGAAAGTTTTTGGACATTTTAATGATTTTAGTTTTTGAGTGTTTACAATACTATCTAAAGAAAAGGTCAAAATTGCTTTTTCTTTGATTGTTTTCTTCTATATATTTATTTTTGAATGAGAGCCGATGTTCTTATTACTTCGCCATCGGTTGTTTTGTTTGGGATTTTTATCCTTCATTAATTGAGTAAATATTAGACTGATTTTGAGAGCATTGAATATATTTTCTTTCGTCACAGCGGTTCATAGCATTTTTTTGGTTTTGTTTATCTTTTTCTCATTTCACATTTCTTTGTAGCAAAATCTAGAGAGAAAAAAAGTGTTAAGATTTTACCTGTATCATCACACTTTCTTTCTTTTTCTTTTCCTTCTTTACTCGTTTTCTTTAAAAAAATTAATCAGCTTAATTTTAAACCGATTTTTATGCGTTATCGAATTCAACTCTCTCTTTTTTTATTCTGTGTGTTTATTTGTTTCAAAATTATCTTCATCATTTCCTTCATCATCGAAGTCGAAGATTTACTTTAGAAAAACAAAATAAAACTCTTTTTCCGTTTTATTACCTTTTTATTTATTTGACTCACAGATATTAGAAAAGTGATTTAGTAAAAACGGTATTTAAAAAAAAATGCGGGTGCGATAATGAAAAAGTAAAAGTTTTTATAATTTTTTTTTCTGCGGAAAATAAAAAAAGCGATGAGTAAGAGATTGTAAATTTAATGGTCAAACTTTTCTTTTATTGTTGTTGAGGAGGTTGAAGATGGAGAAAAAGCGTTTAGTGTCGTCGGCGGCAAAGTTAGGTTGTCCGGTCAGATGTGAGTTGAGTTGAGTCAAGGACAGTAAACAACAAAAAAAATTATAAATTATAGCGTTTTGAAAAAAAAGGTTCCAAAAACAGGAAGGATAAATGCCTGTTTTTTTTTGTTGGTGGTATTTCTAAGAATGGCTTCGACCTGGATTTTTTGAAACAAATCTTTTTTTATTTTTTGACTTGAAATGCTTTTTTTGAATTATTTGTAGCAAAAAAAATATTTTAATTTAAAATGGTAGCTCCATTTCAGTTGTTTTTTTTCTTTTTTTCCATTTTCTCTTAACGTTTATTTTTTTCATAAACGACGACGACAATCCCAAAATAAAAGCCGCCAAGCAGCAACAACAAAAGCAAAAGAAACAAAACTGTCAAAGATCGTCGCTATTGTTTTCTGTTTTTTTTCTTTTCTATAAAAAATCAAAGCAAAAGAAGAAGCAGCAAGCAATAGTAGCTTCTGTGAGACAATTTCTTACGTTTTTTTTTTCTTTACGTTTTTCTAAGGTCATTTTTTTTTTAATATTAAAAAAATAATTTCTCCTTCTTTTTCTTTAACTTTTGATTTTGAATTTCTTCTTCTTCGGAGGCTTTCTTCGTGTTGTTGGTTTGTCGGAGGTGTGAGAAACAGATTCTTATCTATCTTTCTTCTTTTTTTTTCATTTTAAGAAGTTTTGATTTTTTTTCTTCCCGAATCAAATCTTCTTCTTCTCCTTCGTCTTGAAAAAAATAAAAAGTGTGGCAAAAAACGTGGTATTTATTTTTTAAAAAACTTCCTTAATTTGTCTTTTAAAAAACTTTATTATTATTAAAACTTTTTAAAAATAATATTTGTAATTATTAAAACGGAAAAAAATTATGTTAAAACTTCATAAACAAAATCATCAAAAATATAAACAACAACAACGACGACGTGGATATTCATTAAATCGTCTTGAATTCCAGGATCATCAGCAGCAACAAAGAATTCGAGCTCAAAGTGAAATGGCTCCTCAAGCTATGGTTTTGCCACCAACGCCCGGAGGAACCACAACCATGTTAGGTGGAAATGAACAACATCAAAATTTTCCAACAAGGGAAGATGTGCTTTCGGCCCAAGTTCAAAGTTTACAGGTATGAATCGGAAATTTTAGGGGTGAAAACACAGACTAAAGAATATTAATTGTTTTTTTAGGAACAAATTCAAAATATGGCATTTAATAATGCGATGAATCGTCCAGCTACTGGAATGTCCCATGCTATTTCCCAACCATCTATTCATAATGGTAGGAAAAAATTTAGAGATGACATTTTTAATAGATTTTTTCTTAGATTTAATGTATGCTGCGGGTCAATCACCTATGTATCGACCACCAATGCAACAACAACAGCCAGACCCACATCAAATGTATGCCATGCCATATGGGTATCAACCACCTCCACAAATGTCTCATAATTCATCGTTGCCATATGATCAACAACAAATACAACCACAACCAAATTATGCAATGCCTCAAATGCAACAACAATTACCGCCATCATCATATTATTCACCTATGAGATATGGAAATACTCAAACTTTACCCAATATTAATAATTCCGGAGGAGGAGTTATGTCATATTCCATGTATGAACAACATCCAAATAATAATATTTCACCACAAAATAATTTATATGGTGGAAATAGTTTTGATGATTATTCCATTCATCAACATCAACAACAACTACAACAGCAGACGATGATACCAAATGCAAATAATCCTAATACATTTCATTTACATCAAGCTAATGCATCGAATAGTCGATTAGATCCACCGCTAGAATTAAATAGAAATTTAACTAATTGGGGTTTAACGTATCGAAGTCAAACACGAACTCCACGAAAAACTTGGGCGGAATTTAAATCAGAACATGATTTAAGAAATCCAAATAATTCTAATTCTAATTTTGATCATTCTTCTCAAAGTGGTGGATTCAATGATAATAATATTTCTTCTCAACATACTCCACCTTCGTCACAATCATCAAGAGTAGCAACTGCCACACCATATGATTTTCAGCAACAGCAAAATAGTCCTCCACGAGATCCAGATTTAAGGCCATCATTACTTCAAATGAGTCAATCCACAACATCGATGATGAAGCAAAATCAAGATACTCCACAAAGGCGAAGACATCCATCATTGCCTAAATATGAAAATGGATCAGCTGCAGCATCTTTGGAAAAACCACCAGCCACTGGATTTATAATTAAAGATAATAATGGTTCACCAACTGTGGATATGGTGAGTTTTTTTAAACTAAATATTTAACAAAAAATGGAAGAAATAGGAAAAATAATTTTTCTTTGTTATCCCAAATCAAAGCAATTTTTGTATGGTAAATTTCTTGCCCAAAATTATCCAAAACAAAAAAAGGCTTCTTTTTTTCTTGTTCTCGGTGAAAAATTAATTTTGACATTCTGTAATAATCAAATTTACAGAATAACACGGACTTAATTTTTTAAAACTTTTTTTGTTGGTAAATACCTTAGTTTTGAAGTTTTTAAATTCTGGATAAAAAAATTTTATGATGCCCATTTTTATTTTTTCCCATTCATAAAAAATTTCATATATTCATTTTTCATTTTCATTTTCATGAATACATTTATTTTATAGACACCTGAAATGCAAGCAAAAAAGAATGCATTATATGCAAATTTAATGAAGCGTAAAGAACAAATTGCGGATAAAGTTGAAGAAAAGGAGGCTCAATTTGCTGGAAAGCGTCAAGCTGAAATTGCTAAACAAGAAGCAGCAGAGCAACGAAAAATAGAAAAAGAATTTCGAAGGTATAATAAATTTATTTTTTTGCCAAACAAAAAAGTTTTATTTTAATAATTTTTATTTAGACAAAAATTATTAGAAGAATATAAAAGAAAAAAATTTGAAAAAGAATTCCCTGATTTAATTTCCGCTTCAACATCATCCAATAGTCCAATGATGTCAGCTCGAAGTAACAGCAATTTACAACGTGGCCATAGTCAGCCTCCATTTGTTTCAATGGGTAAAAGTCAAAGTAATGTAAGTTTCTTTTTTTTTCGCCTCTTTTTTATTACTTAAAAAATAAAAAGAATCGTTAGAAATCAAAAAATTAAGGGCAGCGAGCCCCGCAATGAAAATATGGTAGTCAGTCGCTCGAAGTTTAAATATTTTTAGTAATAAGCTTTAGTAATTTTTTTTCGACATACATTTTTTCATTTATTTTTTACTTTAAAGTATTTTAACAAAATAATGAGAGTTTGTAATAGTAAATTAATAAATTTATTTCGCCGTGTCCAGAATAAAATTACTGTAGCAGCGAGAAATTTTAATATTTAGTGATTTTTAAAAACCTTTTTTTATTAATAAAATTGAAAATATTTTTTCAAGATGATTAATTTCTATAAAAAATATATTTGAAAAATTTGTTAAAAAATTTCGCCTTGATACAGTATTTTTTTGATGAATAATTCTTTGCTAAAATTCTTTGGACTTTCATATAAAAAATCCAATGATTTTTTTTTTTTTGCAGATGCATGAAGTAACGATGCGTTCAACCCCTCGAGCATCAAGAGCTAAAAGTAATGCAGGAGATGAAAATTCTACTCCACGATTAAATATTCCATCCACGGCTGAACCATGTATGCCTTTATTTTTTTTAAAACTTTACAAAAAAAATTTATTTTTAGCATTAAAATTATTTTCTAAACATGTGCCCAAATCAAATCGAAGTTTAATTGTAAATGCATTACAATATTCCATTTTTCCTGGGGCTGTATCTTCGGATCAAAGAAATAAAGTTCAAGAAGCCCTTGCTCAAGCAGATTCCAAACATTTTTTGTTACTTTTTCGCGATCATAAATGCCAATATCGAGGTTTATATACTTGGGATGGAGCCGCAGATACTGCGCATAAGGTTCATGGAATGGGACCAAGAATTGTTAGCGAGGATATAATGAATATGATGTATAAGTAAGTATTTATTTTTATGAATTAATTTCTACCTTGAAAAGATAATAAAAAATTAGTTTCCAAAGTTAAATTTTTTTAATACTATTCCATTTTTTTGGTTTTTAAAAATATATATTTTTCGATGGCTTTTTTTCTTTAAAATGGATTTTTATAAAACTCCAGTGAGGCTTAGTTTATTTAACAAAGAAAAAGTTTATTGCAGCAATATTAAAAAAAATTTCTCTAAAACTAGAGCTTCAAAACTTATAAAATTTTAAAATTTAGAATTGAATATTTTAAAGTGGATCAGCAAAAAATTATTTAAACAACTTCCCTAAATTTTGGATTTTCATGAAATGTAAAATAAAAGTTTTTCCAATGAAGATAAAAATGTGGCTCTTTTAGACCAAAAAAATCAGAGTTTTTTCCATTTTGTGTTTAAAAAAACAAAGATATTTCAAGAATTTAATTAATTTTCCTTCCATTTTTTTTCAGATATGATTCAGGTTCAAAAAAATTTAATAAAATCCCAGCTAAACATCTTTCCCCAACCATCGATGGTTTTACCATTCATGATCAGCTATGGCAAAAACCCAAAATTCCTCATAGTGGTGGTTCACGTTAAAATTAAAATTGAAAAACGACAAAAAACAACAAACTTCAACGAATTCTTTTATTTGTAATTCATTTTTATTACAACCAAAAAAAAGAATGTTGCTTAAAAAACCGGTGTGTGTGTGCCTCATAATTATTTTTTACTTTGTATCCATTTTTTAAAAATCTTTTTTATTTCCATTTTTTGTTGTTTTTGCTTGATGGAAATATATTTATTTACTTGTGTGCTTATTTTTGTGCCTGCCTAAAAAAATTAATTTTTACCGTCCTACTTTTTTGTTTTGTTTTGTTAAAATATTATTACTATAATTTTTCTTTGCATAATTTATGAATCTTTTGTTTTTGTTATAAGTTTTTTTCTCGAATAATTTTGATTCGAATTTTATTTATATTTTTTTTCATTTTTTTTTTTTTGACAGCTTATGTTTCACTTTATTCTTAATTATTTTCATTATTATTATTGTTGCTTGTATAAAGAAAAAAGCTTTCATTTGGTACTAAATAGATAAATGTAAAAAATGAATGGAGAAAAAAATTATTTCACAAAATAATGTCAACTTTTTAATTTGGCGTTCCAGAAAACGGTTTTGATAGTACTTTTCTGATAAAAATATTATAATAAAATAATTCGAAGAAATCATAAAAAACTGAAGGAAATGATGACCGCAGAAATAATTTTTCAATTCATCAAAGTTTTTGCCAAAATTTGTAATCAAAATGAGAAATATTCATGCGAAAAATTCCTTTACTGTGCTAAGTTTCTTTAACTTTCGAACTTGAAGGGAAAGGTGAAAAACAAAGCAAACAACGAGATTAGAATCAAAAAAACACATTTTTATAAAATTAAAGTTTTATTGATATTAATACTATATTATTAGATTATACACAAAAGGAAACATAGATTCAAGCTTAAAGAACAACAAAGATCATGAAAGTGAAAAGGATGAGAAGAGCATTGAATTTTACCATGTTTGAAGCACTTGTAGTTGTTGTTTGAGCTTTTTGAGGAGCAGCTGTTGGATTTGGACCCTTTGGATTCTTAGGAGCTGGAGTTGGCTTTGCTGGATCAGGTGGAGGCAAGCTTTTACAGTGTACTTCTTTATTTGTTACTTTGGTAATCCATTCACAAAAAACAGGTGTGAATCGGGTGTAAAAACCTAGAAAATAAAGAAATAAGTTTCGAAAAAAAGTGATAACAATTTCATACAAGTATTTTCACTACAAGTAGATGCAACTCCAACTTGATACAATGTTTCATTTCTTTCAACCATCAAAGGTCCACCACTATCACCATGATCAGCTTTTACTTCATGAGTTCCAGAGCAAATAAAGGCTTCATAATCTTCCATAGACATATTTTCATTTTCAACAATCGGGCAGTTCTCCTTCCAAAGAGCTACCGTTGCATTTTGTAAGACATTTGGTAAATCATATTCAATTTTGTCACCGACAACTAAAAAAGAAAATGTTTACAATATCTCAGATCAAAAGGATTCTAATGTGATTTTTAACAATAAACCATACCTTCACGTTTATAATATCCATAACCAGCAGCAAGTGCGTGATCACCATCTTTTTCATGAAAACCATGAACAAGTGTAATAGGATCAATTTTTTCAAAGTTGACACCTTCAGGATATTCAAGGATAGCCAAATCATTAAATCCAAAGCCGTATTCAGTATGAAGAAAAGATGGATGAAAGATGATTCTTTTTGGAATGCCATATTTTGAAATTCGAGCATAAATGATTTCACTTCCATTAACATCAGCTCTTTGTTCAATTTCTTTTGGACGAAGATCAGACATAATCCAATTTAAACGTGTAATTTGGTTATGACGAACGCTTCCATTGACTCTATCAGCTATGATAACACAATGAGCAGCAGTAATAAGATGACGAGGTAAATAATTGTGGACGTACAAGGAGCAGAAAGCATCTTTGGACCGAAATGGGCTACAATGAAAAGAGCTGGAATAAACTTGAAAACTTCTTGAGATGTATCACCACCACCATGAATACGCTGAAATATAAATGAGTTGATAGATAAACAGAAATAATGTAAGCTTACATTTTCATTGAAACCATTACCACCAACATGTTTCTTTGGAGCAGCTAATCCACCATCGATGATGAACGAAGAAAGCAGGAAAGCAACGAAGCACAGAGATGAAGACGAGAACGAAGACGACATTCTTTCAAACTTTGATTTTTGATTGAATGAAACAAAGTCATTTGACAGACAACCATATTTATAAACTTTTTGAGCTGCTAAAAAATGAATGAATGCAAAAAAACAAGAAATATGCAAATTATCGAAAAAAAAAGTTTCAACGAATGCGACGCAGAAGAAAATGAAATGAAGAAGAAAGTAAATTTGCGCTTTGATAATTTGAAGACTGAGTGTTAGCTTTCTTATTTTGCCACTAAAAACGAATGCATTCGGCGGGGTTTTAACACACTAATTTGCCTTTTGTTAGCACAAGTTAATGCATATATTTTTTTTTACAAAATTTTATTCCATTTCCATGCATTATGCATCTTAGAATACTGTAAACTTGGGATGTAAAACATTCATGCAAAAAAATCGTTAGGCTGTTACTGCATTTTTAACATTCGAGTTAGAATTGATGTACTAAATACAAGGAGAAAAAGGAGATCCGAACCAAAAAACACATTTTTATAAAATTAAAGCTTTATTTATGCTATCATAAAATTACACATGAAAGAAAACATAATTAGAAGTTTAAAGAAAAGCAAAAAAGATGAAAGAGAAAATGATGAGACCAGCATTGAATTTGACTATGTTTGAAGAACTTGTAGTTGTTGTTTGAGCTTTTTGAGGAGCAGCAGTTGGAGTCTTCTTAGAACCTGGAGATGATGATGAAACTGGTGCTTGAGTTGGCTTTATTGGATCAGGTGGAGGCAAGCTTTCACAGTGTACTTCTTGTTTTGTTACTTTGGTAATCCATTCACAACAAGCTGGTGTTAAACGAGTGTAAAATGCTAAAATAAAGTAATTAACTTCTTCAACGAAATAAAACAAATTTCATACCCGAAAATAGAAGACCAGTAGATAGAACTCCAACTTGATACAATGTTCCATTTCTTTCAACCATCAATGGTCCACCACTATCACCATGATCAGATACTCGTTCTGGTGTTCCAGTGCAAATAAAGGCCTCATAAGGTTTCATAGACATATATTTATTTACACCAACACGGCAACGTTTCTTCCAAAGTGCTACCGTTGCATTTTGTAAGACTTTTGGTGCTTCATATTCAATTTTGTCACCGACAACTAAAAAAGAAGAAAATGTTTACAATATCTCAGATCAAAAGGAGTCTAATGTGTTTTTTAACAATAAACCATACATTTACGTTTATAATATCCATACCCAGCAGCAATTGCATGATCACCACGTTTTTCTTGAAAACCATAAGCAAGTGTAATAGGATCAATCGAAAAGTTGACACCTTCAGGATATTCAAGGATTGCCAAATCATTATAGAGTAAGCCGGTGTAATCATGAAGATAAGATGGATGAAAGAAGATTTTTGATGGAATGCCAAATTTTGAAATTGGTGCGTAAACAACTTTTTTACCATTAACTTTAGCACTTTGATCAATTTCTTTTGGACGAAGATCAGTCATAATCCAATTCAAACGTGTAAGTTGTTTATGATTAGCACTTTCATTAACTCTATTATCAATAACAACACAATGAGCAGCAGTAATAAGATGACGAGGTGAAATGATGGTAGACGTACAAACACCAGCAATCATCTTTGGAGCAAAATGAGCTATGATGAAAAGAGCAGGAATAAATTTGAAGATTTCTTGAGATGTATCACCACCACCTTGAATACGCTAAAATACACATAAACGAGTTTATAGGAAATAAATCGAAAGAAAAAGTAAACTTACATTTTCATTGAAACCATTACCACCAACATGTTTCTTTGGAGCAGCTAATCCATCATCGATGATGAACGAACAAAGCAGGAAAGCAACGAAGCACAGAGATGAAGACGAGAACGAAGACGACATTCTTTCAAACTTTGATTTTTGATTGAATGAAACGAAACGATTTGACGACATTCACGCATATTTATAAACTTTTTGAGCTACTAAAAAAAGAAATATGCAAATTATTGAAACAATGATTATATGCAGCGATGAAAAAGTTGAAAGAAAATTCAATGAAGAAAAATAGAAGTTTGTGCTTTGATGATTTGACTGAGTGTTAGCTTTCTTTATGTATTTTCTCAGTAAAATTGACTGCATTCGGCGGGCGTTTAAAAAATTTTGAGTCGGTTATTGTAGAAATTTATAACGTTTCTGTAAGAGTTACTTATCAAGTGTAAAAGAATAAACCCTATTAATTTGCCCTTTGTTAGCACTAGTTTAAAGCCTTTAATTTTTTAGACAAAATTTTATTCCATTCCCATGCTTTATTCAAATTTTTTCATTTTCTTTGATAGCCAATAAACTGTTTTCATTTTCCATCAAACTTTTTCACTTTTTGATCACTTTTGTTTTTCATTCGTTCGTTCAATCTCGCTTGCGTGCATTCTCCAGTCTTCTCTCAAAAATATTGGTATTATTATTATTATGGCTCAACCAAGTACATCAACTCCAAATCTTAATTCAACTCAACAACAATGTTCATCTGCTGATGTTGTTGCTATTGCTGCATCTGTTTCACATGATAAAAATGCCATTCCTGATCATAAAGAAAATGTATTAATGGCTGTTACATCTGGAGCATTTCGTCCATCAGAAATTTCTTCAAATCGTCAACAAAATGTCAATAATGCTACAACTCAATGGACTCATACTGGTGCAACATCAATTGAAGGTGGAAAGAAACAATTTCATCGTGAATGGCTTAACAACAACAATAATGCTGGTCCACCACACAAACATCAAACATATGAATATAATCCTTAAACGTACACTTTTTTACTAACATATGTAACAATTTGATAGAATTTTCTGGGAAATATTTTGTATGTATGTAAAATATATTGATTAAACAACCTAACGTTTTCTTGTGTTTATGGGTGAATGAATAGAATTGTCAACTATATGTGTACTTGCAAAGAACAAAAATGGAAACCATTTTATGTCATTACTTCTTCCTTGGTTGAATAAGCTGTAAAAGATACCTTCGAAATTATTTTAACTTTAAAGCCTTTGCGATAACACTCAGCAGATTCAACATCAGTATTTCAAAGACAATGAAAAGCTAGTTAGAGTTCAAAAACAAAACAATAAAACTTTATTATAAAAAACATTAAACAAAAAACAATAAAAAGGAATCAAACACAAAACACTAAAATTTTGCAGATTGTGAAAAGGTTGATAAATTTCCAACATAAAGAATACTTCGATAAACACGAGAATTGATGAGCCGATCATCTTTTTCAATAGCAAGGAGGACATCTTGAGCGGTAATCTTTAATGTTTTGACATTCGAAGGATGAGATCTTGTTGATGGTCGTTGTTGTCCAGCAGGAGGTTTGGAAATCGCAGCAAAATTAAGTTTTCTTCCACCAAGTGCAGCTAAAGCGGCTTCATTCATATCGTTATGAGAATCAGTAGCTTCCCGTTGACGATTCTAAAAAAAGAGAGGAATCAAAGGTAAAGAAATCAAAGAACTTACACTTTTTGCAATAAAATGATCATTATTATTTGAGTTGTTCATCCCATCTTGAGCCAAATAATATGCATCCAAAACGGTCAATTGTTTTCGAACATCAGAAGCAGGATTGAATAAATCATTTGGAAATGATGCAGTTCGGTGTTTTGCAGCTTTGATAGAATCAGCCAAAAGTTTACGAAATTGGACTTCAACATATTCTCCAAGAAGGATAACAGCATCTTTGGTGATTGATTTGAAAATGGGATTTTCTGATGATGAATTTGAGAAGTTTAGTACAGCTTCAGCATTGATGAATTCATTATCAGGTTCATCATATATTGGTTTTGGTGGAAGATGCTGTTGAACTTTCGCTGTTGGTGAAGTAATTGAAGGATCAAATGAAGTTGGTTGAGCAATATCATCTTCAGAAATGGATTGACTATCTTTAGCTTTGCTTGATGGTTGAGAATTTAACACTTGTTCTTCATTTTTCTTACGTTCAGAACCACGAGTCATCGGTGGTGAAAGAAGAGAAGGTCGAGAAGTTGTTGATAAAGGTCGATGAGGTTCAAATGGAGCATCGATCTAAAAGAGATACAAATTTACGAGCTACAGACATCCTTGACAGGTCGAATAACACAAAAGCTTACATCAAAATCGTCATCAATTTCACGTTTGATATTCATTGAAACCATAGGAACAGGAACTTTAGCTTTGACCTTGCGTGGAGGAAGAATACGAGTAGGAGCAGAAGAAGGCGCCATCGTTTTAGCATTTTGTTGTTGAGTAATTCGATAATATTCTTCATCTAAATTGGTGTCTCTCATCTTTGTTAAAATTGAGAATTCTCCTTGATCCATTGCTCTAAGTAATCCATGCAATTCTCGTGTAATCAAATTCACATAAATTGGTTGATAGCTTCCAAAAACAGGCGAGATATTGTTCACAAAAAGTTGAGGGGAAATAGTACGTTTAAGAAGAGCCTAAAAATGGAGCGTGTTATATTGGTGCATAAAAAAAAGCAATGGCAAGTTTGTAAATATGAACAACAACATGCTTCATACATATTACAAATAACAAAACCAACACACAATGTTAATAACAAGTGTGAAATGTCATTGAATCAAAAAAGCTGCCATTACCATTCAAATAAAACCAACCTGAATTAATTTCTTGATATGATAAACGGCTGCTATCCCACTGCTTTTACCACCAGCTATTTGCAATAATTTGAAAAGAACATGACCAAGTTGATTTGAGACCATTGGATTTGGTATAAGCTAAAAATTTGACGATAGATAATTTTTGTTTCAATGTTTAATCAAAAAACTTACAAGTGGAGGATTTGGTGGCGGATTTGAAAGAGGTTTACTTTGATGATGCATATTTTGATTGATGAAATAAATGTTTTCACTTTAAAAAAAAGGTACAACAATAAAAAACTGTTGAAGAATGAAAGAAGAAAGCTTCACTTGAAAAAAGAGAAACAAGCAACAGAATCAATGTTTTCGCTTGCAACATGCTTTTTTTTGGCGGGAAAAATTCTCTCAAGCTACAGTATCTCAAACTTTTTTTTTGTAGCAATTTTTTGTATGTAACGATTAAGAAATTAATGATCGAGGTTTCAAAAACGAAAAAAGGGATTTTGTTATAATAAGCTTGTTCAATGTAATGCTTGAAGGATCAAAGTTGCACTTTGCTTTTACGACTTTGAATAATATGATTGATTGCGCTAAATTCAAGAGTCATGGAACTCAAAAGCTGTGGATAATTTCCTCTTTTTTCTTCCAATTTTTTGTTTTACCATGATTCATGGATTATTTCTGTAAACCTATTTTTTGCAATTCCATTTTTATAAATATTAATTATTTTTGCTGTTTATTAATAGAGTGCAAATGAAATTTACAGGGTTATGATTTATGGATCATAGTGGTTTATGGTTTAAAACTTTGGTTTTAAAAATTTTTATTATTATTTTACATCAAAAACAAAATTCATATTTTCTTGGAATATAAAGAAAAAAACTCTAAGTAAATTTTTTATAAGCTATTAACTTTTATTTTTATTTTTTTCTAAAGTTTTTTCATTCAAAAAATTTAATCTTTACTCTCAAAAATAGAAAGTTTGATAAGAATCGACTGTCTAAAATTATTTTTCTTAAACTAAAACTATAAAAAATAAAAACACTCATCAGATATTAGAAAGTTCAAAACAAAGCTATTCCATAATAAAAAAGTTTTTTACAGTTTTTTTATCTCTAAAAATCAAAAACGATAGCTGACTTACTTTCCTCCATTTTAATTAGAGACACAGACGACTGACACTTTAAATATAAATATAAAAAAATGTACGTTGTTGCACTTTAAATTTTTTGTTTTAAAGTCGTTTAACTCACTGAATGCTCCCTCTCCATTTTGCTGTTGTCTGCTGACCATAACTATCTATAGCTAATAGACTGACTGCCCATTTTTTTATTTTTATCATTGATTAAATTGAAAAAAGCTGTAAACACAAACACACTCAAACAGCCTTTATCGATAAGAAACTAATTTTATTTTCTTCACTGCTCTTTAGTTTTTTCACTTTTCTTTTTGGTTCATTAAAATCAAAAAAGAGGCAAAATAAAAAGGAACCTTTTTCGCTAAATGGCTCTTTTAAAGCTGCTTTTATTATGTTTATTTTTTATTTTAATTAATTATGGCTTCTGTAAAAATAATAATGGAAAAGATACCAATGAAGCAAACAACGACGAACATTTGTTAATTAGAGAAATAAGGTTTGTGGTTCCCAAAAAAAAAATATTTGAAAATTTTAGAATTTTTTGTTAAACTAAACTCAAGCTTTTTTTTCTTTATTTTTTAGCAGTGGCTTAATTCGAGGTCGAAAACTTATTACCCCTCGAAATGTTGAAGGATTTGTTTATCTTTCGGTTCCAATAGCTGAAGCACCAATAGGAAATTTAAGATTTAAAGCTCCAATGCCACGAAAAAAATGGAATGGAATTCATGATGCTCAATATTATACTGTTTCATGTTATTGGAATTCAGAACACACGAGTTATGCTCCAACAGCGTTTAATATGAGCGAAGATTGTATTCATGCAAATATTTTTACCAATCGAAATTGTTTAACTAAAGGTGGTTGCGCGGTTGTTATGTATGTTCATGGAGGAAGTTATCGATTTGGAACACCTTTACAGTATCAACCTGATTTTTTGGTAAGCATCGAGCTTCTAAAAATTTTCATAAATATAATTATTTATTTTTTTCTTCAGGTTGATAATTTTAATAATGCATCAAGAAATGTTATATTTGTTTCAATTTCTTTTAGACAATCTATTTTTGGTGTATCTAATTTTAATCATAAATTTAAAACTTCTGCTGATTTAAATTGCGGTCTTCGTGGTAGGCGTCTTTTTTTTTAAATTCAAGTTTTGTAAAGAAAATTATTTGCATATTTATTTTTACTTTTTCACGCTTGCTTTTATAGTTTTTTTTGTAAAAACATTGAATCTCGAAATTTTTTTTATTAAAAATGCCTTTTTGGGATTTCGAGTTAAGATTCACCTTTTTTATATTTCTGTGTTTCGACGTGAAAAATCCTGAAATCGAATTTAAAGAGGGTCTTTTTTTAAAGTTTTTAATAAAATACTTTATTTAGATTTGATTCACGGAATAAAATGGGTTAAAAATGAAATCCAAGAATTTGGTGGAGATCCCGATCGATTGACCATTATGGGAGATAGCGGAGGTGGAAGTAATACTAAAATGGTAAAATAATCGATTCAAACTTTTTTCCTAAAACAAATTTTTTTTCTATGTTTTTTTAGCTTTCAATGTCACCCAAATCTAAACATTTGATTAATCAAGTAATTGTAATGTCAATGTCGAGTGATTTCGTGTTAGTTAAAGATCGAAATGAAAATGCCACGCGCAAAGTTGCCCAAATGGTTGGATGCGATGATTTTGGAACGGAAAGTAAAAAATGGGATAAAATTAAAAATGTTGAAAAAATTATAAAATGTTTGAGAAATAAATCCGCGAAAGAAATCTCTGCCACTCAACCCATTCATGAAACAGAAGGATATCAATTTAGGTTTATTGCAAGGGATTCAGGCGATGATGCTGTAAGTTGCATTAATAATAATTAAATAATTAATTTTTTTATTTATCGAAGTTTCTAAAAAATTATTTTGTCTAAAAATTAGATAAACTAAAATGTTTGAAAAAAATATACAAAACATAAAAATGGTGATTTCGAAAGGACTATTCTGAACCCAAAAACTTTAGTGAAAATTTTCATTTAAATAAATTTTTTATTAATGATTCTTTCTTATTTTTTTAAACAAATTCTTCAAAAAAGCTTCAATAAAATTATTTTTTGCGAAGCTACAATCCGTCAGCAAAATATTCGAACATTCGTTCGTTCGAAGCATGCAAGTATCATGCAGCCATGGAAGCGCGTTTTTGAAAATCAAAGGAACTTTGAACAAAAAATTTTTGATTTCGATTTTTTTTTTCTTTTAAAATCTTTATTGTTTTGAGATTGAGATAAACTTTTTTTATAATTGAACAATGAGAATTTTCCTTGTTATATGTTTAGTCATCTGATAGTTCGACTATAGCTCTCGAGTTTAAGCATCATGGCAAAAATGCAAAAGTACATATCCCATTTTTGTTAAACAAAGCGATTACGGAGTTGACTTCCCCGATTTTTCAATTTTTGTTCGAACTAAACTTTCGGAAACAACACCAATATCTTTAAATGCTACCAATAAGTTGGAACTATGAAAACGAGAAGATTTTCAAATTTTACCGAACTGTTGAAATTTAAACAACAATGATTTTGAAGTTATTATTCGTGTTTTTGTTTAAATTTTGTGGCTGCTCTACTCCAATTAAAATTAAAGAAAACAATTGATATTGTGGCAAAACAATAAAATACTGGATAATGACAGTGAAGCCCCTCGCCTATTTTAGTTAAAATTAGAGGGTATTTTTAATAATGACTTTTCTTGAGCTATTGTAATTGTTTCCAAATGCTATTTATAGTGCAATAGGGATGAACCTCCCAGCTTTATGATTACAATAAGATAAACCAACAAACATACTAAAAAAATCTTAAATATACCGAGTTCCCTATGCTTGATATATATTTTAAACCATTTTCTATCGCTATCTTAATGACTTTGTATAACTTAGTTAAGCGATTAATAAAATTTGTTAAAAACAATAAAGATTTTAAAAGAAAAAAAAAATCTAAATCAAAAATTTTTTGTTCAAAGTTCCTTTGATTTTCAAAAACGCGCTTCCATGGCTGCATGATACTTGCATGCTTCGAACGAACGAATGTTCGAATATTTTGCTGACGGATTGTATTTGCCTTGAATAAAAATTTAAACGAAAACTGTAATTTTTGGCATTTTCTTTTCAAGAAACAAAAATTACATTAATTTTCAGTTCAAAAATTTTTCAAATTTTTTTTATTATTTTTTAACTTTAGGTTGCGCCTGGAACTTATGAAGACCTCCTCCATCAAACCCTTCCCATTCCAGTGCTAACTGGAACATTATCAAAAGAATATTTATTCAGTAAAGAAATAGTTCAAATATCGCCATTGAATGGTGAATTATTTGTTAATCAAACTTTGCTTGAGCTTTGGTCCAAGCGAACTTTGGGAAATGCATTTTATATGAATCCAAAACCTGAAACTATTTTAGCAACAATGAAAGAATATAATTCGAGTAAGATAAAAACCAATAAAAATTGAAATTTGCATAATTATTTTTTAAATGGGAGAATTTTTTCATTTTTTTAAACAAAAAAAAAATTTACTTAATTTTTTTGGTCGCTTATATATTGTTTTTTAGCCTCTCGAGCTCCATATACTCATGATGATACGGAAATGTATATTCCCACTCATACGTACGCAGTAAATCAATTTAATCGTGGAAGTAATATATATTTGTATGAATATATTTATGAATATATTGGTGATGCATATGATAGTGGACCTAAAAAGATTCCAGTTTCAGATTCTCCTAAACATGCACAAGAATTGGTAAGGGTTCTTTTTTTGTTGAGAATTGTGCGCTTTTGACATTTCTTAAAAAAAATTTCCTCGTAAAACAAACAATTAATTTTTCGAATTAGTAAAAATTTTCCATGCGCGATCCAAAGGTTTTAATAAAAAAAGGAAATTTCAATATTCGAGCTCTAAAGACTTTTTTAGCTATCTTAAAAATTTCCTTTAATTAACCCAAGAATTTTAGTACATATATTTTCTTTAAAATTAAAAATCCACTTTCTTGGCCCAAAAATTTTTTTAATACAAAACTTTTCTAAAAGTTAAAAAAAATACTGTAGCTCTTCAAAACCCCAACTTGCTACACTCATAAAATTTATTAATATTTATTTTTAGGCATACATCTTGGGTCAACACGTTGGAAATTTTACTGCAAAAGATTTTCAAATTCGTTATTTATATTCCCAAATCTTTGTGGATTTTATAAATCGTGGAACTCCAGTGAGTCCCACAAGAAAATGGAAAAAATATAATCCAAAAGAAAATAATTATTTTGTAATTGATTTTCCTGATCCATATTTAAATTTTCCTGGAATGAAAAATGGATATCATTCAGAAGCAGTGAAATTTTGGGATGAAACAGTTCCAAAGTTAGTTTTTTTTAATTTAAATTTTTTTGTGGGTTTTTTAATCGAAGAAATAAAATTTTGGGATAAATTTCATCAAATTTTTTTGTTTCAGAATTGAAGGACCTAAAACTAAAATGATTAGTGAAAGCCAATTTGGTTATGATCCACATTTAGCGAAATCATTTAAAAAAATTCAATATGCAAAAAAAGTGGATGAAAGCAAACCATCCGATTCCATCCAAAAAATTTCTGGAGCTTCTAATAATGACGGACATTTATTTTCACTTCTGTCAACCCAAAATAACGATGAAGCCGCAGCCACCGAAGCTAAAACTCAAACACTTCGCGAAGAAGTTAAAAAACAAAGTGAAAATGGAATCAATCAAACTTGGTATTTTAATGGAAAATTATTAACTTGGATTATTGTGGGAATAGTATTTTTCCTTGTTTTAAGTCAAGCTTGGACATGTTATATGTTAAAATCTCATAGACAACAATATCAAAAACTTTGAATAATAAAAAAATGTAAAAATAATTTTATTGTTGAATAAAAAATCCTTCTTTATTTAAAAAATTTTGCACAGAAAAATTCGTTAGTTATTGCTTTATTGTTTTTCTCAAAATTTTTGAGGAAAAAATAAATTTTTTTTTTAATAAATCGTGCAAAACGAAAGTTAAAAGTTTTAATAAAAACTTGGAATCCATAAAGTTGGCTGTGAAAAAAAGAAACAAAAAATCAATTGAATCTTTGCTTAGGAAATATCAAACAAAAATTTTGTTGATTATTTCTTTTAAAAAATTTTGTTTATTTTTTGTTGAATTTAATTTATATTGAAAAATAGTAGATAGAATCATAGACAAAGATCTCACGTCTCATTACTGTTTTTTTTTTAAATTTAATCTAAAAACTGCATTTAAAAAAAATACATATTCTTTTTTTCTTTCTGTTGCAAAAGCAATTTGTAATGTAAAATAACAAAGCTCGTTTTTTTACATATTTAAAAATCAAAGATTAAACTATTTAATAAAAATAATAAAATAAATAAATAGTTTTTTTCTTGTTAATCATTCCATTTTTTTGTTGCAATTTAGAAAAATTTGATTAAATCCAAAAGACCAATAAACTAAACTAATAATTTTTTTTTTTTTTCTTTGATAAAATTATTTTTTTTGGGTTTTTGCAATTAGGAAAATTCGAATGAACAAAAAGAGCACAAAAAAATATTTTTTTGTACTTTCGTTGTTAAATTTTTGATCTCTTCTTGAATTAGTTAGTTACGTATATTGAAAGAATTTTGTTGTTTGAGGTTGTTGATGACGCTTGCTTTTCTTTTGTTAGCGCTATCGTAAAATAAAAATAATAAAAGAATGAATGAATGGAGTTAATTTTGTTAGGAAAAAAAGTTGTTTGGATGCGACTTTTTATGCATTTATTTATTACGCGTTTTTCAAAAAGTTTGTGAAATAATCAAATGTTTGTTTAGAATAAAAATAAAATTTTTTTTTTTTTAATATTTTAAAAGTAAACTATAAATTTTTCCGGGGTTCTCACTTTTCTTTTTTCGAGCAATTTAAAATTATTATTTTTAAATATTTACCGTATTTTTTTCATTTATCAATTTGAGCAATAAAACATTCTATTTTTAATTTAAAAAAACATATTTTTTGTTTGTAGTTTTCTTTTTTTGGTAGTTATAAATAATTGTAAATCATTTTTTTTTCAAAGTATTATGAATATATTTGGTTATGTAGTTTTACAACTACATGGAAGCTTTTTAAAAAATAAAATTATATGGTGTAAATTTTTTTCTCTCGAAACAAACATAAAATTATTACAACGCAATTTTTTTTACAAGCACTGTACTTAGTTTACCTCATAGTCAATTTTGTGTTGTTTATTCTAAAGCCCACATACATAAAAAAATTTCAGATGCACTTTTAATTCGACGCAGGATTTCTCTCTCGAAAAATAAAAAAATTTAAAAATAAAAGAAGCTTTAATTTTTTTGCCGCTATTTTTGTTTTAGGTTGAGAGAATTATTATCTGTAAACTTCGAGAACATTTTCTTAAAATTTAATTTTATGGAATCAAAAACGTGAAAAATATTAAAACAAAAAACGTTTTTTTTTTCATTATAAAATAATTTTTTGCTGGTTAAAATCTCTAAAAAAATTTTAAATCCAATTTTGATAATCGCCTTTTTTTCTCTTTTTATAATTGTTAATTCAATCTTTGTAAACGATTATTTCTGCTTATTTTTTTTGTACTTTATCTTAAAAAGTTGAACATGAAACAAACAAAGCAGCTGCTTTTCTTCTTCGAATAAAAAAAAGAAACTTTGAAGTATAAAAAAATGGAGGTTTTTATGTTAGTTTTTTTTAATGGGTACATACATACTTTTTCTTGCCAAATTCATTTAATATTTATTAAAACTTTTTTCTTTTAAAAAATTAATTATGAGATGGGTTGTTTTTAAGGAATTTGACGTAGTTTTTTTGTATTAACAGCTTTTTTATTTTCTACGTAGCGTACACGAATACAGAACCATTTTTTAAATGTTTTTTTTTATAATACTTCTGTTTTTATTAAAACAAAAGTTTCGTTGCTGAGCCCCCCATTTTTTTTAGATAATTTACTGAAGAAATTAGAATTTTTTTAGGATTCGTATCAAAACCAGCAAAATTTTGCATAGAAAAAAGTATGAATCTCCTCATTTCCGATCCAGAAAGTTTCAACCAACATTATAATTGCTCATATTATGATGTCAATATGTATTCACTTGAAGAAAGAACAAATATTCCATATGGAATTGGCCTAATTATTATCTCAGCGATTTTTGAAGTAAGCAAAATTCTTGTTGCATTTAACCCAAATTTTTTTCTTTTTCCTCCTCCAAATTTTTTTTATTTAACTTTTACCCACTAAATTTTTTTTCTTTTCAGATTTTATATATTCCATTAATTTATGTTCTTTGGCAACCATGCTTTCAAATGGAAAGTTGTTATCGACTTATGTCAATTATAATTATAATTGATATAATTGCAATTGGAATAAGTGGAATAGCAGCTGGATATTTTTCAATTATTGGAGCTGTATTTTGCTCGTGTCCATGGATGATGTTGATTCTTGGCACAATTGGATTTTATGTTTGGATAGCTGAAAGTGATTTAGCCATTATTTTGGCTTTTAATCGTTGCATCTGTATTTTATCTCCAAAATTTTCTAATTCTTTATTTCGTGGAAATCGAACATATTTTTGGGTTTTGGCTGCTTTGATTCATGCGGCGATAGTTTGTCTCACAACAAATGGATTAATTTATTCTTCGCTAGTTGGAGTATGGATATTTAATCCACATTTTGGTTATCCCATTCAAAATGAATTTAATGTAAGATATTTGGACTTTTATTTGCTTGGATTAATGGAAGCTTTTAATCCAGTGTACCGTGATTTTCGGGAATTATAATTTTTTTTTGTTAAAAACCAGAAAAAAATTTGTTACAAATTATTTAAGATTTAAAAAAAACCAAAAAAAGTTTTTCTAATTAAAATTTCCAAATTTATGGCCTAGAAACAAATTCCATACGAGAACAGAAATTCATTAAAAAACAAAAAAAATTTCTAACTACCTATTTATCTGAGAAATTCTAGAAAAAAACAAAAATAATTTTTTTTTAGTACGCAAATAAATGGCAACCATTCCACAATATTACGGTGGCATTTTCTTTGGCTTTCTTTTATCTTATTTTTGTTGGAACTCTTTTGAAAAAGAAATATCATAATATCAATAAACTCATATTTACCAAAAGACAAAAACCAATATTTATTCAAGTTTTAATTGTATCATTTTTAAATTTTTTTATTGCACTTTTATATGTTTATGAACAATATTTTGTTACGCCAAAAATTTTAATGCAATTATCTGAAATTGGTTGGTTGTTTATTCATGGTAAGAAAGAAACCTTTGAATCCAATAAATTAATAGTTTTATAGAAAAAATTTGTTTCAGGAGCTCCAGCTTTTATTTATTTAATATTAAATAAAAGTGTTCGAAAAAAAGTGCTTTCAATGGTTTTTAAAATTCCATATTCTCAATCCATTACTCCTCAACAAGGTGGTGGCTTTCTTGATGGTGGTAGAAGTTTGAAGCATCAATCAAATAATAATAATAATAACAATGGAATTCATTATTCTGTATCATCTAAAAATATGATGGAAATTCAACCTCCTCAATCACCTTCACATACTGTTTAGAATTTTGTTTGTCAAAAACTTGAATAATAAATATTTTTTTGTAAAAAAATAAAAACTTTTAAAATAAAGAAATTTAGACTCGTGTTTTTCAAAATTTTAATTTTTATTCATTTTTTTGTTATCATTACTTTTGTTAAATTAATATTACTTTATATGATTGCAATTTACTATAATTAAATATTCAATTCGATGTTTTCAATTTAAAAATAAAAAAATCTTGGTTCAAATGAAGAAGCAACAACCAGGAGATCAGCGGGAATAAATAGTCATAAATAAATAAAGCACATGCAAAGAATATGTAAATAAATGATTAATATTGTAACGGAAAAAGAATCAAACATTATCAAACATTGTTACGTAGCTGTGGATTATCTCCAACTACTAACACTTGTATATACGAGGAGGTGCGTGACCCTAAGGACACTAAATAAGCAATAAAACGATAAACCAACCTGTTTACCAATAACTCAGCACCAGCAGGGATCAACTGATCTCCAAGACTCATTAATGGCTCACCCAAAGGAGCTGGATTCCTTACAAATGATTCACGAGTCATGTTTAACAGTGTTTCATTAGAATCATTTAATACTTTGATTTTTTTTCACTATCTTAAATGCCATTATGAGTGAACAAAAAAATAATAAAAAAAGAAGATTAAACATTCAAAAAAAGAAGAAAAGAAATAAATATATGCACTTGCTAGCTAACACAAAATCACAAGATCAGCCATCAAGCAGCCGAAGAGAAAAAAAATAGTTTAGACTTTTAGTTTTTTGGAAAAAAAGAGAAGAAAAAAACAGCGGAGATTTTGTAATTTGATAAGACTTTGTTACAAAAAGCAAAACAAAAAAAAAGTGAAGCGAAAAATATGAAAAAAGCAATACAATCCTTTCTTTTTTTGCCATTAGTAAAAAAGGCTTATAAGTTATAACAAGAAACAAACAAACATAGTTAAACCGAATTTATGTGCAACGTTTATGGACAAAGTATGCATGTATTTTTATAGTGTACTTATTGGCCCATCCATCCATTCAGGGCTAAAGGATTTTAACATTTTTTCAACAAACTCGAAAACACATTTCTCCAAAAAAAAAATTCCACAAACAAATGCAATGTAAGTGTAAGAAGTTACAAGACAAAGAAACAGTATATTATCACCGAAGAGAAAGAATTCACAAAAATAAACCAAATACAACAAAAGCAACAAAAACGATAAATTCAAAATCAATACACATATTTATTAAAAACCTTTATAATACATATTTAGACAATAAAAAAAAGATACAATACAATTTATTTTGTTATTCGTCGTAGTTTATTCTTTTCTGATGCATTGGCGATTGGTGAAGGTGGATGAATACCAGATGCTGCACCACCTTTGGGTTGTTTTTTCTTTTCAGATGCTTGAGGAACAGGTTTTTGTTGTTTTTCTGATGCTTGAGGAATGGCTTTTTGTTTTTCAGATGCTTGAATATTTGGTTTTTGTTGTTTTTCAGATGCTTGAGGAACAGGTTTTTGCTTTTCAGACGCTTGAAGATTGGGTTTTTGCTTTTCCGATGTTTGAGGAGGATGATTTGCTGCAGCTAATACAGGACCATCATCTTTCTTTTTCTTTTTAATAGATTCATCTTTTTTGTTGTTATTGTTATCTTCTTTTTTAACATTTTCTTTTGAAGGACGCTTTTCTTTATCAGATTGCTTCACTTTTTCTTTGCTAGCCTGCTTTTCAATCTTCTTCATTTTTGATTCCTTTTCAGAGTTACTGCTTGATGATTCTTTTTTACCTGCGGCTTTCTTAGCTTTGGCTACTTCTTCAGCTTTCTTGATTGCTTCTGGCTCCCAATCATATGGAAATTCCTGGAAAAAAAAAGAACATAGTTAAAATGGTGAAAGTTGGTGGGTATATGGTAGCATGAATTTGGACAACGAAAAACCATAAGCATCGTTAAAAACACCAACCTCAGCTTTAGTTGAGACAATAGCTTCCTTCATTAATGCATAAATCTTTTCATAATCAGGTGCGTCAAAAAATTTCCATGAATCAGAAAGTCTTAGAATATCAACAAATTGACGAGGACATCCACCAAACAAATGTTTTACAGCTTGTTCCTTTCGGCATTGCTTTTTCATTACACCAACTTCATCTTGATCCTAAAAATAGATGCTTTTATTAGCCACAATGTAACGATGTTAAACGATAACATACTTCGAGATGTCTCCATGGAAGTTTACCACGTGTTAATTCAACGACCATATATAGCCATGATTCTGAAAAAGTAAAACAAAGACATAATTCGATAAACAAGCAAGTAAAGAGAGAGACATACCAATATCATCTTTTCGGCACATTTCACGTTGAACATGACATGAGAGAGCTGCATAGCGAACAGTTCCACGAAATCCTGCAGCTGAACGAGGTTTTTTCATTGTACCATCATCATGAACAAATTTTCTTGCCATTCCAAAATCAAGTACATAAACTTTTCGAAGTTCTTTCAAATCAGGACGACCAATGGTGTAATTTCCAGGTTTGACATCACGATGAAGGTAACTGAAAAGCAAGCAAGTTAGATTAATGAATAATAGTTGCTAGAATTTCTTGAAAAGTAGCTACAAAAGCAGCTGGCCAACAAGCAACAGAGAAACTTGTTTAACTTTCTAAACATACTAGTACCTTCATAACCAATACATATATAAACACAAAAACCAAAAAAATACATAAACATACCCAATTGAATGTAAATCTTCCAAAGCTTCTAAACATTGAATTCCAATAGATAATGCAGTACCCATAGAAAATCTTCGTTTACGTTGTATTAAAAGTAAATCTTGCAATGATTTTCCAACCAATGTCATAACAACATAATTGAAATTATCACATTGTCCTTTATCTTCAATTTTGCAAAAATGTCGTGTACCATTTGATTTAGCTAATTCAAGTAAAACGAATACTTCCATTTTCAATAATTGAATCTTTTCTTGTTGTCCTTCAGTTTTTAATGCATACATTTTTCCTTCATAACTGCATTTAAATACTGCACCAAATGCACCTGAAAAATGGAAACGTTAAAAAGAATGAAACAAAGTGACAAAAAGTTTATAACATCTGAAGCTAACTACAATATGACACACGCTATCACGAAACAAAAAACAATGGCACAAAGTTGGGTAATAGAAATAAAAGTTGGTAGTGAAAGTTTTTATTCAAAAATGAAGAAACAAAATCAAAAATAAACTTCAAAAAATAATTGGAAAGCAAACTAAGCACTTTCATCGACACAATGATACTTGTCGTTTCCCTTGGATTGCAATAAGCATAACAACAAAAAGCTATTAACAGCATTAAGCATATTCGTAAAGGCCCAAGATACTAACTATTTTTAGGCAAAGTAAAAATCCCAAAAAGCACAGAATTAATGAAACAAAAAAAGGAGCAAAGTTGAGGAAGAAAAATTTGCAAATATTTTCAACTAACGCCAAAAGAGAAGACTTTTTTTGGCATTAGAAGTTTTCTCAAAGGAAGGAAGAAGGATCCTTGTGAAAGTTTGATGTTACTCAAAAGCAAGCAACGATAATCGTTTTTTAGTCTAATAAAGATTCGGTAAAGCAGGGATAGGATTCAATTATAAAATTATACCATTGACTGAAGCTTCCCAAAAAAATGCAAATGAAAAAGAATAAGAAACAAACGTACCTTCACCGAGCTTCTTTTCAATTTTCCATTTATTCACAATTCTTCCAGGTTCAAGTTGAATTATTTCACACATAATTTTCTTCTTTTTTGATTGAAATTTTTCTTTTATTGATTGATTGATGATTTTTGGCTGGATGAAGAAGGATAGAAGCGATCAGAAAAAAAGTGAAAAAATGGAATGAATGAAATTGAGAGTCGCAAATTGAAAAAAAGTAAATCAATGAAGAAAAACGAATGAATGTTTTTGAAGGATTGGAAATTTGCATATTTTTATGAGAAAATTTAAAATTGAAGGCGAAAATTTCTCACGTTTGCTAACAAACAATTTATTTTTTTTGGTTAGATTAATTTTTTGCTTAAAAAACTAAAATCTAAGGTAATTAATTAATGGTTGAAGACATGTATTTTTAAAAAATATTTTTATTTGAATCAAAAATTTTTGAGAAAGAAGAAAAAAATATAACAATTTTAAACTTTATTTTTTTTGTTTATTTTGCACCAAAGAAATTTTATTTTATTTATTTATTATTAAACAGTTGTTTGTTGGGAATGGGATCGATGTGGAGCACGTGGATGTTGCCTTTGTTGTTGTTGGGGTTGTTGGGGTTGATGCCTTCTTGGAAGGGATGACGGTGAATTAGATGAACCTATTCCACTGCTTGATGGTCGACGAGAAGGATCTGTATTGGTTCGCATAATTATTCGACGATTCATATCGGGAGTGTTTTCCTAAAATTAAATCTTTTGATATAGAATTACATTAAAATAAATTTCGTGACAAGATTTTTTTGGGTTTCATAACGAAAATTTTTTAGATCTTAAAATTGAGGGGTTTGATTGTAGCTTACTTGACTGCTATTTTTAGGTGGAGACATGCTTATTCGAAATCTTGGAGTTGTCACTGGACTTTGAGGTGGGACATGAATTCTTCGAGGCGTAGTTGGTGCCGATGAAATATTATTTATTGCTCTACCAAGAATAGGAGTACCAAAATTATAATTTTGTTGAGGTCGATTATTTGGATTATTTGTTGTTGATGTACTTGTTCCTCCACCACTTGAACCTCCATCCGATTGAGTTTGATGATGATGAAATAATAATGGATTATGTAAAATTGGATTCTCTGTAAATGCATCTCGATTTGATGCACCAACAGCAACAGGTCGATGATATGGATAATCTTCGATATAATCCAAGGGCAACCTTCCAATATTATTAAATCGACTTAATTGTGGCGGAGGTAAATCATCCAAATTTATGCTATCCGTCGAAGGCGAAGATTCTGTATCATTTTTATCCATTTCATCCAAAAGTAAAAGATAACTTGGAGTTGGATGAATAATTAATCGAGGAGAAGATTTAGGGGTATCGGAATTTCGAATTTGTTGTTGATATGGATTATTTGTTGTTGGACTTATAATTGGTGATGACATTGCCGCAGCATAACTTGAAGATGGATTAACATGAAATCCGAAATCTTTTTCAAATGATCGTTTAGGACTTCTCGAAATTGAACCTATAAATGAACTGGATGGCGTTGTAGGGGTTGGCTCTCGAAGGGATTCATCTGATGGTGGACGAGTTGGATCACCATTCATTGGCGATGTTGGACTATAAAAAAAAATGAAATCAAATTTACTTTAATCGATTTTGATGATTGAAGAATGTTTAAAAATGTTAATAAAAATTTATTATTAAAAGGCAAACAAACGATTAGAAGAAAAAAGAGATCCATTTGAGATTATGAAATGCGGAAAATAATTACCGGAAGTCTAACCATTAAAAACTTTGGAAATCTTTAAAAGTTTTAATAAAATTTTATCCTTTTTTTGCTTTACTAATTCCAAAAAATCCGAGCATTTATAAAGCTTTAACGCGAGAATTTTTTTATTCATTTTTTGCTATTCGCATTTAGACTTCCAATAATATTTTTTTGTGATTAATAACAACATTTTTTTAAAGTCACCAAAACCTCAAACGTTTTTAACAAAAGTTATAAATTAATTATTACAAACAAACAAAATTGTTAAAATTAAACAACAAACACAAAAATACACTCAAAAAATATATTAATTTGTTATTTTAACGCTTTTTTTCTTTTCTTTTTTTCACGCTTTTCTGACCTTTCAATAATTTCTTCAGCTCCATAACTTTGATTATTATCATTTAATGATGGAATTAAAATTTCCACTTCTTCCGGCCTTCCTCTTCCCCGTCGAACGCTCAAAGGTAATTGTTGCATTTCTCGAAATGGAGATGTATCATCTCGAGTGGCTGAACTTGAATGCCTTTTAGCTCTTGCAGCTCGTTGCCGAGCTTTTTCATATGCACTTAATGGAGAAATATCTGATGCTCCAATTTCAAATGGTGAAACACTTTTTCGTTGGGGACCAAGGTTTGGAGAATTATTTCGTTTAGATGAATTTGTTGTGGCTGTTGGAATTTCTAAAAATTTTGATCCAGCTGATTTAGCTGAATTTTTTCGACTCATTGAAGCAGATTGCTTTCGACTTCGACTAAAATAATGAAAAATTTAATTTGAAAAAATTGATTGAAAAAAAAAGATGTTTACCTTCCAGAATCTCGAGCTGATTGCCAATCGCTATTTGTACCTGAGCGGCTTCGAGATGGCCTAAAAATTAAAAATAACAAAAGTTTTTTTTTTTTAGAAAAACAGCATTCATGTTTTTGGAATCAAAAAACTATGTGTCTTGAATTCTAATAGCGAAAATTTCTAAACTTTTGTTTGCGGGTTCTTCACTACCCATTTTTTAAAAATAAATTGTAAGATTTTTTAATTATAAAAAAGACCGAAAAAAAGTTATTTTTTTTTTAGAAAAAAAAGATAATGTATTTGTAAAAACAAAATATTTGTAATCCTTAGTCTCTTAATAAAAAATTTGTAAAACTATCGAGCTGGAACTCGAAGTCACAAATTTTTTTGAGTAAAATACAATTATTTTATTTTATTAAAAATCTTACACATTTGAAGTGGATTCAGTTAAATCTTGTTCATCGGTAATAAAAGAAGAATGATCGTTATCATCCGATGGTCGAGTAACCTCATCTTCGCTTGCTTCTGAATCCGTAGATAATTCATCTTCTTCAATTTTTTGTTCGGAATCCAATGGATTTGTTGTTGTTAATTCTTCGGAAGGTTCTCTCGGAGCTAAACCCAATCGTTTTCTAATAATTTTTTCTTTTAATTCATTTTCTGCTTCCCAACCAATACAAATTAAAAATTTATTCCACCATGAAAGTTTCACCGCGGGAATTATATCTGCATTTGTTAATCGCTTTTCAATAAGTAATTTTTTTTGTTGTTGATTATTTAAATTATTTTCATCATCATCTGAATTTTCGACTTCATTCACGGAACCCAATGAAGGAATAAAAGGATGATGAGGAGTTTTAATAGAATTTTTTGCTGTAAGACCTGGGCCACCCATAATTCGATTTTGTTGTTGCTGTCGAAGGCGGCGTTTTTCACTCGATGATACCGAAGCCGAAGTATTATTTTCTTCATCCGATGGAAGACTTTCAATTTTTTTGAGTGGAGATATGGATTTACTTTTATCTTTTTTGGGTGAAGATTTATGAAAGACGATGGGTGGAACTTGATTGCTTCCCCGCCTACGGCGTCCAGCAAGTTCAAAGATTTTTTTCTTTTCTTCTGTTCGCTCCTGCAAAAATAATTATAGAAAATAGTTTAAAAAAAGAAAGGTAAATTTACGATAAATTTCGGATTAAAAAAGCACAAAAAAATTTATTTATCAAAGTTTTTTATAAAAAAAAACAAACAAATAATTTAAAAAAAATAAACTTACGTGAACGAGTTGTTTAGTTAAATCATGATTGGCTTGGCGGAGGCCAGAAACAAATGTAAGTAAAAAATAAATTACGAGGCTAAAAATAAAATAAAACAAAATAAATAAAGGTTTTTTTTCTCAAAATATTTTTAGCAGTTGTTTATGTTTTTTATTGAACAAAAAAAATTGAGGAGGTGTAATAAATTAAAAATAAATGAATTTTTCTGTGACATTGGGTCATTAATTTAAAAAAAGTGTATTTTCTGTTTATACGAACGAAACTTTTAAACACATAAGTTTTTTAACTTCCGCGTGAATTAATTTGTGTTTCGAGAAAGAAAATTTTTAATAATCTTCTAAAGTTATGAATAAATTTGTAAAGTAAAATTTTAGGATTTGCAAAAAAAAAACACTCTTTTTTTCTTTCTTTTTTGCCTTTTTTTGATTTTTTTAAATGCATTTTTGAGTATCGCCTCGATTATATTTCTATTTTTGCAAGACTCATGTTTGATAATCAGAAAAACTTTAAAATTTACAAAAATATATTTTTTTTGATTTCTAAAATAAAAAAATTCATTTTTTATTTGTTTCTTGAATTAATTAGCAAAATATGTTTGCGTCTCGTTGCAATCTTTTTTCTTTTCGCTGTGAGAGTTTAAATTTAGCTATGATGATAACTTACATTAATAAAATAAACAATGGAATTACAATACCAGGGGAAATAACCATTCCCAATGCATCGACAACAGGTTTAGGCAAATTATTTTTTACGACATCTTCCAAAATTTCATAAAATGTTTGTCGATTTGAAAATGGCCCACATGCTTTTGAAGGGCGTTGCGAAGCCATAACATATCCAAATGGAATAGTTGAAACAAAAAGCATAAAAAGTAATAATAATAAATAAAAATTTGATGACCGTGATGCGCGAAAGATTTGTCGTGAAGGCATATTACACGTCATTACAGCCCATCCACGAATATACATCATAATTATAAGTTTTATATTATTTATCATTGGTAACATTGGAACAAAAAATACTCCCAACCACATGAGAGATTGATTATTAACTAAATGTAAAACATTTTCAGCAACTTTAAATTCACCATATTCAGGCTATAAAAAAATATGGGGGAATTATAAATAATTTTTTAGAAATATTATTTATTTGATTTATTTTGTTTACATTTGATTTTTTTGCAAAGCTTAATTAACAAAATTAAATAAAGATAAATTTTTTACAAATCATTGTTAAAGGAATTTTTATTAAAAAGGTTGAAAATTAGGCAAATACTTTTTTTGTGAGGATAATTTGCTTATTTTGTAAATAAACTTTGTCCTTGGGTTTTTATTACAAAAAAATTTCGTTTTAGATGCCAGACAAAAAATTAGTTATTATTAATAATTATAAAACCCATAATTTTAAAAACTTTAATATTTGCTATATCATATTTGGGTTTGCAATATTTTTTCCAAGCCCATAATTAATTTTTTTTTAAATTATCCTAAGGCAATAAAAATTGCAAATTATTCCTTATTTTTTTTCGGAATGATTTGCTTATTTTTATTTTTAAAACTTTGATACACAACTTTTTTTCTTTAATTTTATTTTAAAGCATCCTAAAATTTGAGGAACTAATTTTGATTCTTTGAAAATTTAAAAAATTTAATTTTTGTTTATGATTTTAATAATTTTTGAAATTGTCAAAACTTACAAAAGTTTTTTCCATATTCCAAAACCACCATGGATTTAAATAACGAACAAATAAACCTCTTAAAAAATCAATGAATATTACTGCCACCACAGTGATAACCAAATCGGTGGTAATTAATTTAGCTATTTCTTGTCCAATTAAAGTTTCCCAACATAAATCATCATAATATTCAGCTTGATGGCTTTGAGAATAATAACTGGCTGCGGTGGGTTTGCCAGTGAAATTTAATTCTATTGGACCTGGAGTGGTTCTGGCTGGTCCTGGAGACCAATCACTGCTTGGCCCAAGTGGACGACTTTCATAAACCGTTCCATTTCCATTATCAACGGTTTTCTTTCCAATCAATACGATGGCTTTGGGATTAGAAACGGAGATATCTATTGGTCCATAATGTGGATATACCTGAAAATTATTAGAGAAATATTTTTATGCGCTCAAGAAGATTTTTTTTCTTCGGATGATGTCCGAAACGAAAATTTTTGATAAATAAAAATTTTGCTTCAAAACAATCTATTAATTTTACCGAATTTTTACAGTGTTTTAAAATTAAAAATATTAGGTATAAAAAAATTTTTAATGAATCATGAAACGAAAATTCTATCTTTAAAATTTTCGTGACAAGACTCATAAACTCTTTTTTTTATTTTTTTAATGAGTAAATATTTCTTCTTTTTAATTTTTGCTTACTGTGGTCCAAATAGTTGGAATTGGAGTTGTCGTCGTCGATGTAGAAGTTGTCGTGGCTGCCGTGGTTGTTGTAGTTATTAGTGGTGGCAAATATGGATTTTGTCTATTTTGATATTGCTGTTGCTGTTGCTGCTGCTGATATGGTAATTGTGGTTGCGGAGGAGGAGGAATGGGAAATCTTGAATAATAATTTGTTCTATTAAATCGATTATCATATGGCGAGGAAGTAATATCATATGGATAAATTTGTCGAGGATTTCGTTGACCTTGAATATAATATTCATTGGCTTGAAGATTGTTCTTTTGTCCGGGTGCAAGATTTTCAAAGAATATCGGTTTCGGTGGAGAACCCATTTCAGTTTCCAATTTTCTTAACATCAAAAATAAGGATAAAATGAGAGTGAAATGATTTAAAGAAAATAAAACCAAAACTCTGAAAATGGAAAAAAATTATTTTTTAAAGGAATTTTAGTTTTTTTTTTAGGAACTAAGAATTGCAGGATTTTTAGCTATCAATAAGTTTCGGAACGAAAAAGTTTACAGTAACGCTTTTTTAATTTTATTCATAAAATTTTTAGTTTAAAGTTTTCTTGAAAATTTGCATTTATTCCTTTTAAAAAATTTTAAAAATGTGAGTTTTAGAATTCTTTTATTGTTTACTAGGCAAGAAGCGGCGCTCCGCGCCGCCATGTCTATTAATTAATTTATTTTTTTTACATAAAATTTAGTTTATATATTATTTACAATACAAAAATTTGTAGAATTTTTTATTACATATAACTATTTTATAATTTTAACTTTATAACAAACATATTACATAGAATAAATAAAGGATTTTATTAATAGAAAATTAAGAGAACTTTAAAGTTTGTTTTTGAAAGTTGAGAGAAATTTTGGAGTTGTTTGTTTGAAGTTGATAAAAGTTTTGAAGTTTGTTTTTCGAAGTTGAGAGAAGTTTTGAAGTTAACATAGACTAAAAACAAAACATTATTTTAATAATAATAATAATAATAATAATAATAATAATAATAATAATAATAATAATAAACTAACAGTTTCACCAGAATTACACCAACGTAGATAGTGGATAAGCCAGCATAATAAATTTTGAATTGAAATTTTCGTTCATGTATTGAGATCATAATATAATTTTGAGATGGCGAAACAAATTCTGAATTTGAAATAAGCGATCAACAATGAAGAGAATGTCCTAAAAACAAACAAAATAACAAAATAAAATATTAAGAAAAAAAACTTACTGTCCATCAGAATGCCTTCTTGGTATAAAGTTGAATGAATGAATATTTTGTGAGAATAAAGATGCTGCTTGGTGTTTGCTCCTATCTGAAATAAAAAAGAAAATAAATAAAAATAAAATAAAAGACTTACCTCCTGCTCCAACTCTCACCCAACTCCAAAACGCTGCATACCCTGCAGTAGGGGACCACCATAAAGGTGGTTTAAAATAGATCCTCCGAAGAGTTCGTCAATTAAGAAATTGGTTAAGTATAAATAATTTGCCACGTATTTTATAAACTAAAAATTTGCCACCATATCGTTTTTACGCCGCTTTACCTCCTAATTAATTATTTCCTTGTAAACATAATTTTTAACTTTATTATTCATTCGCTGTTGTCCGAAATATATTTTTAATGCAGACCACCTTTTTACTCGAGAACATGCAACGTACATTTGCCCATGATTAAAAACGTCTTTTCGCAAATCAATTCCAACAATTTCAAATGTTTGGCCCTGGCTTTTATTAATGGTCATAGCAAATGCTATTTTCACCGGAAATTGTCTTCGAGCCAATGTGAAGGGATAATTTTCTTCGTTATAAAGTAGAATTCGATGAATCATGACAACGTCACCTTTTTTATCACCAGTTAGAATTTTGCATTGCAATGTATTGTTCATTAAGCCAATAACCAATAGTCTTGTTCCATTGCATAATCCTTCCGTCTGACTAAGATTTCGAATGAGCATAATTACTGTATTTTTTCGTAAACGCAGTTCATGAGGTGGTAATGATGGAGGATTTAAGCTGTTTAAATATTCTTGGGTTAAAAGTTCTTGCAAAGCTTCACCTTCGATTGCCGAATCGATGCTACTATATATTTTTTCGCCTTCTGCAGGTAACATTGCGACTACATCGGTGTTTAATTCATCAACATCTGCATTTCTTGCCGAAAGAATAGCTGAATTTGAAACATCATTAAAACGATTTTGTCTGATTAAATTACCGTATACTTCTTCAACTAAATCGTTTTCAGTAATAAAATCGGTAGGTATTTCAAAATTGTCATTTTCATCGTTTATTTTACCTTCGCCGATTTCTAAAAGATATTTTGCAAATTCAGTTTCTTCAGCATCAGCGCGCATGTTTTGGTGTAATTTAAATTGTTCAAAATTTTTCCATAGGTTGCTGAATTTAATTGATAAATTTACACATTCAGAGCGTGTTCCGTTTTTTCGAACAGGTAATAGTTGACGGAAATCACCACCAAGTACAACAATTTTACCACCAAAAGGTTCATCAATTTTAGTAAAATCCCGTAAAGTTCTATCCATAATTTCAAAAGCATATCGTGGTGCCATTGGGGTTTCATCACAAATGAAAACATCTGTATTTTTCAAATTTTCTGCTTGTTTTGTTTTTGGGGTTAAAATTGAATTTGAGTCCGAATAGAGAGGAACAGGTAACCCAATAGTTTTATGAATAGTTTTTCCACTTGGTAATAAAATTGCAGCAATGCCAGTAAAAGCCATAGTTTGAACTTTTTTACCTTTAAAGCGTAACAAATGCCATAATGTTTTATAAACGTAAGTTTTTCCAGATCCTCCTGGGCCGTCAAGATAATAAAGTTTTTGGGAATTTTCATTCATATTTTCGCTTGCATTTAAAATTTTATTAACAATTTCCTTTTGCTTTTCATTCATGGTGGCATACATTTGTTCGCCGATAGTTTGGTCAAATGAGGGATCATAACAATCATATTCATCGTCGAAATTAATATTTTGATCCATTGTTGGGAAATCGGCTATTGTTTTGTCTTCATTTTCTAATAACCTGATAATTTCTCGATAAGCTTTTTGGATTGCAGTCTCTACGGGCATTGAAATAGCAAAGTCTTGTGCCATGTCTTCTTTGAATTCCTCCCATAAATCTTGTGGCGCTAATGGTGAGCAATGAATTAAAAGTCGGATAAATAAAGAACGCATTTGGTATGGTAACAATGAAACTCGAGCTTCGGAAAGAACACGATACCATTCTTTATCGTCTTCAACCAAACCCAATTCTAAGCAAGCTTCAGTAAAAGTTTGATAAATTTTTTCATCAACAGTTTTCAATTCATCGTAACTTGTTGCACCTTTGACATGATTTAAAAGGATCCGAAGATGGAATAATTCTTGATTTGTGGGAGAAACGGTGTACATTCTGCCGAGATTATTAAAAGCACCTTTACGTGTATTCCATTGAAATTTATTTGTTGTTTTATCTTTACCCCAAGTGAAATGTTCGGGTATTTCGCCATAAAAATAGTCTTTTGCTTTAGGATCTCGTTTGTTCAATTCAAAGTAATCCATTAACATTGTATTTTTATCTAAAGCAGCTTGTAAACCATCAATATTTTCTGCGTCAATAAAATTTACACTTTGTTCATTTGGTAAATGAAGGGGAAGTCGAGTAATAGAATGGCTTTTTCCATGCAATTCGAATTTAAAAATTCTCCAAGCTGCTTCTGCTGCACCCATATAACGGCTATTTAAAAATGATTCACATTCGTCATATTGGACAACACCATCAACAATTTTAATAGCAGCTGCATCATGACCTTTAAAAATGTATTTGTACAAATATTTTACTGCTTTTATGGATGAAACAACTTCAACATTTATATGACAATTCATTAAAAGTAGGAGATTTGGGCAATGAGGAACGACATATTTGTTATCAATGACAAATCCTGAATTTTTTGTAAAGGATGTTCCGTTATCAGGTCTTGCATATGTTGGATAAGCATCTTCATCAAGAGTTGTTTCTTCTTGGAAATTTTTAGGGAAACCTTTTGAACATTTTCCATCTTTTTCACATCGAAAACCGCAAGGCCCATGAATCATGTGAGTTGAAACTAAATTGAACAAATTTGGGAATTTTTCTTGATCAGGTAATTGTGCACTTATATATCGATTAATTACTTCAGCTGTTCGCATTTTATAGTCACCTTCCAAAGTTACCAACAAATGAGCATGTGGAAGGCCTCTTTTTTGGAATTCAATAGTATAAACGTAAGCTTTACACTCACCAAAATAACCCTTTTTTTCAATCAAATCGACAACGAAATTTAATTTTTGTTTAAATACTCTTGCAATGAGATCAGGTCTATCGGCAGATGTTTGTCCTGGTAAAAGATTTTCAACGATTTCGGGCCAATTTGGATTGCAAGTCATCGTAACAAACAAATCGGGTTTTCCAAGTCGGCGAACAATAGCCATTGCATCTTGATAAACTTGTTCCATATAACGGGGTGATCCTGTATGAGTTGATGGTAAGATTATTTTGGTACCAATGGAATTTGCATTGTTATCTATTTGGTGTTTTTTCATGAATGCATCAATATTCGCATAACTGTCGCGGTAAATTTTATTTTGATTTTTTCGAAGGTATTCAACTCTTTCTTTGATAATTTTTAAAGCTGTGTCAACTAACCATTGTTGAAAAAGACGACCACCATGTAAAACTGCATTGAATTCACCGTCTCGGATAGAAATTTTAAATTTGGCGTAAGCGCCGCGAGTCAAGTTTTCATTTTTCTTACCAAATAATTTTTTCATTTCATGGTGCCATATAGGTTGACCGTAAGGGAAGAAAATGGGATAAAGCCATGGTTCAACATTTTTATCCAATGCATTTACAGTTTTTAAATGACGACCTTCTTTATCGTAAATTGTAACGTATGAATCGGGGATTTCGCCGTCATCCGATGTAGCAAAAACTGCAGCAACTTCATTTGATGTTTGCAAATTAAAACGGCGTGGATCGACACCTTTTTTAAGACTAAAATGCATTGATAAATTTAAAGGTGGAGTTCCATTTTGAGCAGCCAAACTTTGTTGCATTTCATATTGCTCATACATCATTTTAAAAGCTTGGGCGTGACAATTTATTTGGCTCAAGGTAACCGACAAAATTTTAGTGATTTCGGTATTGAGATTTGAAAAAGTTTGTAAACGGGTTTCTGCTGCTTCAAGTGGATCTGTAAAATATAGTTGTCCGTATGATTTAGGTTCATTTTCGGCATTTCTAAGGGCTGTGTTGATTTGATTATAAACTTGTCCTTGAACAACGAATGAATAAGGCCCTGGACGATTAATTCCAAATTTTACAATATCTGCATTAAATGAAGCAAAAGCATGTACGCTGTTATATAACCGAATATTATCTCTGAATTCTTTAATATCGAAAAGCTTTTTAAGTTCTTCAGGGTAAGGAAGTTCAGCTGATAAACTTAAGCTACTACCATGTTGACAACATAAGCTAAAAGATAAACCTTTATTGCTAACCTTTTCATTTTCAAAATGTTTTGAGCTACAATGGGTGCATTCAAAGTTCATGGGTCCAAGATAATGTTGTTGCGTATCATCGTCAATTTCTTTGCCTCCTGCAGCTAATTGATTTTTTGGTCTACGTTTATTTCTCATGGCAGTTTTATTTTGTTGGTTTCTTTCAGTTATTTCAGCTTCAGACAGTGTTAATCTTTTATTTTGCATATGATTACGCATGCTTTCATTTTCAGCCTCTTTTTCAGCTTCTGATAAAGTGGATCTTCTCTCTTGCAACCGTTTTTTTTCATCTTGTTTCTGTTCCTCTGGCATATTTGATCTACGGTTTTTATCATACTCAGCTCTACGTCTTTTTAGATCAGCTTGATGAATAGCTTCTTGCGAAGCAGTTCTTTTTATAGGTTTCCTTCCCATTGGTTAAACAAAAGTAAGACAAAAAAATAAAAAGAATAAAGATATATAAATTCTCCCGAAAGAGTTAATGCTTAAGATCACCGAAGTTACCTCAAGGTAGTGCTTAAGACCGCCGAAGAGATCCCAAGGTATGAATGGTTTTAAGGCCCAAGTTACCTTTAAAAACAAAATTTCGTTTGATAGCAAAATCAGGTTTTTGCTGTGAGCTATTAGCAAGAGAGCTTCAAGGTCACCGTTTGCGAGCAAGTTTGCAAAATTTATTTGAAGCTTTTTGCTTCTGCGCTTTTATTGGGTTTTTAAGTATATGCAAATTAAATTCAAATAGGCGTATGAAAAAAGTTTTACTATTTTTTATTTTCATTCAAATTATAATTAGGTTTTCTTCCTTTAGATGAAACATTTGCAAGTGGATTGGATCCTTTGGGTATATTTGGATCTTTCTTTGGATCTTGGATCTTTTAGCATATTTGGATCTTTTAGTATATTTGGATACCTCACATTCAACCGCCGCTCATCATCGCTTCGTTTTTATGCAATGAAAATTTCTTACTTTGAGGTTTCATTCAAATATTATGTAAATTTTTTTCATTTATTTTTCATTTTCCCATGGAAGATTTCCATGTGAGTACAAACACACACTCAAAATTACTAGGAAGGATTATTCATCTTTTAGGCAAAATTACTGTAAAAGAATCAAAACATCACCATTCAACATGTCATCCATATGAACTCAACATTCCAAATGATCTCCTTGAAACTGTTCCTACTGCTGAGGTATTTAAACGACCAGAAGCTTATCCTGAAGTTCGTGTTAGACAACCTATTATGCCTTTCGCAAGTGTTGAAGAAACCGAAAATTTTGATCCACAAGATAGAATGGGTTTTACTGATCTTGGACGTCTCACTTCTGCTGTGGAACTTGGTGAAACTATGATTGCTAATGCTAAGAACTCCAATCTCGCTGACGTCTTCTTCCAAACAAATGATGGCAAAGAAGTATATTCAAGCAAATTTCTTCTTTATGGTCAATCTGAAGCTTTCAATGATTTGCTTGATTCAGCAACACCAACTTCCAAGAAGATTCGGATCAATTACCCTGCTGATGTTATTAGCAAAGCTATTCAATTTCGTTGTGGAAAGGTTTCATCAATCAAAGGCTATGAAGCATCTTTATTCAAGTTTGCCAATGAATTCTCACTCACGAAGCTCAAAGTAAGTTATCGCTTTTTTTATGTGTTATTACATACATATGAATAATGTCCTTTTCTCGTTTAACTGTCTTTCATTTTACTGTGCCATACTCATGTATAATCTCTTTTAGGATGAATGCATCAAAGGAATTGAAAGTACTCAACTAACAGCTGAAAACGTCTGTGCGCTTACAATCATCGCCTATCAACAAGAACATGAAATCTTCAAACTTAGATGTTTCAAATATTTGAAAGCTCACCGACAAGACTTTGGTAAAGAAAAATTGAAGCAATTATTGCCTATTGATATTGTTGTTGATGTTCTGGAATACTACTGTCTTGCTGCTTAACTTTTTATGTATTTGCTTTGTTCATCTTTGTTTATGTTTTACTATTTTTACGTTGTTCTCATATTTTGAGTATTCATTATTACCTTTTCATATTTATGAATTTGTTGTTTATGTTTAATAAAAGAAAAATTTCTTGTACATTGTTTTTTCATTAAAGTGAACGAGTTTGTTGTCTTGTCTTGTACTAATTATTAACCATAACGATCATTGGATGATAGCGGAGCCGAAAAATAAATTTCGAACTGTTGGTTCACAAAAAAAAAAAGCTATCTGCAACTTTATAATCAAAAACACGTTCCAGCAACCCAACAAAATCTTTTATTAGCTTCCACAATCATAGCTGCAAAAACAATGATGTCCATAAAAGTTTGCAACAACAACAAAAAAATCTTAAAATTGCATGTTTGTTTGTTTTTGCAATCGTCATTTTCCATTCTTACATATTTTTAGAGTATCCCTCCTCTCTTACATCATCATTATAAAAAAGGGAGAAAGAAAGCATTCCAACAACAAAAAAACTCTCAAGTGCTTTCCTCCAAAAATAATGTCCGTCAAAATAAATGTCCACCATCAAAAAAAGCGAATGCAAAAACAAAGTTTATTTTTAGAAACAATAACTATCGCATTTATTAATATCTCTTTTTACAACAAGAAAAAGCAACAGTAATTTATACAAACAAAAAACAACAAAAAAGTTAATATTATTAAACAGGTAAATCACAAGAAAATGGCACATTCAATCATCATTTGTAATATATGAAACTTCTTAATCATCATCAAGTATAATAACATCAGGTTCAAGTTGTTTACGATGGTTGAGTTCTTTAGAAAGTAAACCATAAGAAGGATCAGCGAATGAAAAGGAAAATACGGAATTTGCATAAGGAGGATCAAGTGCTATAACATCATCATCGTCATCTTTGTGATCAGGTTGTATGGAATTGATGACTTCTTTAGAAAATGAACCAATAGCAGCATCAGTTGGAGAAATGACAGATACAGCACGATGAGAAACAAAAGCAACACCATCATGATTTTCATGAGTAACAACACCAGGTTCTTTTGAAGTTGATGCAATAGCAACATCAGCATATGGACGAGAAGTTAATGAGGTACTAGCAACAGGAGAATCAAGAGCAACGTCATTTTCATCGTCAAGAGTTATGATATCATGCTGTTTGGAATTGTTCAATTCTTTAGAAGTTGAAGCATTTGCATTATCAGATGATTGAATGACAGCTACAGCAGCAGGTGGAGAAGAAAGAGATTCGTTATCATTGCCATAAAGAGTTCGAAATTCAGAAGTTAAAGTAGTTGTTTCCTAAAATATGTGATGTAAAAACGTGTGAAGGAAATAAAGGACAAAGACAAACATTCATAGATTCTTCAACATCTTCCACTTCTTCATCATACTCTTCATCATCGGTACTAATAGTAAAATAACTGATTTCCTTAGGATCAACTTGAGATAATAATTGCATTTGTCTAACGCTTTCCTAAAAAAGTTAATACATCAAACAAAGTTAAGGATCAAAAAAGTAAATAACAAACCTCCCATTGTTCCATTTGTTCCATTTTAATATCAATTTCTTCTGGCATAACCGCTAAATGTTCGAATTCTGTTGCATTTCCATTAATTCGTTTAACAAGAGCAACTAATTTAGTCCACATATCTGTATGTTCGAATGCTTTTTTAGCTTCATTCATGTAAGAAATAACAGCATAATATGCTCCTAAAAACGAAAGAAGTAAAATTTGGTAAATAATAACAATACTAAAAACGTACTATTTTTGCTACCATATTCTTTAACATACGATGATGGAATAATATCTTCAATATCTTGGATGTCGCTAAAAAACAATGATAACATAAAAGAAGGTTAATAATAAAGTGAACAAACATTTCATCATTAACGAAATTGTTGAGAGCATCATTGATCAAAGCAAATCTCGGATCTTTGAAGATCATTTCTTTACGTTGAATATGGAATGAAGGAGCAAACTTGTGTCGACGATTTTCAATGACATCCCATCTTTCACCAAAAGCTTCCATTTCATCCATAGAAACTTCTGAAACCAATAATCATCAAACGGAATGAAAAAGAATAAAGCGATCATACCAGTATCATCAAGTTCAGGGATGAATGCATTTAAATTGAAAAAAGTGGCAGGATTGAATCTATGATAAGTTCGAATCTAAAAAAAACACGTATCATATTCATTTTGAAAGCCAAGGAAACGTGTAACACTTACACCTGGAGCCCATCCAATATTTTCATAAACAATTTCAATATCCATAAGTTCTTCATTATCAACGATACTTTCTTGACATCTTTGACCTATAATACAAGCACATATCAGTAAGCATCAAAAAATCCAAAGCGTTGAAGAAAAGAAAAAAAACCCACTGGTAGATGGAGCAGGATCAGGTGGAATAGGAGATGGAGGAGATTCTAAAAAGTTAGGTAAAATTAAAAGTTAAAAGAAAGCATGTTCAGTTACTCACCAGTTGTTTGTTGCTGCATAACTTCATCTTCTTCATCATCACTAATAACAATAACTTCAATCATTTTTGATTTTAGCTGATAATCGGTTAATGTTGTCACCTGAAATAATGAGGATTTTAGAATGTTAAAATAAAGAAACGCGAGAGGTTGTTAGTCAAAAAAAAATTAACAAAGCTTCGACGAAACTTTTTACTTTGAGCAAAAAAGCAAAAAATCAATCCTTCCTAGTAATTTTGATTGTTATTTCGTGCCTGGAAATGCTTCATGGGAAAATTCAATAAAAATGAAAAAATTAACATAAAATTGAATGAATGTGCGAGAATGAAGTTTGCTTTTCATTACATAAAAATGAAGCGGTGAAGAACGGTTGTTTTTGATTTTGAGTTATTTAAATATGTTATTAAAGGATACAAATATTCCCAAAGGATCCAAAAATGGTAAAGGATCCAAGATCGAAAGAGATTTGTATAAAACAACATTCATGGCCGGCCGAAGGCCGGTGGTGTAATAAATAAATGGATAATGACTTTTTTATTGGGTAGCTATTATTATTGAGGTGCTATTAAGCATTTGGTGTTTTTTTAAAGGAATTGGAGAATTGGGTAAGGAAATTCGTTACCGGGTGGAAAAACATTAGGTTTATGAGATGAAGATCTTATATACGTACTATGAGAAAGATGAAGAACCATGCAATAACATTTTAAAAAGTCATATTGTTAAGAAAAAGTTGCGTAAGGAAAAAAAGAAAACATTTGTATTGCATAAAAATGAAGCGCTTGAGAGTTGCGGTTGATTTTGAAGTATTCAAAGTTGAATAGGATCCAAATATACTGAACGGATCTAAATATGGTAAAAAATCAAAATGCAAGGACATTGTGATTAAAATATATAATATGCCGGGCCGAAGTCCTGCATTTTCCATTCTGTTGGATAAGGTGGTGACTTTTATTTCGTTCAGTAAACATGAAAAAAGATCTAATTAATTTAGAGATGGTATAAAGTTTAAATTTTGGGTATTTTTGGAAACGGATAAGATGATATAAAATTAGGAAATGCATAATGAAGTATTTATATCGCGGGCCGGAGGCCCGCGTGTTGCCTAGTTGAAGCTTTAAAAAACGTGGAATGCTTGAAAATCATGCTTGCAACCTGCAATTATAGCTGAGGGAAGCTTGAATGAGACAGTCAGACATTCGAAAAAATTAGCATTGCTTTTGTCTTTCGTTTGTTTCCATCAAAAAAAAACTTTGCCATTTTTGTTGTTTCAAAGTTTTATTCTTCGTCTTTCACTCATCTTCTGTTTTTGCGTCAATCAATTCTCAAAAAAAGTAAATCAAAATGGCTGCTCCTGCTGCTTCAAGATCTGGAATATTTATTGTTAGTGCAAAACGTACAGCTTTTGGAACATTTGGTGGTAAACTCAAGGATCATTCAGCTACAGAACTTGCTACCATTGCTTCACGTGCTGCATTACAAAGTGCTTCAATTGCTCCAGAAAATGTTGATCATATCGTTTTGGGAAATGTTATCCAATCATCAAAAGATGCTGCATATATTTCTCGTCATACTGGATTAAAGATTGGACTTCCAATTGAAACTCCTGCTCTTACTATTAATCGACTATGTGGATCTGGATTTGAAGCAATTGTTAATGCTGCTCATGTATGTTTCTTAGCTACTATTTCATTAACTAAATTAACTTTTCGTTTTTAGCAAATTATCGTCGGTGATTCCAATGTCGTCATTGCTGGTGGATCTGAAAGTATGTCTCAAGCACCTTTTGTTGTACGTGATACTCGTTTTGGAACAACTCTTGGAAAACCCATCGAAGTAAGCTTTTCTTCATTGTTTCTTATATGTACATTACTCATTTTTAGTTTGAAGATAGCTTATGGACAGGCTTAACTGATCAATATATTAAGACTCCAATGGGATTAACAGCTGAAAAACTTGGAGCCATGTATAAACTTACTCGTCAAGAAGTGGATGAATTTGCTCTTCGTTCACAAACTCGTTGGAGATTAGCCAATAATGCTGGTTATTTCAAAAATGAAATCGTTCCTATTACAATCAAAAGCAAGAAAGGTGAAACTCAATTCCTCGTCGATGAACATCCTCGTGAAACAACTATTGAAATTTTAACAAAACTTACTCCTGTTTTCAAAAAAGAAGGTCTTGTAAGTGCTGGTAATGCTTCGGGTATTTGTGATGGTGCTGCCGCTGTTGTAGTAGCAAGTGAATCAGCTGTTGAAAGTATGCATCTTCATCCTCTTGTTCGTCTGGTGGCTTGGCATTCAGTTGGTTGTGATCCATCTATTATGGGTATTGGTCCTGTTGAAGCTATTCGAGGTGTATGCAAGAAATCTGGTGTTCCATTAGAAAAGATTGATTTGATTGAAGTTAATGAAGCTTTTGCTGCTCAATGTCTTGCCGTTCAAAAAGAACTCAAAATTGATGGAGATCGCTTCAATGTTAATGGTGGTGCTATTGCTCTTGGACATCCTCTTGCTTCATCGGGTACTCGAATCACTGGTCATTTGGCTCATGAAATGAAGCGACGTGGTGCAAAATATGGTATTGGATCAGCTTGTATTGGTGGCGGTCAAGGTATTGCTGTACTTCTTGAATTAGTATAAATCATATTTTTGTATTGTATGAATAGTCTTCTTTTGTCTAATTGTAATGTCATGTAAAATGTGCTTAGGATTATAATAAAATTACTTGGGAAAACTCACTTTGTTATTTTACTCACTTCTTTATTAATAACCTCACTTTGTTATGAAAAAAATTCTTGTAACAGTTTTCTCCCAAACGTTTGAAAGTAAAGCTGTAAAAGTATCTAAGAGATTTTACAAATTTAGCTATGGATTTCAAATTCATAATCTCATTAAGGTTCTGTTTGGCTTTGGCATGACCTTATTATTGCTCACTTGCTTTTTTACTCCTAGCAAAGGTTAATCAAAATGAATTGGCAACATTCAGATCTCATTAAAGCTTGTAAAATTCTTAACAGAATTTGAAAGCTAACAATTAATCAATTTAAGGGATTATCAAAACTTAGCATAACCTTTTGAATAAGCAACAAACAGCGAGACAAAAAGTGAAACACGAAACGAAGTGATAGTAGCTCAAATACTTTATTAGAAACAAATTTTTTTATTTAAATGTTACATAAATGAAACACAAAACAAACAGATATATTATTATTTTAAGTTAAACCAACAACAACAGAAAAATCCCAAACAATACATAGAAAAAACAAAGTAAAGAATGGTTAGAGAGCAACATTTAAGCATCATCAAGGAAGAAGTAATTTCCAGAGCTTTTTTGTTCCACATCTTTGACAGAATTGTATTTGTTGATTCTCGGTCTATGGGATTCATTATCACGTCGGAAAGAGATATCCAAATGTTTGAGGAAAGAATTCATGCCATTCAGCAACGATTGAGGAGCATTTGCTTTCGTTTTGATTGCAGGTTCACCTTCAATAACAATAACACGATCAGCAAGATAAGTACTCATAATGAAATCGTGTTCAACCACAAAAGCCGTTTTCTTTGAATGAAGAATATGACTAAAAAACGAAACAAATGAGAAAAAGTATCTTAACTCAAATAGCTGCTTACCGTTTGATAACTTTTGCAGCGTGTAAACGTTGCTCGGAATCCAAATAAGCAGAAGGTTCATCGATGAGGTAAACATCAGCAGGTTTTCCAAGACATAATACTATAGCAATACGTTGAAGTTCACCACCAGAAAGATTTTGAACTTCCAAATCAAGAAGGCGATCAATTTGAAGAGGATTCATTACATCAGTTTTGAATGCAGGATGATTAACCATTTGCGGAATCTTATCAAGCAAGAGATGGCGAACAAGACCTTGATGCTTCGGAGTAATCTTTTGAGGTTTGTAAGAAATATTCATTACAGGGATTTCAGTATCTTCATCATCAGGTTTAAGTTGACCAGCTAACATTCGAATCATCGTCGTCTTTCCTGTACCATTTTCTCCAAGCAATACGATAATTTCAGAATCAGTAAAGTCACCAGCATCTACAGACAAATGGAAATCACCAAGAGTTTTTTCACAAGCAGGATATTGGTAATGTGCATCACGTTTGATAACTTCATTTTCAAGTTGATCCGTAACTTTGAAGGATAAAGAGGATTCACTAAAAAGGGATATGGTTAACTTTGCTTTAGTTAGAAAAACATACCGGAATCTCATATTTTCAGTTGGAACAAAACCATCTAAGAAATGATTGATACCTTCGCGAACACCAGAAGGCATTGTTACAACACCATAAGCACCAGGAGAACCATAAAGAAGACAAATAGAATCAGAAAGATAATCCAATACAGCTAAATCGTGTTCAACAACAATAACATAATTATCATGACGAATCAACTCTCGAATAATTCTTGCAACATGAATACGTTGTCGAACATCCAAATAACTTGAAGGTTCATCAAACATGTAAACATCAGCTTGTTGAACGATAACCATAGCAATTGTGAAACGTTGTAATTCACCACCAGAAAGATCAACCACTTTACGATCTAATACTTTTGTAAGTTCTAATTCTGTTACAGCATAATCAAAATTATCACGATCACATTTTGACACGAGCATTTCTCTCACGGTCACTTCTTTATTCTTTAGTCCACGAGGAATTTGATCAACATATTGAGGTTTGATTAGCACCTTGAGTTTGTCTTCCAAAAAGCGAGTGAAGTAGTTTTGTAATTCAGAACCACGATAATGTTGAAGGATGGCAGGCCATTCAGGTGTGCTTGTAAAATTTCCGAGATTTGGTTTAACCATACCAGCAAGAATCTTCAAAGCTGTTGATTTACCAATACCATTAGTTCCGACGAGACCTAACACCTAAAAAGGAAGCAAAAGATTAGGAAAACGAAGATGAAAAGAGTATGTTTACTTGTCCCAAACGTGGCATAGGAAGACGATGAAGTTTGAACGAATTTGCGCTGTATCGATGAGTTGTTTCTTTTTCCAGATTACTTGGTATATTGATAATGTTGATAGCACCATAAGGACATTTCTGAAGAGGAAAATGGATTAATGAGTTGAACCAAAGACGAATAAATTGTACTAACCTTCACACACATACCACAGCCAATACATAGAATTTCAGAAATTTCAGCGATTTTTGATGTTGGTTCGACGACGATACATTGTCTACCTGAAAATGAAAGATTAGAAGCTGTTTATAAAAGAAAAAGAAAAAAATGCTTACCTTGTTTAACAATTGGACATACTTTCTTACAAGCTTGACCACAATTTTTAGGTTTACATCGATCACTATTTACAATAGCAATACGAGTTAAGCTCGTTTGAACTTTATCTTTATTTGGTCGTTTGTTCATTTTGAGATAGGTAAATTACCTGAAAATAATAATAAAGATGAAACACAAGTTTGATATTGGATGAATAAAAAAAGGAAGCTTAAAAAATGGAAGACAACAACGTTTTTTTGATTGGGAAAAAAACTGCAATGTTGTGCAACACGCAAACATTTTTTTATGGCAATGTGGAGATATTTCGCCAAAAAAGCTATGATGCAGTGAATTTGAAATTTGGTGGAGTAAAACTTGAAAGAATCGAATTTCGATATGTTTGCGAAGCTTTACAAATTACTAATTTCCCAAAATAAATTTTTTTTATAATGACTAAAGCTAGCTATAGCTTTATTAAACAGATAATAGAATGCGATTAGTTAAAGTTTACTACTAAAAGCTTGACTACCAAAAACTATTCGTGAACTTTTTTTGATTGAAAATTATGGTTGCATTTTTTTTGATAAACAAATAAAAACTTTCTAACATTGTTATTGTCTTTTCATATTTTTTTACCTAACTCAAATTTTTATTAACTTGGAACTGCTTTATGATTAGATAAATTTTAGCAGCATTGTATTAAATTTTTTGCAGAATTGTATTAAATTTTTTATTGTTTTATTGCTGCGATTGAAAATGGAAATTTTCAAAGACGCTATTGTTGGAGGCTATGTAATTCGACGACGCTCGTCTTCATTATGTCGAGTGTCATTTATGGGATTTATTTTTCCTGAAACTATAGTCATTACAGGTTATTATTTATTGAAATAAAAGCTTTTTTATAGGAATTTCCAAGTAAAATGACTAAAAATAAAAAGAGAATTGTGTAGTTTTTTGCTTTGACTATCGTATCTCCGTCAAAAAAGTTATGGTTTATGCAAAAAATACACCCTGACCGGGATTCGAACCCGGGTCTCCTGATTACCCCAAAACTTTGAGAGTCAGATATCCTGTAACCACTGGACTATCAGGGTATGGAATAATAACATTTTAAAATAAAGAAAGACACGATCTTTTTTAGAAAAAGCATTAAAAGAAGAAAATACAACAACACGAATGAGCGTCGGCACCCTATCTCTTCATTCGCGTGTCTTTTTTGTTTTTTTGATTTTTCCTTGAAGCTAGCCAAGCAGATTTTACGGCGAGCGAGCGATGTTGTGTTATTTCAAAAAATGGTGAATAAGCAAAAGATCAAAAAAACTAAAGAAGAAAAAAAACGAATAAAGTTTAAGATTTTCGGAAGCTAAAAAATGAATTCGACTTGCAACAATACCGAATTTGATAAATATTTTACTTTGTCTTATTATTCCATTTAATTTCTATTCGGCTTTTATCAAGTTTTATCATTTTTCCAATTATCTGCGAAGAAAAAATGATTAGTATTGGTTTTTTTATTCGAATGTTATGGGAATGGAATTTCACACATCAAATAAAAAATAAAAATTAAGTTCGCTCGAAACAATTGAATTTAATGGTTTTTTGTTATTATTATTTTTTCTTTCTTTCTTTATTTTCTTTCCAGATTAAAATTTAAAAAAAAGCCAACTATAAAACGAAATTTATTTCCTAAAAAAAGTTCTTTGACCTCTAATCCACAAATTTTTAGTTTAGAAAAGATACATAAATATAATTGATTATGAGCAATTCATTTGATAAACAAAATTTTAGTTTTGGTACAATTTATGAATTTTCAAGTCATAAAAATGAAAGAATATTAATTATTAATGTTCAAATTTTAAATAAAGAATTATTGCTTACACTTTTTTTTGTTATTTATTTATTTTTGTAAAACTAAAATTATTTTTTTTTCTTTTTTTCAAAGTCTCGCTTTAGCCCACAAAAAAATTCACATCTTGTGATCCCTTCATTAGTAATAGAATTAAAAGTTTGAGCGATGGAAGTCAGAAATATTATAAGTTCTGGACTATCAAGAAATCTGAAAAATAAAAATGCAACAAAAGGGTTAAATAAAAAAATTAATATTATTTTCATTCAATTTCAAACAAAGGACACCACTTTTTTCTTATAATGCATTCATGATTCTTTCATTTTCGCATATTTTTTTGTTTGTGAAATTTCGATGTTCATCTTTTTTTTGTCGTCTAAAAGTGGTCGGGTCAAACAATGGAAAAAAATTTTAAAGTGTCAATTTTTTTTTGAACCTTGAGCAACACTCCTTTTTTGCCAATAAAGAAAAAGTCAGCATTCGTTCAATTTCTTTTCTTTGTGCTTACACCTTTTTCTTTGCAAACAAAAAAAAAGCATGAATGAAGCAAAAAAATATTTAATAGGAGTGATAGGTTTATTTTTTACTTATGTATTTTCCCAAGCAACAACACCTCTCTTTTTTTAACTATAAAAAATGAGCATTCATGTTTTTTTTTTTTGCAAATTGCATTCACTCAAATTTGGCTGCAAAGGAATAAATGCTTTTTGAATATTTAAAAGTTTATTGCTTTTTTCTTTCTCTTTTTAATTAAAAAGTTCTAATTTACTTAAAAAAAATAAAGAAATTACTAAATCTCTTTTTTTTTTTGGGTTTATTTCCCATTCAATAATTAAATGTTATAAAATCAGTTATAATATGCCAGTATTTGGTTTATGTTTTACAAGCTCCTGGTGGCGCTAAAAAAATTCAAATCTGTGTTGAACATTTAAAAAATCTTACAAAAATAGAAAATACGTATCCGGTTTTATTTATCTCAAAATCAAACAACGCACCTCTTCTTGAAATAGCACAACAAATATTTAAGTCTTCTGATCTGAATATTTTAACCAATCCTCCTTCTCAATCTTTGATACAAAATTAAAAATAGCGATTTTATGGATATTTTATGGTAATAAATCGCGTTTTTACACTCATTTGGAAATTGCAAGCAAAAATATATCTGTTAAACCAACCTGCTGAAAAACAAATAAATAAAATGGCTATGAACCAAATGTAAAAAGTTCTGATGGCAATTATGATTAAGGGCCTTCTTCAGTTTAGTGGAGCAGACTTTTCCTGTTTTTTTTTTGAATAGCTTTAGAATTTTCAAATTTTAAAATTTTATACTTCAGCAAATGCAAAAAAGAAGTGATTTTATTTTCAAAAAAAAAGTTTTTATTCATTGTTTTTGAGTAAAAGTTTTTAGTAAAAAACCCTTCCACGCTAAAGTGAAGAAAATCCAAGACCACCAACAAACGATTAGGTTTGAATTATATTTTTCACAATTGTTATTTTTTTTTTATAACTTCAAAAAATGCATTTCGGATTCACTTTGCTGTGAAATAAAGTTATTGTTATTTGGATTATTGTCTATGATTTCAATTAATTTGCTTTTCATTGTTTTTATTTATTTCCATTCAATTTTAATGGAAGAACTCCATATTTTTTTAGAGTTTCATACTTCTTTCATTTTTGAATCATTTTTGTGTGGAATCCAAATTTTTGATGTTCACCTTTTTTGCGTCCGAAGTTGGTCGGTCGGTCAAACAATGGAAAAAAAAATTTAAAGTGTCAGTTTTTTTTTTGAACCTTGAGCAACAACCTTTTTTTGCCAAAGAAGAAAAAATCAGCATTCCTTTATTATATTTTCTTTCTGCTTACATTTTTTTCTTTTTACCATAAAAAAAAAGCATGAATGAAGCATTAACAAAAAAAGAAGGAGTATTTTTTTGCCATCACATTAAAAAACGAAAGATATTTTTTTTTCTTTAGTTTTTTTTTTGCCATAAATACAAAAAAAAGATGAAACGTATTTTTTAGATGCTCTTCCTAAAAGAAAAAAAATGAATATTGTTGTTGAGAAGAAACAGTTTGAATAAATACATAAATGTATGAAGGCGGGAGTTTTTCAGTAATAAAAAAATATGTAAATCATTGTTTGTCCAAATAAAATACATGTATATGTATTTGTGAGAAAAATGAGGCGGCGTTTTCTTTTTTTTAATATTTTTTTGTCGGCAAACAAAAGTTAATTTTTATTTTTTCCATCATTCGTATCTTTTTTTTAAATCCAATATTCGAGTTCTTATTTTTTTTTTGGTAAATTTTTCTTTTCTTCATTTTTGCTTTAATTTTTTTTAATACTTCTTTTTTTTGTCTCTCTCTTGTCTGTCGTCTACCGTAAATGGCATAAAAAAACTTTGTCTTTTTTTTTTATATAAAAACTGTACAAAGGGACTTAATGTCAAACAACGGTGCTCGGTTTATTTTTAAACCCAGCAAAATACTAAAATCAAATCTTTGAAATTCTTTTCTTCTATTTCTCTCTCTTTTTTTTTTACTTGCAAACCTTTTTTTAAATGTGATTGCAAAAAAATAAAAAGCCATTATTCTAAAACACCCAAAAATTTCTTTTATCCTTCCTAGTAATTTTCATTGTTCGTTCGTCATTTCGTTCGCGCTCGGAAATGCTTCATAAGGGAAAAGAGAAAAATAAATGAAAAATTTTCATAAATGTGAATGAATGCTCAATGTGAGAAGTTTTCATTGCATAACAATGAAGCGGTACCGAGCGGTGCTCAACTTTGATGTGTTTTAAAAGTTTGAGTTCCTTGAAAACGATTTTATGAGATCCAAATTGAGGGTAAGCTTAAAATTATTTGCAATTGATGGGTAAGCTATGGGAATTGCGGGAGTAAGTTTAGTACAATCTTTGAAAATCTTAAAGAAGTAAATTTGATTCTGATGTCACGGAGTTAAGGATCTCATAATTAATGGCAAAATTTTTGTATTGATTTGCATAAAACAAGTCTTCCTAATTTTTCTTACAAAAGCATGAATGAAGCAACAAAAAATTTATGAGGGTTAGGTTTGTTTCTTTACTTACCTTTCACAAGCAACAACAGTGCAAAGGAATAAATGCTTTTTGAATAATTTAAAAAAAGTTTAGTGTTTTGGTTTGTTTTGTTTTTTAACATTTAAAAGATCAACAAGAGATTCAATGATTTTTGAATGTCGTTGGAACAGATTTCAAAAGTGAAATTAACAATTTGGTAATTCATGGAAGAGTACCGAGTAAAACTTTTCGATAAAATTTTGCTTCCTTCTGAACAAGTAATTCAATTGGAAGAATGGTATGTATTTCCGAAGTTATTTGAGTGGTAAAACAATGCATAAAAAATAAGGCAACATTGTTTGCTGAAAAGTCATTTTTAGATCTTCATTTGAAGCTTGAAGATTCCAATTGCGCACTTCGAAAGCAACTTTGTAGGTTGGTTGATTACCGTAAACCTTTTTAGTTGGCTGCAGCATATTCGCAAAGTAAGTTGGTATTGCTTTCCTTTGCCCTTTTAGTTTCATCTTCCATTTAACCAACCAGCCGAACAAACAAACAATAAATGCAACTCCCGTTTCCACAAAACCTAAGTTCTTTCATCCCCAAAAACATCCCAATCAAGCCAAATACAAAAGAGATAAGAGAAAAAATTTATTGAAATCATTTCAACAGTACATAGAAAACAGAAGATTAAACAATATGAAATTAAAAATACATATAAATAAAAATTATAACGAACAAAAAATGGTCTAGATAAAATTATTATTCTTTTTATGATGGTTCAGAGTAGCTTTTGCGATGAGTTGATTGACGGAACGAGTATTTTTCATCTGATGTAAATTCACATACTGTTGTTAATTCTTTCTTATCCTTATCATCAGCCCAACGAAAATGCTTTTGACCATTCCAGCTTTGATTCTTTTCTTTCTTCAAACAAGATTCTTTTGGATTGACAAGCAACGAAGAATGAACTGAAAAAAAGTGAGATAAGACATGGTTAATCGATAATGAAAGCATAGTAATAATGGCAGCAGAAATGTCAAACTTACTTTCAATAGTTTGTGGAATTCCTTGCTTCTTTTTATGATTCTTCGGCCATGTGATTGATACAAAAGTTTTACCATTAACTTGTTCACGAGATGGAGTATTTTTGTTGACCATTTGTGGATATAATGTTGGAAGACCAGAAGCTTTTCGCGGCGATGGAGTTGAATCTTTTAAAGGTGATGATTTCATATTAGCAGGAGTTTTACGAGGACGTCCTTTCTTTTTTGGTGGTTCATTTTGATTTGGTACAGTAGTTGAAGCAAGATCATCCGAAGCAGAACGAGAAAGCTCAGGTTCGAATACCGTTGTTTCAGAAGATGAGGCAAGATCATTTGAAACAAAATGAGATGGTTCAGGTTCGAATACCGTTGTTTCAGAAGATGAGGCAAGATCATTTGAAACAAAATGAGATGGTTCAGGTTCGAATACCGTTGTTTCAGAAGATGAGGCAAGATCATTTGAAACAAAATGAGATGGTTCAGGTTCGAATACCGTTGTTTCAGAAGATGAGGCAAGATCATTTGAAACAAAATGAGAAAGTTCAGGCTTGTTGATCAATTCATTATAACTTCTTTCAACCATTTCAATAACTTCATTCAAAATTTCAGCAACTTCTTTACCAACGTCTTCATCAGGCACTAGAACAATTTCTTCATTGTTTTCAAGATTGATGGAATCAGAAGTTGAATTGAACGAAATCAAAGCTTTTGGAATATCAACATCTTCTAAGTTCGGAATATCTTCAAACGTCCTATCGATTTCTTCTTGAGTAACCATACTAAGATCTGTTGAAACCATAGGCATCATAGAATTTGCTAAAACGTCACTGTAAGATGCTTTTATAACAGTAGAAAACATACATTGGTCATCAATAGAAATAATATTAACTTCATGTAAAGGTTTGGAAGAAGCTGGAGATGCTAAAACATGGTTTTTAGAATGTAAAACAAAAGGATGAAAAAAAGCTTACAAAAATTTATTTCAGGTAACTTCGGTCCAGAAGAAGCACATTGAAGCTTTAGAAGGTTTATAACAGGTAAATTCGAATCATAAGAAGCAAGTTGAGGCTTTGGTAGATTTATTACAGGTAACTTCGGACTTGAAAAAGCGATTGGAGGCTTTGGAAGTTCAATTTTAGAAAGCTTATTAGCGAAAATGGTGCTTAATCGGCTATACACTTTACCATTTCGAGTCTTTCGAGGAGTTATAGGTACATTCTTTGCTGAAAAGTGATGCATAGTTAGTTGTCCAAAAGTTGATAGTAAAAGTTGCCATACCAACATCAGCAGAATCAAATTTCTTTGGACGAAAAGAAGGTTGATTTTCATCATGAACACGAAGAGCACCTGAAAAAATAGCAGTAAGATAAATCAAGAGTGAGACATTAACTTACTAATACCACCATTAGCATTGATACTATTAGTCCATTTAGTTAATTCTTGCTTCTTTAAATATCCTTTAGGTTCCTAAAAGCAAACAACATTGTTAAAAGGATAAGAGAATATTGTAACAACATACTTTTAAGAAAGACGATTTTTTCATGATTTTTGTTGGCTGTGGAAGACGAGATTTGAAAGCTGGACGAGCAACAGAACTATTGGAAGGCATTTTTCATTCAAATTTGAATACAACAAACCCGAAAATAAGCAGGAAATACGAAGGATGAAAGCTTTGCAACAAAGCAAAGAGAAACCAAGAGCGTAGTCGTTGATTTTCAAAAATTGAAATTTTCTTTTCCCGCTGCTTTAGTCGTTGTTGTTGTTAATATTGACCAAAAAGAATTTGAAGATATCGGTATGAGTTGATTTGAACCCCGATACTGATGATGGTTAAGATTTTTATCACCTGAAAATAAAGGAGGAAAAATTAGTTTTCAATCAAACACGCTAAATGAAGAAGAAAAAAATGGACATCGTCGAGCAAATAAAAAAAATGTTTGAGCTTGAATGAAAAAAGCTTTCACTTTCCAAAAAACTGCCTCGCAAAATTTCGTTTGGCAAAAAGCCATCAAACAAAAAACCGCAGAAAAATAATTTTTCTCTGACTTTCTCTGTTACTCAATCTTTCTTTTTTTTCTTCTTCAAAGCAAAATTTTTAGTTTCAACTAAAAATTTTATTCTTTCAATTTTACGTTGAACACTTTATTAGTGCCTTTTTGTGTTAGCTTGCTTTAAAGCTATAATAATGGATAGCAACGATCCATTTGGAAATATGTTCGGTGATGAATATAATGAAGCAGAACTGATTAATTCCATTCAAGGTATGTCCTTTTAAAGAAATTTTTTTAATCGATTAACCTTCTTTTTCAGTTCAAAATCGCCAATATCCTTATGAACCATCAGCTTCAGTAAGTTTCATTGCATCATTATTTGAAAGAAAAATGGTTAAAGCTGTTTCTTATACCGTAATCATCAAACTTATTGCATCCTGTTGATAGCTAATAATGCGTCATAAAACAATAGCTTTTTATGTTTCTTCACACTTACTAAAAAATGTTTTCTAATCACCTTTATTTTCAGGAACTCCGTGATTTACCTGCTCATGCTTCGAATGATGGCTTTGAATCTGAAGGCAATGCTGATTTCGAAGATGAAGAAGTCGATGATGAAGCAAGTGAAGAAGACGATGATGACGAGTTTGAAGAAGAACTCATTATCGATGATGAACTTCGACTACTTGTACGACAAATGGCTAATGTTACTGATGATGAATTACAAAATCTGATCGCCTACAATGCCTCTTATCTGGAAATAATCGAATCGCTGATTGCTAAAACTGATCGAGCATTGGATGAAAATCGTGAAACTCAAGAAGATATCCATGAAAGACTTGCGAACAAAACCGAAGATTCAAAACCGTATTCTATTTCTATTGCAATTTATATGAGACCATACTTCAAAGATCGACATGGAATGGTACGACACTTTTCTCTTTCATTATTTATCTTTATTAATGTTGTTTTTTAGCCTCCACAAATGAACGATGAAACTAAGTTATTGCTTGAAACACATCTGCTCACTACGCCCATTCGAGAAGAAATGTTATGTAAGTTTTACTTTTGCTTTACTTGAAGCTTTTTAAGCTAACAGAGTGGCTTCTTTTATGTTTTCACAACTTTTGATAGCCACTTTTGTTTCTTTGAATACTAACTTCATCATACTGTACTTTTAGGGCGTGAAGAAGATTATCGAAAACTTCGTGAGGCTGTTCGTGAACAACTTTTGCGTCAGATGACTTTACGGCTGGAATCTCGCAAATCTCTTCTTGAGGACAAAATCAGAAGCTTTGATGCAACAAACACTGACGACGATTTGGAATCATGGAGAAGTGAAATCAAAACCTTGGATCGTAAAATTGTGTATACTTTGAAGTTACCTGATGACGAAATCTTTACTGGTGATTATAGTAAAATTTCATGGAATGAAATTTCTGTTAGAAATGTAAGCTTACTTTGTTTTTCTTTCTTGTTTGAAAGAATACAATTTTAGTTTAACGTTATTCGAAGTGGAACAGCATGTCGTCAACGATGGATGAATGAACAACGGCCTGAAATCAATCGAACTCCATGGACTACTGAAGAAGATGAACAACTTCATGAAGCTTCTAATCTTTCGTTCATCAACTGGAAATTTGTTGCTCACGAACTAGGAACCAATCGAAATGAATTCCAATGTATTTGTCGAGCCAAAGAACTTGAACAAAAGTATTTCATCGAAAAGCAAATGTGGTCAAGTGAAGATGATGAAAAGCTGATTTCTATTGTATTTGGCTATAATAACATTGATTCAATTCCATGGGAAAAGGTCGCAAAATTGATGGGTAATCGAAATACGAATGAATGTCGTCGACGTTTTCAATATTCGCTGAATATGTCTGTTCACATTGGTCGCTGGACTCATGCTGAAGATATGGTAAGAAATTCCTTTTTCAAGTTTATGTAATAAGTGATGAGATTGTAAACAAGTTTTGTTAGCATTAAGATGTCACGTTGCGACATGTTACTCTTGTTTAATCACTATAGTGTAGCGGTATATTGTTCGAGTCACCTGTGAGCTTAGGTGAATTCCTTTATTATCAATTATGGTATTACAGTACAAAAGAGTGAGGAAAGTGAGATAATATGAGACTGCCAGAGGAGACTTGACCTCTTCTAGGACTGCTTGAGAGTGGAAATTAGGATTTGCTTTTTCCATGTTGCGATTGCTTGGATAAGCTGGTATCTGATTTGTTTATAAAGAATGAGAATTGGAATGTGCAGACACCACGCCTCGGATATCATAACTATTTTCGTGCGTCATTGCATGCTTGATGCTAACAATAAACGGCTAAAGACTAGCGTTTGATAAAGTAAGTTAAAGACTTGCACGAGCGTGATAGCTAAAGTGAATTTAGTTGTGACTAATAGGTATGACAGAATGCAGGCAATGTCACGTGTCGAATGACAAAGGTCGATGCACTTTTAGTTATTTGATATCCTCGTTGATAGTGATTGATGCGAGTTATTTTTAATTAGCCAAATGCTCATGCATTACACTTGAAAAGCCATTAATAGCTAAAAGATGCTTTACTTTCTTGCATATTAATGCTAACTTAAAGCCTTACCATCCTTTCTTTTTCAAACACTTTTTTCTCTTTCTTTTTTACCTCTTTTATTAACTTCAATTTTTCAGTTCCTTTTGGAAGCTGTCAATCGTTATGGCCCATATGATTGGGATCGAATTGCATCATGTGTTCCTGGAAGAAGTGCTCCTCAATGTCGATCTCGATGGAGCAATGTATTGGACTCCAAAAGAAACGTTCAAAATTGGACCATAGAAGAAGATGAAATGATTTTAACTGCTGTCAGATTTTTTGGTCGTGGAAGATGGTCAGAAATTAGTCAACTTTTATCCAATCGTCATCCAGCTGATGTTCGTTCAAGATTTCGTCGTTTTTTGAATCGAAAAATTAAGGTTTGTGTTTCGTTAACTTTCTCTTCCTTTTAACCCAAATCACTTTTTAGGATCTTCCACCATATGATTTGGATGCAAATGATGATCACTCAATTTGGAATCAATTCTCTCGTCGTCAAGATGTTCTAACACGTTTTCAAGTTTATGAAACCTTCGAAGCTGATAAACTAAATGAAGAAAATGACTTTGCTAAACGATTTGGTATTGGAGCTTTCATTTTGAACAGAAGCGGGCAAATTCAAGTCGCTGATACCGTAGATGATGAACGACGAAAACAATTTGGAGATGTTCATGCATATGCAACAGGAATATGGAAGAAACGTTTAACCGTGGATGAAGTTCGACTTCGACGTTTCGAAAAGCTATATGGTTCTGTTCCTCAAGAAATCCGGCTACAATTAGAAGAATTCCAAATCGAATTAAGCGAAAGAAAAAGATTACGTGATTTGGAATGTGAAGAATTCAGCAGCTGTGGTGAACCATTTGACCACTTGGTAACGAAATATAAAGAAGAAGATATCGAAAGAGTGAAGCAATTGATGGATGAAGTTATTGTTATTAGAGAAAGGTAAGGTTTTTGGCATTCACTACGAGAAAATGGAACTATTGATATCTTCGTACCGATGAAGAATGTTGTTTACCTTACTCGAAACCATTTGATAAAATCTTTTTTGCTCTTGAAGTTTACTAAAATTACTATAATTCTGTATACTCGAATGTTGCTCCATTTCATTGACCTTTTTTCACTTATTAATTCACATCTTTTTCAGTGATCTTGATCAACAAAGAAAACGTCGTTTACCTCGTATTCGAATTCGCCGACGAAAAATTCAACGACGTGGTAAAAAAGTGAAACCATCTGATGTCAAACGTCTTGCTCTTGTGAGAAATGAAACCGAACTTGTTGAAAAATGTGAACTCATCCGTGAAATGCGTCTTACACCTGAAATCGCAAGGCTTCTCAATCTTCCTGAAGAAAGGATTTATCGAAAAGATGGAACTAAGAAAAGAATCGCCGAATTGGTTCTAATGGAAGATGAAGATAATGGAAAGTATTGGGTGACTGATCGTGAAGCTATGATCCTTCGATTGATGTTAAACCTCAACAAACATTTGGTTTCATCGAGTATGTACTTTTATGAAAAGCATTGGAGATTGGATTCCGTCAAACGATCAACCGAATATTACCGAGATGTTAGTTTGTTTTATGGATGTCCTTTATAAAGTTGATAACGAATCGTATTTTAGGAATTAACATTCGAAGAAGTTCCAGCTGTTTATGAAAATTCTAAAGAAGAATCACCACCTCTTATTGCTTTTTGTAAGCTAATAAGTGACTGTATGCTGCCATGTCGTGGAAATTTAACTGCACTTCATCAATATCGGGTATGTTTTGTTGTTTATGCTTGTTGCAACATTTGAGAAATTCTTGTTTTATGCTTTATGTTTGCTTTGATTGAAGCTTTATATATCAGAATTAGGTTATTTTAAGGCTATAAAGCTCTGTTTTCTTGTCGGTTTTTATGTGCTATTAAGATTACTTTATACCTTAGCATGGATTTCACTCGCGTTTTTCCTCTTCTTATTGTCACTTTATGTTAAACTTTCTGTGATAACAAAACCTTTTTTAGGCACGTGGACGTGAAATATGTACTACTGTTGCAAGTGGATATTTTGATCCTTTGGATGAAAATGGATCTCCTGTTGCTTTCACTGAATTTTCAAATCAACGATTGGACATTGAACTTCCTCAACATGTTGTAAATTCTGTTGATTATTTACTTCTTCGTGCACGAATGTTTAAAATGTTTTTCCTTCCAATGTTACTTCAACATGGTCAACGATCTCCTGAAGCTAAACTAAGAATTCTTCAAGAAATTCAAGCTCAACAAGTTCGACGTCAAAGAGAAAGAATTTTCGAAGAAACAAATGATGAATCATTGGGTGTCTCTGTTTTTGAAGATGATACATTAATTGTTGGACGAACAAGCACCGTTTCTGAAGCAGAAATTCCTTTAGTTTATAAAAGAATGAGTGAGTTTCTAGTTTATTTATGAAATACTTCTAACGAGATTACTTTTCAGTGATGAATTCAAACAAAATTGACACCTCCATTGATTCTGTATTAACCAATGTCATTGCAAGTGCATCAAAACCCAAAGCAAAAGGAAGAAGAAGAAAAGATGCGATGTTAGATGATACCAATTTTCCAAGCAGAGAAATACCTATTCCTTCTAATCTTCAAATTCTTGCTCCACCTGAACATGAAAGAAGTGAATCTGTTATCGTCGTTGATGAAACACCGCCTCCAAAGAAAGTTCCGAAAAAACGTGGAAGAAAACGAAAAGCTGATATGGTGATATCTGATTTACCACCAGAAAGTATTCTTGCTTCTGCTCCTGCTATTCCAACTGAAGTACCGTCAACCTCTTCTGCTTCAAATCTTCAAATAAATAATCTCGAAGTTGTTGCATTACGACCTGAAGTGGTGAAAGATAAAACTCAACTAACTCAAATGGGTGCTTATCAACCTCGATGGGTTACAAAGAAGCAAAAAGAAATGGAAGAAAGTGGTGAACAACATGATGGTGAACTAACTTTAGCTGATTTATTGTTTGTTCGAGGAAAGAAGCGTAAGTTTTCTTTATTTCTGTTTGATGAGGACTTACTTAGTGTGGTTTTTAGGTCGAGCTGCTAAAGGTTTTTACGATCAACAACATAGCGAAATGGTGTTCGAATCAATTCGATCAAGATTGGATGAAGTGGAAGCACCAGAGAATGAAGAACAATCAGGAACCAATGCAATTCAAAGAATCAAACAAGAGCTTGCTGAACAATAATGATACCTGTTTAATTATCTGTTAAATTTTATAACTTTATGTTTTTGAATAAATAAATATTTTTGGTTGTGAATGGTGTCTTAAGGAATTAGCGAAAAAGTCAATGTTGTTACTTTTGGGTGTTGTAAAATGCTTAGTTTTCCAAAAAAAGATAATTTCTTGATGGTAATATTGTAACAACATAAGCCAGAGTTAATCCGCTGCCATTACCAAATTTTTTAACCCAATGTTAGCTTTCTTGATGCATAAAGCAAATTGGTTGAAACCACATAGCGCTGAAAAGTTTGAGTTCATCAACCTCGAAATGGGGGCTTGTCAAAGCTTCAGGCATTTGTTTTGTTGAAGACAAATATTAGAGAATTACAATTTTTACTGTTTCATCTTTGACCATGAAAAGTTTGTGCATTTATTTATTTCAAATTGATTTAATCCAATAAAGCAGCCTCAAAGTCTTCCAACAAAAATCGTGAACGTAAACTTTAGGCTTTCTTTGAAATCGAAGGATAAAGTAAATCATTTGATTCGAAAGATGTGTTTCTTCAAAACTTATTTTGCTTGATAAAATATTCTCACTTCTTCGAGGAAGTTTGAATAAGTTTTTTTTACCGAATTAAGGAGAATTGCTTTTTCATGATAAAATATTCTAGCTTCTTCGAGGAAGTTTTGAATAAGTTTTTTTTACCGAAGTATTGAGAATTGCTTTTGCATGATAAAATATTCTAGCTTCTTCGAGGAAGTTTTGAATAAGTTTTTTTTTACCGAAGTAACGAATAGGCGCCCCAGTTAAACTGGTACTTTACAAAATTTATTTTTAATCTAAGACTGCGAAACCCAGTAGTCATCATTAAGGTTCGACAACTGTTAGGCTTGTATAGTCCTGCGATTAAGCTCAACAATAATTCAAATTTCTCAGCGAAAGAACTTCGGTCAAAATGAGAATTTTGCAAAGCTGGGGGTTTTTCCATCTTCATGAAACAGAGAACGTCCTTTCGGAGTTACAACACATCGCATCCAACGGAACGGACGGTTTAAGTTTAAGTATCACTAATCAATTATATTTCGATTCCATCATTATCACCGTGAAACAGAGAACTTCCTTGCGGAGGTTACAACACATCGCACTCAAATGATTTCCTCCAATTGATGGGATCATTAGCAAGCTAACAACCAAAGATCATTTTTTTTTGAAAGGCACTTACATCAAAAACTAAAGTGATGGAAGATGAAGAAAAACAAAGGTGAAGATGACCAGAGAAATGTACTTTTTTGCTTGATTCAATGGAAAATTTTTTGCTAAAAAATTTTTTTTGTTGAAAGTGGATTAACAGAAGATAAATTTAGTTGCATTTAATTTGATTCCGGTTATTTGTAAATATGTTTGACGATTATGAGCAAATTTACATAACAAGAAGCTTTAACATAACCTTTTCTTCTCAATCATGAAGATGTTTCTTTTTTTCATTCAAAAGAAGCAACTATCATTTCCCCTCTAAATCTGAATGTGATGGTCAAAAACCAAAAAAGCGAATTAAGAAATATGCTTCCTCAATAATATCAATAAAAAGAGAGTATGAAACTACAAGCAAATGCATATGCAAATTTAAGAAAAAATCACTTTTAACCTTCACAAACATAAACTTATTTGACCAAACTTTCACAGCGTTAGGTTTGATAACTATCAATCATTTTCACTAGAAGCTCCGCCGGTCATGGAGCTTGTTTTATGCAAATTACAATGATTTCATGCGCTTAAAAATTTTACCCCAACAGCGTTTATGCCAATTTTTCATTTTTTTTGCAATTTTTCCATGCTTGATTTCCGATTGAGCACGACACATCGAAAAGGATGAGCACGAAATAACGAACACACAATGAAAATTACTTGGAAGGAAAACTTCAACGGCTAAACATATTTTTACTTAACAGAGATGGATAAAAAGGAACGCCATCACTCTTTAATCTCCCTCATAAGCAAAAAAGAAATGGAGACCAAATGAGTGCTTCAAGTGAAATACTTGTTGCTGTTTTACATGAATGATTTACTTTACTTCAGCCAACAAATCCATATAATGAATCCTTATTTATTATTGCTTAGCGGTAAGGACTGTAAAAACTTTGTGATGTGATAAATCCATTAAATCAACTAATTGTAATCAAAGAAACAAAAGATAAACAACTTTATTTAAACAAAGCAATACAAAATCAAATACAAATTTCAAGCAATGCGCATACACACAGGTCACAATGCTATGAAACAATAAATCATAATTACAGTACAAAAAAAGGATATGCTATGAGAGATTGAATGGCTTCTATAGAGCAATGAGAATGTTGTTTATCAAGTGCCTCTATGTTCATGTAAGGAGTATCACCACCACAGATTTCTTCCATATGACGACATATAAAGCTTTAGCAGATGATACAGCAGCCAGATTGTTAGCTTCAGATATTTCTTGCATCTTTACCTTTGACTCAGGGATATTTTCTCCATGGAATACAGTAATGTAAATCTAAAAACTAAAGTTATTAACAAACATAGTATCTAACCAAACTAACCTTGAAGTATTCAAGTAATTTGTTGGTTATTGATGCTTTTTACGGTGATATTGTTAGGATAAAGAAGACGAGGAATAAGCACGTTGAGATTCGATTTAAAGACTTCTTCCATTTCTGTAAAGGAAGCAGTTATTAATAAATGAAAAAGAATATTCGTCAACTTACCATCAAGTTCACCATGAAAGATGGGATTTTGTGCAACTTTCAAACCAGGATGAGGCATCAAAAAGCAAGTAATCTTATCAAATGAAGTTTTGATTTGTTCACGAAGTTGGAGTATTTCAGGAGGCATTCTTTCATTCATTTCTAAGCGCTTTGTAAGGATTCGATCACCACCAATAAATCCATAATCAGCATCATAAGGATAACTCCAATCACGAACCAAGAATAGGAGTTCTTGGAAAGGCTTTCCTTCGCATTCTTCAGAAGCAAGTTTACCATATTCTGTGAATAGTTGTAAATGCTGCAAATCATCTTCTTGAACGTTTTGACTGATGTGATAAATCTAAAAAGAAGAAGTTAATCACGGTGATAGTACCCATATAACATACTTGAACAGAAGATAGCATTGTTGAAAAAGCAAAAATGGTTGCACAATCTTTCACAGTTGATATTAGTATCAAACGCTCCCTGAGTATCCAGGAGAAGTACAGCGACATCTTCATTGTTATCATCTTTGATCATAAATGGTTTTGACCAAATTAAGCATTCCATTGGTATCCCGATCAGATCCACTTCACCAATTGAATCCTTCTAGTTTATCAGCACTTGTGAGCAAATCCGTTGATTCATCACCATTCTCACGCCAAGCGAAGGAAGAAATTGAGGATGAAGCTCTTTTCTTTACGAAAAGCACCAGCAACACTTATAAGAGCGACCTAAAAAGAGAAAAGTGAACAAAAATGAAGAAAAAAGCAACACATACCTTTTTATTGGCATATTTTGGATCAAGTAGCAATTGAGTTAAAGTTGTTTCATTTAAAGCAAAAGTGTGATCTTCATCAACAGGATTGACAATTCTTACAGGACTTGGAGCAGAATGCAGTGGTTCTTGAAGCAAAGCAGCCATGTTATCCTTTGTACGTTCTTCTTCACGTCGGTTAGCAGCTTGATGTTCCATGGTTTCCATTGAAGCCTAAAAATCAAGAAAATAAGTAACAAACAAAAATAAGAAAGAAATGCAGTTACACAAAAAATAATATAGTACAAATAAATTTATTGTCAATAAAACCAAAATGAATACATAGTAAAATTACAATTATAAATACATTATTACTACAATTCAATCAAGTTTTTCATACATTGAGGTGAGTTGAGGCTTGAAATGTTCCTTCAATTTTGGGCGCTTGCTTTTGAGAGTTGGCGTTAATAGATCATTTTCAACAGAGAACATTTCAGATGAAAGGAAGATGTCCTTGACTTGCTCAAAAGAATACAAGCTTGCAGCTTTTCCAACAGCGAGTAAATCATCGAAAATCATCTTCTTTACATCTTCTCTTTTGCAAAGTTCTTCCATTGAAAGTTCTTTCAATCCAAGTTGTTTGATGGCTTGAGGGATGAGAACTTCTTGATCAGGAACAACAATAGCGACGAGGCAGGACTTCAAGCTTTCACCATAAACAAATGATTGAGCCACGAACTTTGAACGAACATAAATATTTTCAATTTTTTCAGGAGCAACATATTCACCCTAAAAACCAACTATTAGTCACTACGAACAAAAGTGAGTAAAAAAACATACCTGAGCTAACTTAAAGATGTGTTTCTTTCGATCAACGATCTTCAATGTTCCAGTTTCAGTCCATCGTCCGATATCGCCAGTATGAAGCCATCCATCTTGATCAAGAGTTTCTTTGGTTTGTTCTTCATTCTTGTAATAGCCTTTGAAAACATTAGCTCCTTTGATACAAACTTCACCAGCATCATCTTTAGCATAGTAATCAAGTTCAGGAACATCAATGAGTTTGATCATATTGCACGGAGATGGCACGCCAACATGCCCAGGAACCGAATCACCTTCAAGAGTAATGCTACAAGCAGCAACGCATTCAGTTTGACCATAACCTTCAACAACCATACAACCAAGTGTGCATCGAATGAACGTAAGAACATTGTCAGCAAGAGGAGCCGAACCAGTAATCATCAATTTAACGCGTCCACCAAGTTGGTCACGAATCTTTTTGAAGATGAAGTTGTCAATCAAGGAGTTGTTACGAATGATACCTCTGAAAAAGAACATGTAAGTAAATAAGAAGATAAAGAATGTAAACAAACTGGTTAATTTCACGAGTTTTGTATGAGATAGCGGCATCCAATAACATCTTGCGAAGACGAGATTTGTTGACTTCTGACATGACTTTATCATAAATTCGATTCAAAACACGAGGTACAACAGGAAGAACGGTAGGTTGAAGAGTTCTGATGTCATCAGGAAGCAATCGAATTTCACCACGGAAGAATCCAATACGACCACCTTGAGAAATAAGAGTGGCTTCAACCACTCTTTGAAACATATGCGCCAAAGGTAAAAAGCTCATCATGACGTCATCACTTGTTATTGGAGCATGTTTGAAATATTCCAACGTTGTAACATCAGCAATAACGTTTCCATGAGTAAGCATGACACCTTTGGGTGTTCCAGTTGTTCCAGAAGTGTAGCAGATAGTTGCGAGATCATCAGGTTTAGGAGGAGTAGCAGTAGATTTATCAGCATTTTGTCCAAGAGCTTCAAATTCGGCAAAACCATAAAGTGAAAGACCAGCGACATCGAATAAAGCTTTGTCTTCAGGAGTAACTTCTTCATCCATAACGACCAGATGTTTTAAGAAGACACAATTTTTCTTTTCTTTCATGAGGCCTAGAAATAAGAAAGCATTAACATGGAATAAGAGAGAAAGTGAAAACTTACTTTTAGCTTTAACCAAAGAATCACAGAAGACGATAGGAATTTCGGTTTGATTAAGACTGTAGGTGCAAGCTTCAGCTCCAAGAGTTTCATACAAAGCGACCAAAACATTATTGAAGGCATAAGTGGCATGTTCGACGATGATCCATTCAGGTCGATTCTTAGCATAAATTCCAATAAAAGTTTCTTGACCAACAGGAACACCAACATGTCGCAAAGCATGAGCAACAGTGAGCGAACGATCAATGACTTCATTGTAAGTGATCCATACATAAGGTTCAGTACCATCAGCTTGTTTGACACGTTTTCCCAGCATTGGACCATTGTTTGAAACACGAGCACCACGTCGAATACCTTCATAAAGAGTTAAAGCATCAAGATGAATTGAAGACATCAAATTGTCAGTTTTGAGATACCGGCATACTCTTGATCCGTCCTAAAAAACAAGAATAAGTATGTGATAAGTAATCAAAGGAATCATCTTTGTAAAGAAAGACTTAAAAACATACAGGAAGTTGGCGAGTTTGAGATTGAAGATCAACCAATGGATCAACTTTGTCTTCTTTGTTTGACCATAAAAACCATCCAGAACCCATTTTATCAAAAGTTGAAGCAGGATTGATGATAAGCAGTAGATAAGTTCAAGCCTCTTGTAGCCAGCGGGGTTAGTTGAGAAAAACCTAAAAAAATCATAGTTAAGCAAAAGTCGAATAAAATCATACACGGATAAAAGAGACTAACAAAGTGGATGGCATCGAAGATAAGTTTGGTAAAGAACTAGTAAAATATTCAAGCTAAACTCTAAGTAATCAAGCAAAAAAGGGTAATAGAAAGATAGCAAAATATTCAGAAATCTCGGATAATGAAGAAAAAAAATGGAGGAGATGAAGGAAAAAAGTTGGGAATGATGGATCAAACAAAAAAAAGTGACAACGTTTTTTTACTCGTTCGCAAAAATGAAGGAAGCTCAAAAAAAATGTTGCGCGATTTAACAATCAGCCAGCCGCTTGCTGGCTCGATTGTGTGCATGTATCTTTGCAACTTGCAAGTGAAAAAAGAAGATACGGTAATGAAAAGGTCCAGAAAAATGCAAGCAAAAATGAAGCAATCTTTTTTTGTTTGTTTGTTGGATTATGTAAACTTTTTTCATCATCATAAAAAACGAAATGAAGATTATCGGCAATATCTATTAGGACTAGGCAAGGATTTATGATGTTTTGGAAGTAACATCAAATTGGAGTTAATACCTTTTTGTTTCTTTTGAGTTAAAGCTACCAATGCATCAGATACTTTTCAGTAAAAAGCTTTTACTTAATTGATTCAAACATAAACAGTAATAACCAAAAACAACTTTATTTAACGAACTAAAAAACATGACAAATTTAAAAGGTAAAACAAAGGTTCAATAAATAGATTAATCGAGAAGTTTTCCTGTAAGAAGTTCATACTTCATTTTTTTGCGAAAGTAATTCATTTCCACTTGACGAAGTTCTGGTTTTACTTTCTTCGAGAAGAATTGAGCAAATTGACAAGCATAAACTCCACAGTCATACCAATTCATTTGTTGAGGACACTAAAAATGAAGAGTATTTAAAGAATGGAAAGTGTTATTTGAAAACCATACCTTATCATTAAAAATTTCCCAATCTTCATACTCAAGATTTTGACGTCGAGCTTGTTCAACCATAAAATTTCTAAAATAAGGAATACAAAGCGTTTGAAAAGAAATAAAATTTACACTAACCTGACACGTTCAAGATATTTAATATTATCATGACTTGAGGAATCAAAGCCACCAATGATTTTTGCGCTGAGATTAATAATAATCATCGTCATGTGATTGTTGTTGATGTTGATAGGAAGCAAAAGCATATCATAGTCAAAGATGTTTACACTGATCCAGTTCTCGTCTTTTTCTTCACTTCTGATGTAATTATTATAGAAACGGCAATTGAAATTGAAAACCTAAAAATGAACAATAAATTGACGCAAAAATCTTAAGCGGTTTCTTATAATATTAAAAAAACATACTTTAGGTAAGCTTGAATTTGATGAAATTGATTTTGACCGTTGAGAGATGAGATCCAGATAACTTTCAATGATAATGTCTAAAAAGGCATGGAAAAATTTTAGTCAAAAAGGAAGAAATAGTAAAAAAATTACCGTTTAACCATTGTTGAGGATTTAAGGTCGAGAAATCATGAGCTTTGATTCTGGAGCCACATAGCTTTTCACGATGTTTTTCAAATTTCTCTCCAAATTTGTTGTTCCAGTCTAGTGGTAACCCTAAAAATGTTGTTTTAAAATTTTAGGAAATAAAAAAAAGTACCAAAACTTACATGATGAAGGTTGAGGTGATTTAAAATCAGCATAAAATATTGCTTCTTTTTCTTCTTTCTTGACTTTTCGGCTTCCACGCCTTCTTTTTTTTTTGATTGTTACTTCAACCATTGCTGCGCAATCTTATGGATTTTGCTTTTGCTTTGTTTCATTCTAATAAAAAAAATTCAGGCGCACCTTTTCGTGTCGTGAACATTTTTTTACCCGAGAAAGAAAACGTCCGATCGCATCTTTTTTTTGCGTGTAATTTTGCTGTTTCATTTCCTCAACTTTTGTAAGTGTAAAGAATTTTTGAAATTTTTTTGTTTAATTTTTAGCCTAAACATTGGGCCACTTTTATCTCTTCTTTATTATTATTCCCCTTTCAAGTTTGATAGCTGAATATTCCTTTTTATATTTTTTTATTGCAAAAAGCTTACATAAATTTCGCTTGATTTATCAACTTTGTTGTTGATCGATGGAGATGGTTTAATGAACTAAAAATGGTGTTTTTTAACTAGAAAAATCAATTTTTTTCTTTAATAAAGAGGAGGATTATGAATTTAGTTATTAGCTAGCTGTTGATTGAGTTGCTGCTTCTCATTCCTAAACTTCTTTTCCATTTTGCTACAACAACAAACAATCAATCTTTAAATGTGCTTTTGTTGAAGAACGCCTTTATGTACCTTCATGCATCAAATTTACTCTATTTAAAAAAAACTTGGTTTTACCAAAATTAATCAAACAAAATGATTGAGAAGGTAATGAATGACATTGTATTGTTACAGCTTTTGCTATTGATAACTTTTCTGAATTCCATTAACTTTTTGCAAGCATTGTTTTTGTTGAGGATTCTGCAGCTAATTATGGGTTTCTTACTCCTTCGATGATTTTTTACCATTTATTTACTAACAATCGTAATATCGGTATTTGCTTAACATCTGCCAAAGCAACAACAACAAGAACAGGTCGTTGAAACCATTTATTTTCAAAACTTGAATGAACTAATAAATAGCAATCACAACAACAAACATAAAAACTTTTATTTGTATGTGTTAATGAAAAAAGGATTCTAAGAATTCAAAGAAATGAAAGTCATCACAACAACAACAAAGAAATAAATAAGTTTATTAACAAACAAATTAATGGTTTTTACATACTTTTTTAAAGCCATTTTATTAAAGCCCGCGTGAAAAGCTTTGATCCTTATTAGTTTTAGCTGCTCGAATATTAAAACTATTTTTGTTGTTGTTTGAATAACTAAAATTCCTCGCAAACTTTTAAAGATACTTGCAGCTACAATTTCTTCATTCAGAAAACTCGTAATTTGAGAAAAATGTTAGCGGCGATTTCAGAAATCTCAATGTGGCATAGTTAGTTTTCTTTCTTCAAACAAAGCAACAATGTGAGTTACAAAGTTAAAAAATCGTGCCAATGCTAGCAGCAACACAACAACAAGGTATGAAATCATCTCAAACTTTATTTCCGATAACTTCACAACCAAATTATTAATCAAGTAATTAAAGAAACATTATTGTTGGATCCAAAAAAAAAGCCGCGGATCCACCAAATTACAAAAAAAGCAAGCAAAACAAAAAACTCAATCACTTTAATTTTCGATGACTAAGTTAGTTGTTGATGGATTTTTATGTTTTTAGCCATTTTTTTTGATGGTTTTAAATTTACCTCAATTAATTAAAGCATAAATTGAAGCTTCAAATAATAAACCATTAAACAAATTCTTCCATTTTTTCTTTTCTTCTTTATTTCGGTTGCAAAAAAAATAATAAGTAAATAAACGAATGATAGCTGCTTCTAATTATTATTTATTGCTTTGATAAAGGCTTGAAAATTTACATATTTTTTTCTAATAATCATTTATTGGTTCTTTTTTTAGTGCCGAGTCCAACCAATCGCAATGAACAACATTAATATCAAAAATTTGAAAAGTGTTCATAAACGAAAGTTGAACTTGGCAAATTTTTTTATATTAATAAAAAAAACTAAAAAAGAGAGGAGATCCAACAAACTAAAGCAAGCAAGCAACCGATATTGAAGGTTAAAATATAGCATGAATGAATATTTTTCTTTTTCTTTTTTTGAGGTGGAGTTAGTTGTTGCTGATTTTTCATGATGAAAATATAAATATGTACGTATCAAAAAATAAAAATAAATAAAACGATAAATAGGTAGATAAAATTCTTGGCATGAATAAACATGGACTCTAGCTGCAAAAAAGAGGTCATTGATAAGCAGCTTTATCTCCATCGTGTGCTTCTAAAACTTACAGCAAAGAAGAAGAAAAATTGTGGGTGGCGATGGTCAGAAGAAGAAAAAAATTGACCGCTAACATATTTTTCATGTTTTTGACCCGTCTTTTTTCTTGAGAAAAAAAAAAGATAATAAAAATGCTAAATGTTTGTTTTACTTTTTCTTTGAAAAAATGGTGGAAAATTTTTTTCTTTGACCATTGAAAGGCCAATAATTTGGTGGTGGTCATCGATATCGGCGGCAACCATAAAAAATGAAGGGAGGAGTGGAGAAGGAGGAGCTTGTGGAATGGAATGAATGCTGCTTCGAAAAACTTTTAGTTTTTTTTTGTTGGTAAAAAAGGAAAGTGACGGATTTTTTTTTTCCAAAAAAATCTTCATCTTTTTAATCACATGGAAGGAAGTGAATGTGATTTTGGTGGCTAAAAATCATTATCACTAACATAAACATAACATCATTTTCGAGGTAGTAGTGTGTGAGAGGGTGATAAACATATTGATAAAGAAAAGAACCAAAATTGTGGTTAAAGAAAGAAAAAAAGTTTGCAGTAAATAAAAATATATTAATGTAACACCCAAGACTTTAGAAAATTTCTAAAGCAGCTAACTTTTTTTTAAAGTGAAATGAAAAATTGTATTTATAAATCATGCTGGATGCATCAAAGGTTTTGAGAGCAAAAAATTCCACCATCGTAATCCCCAATTTTGAATTCTCAAAAATTTTCTCAACTTCCAATCTTTATTTTGGGATGGCAGCTAAGATTTTTACTACCATTTTATTTTTTCTAACTAACCCACATTTGCATTTTTAAAATAAAACCATTGTTATTGCTTCTTCTATGATTTTTTTTTTCACATACCCATCCATCGCTAACAAATAAAAAAAAAATCCATGAGAAGAAAGCAACACCAACGAAAATTAAGGTTGAGAAGGAACAAGAGAAGAGAAAGAAAAAAAACTATCAATGAAAAGAAGCTAAGAAGCTGCTGCTGCAGCAGCAAATACAGGGTCAAAAGCATTCCATCCCATCCTAAACATGCATATTCCCGTTTTTCCTCTCTTTTTTCATTTATTCCTCGATCGTTCGTTTCTTTATTTATTATTGTAAAAAAATTTTATCGTCAAAGAAGAAACCCTAAAAGAAATATATAAACGTAAAAACTTTTTTCCATCTTTTATTTTCATGGTTTTTGTCTTTTTGGTGGTTTGAGAAGCAAAACTTTCTTCTTCTTCTTCCTCGTCTTCTTTTGTATAATAATACATATAAAAGCTAGCAAGCAAGCAAAAAAGGAGACAAGAAGAAACAAATAATAATACGAAGATGGTTTTTTACAAAAAAGCATTAATGGGAAAAGAATAAGAAAAAGAAAAAATGCTTAACACAAAAGAAAGAATGGAAACACACACATTTTCTCATTGGTAACATGGAAGCTAAAAATGATCGAAAGCTTAATGGTTGTTGTTGGTAAGTTTCAGTATTTTATAAAATCAGACAGAAAGAAAATAAAAAATCTTCAGTAGTCATAATTTTAGATTTTTTTAAGTGCAAAAAAAAGTTTGTTCATTCCATTGAAAACTAAAAATAAAAATTAGGTAATTCAAAGCTGGTGCTTTTTCAAATTTTCTCCTTTGGGAAATGATGTAAAGCAAAATAGCTGGGGAATTGGCGACGTAATAAAAGCCACCACCTTCTTAATTGATTCTCATAAAATATAGCTAAAAGCCAAATATTTTTCCACCAACTCATTGGGTTAATAACAAAGTTCAAATTTTTGGGAACAACAACTTCTCAAACTTCTTGTAATTGACAAAAGCACAAAGTAAGTTGAGTGCAAAATGTAAAAATGGCACAAAAAATGAACGCTACCAAAGATTTAAACAAGTATGAAAGAAATATGTAAAACTGTAAAGTTCAATCAAAGAAAGCTAAAAAACAAGCAAAACCGAAAACAATGATTTTTTCTCTCTCATTTTGTTGAAACAATTCCATTATCATTGTCATTTTATTTCTTGGTGGCCATGACCACCTTGCCTAATCACCTCCTTCACCACCAACCTCCCTCACTTCTTTCTCAAAAAAAGGATTAAAAAAGTTTTTCCAAATACATAACTCCATAACTTCAAATCTCTCTTCTTCTAATTCAACTATTTCGATAACACAACAACGATTATGTATGTAGCTGCAGCGATCATAGGCTTATTCCTTCATTGATCAATCATCAACAAGCTTGCTTTTGGTTCAATGGAACAAGTAAAAAAGTAATTTCAAGAAGGGCAAAGGAATTCATTCACTCCTCCAATGCTAGCATTGCTTCTGCTGCTAGTCAATCATTTCAATACATAAAAACTGCAACAATAAATTCCAAGAGAGGAAGAAAAAAGTTTTTCAACATACTGTTGATGAAAAACGTAAAAATGAATGGATGGGAAGCAAAGCAAAAAGAAAAGAAAGAAAAGTAAAGTGGATAAGAAGAAGCATCATCAGGAGAAAAAATGTGATAAGTTATCTCTCACCGACTTTATGGAGCCTAAGAATCATGCTGCTTTTTAATAGTACTAACTAAGCAAAATAGGGAAAACTTTATGTTTCTGTACGAAAAAAACCATTAAACAACGCCCCATCCACATTCCTTTATTAGCTTATAAACAATACAAAGTAAAACAACAACAATGATAAATACAACAAAAAATTATACAAATACATAAAAAATCAAATCCATCTATACATATTAAATCAGTTCAATAATCATAGGTTCATTCTTTTTCACTTTCTTTGTTCCATTATTACTGCTTGAGTTTGATGTTGTTTCATTTGCACTTCTTTTCTTCGTATTTCCCATTGCTTTGTTAGAACTTGCAGAAACAGCATTCGATGTCTGAGATAACGTTGAAGTTGAACCATTATGAAGTTTTCCTCTTGAGCCCATGGTGATGTAACTTATGATTGCATATGGTGTAAAATGGAAGTCTTCTTCGATATATCCTTGAAGCAGCAAAGTTGCAAGAATTCTTTCAACACCTTCTCGACTAATATCCTTGAACTTCTTATCCATTAATTCAGCAAGTTTTGGAGCAGTTATTCGTCCGGATCCTTTTTCATTAATACTCTAAAAACCACGTCAGCTTATTAGTTTTCCGGAAAAGCTGCTTTTAGTACCACCCAAAAAGAGAGAATCAGCTGATATTTTTGAGCGGTAAAAAAATGCAAAAATATGTTTACATTTTTAAAATATGTATGAACTTACTTGTGATTCGATGAGTTCTTTTGCAGATGCAATATATTTTGAAAGATCAACATCATTTTCTTCATTAGAACTTTTGACATTATTTGAAGCACAATTATCACACATTTTGTTGCACCATGTTTCATCCCAAGTTTCATCGAAATGTTCAGCGATCATAACATGACGACATGAGTGAGTCTGAAAAATAAGAAGGAATTAGTAAATTAACGAAAACACAAGTTGCAAAAACGAGAAAACAAGAAACAAAGGTGATGGAATCTGCTTCGAAAAACAGTAAAGCTACAGCTTGCTTTACGAGCAAACAAAATCAACGAATACCGTAATTACATCCTCAGTTAACAAAAACTTAGAAAAAATATTCAACTTTCATTGCTACTAAAAGCTCTTTAACCTCCCATAACGTTATGACATACGGTAGCTTTAGCCCATGTCAAAGCATTTCTTTCCTTATCACTTAAAACTTTGGACTTATTTTAGTTTTTTTTATGACTGATTTTACGTTTGACCCCAATTTTTCCTTCTTCTTCGTTGACTCAAATCAAACACAAAAATTCTATCAGCCAAATAAAGAGAAGAACGACAAAAATGTTTCCTTTTAATGCATAAGCTTGCATGGTCACATTGGTTGTAAAAATGTAAAAAGAAAGAAGAGAAGAAATCATACATACTTTCGTAGCATACGAAACAATTGAATACAAATTTTGAATCCCAGTTTTTTCTGTACAAATCATCGTTGAAACTCGAAAGACATCTGTAAATCGGTAATAGAGAATACAATGAGCTGGTTGACCATCACGTCCAGCTCTACCAGATTCCTAAAAAAATGTGTATGATTAGAAGAAAGAAAGTAAAAGGCACTAACTTGATAGTAGTTTTCCATTGATTTTGATAATGAATGATGAATAACAAAACGAACATTGGGTTTATCAATACCCATTCCAAAAGCCACAGTTGCAACAATGACACGAATTTTACCAGAAATCCATCTTTCATGACATCGAGAACGTTGAGGAGGTTCCATGTTTGCATGATAAGCACCAGATGGAATACCACGTGATCTAAAAGTTAAAAAAATGTAAATGATGTTAGTCATAGTTTCAAACATACTGTAACTGAACAGCTAGATCTTCGCATTCCTTTCTTGAGAAACAATAAATAATTCCACTTTGATCTTTGAATTTCTTATTGATTAATTTCACGAGATCGTTCATTACTTCTTCAGCTGATGATGGCTTGAGTCGAACTTCATAAAATAAGTTTTCACGATTGAAACCAGCTCTCAAAACAATCGAACTTTGAATTCCAAGGATATCTTTAACATCAGCTAAAACGTTGGAAGTTGCTGTTGCAGTTAAACCCAAAATTGGGACGTTCTTTAGTTGCTTCTTTAACATGTGAAGAAATTTGTAATCTGGACGAAAATCATGTCCCCATTGTGAGCAGCAATGAATTTCATCAATAGCAATCAGCTGAAAAAGGAATTGGTAGATGGATGATTAAGTTAGTGAAAGTGAAACGGATACTTTAAGACGTTTGAGTTCAGCACATTTTTCAAGTTTACTCATAAATCGTTTGCTTTTAGCAAGCTTTTCTGGTGTAACATAAACTAGTCGAAGATTTGATTTGTCATCTGTCAGAGCATTTTGGATTCGGTTTACCTATAAAAAGCACACATTTAGTAAAAATAGCAAGAAAAACAATGACAAACTTCTTCTTTGGAAGTACTTTGATTAAGAGTAACAGCTTCAATTCCTAGCTTTTCTAGTTGCATCAGTTGATCTTGAATAAGCGAAATCAATGGTGAAACAACAAGAGTGATACCTAAAAAAGTTTTTGATATATTCATAGTTTTCCAAGTTCGTTAAAATCATACCTTTTTGTAAAATAGCTGGCAATTGATAGCATAACGATTTTCCACCACCTGTCGACATAATAATCATGCAGTCTTCTCCGCTCAAAATGACATTAATAACAGATTTTTGAAGTGGACGAAAGGTATCAAGTTTGAAAACATCTTTGAGAATTTTCTTTGCTTTTTCTGACCATGGAAATGTGTCCTTCTCCCATGATGTATGATCTTCAGCTAAAGCAATATTTCGATCATCGATTCTTCGTTGAAGCTAAAAATAATTGGAAGGATTAGTTCAAAGTCAAAAAAATTTTTAAAGGAAAAACAAACATTTTGCTTTCTTTCAATCAATTCATTTTTACGCTTTTGAAGGCTTCGAATTTCTGTTGTAACCGTTGATATTTCATCGTTGACTTCTGCCAATTCATCATTGAGCCTTTTACCCGGATTTGATGATGTCATTTTGAATGGATTAAATATTAATTAAAAGTGTTTCAAAGCAAGAAAAAAGGATTGCGTTTGCTTTGAAAATTGATGGAACTAAAAAACTTTATTTTTTAGCTTCGATGGATCATTGTCATTAGTGTTCAAATAGCCAATGAATGTGTTTGAAACTGTAAAATACAGTTTTTTTGGGCATGTTCATCATCCATGAATTCAAAACACTAATAATGTAAGTCCATAAAGCTTTTGCTTTTACATATGAATTATGCATTTTTATATATAAGTTTATTTATAGCCGAAAAAAGAATTTATGATTGCCATAGATAAGACTTTCAGCTTTCTGCCAACATTTTAGTAAAGCTTTTTTCAATAATATTTTATTCTGAAGTTTATCAAAAATTAATAATATGTATGTGTTTGACATCTTTTTTTTCTCCTCTACTGCTCATGTCTAACATTAGGGATATTCCAATATTCACAGCTATTCCCAAGTTTTTTTATTCTTCAAATTCTTAAATATAAAAAATCTCAAAACGAATTTCTAATGTCTTTCATGTTTTTTCTATTTACTTGCAATGCTTGCGTATGCGAGAGAATATATTTATTTCATTGCCTCCAGGAACTCTAACCAACAACCAGCAACCAGAGTTAAAAGAACTTGTTTCTTCTCTTCCGGGTGTTTGTTGTGTTTGCATGTAAAATTTTTTTTATCTGTCAAACTTTTACTTTTTTCTTTATCACTACCGCTTTTTTTTCTAATCAAATCAAAGAAATTTCTTTTATCTTTCTTATCTTTTATTGAACTGGTTACTTTAATCGAAAAAAAACAGCTCCACTTTGTTTTTTGTTTGCTGCTGCTTGGAGAATATTAAATTTTTCCCTTTTGTGTTAAAAAACAACTTTGATAAAACTTTCTTACTTTTTTTCTCCATTCGATAACAATTTAATTTGTGTTTATTATTACTTTATTAAATTTTGTACATAGTCGTCGTCACTGGCGACATACGTGAAAACAACTAAGTTATGTGCAATTTTTTTAAAAACTAACTAACTTTAACGTTGAGCAAAGTCATTAGTTTTTTTGCGGATGTTGGTGCTTGGAAAGTTGTGGAATTTTATGTTTTTTCTCTGTGTGTTCAGATGATGTAATATAAGGCAAAAATATGATGATATGCTATTTTTTTTAGGAATTATAGTTTAAGGTTTTAATTACCTGGAGTCACAATTGGTTGATAAGGCTCTTGCTTTTTTTGTGTGTGTGTTCATTGTCTGGGGCAAGAAAAAAAGAAGAGTTTTTTTATGCGTTTATGGAGAGTGAAGAACATGGGTAGCAGCAGCTGAAACTGTTGATGCTTGCATGAAATTTATTGCTGCTTATTTTCATAGTTTAGAGTTTGCTGGTGGCTGAATCGAAGCCAGGGTAGTTTTTGTTATGGGTTAAAGCCTTCACAAAGTTGGATTCGATTCGACTATAGCGCGAGGAAACATAAAAGTCATCGTCGTTGTTCAATGAGGTCAAATTTTTAAGAAAACCACGGATTCACTTGTTTCGTTTTTTTTTCTTCTTCTTCGAATCATTAAACCAAAATATCAAAAAATAAAAGAAGCAATCAACTATAACTTTTAACTACCTTGGATTATATATTTATTTATTTTATTCGTGTTTCGCTTAATCATGGTTTTTATTAATAAAATTAATTTGTTTTTTTCTTTCTTCTTCTCTCACTAATTTTCTTTGAACCTTTTCCACTTTTTTTTATCTCCACAAAATTTCTAGCTTTTTTTTTAAACTTGTCGTTCATCATGGATGAATAAAAAAAATTAAACCAAACAAGTATGTGCTTTATTTTGATTCGATTGCTTCCTTCCTTCTTTTTTTTCTTTGGTGACAAAAGTGTCACTTTTTTCTCGTTTCTTCTTTTCTGCTTGCTTCGTTGATCTTTTTCTTAGACGACAACAACGATGGATGCTTGCTTGCTGGATGTTTATTGGTGGCGGTGGTTTACTACCTTTTTTTCTTTTTCCTTGATCAACAACGACGTCGCCAACATATTGCTAGTTGTTCGCTCGCCGCTCAATTGCATTCATTTTTTCTTTTCTTTCTTTTTGATTTTTTTTATTCTGTTTGCATCATTGCGTAGGAAACAAAAAAAAACTATGCAGAAGAAAGACAGACGACTGACTACGTCACCTTTTCCACCAAATAGACTAGGTAGGTAGTAAGTAGTATCTAGGACTCACTGACTTTCAAGTTGTTCTATGGCAGAAATTATTTATGTGGACAGAGAAAACAAAAACGTGTTTATTGCTGCTAAAAAAACTTATTTTTTTTAGTTTTATGTGAGTCTAAAAGAGTTTTGGAACTAAGTGAGGGCAAAAAAAACTTTGGTGGATGGCTTTAATTTTTATTTTGTGGTTAGTAAAACCTTGTAAAAAAGTAAAACGTAAACCCAATTATTAACCTTGTAGGTTCGTAGTGAAACTACAAAATATAAAAAAAAATACTTTGAAATTTTTTATGAAACATTTTTCTTTTTTGGATGAAATTGATCGGCAAGCAAAAAATCTTGATTCATCGTCGTCGTTGTGTCTCTGAAGCTTATTAGTTTTTTAAAAGTCCCTTTTTTCCTTCATAAATATGACTAAATACAAAAATGACACATTTTTATGTAACGTTAATTTTTTTATTGTGCTTTTTCCAAAAAATACCATTTATCATTATTAGTCATTATAAAAACAACAAAAAAAACTAAACTACCCTATTACTCTTTTTTAGTTTATTTATTTTTTCTGCTGCGTCACTTTGTTTCCGCTTTTTATCTTTTGCCATTTCTGTACTCCCAATTTTGAGAAAAAAAAGAAGCATAATCCATGTCTCAATTTTTATTTTTAAATTTTTCACGTTTTTTAATTTTATTTTGCTTTTGCCATTTTCAATTTCATCGAAAGGAGAAAAAAATAATTATTGACGAAAACGCCAGCAAAAAATGGCAGAATTAGCAAAGTTGTTTTGTAATCATTTCCCCATCATTTTTTTGGTATTGGAAATTTTTTTCTTAATGAAGTTTAGAAAGATTTCTTCTTTTTTTTCAATTAAAATAAGTCAGTAAATTTCCGGAATTAAGTCTTTGAGTTAAGTTTTGAAGTAAGAAATAAAAGTCTGTGTTTATGTTTTTCGATTAATTTTAAGTTTTCTTGGACAATGATTGAACCGAGTTGGCTGAAAAAAAAAATGGTTGTTGCTGTTGTGTTTGTTAGTTAGAGTTTTTTGAAAAAGCAATGTTTTGTTATTTTTTTTTGATTGAACTTTTAGATGAACAAAAAAAACACTTTTCTTTTCTTTCTTTCTTTTTGGTTTCGTCCTCGGTCGAAGAAAAAATATCCTCATTTTTTATTATTTTTTTGACAGTCAAACTTGTTAAAAGTTTTGTGTTTTCGACAAATAAAAAATCTTGCTTTATTTTTTTGAAGCTACATCCATCTTCTTTGGCCTCCAAAAAAAGTTACTTCAACGCTAGATTTTTAGGCTAAACAAAATATGTGGATTTCTAAAAATTTTTTTGGACTTTTGCTCTGCTAAAAAAAATTTTGTTATAACGGAAAAAGCCACATTTTTATTTTTTTAACAGAGCATTCCTTCTTTTTTTTCTTCTCCTTACTTTAACGTTCTTTTATTATTTGCTTGATCAATAAATAATAAATAATATTCTGTTTCAACCTTTTTTCTTCTTCTTCTAAAAAAAGGTAGTACACGACCACGCATTCAACTTTCTTTACTTCTTCTCTCTTTTTTTCTTTCACCTTTATTTTTTTTTTTTTCGTTCTTTCTTCCTTCATCCATCGGCGGCGGTTTACACATTTTTTATTCCTCAAACAAAAATATGTATAAAATTTTTTTTTAATTCCATTCATTTTTGCTGTTGCGCAGTGTTCGTTCTTCGTTCTTTATTCCTGCTGCCAATCATGATGGAAGTCGTTTGAAATCAAAATCCTTTTTATTTTTTTCCAGAAGACAAGTTTTTTTCTTCTTTCTTTCGCCTTCGTCAAAAAAAAATGAGAAGGAACTAACTAAAAAACCATAAAAAATTGCGTGTGCGCAAAAATTTGCTTTTAATATGTACGTGTTTGTTGTTAGTCGCCTGCTTTTATCGTTTTTTTCATAATCCACTTTATCCTTCTTTCAAAATTTGTAAAATATTGTAGCTTAAAGAAGTTTTTTTTGCGTGACATTAAAACCATTTATAACAACTATCTAATATATTTACATATTTATTTTTTTGATGGATATTCTTTTTTCACGAATTTTACGAAAGCAATATTATCTTCTCCGTGTCTTTTTTGCTTCCTTTTTCCTCCAAAAAAAAAACTTTCTAGTTTTAGTTTTTCATCAGAAAAGTTTCCATCTAAGTTCCATGAATGAAAACAACGATGGATGGTTGGTTGGTAATAACCAATAAATTTTATTATTATTATTACATATTTCATCTTCGCCTTTTTTTATATGATTTATTTATTGAATGTCTGAATGTATGTGCGTGAACATAATTTTTGACTGCGTGTTTATAGTTACTTTAGAGTTTCTGATCATCTTTGACGAAATTAAAAAAAAATTCTATTTCCCAAGTTTCTTAGTTATTTAAGACTTTAGTTTTAATATTTTGTGTCATTCATGTGTCGGCTGTGGAGGAGGAGGTGGTCGGTTAACACATAAATTGTTCATACTTTTTAATTATGGTGGTTAAATTTTAGTTTAGTTATTTAACCAAAAAAATATTGCGCAAAAAAAAAAAATTAGTGCTTTGATTCATAAAATATCATTCATCTGTAAATAGTTGCTGCTTTTAGCTGCATGCTTTGGGTAATAGGTTATTACTAATTTTTTATTTTAGAATGCCTTATTTTTATTAGCATAGCTTTGAATGAATGTTCGAAAACAATGAATGCTTTTTTGAGAAATTCAAATTTTGTATCAAAAAAAAATGAAGGCAAACTTTTTTTTGCGATGATTTTACTTTTTGCCAAATTTCATGGAATGCCGCTGCTGCCACTGTTGTTGCTAAAACTTTTTTAAAGCTTTCCTTATTTTTCATTCTTGAAGTATCCGTGTTTTTCCATTTTAAAATCGTTTTTGACCAACAATCACTAACATTACACCATTTCCATGTTCTTCTTTGCGTTTGTCTAACGTTAAACCATTTTACGTTCAATAAAAAAAAATATGAAAAAAACAAGTTCCAACAAACAACCAAAAAAATTCGTTCATTCATTCACGCGTGTTTTTCTTCTTCTTTCATTTCTCGTAGTTTCTTCTTGCGCAACTACAATCTACGTGTTTTCATATTTTTACACTTTTGTCGTCAATGTCTCGTTAAACATTTCTTTCATCAACTTGTGTTTCAGGGTATTTATCATATTCACAAACAAACCTTTGGAATGGTTTGCAACACGACGACAGCGAATTCATCAATATCAAATATCAAATGTCCAATTTTATGGCTGCTTACATTATTCCTGCATTTTTGTTTAACTGCTGCTGGAAGTGTTCATGATTTAACCAGAATTCAATTTTATCCTTCATATGTTCATGATCTTGTTGAAGGACACAATGCTTCAATCAATGTTAAAGTTAATTTTGATAAAAATGAATTTCAATCAAGCGAATATTATGATAAACCTTTAAAATTGTCGTTAAAGTAAGTTGTTATTTTGAAAACTGTGAATGAATAAACTTGATGTTGGTTTTAGGACATTACACGATGGCATTGCAGCAACTGACAAATCTAATTTACTACTAAACACTTCGAATTTTACTGATATTAATGGAACTTTGGTTTATGAAGTAAGTACTGGAGCATCGAGTCAAGAAGGCCATCTTTTGGAAGAAAAATTACTCTGTCTAGCTTTATGAGCTTTAATTGAGACTAGCGATACTCTTCCAATTCTGTGATCACCAAAATCATGAACTCCTTTTTTGTGATTTTCATTGAGATTGATTTATTCCTTTGCTTCTGTGTGCTTTTTCATCATCTTTTTAACCTCTCCTTTTCAGTTTCAAACAAATGTGGATGCTCTTTCTATGGGAAAAACAGCTCTTCAAGTTCGTTTAACATCCGTTGGAGAATCATCAGCTGATTTTGAGCTTCTTGAACTGGAAGAAGATAATCAAGATTTTGGTACCATGTTAAAACCAATTCAAGGTGCAGCACGAATGGATTTATGGGTGAAACGTGAAGAAGGAGATTCGCTTATGACAAAAATCTTCGTTTCAACTTTGATCATATTGATAACCATAGCAAATATTCTTATGGGGTGTGAAATTAATTTGGTTGCTGTATTATCAACTATCAAACAGCCTATGGCTCCATTGATAGGATGCTTTACACAATTCCTTTTAATGCCATTAATTGCTTATACTATATCTCATATGGTTTTACTTCCTCGAGGATTGAATTCGTTTGCACTTGGTCTCTTTGTTACTGGATGTTCTCCTGGTGGTGGAGCAAGTAATTTTTGGACTTTATTATTGGAAGGAAATGTCAATTTGTCGATTACAATGACATTTTTAAGTACTATTGCATCCATTGGTAAGTTTCTTTTAGTTTTATGAGGCAATATTGCTGGTGTTTGTCATTACAATTTTGCTTTCTAACTTTCTCGAAAATCACCTTTATATCTAATTCTTTCTTCTTTTTTCAGCCTTTATTCCATTATGGATGAATCTTCTCGGCCATAAATTCCTTCAAGGTCTTACCAATGTTAATGTCAAAGTTCCATATCGCAACATCGTCACTGGATTGGTTGTTCTTATTATTCCGCTGTTAATTGGAGTTGGTATAGCTAAATTCTGGCCAAACATTGCTGCAAAAGCTCGAAAGGTTCTTCGTCCATTCATCATTTTTGTTCTCGTCTTTGTTATCACATTTGGAACTTTATCAAATCTTTATATGTTTAAACTTCTTACATGGCCTGCATTGTTAGCTGGTTTCTTACTTCCATGGTGTGGATTTATGTTTGGTTGTTTCTCTGCTCTAATGTTGGGACAAAAACCTGCAAATGTTACTGCAATTGCTATTGAAACTGGTGTACAAAATACTGGGATTGCAATAATGTTGTTAAAGGTAAACGTTTGAATCGTTATCAAAGAGTCATTTCGATAATACATTGCATTTTTCAGTTTTCATTCCAACAACCCGATGCTGATATCAGTGCTTTGATTCCTGTCATTGTTGCATGTTTTACGCCATTTCCTCTTCTTCTTGGTTATGGAGTTCATGTTTTCATCAAATTTATCAAAAATCGTAATACTTCATCAATCGATCTCGAAAAAGAACATCCAAACCAAATTGTTGCTTTCAATAATAAAACTTCAACGGTTAGCACTTAACTATCCCTTATTTCTTTTCTTTGAATATGATAAAAGCTAAAACTTGTCAAACTACCATATCTCCCTTTTTTTTCCAGGAGATTTGCTTTTTGGTTAATGTAACAACAACAAGCTTTAGCTTTTATTGTATCTTTTCCTTGCCCTATTTTTTTGGTTTCTTACTTACGTTTTTATGCTTTTTAGCCTTTCACAATCAAATCACCAACAACTTCACTTTCAACTAAAGTTCAAGATGGATGTAATCAACCACTCATTCGCCTTCCATCATCATCCGCCAATCAACCAAATGTATCATCATCAGAAGAATCATTAACAGAAGAAGAAAAAGTGAAATATATGGAAGAAATGCTTGAACAAGTACTAATACCAGGTGTTATTCCTGAATAAACCAAAAAATGGCTGTGGATGCTTGCTTCATTGCTGTTGTTCTTGCTTGCTGGATTTCTTTTATTCATCAATAATAGCTTTCTTATTCACAATTTAGGATTATTATATTATTAGGTTTATTTTGTAAAAATTATTTTGGGAGTTTGTACCGGTTGTTTATTGTCGTCTATCTCTTTAAATGGTCTCACTTTTCTTATTTTGATTTCTAATATAAATAAATGTAATTGAAACTTATCTTCTCTGTCTCTTCTTTTTTTTCATCGCTCAAAAATCATATCCGTTTGCAATTTTTGTTTTCCCTTTACATAAGTAGTTTATTTTGCTGTCAATAAAGAAATTATCGAAATGGTTATAAGTCTGCTTCGATCAAAGTATTTTTTCCTTATTAATAACCTCTGTAACGATAAAGAAAAAGTTTTGTTAAACATAAATATTTATTTTCAAAAATTCACAAAGATACAAAGAAACGAAACACACAAGAATATTAACAGAAAAAAAATTAACAAAGAAATGGAATTTATTGCTTTGCTTTTGGACGGCCAGCTCGAGCTTTCTTAGGTGCAGGTTCTTCCAAATTTTCTTTATTAGTAGTACCACGACCAAGATCTTTCTTAGGTGGAGATGTTTGTTGTAGTTCTTCAGCCTCTTCTTCTTCATCTTCAACAGGAGGAGTATTTGGCTTCTTAATGGCACGACGACCTTTCTTAGGTGCTTTCTTTTGTTCTTCAGCCTCTTTTTCATCACCATCTTCAACTGGAGGAGGACTTTGCTTCTTAGTGGCACCATTAGCTTTCTTAGGTGGTTGTTGTTCTTCAGCCTCGTTTTCTTCTTCAACTTCAACTGGAGGAGGATTTTGCTTCTTCGTGGCACCATGACCTTTCTTAGGTTGTTTCGGTTCTTCAGTCGCTTCTTCTTCATCTTCAACAGGAGGAGGATTTGGCTTCTTAGTGGCACCGCGACCTTTCTTAGCTGGTTTCTGTTGTTCTTCAGCTTCATCGTCTTCACCATCTTCACCTGGAGGAGGACTTTGCTTCTTACGACCACGAGTTTTCTTAGATGTAGGTTCTTCTAAATTTTCTTTATTATCAGTACCACGACCAAGATCTTTCTTAGTTGGAGAAGGTTGTTGTTGTTCTTCAGCTTCGTCTTCTTTTTCAACTTCAACAGGAGGTGGATTTGGCTTCTTAGTAACAACACGACCACGAGGAGCTTTTTTAGGTGCAGGTACCATGATTGAAGATTTCAAACCTAAAAAAAACAAAGGATTAGTTATATTCGAAGTCTAATACGTAATCAAAGAACACGAACGCGAAAGTTAGAGTTATTTTCAAGTAAAATTTTAGCGTTTTAAAGCATTTTTATAAGGAATATAAGTAACAGAAACGGCAATAATGAAACTAGGATGATAAAAAAGTCAACAACAAAAAAAATGGAGGGAAAAGGCAGTGGTAAACAAAGAAATCGTTAATGTCGGAAAGAAAATATTTAAAAAAGCAATTCGAATGTTGTCCTTTACAAAAAATAAAATACGCGCATTTTTTTTCTATCAATTGAAAAAAATCTCCTCTCTTTTCTAACTTGAAGCAAAAAAGCAGCAGCAAAACAAAAAGTCTTTTTTCTTTCAAAATCTCCAAAGATTCAGCTTCGCTGATTTTCGCTGCTGCTGCTAGCGCGCTCGAAAATACTATAAATTTCTTTGTAAGATTAACATGTATTTCAAATTCCCTTGCCATTTTCTGAAGTTGCTAACATAAGTTTTCCGGCATTTGCTGAAGTTGTTGCTTTGTTGCTACGATTGATAAACATCAAAACAAAAAAATTCGATTAATGGAACTGTTGTTTGTTTACAAATAATAAAAACATACTTTACTTTTATTTACTCATTTATTTCTCTCTCGCCATTTTTATTGCTTTGGATAGGATATTGCTTGAAAGCTTAAGTTTACTATGTAAAAAAGCTTTCTTTTTCTTTTCTTTTTATTACTAAAATTGATTAAGAGATTGAACAACGACATTATGATATGGTCCTTAAGTTTGATGTGTTAGAGGTGGTGAATCTGTTCACTGGTGAGATAATAAAAAAAAGTCATTAACAAAGGATTTATTTATTTAGTTGGAAATCAAATCCAAAAAAGTTTATTATTGGATTTAGAAAAAATGAATAAAAGATTTACCCCAAATTTTTATTTGATATATCAAGTTTGATTTCTAAAGCTTTATCATTGTCGTCGTCGATGGATGTTGTTTGATGGCATCTCAACAAAAATATGGAATTGTTGCTTTTATTAGATAATTTTTTTACACCAAGAAAAGTGGTATTACCAACAAATTTTGTTAAAGACAACGCAAAACTTTATCTTGTTGAGGTCACATAAAAAAGGAAAGGTTAAAGAATTCCCAATGCAATCATGAATACATAATTCACATTTTTAAGAATATTGCAATTTAAGAAGAGTCTTATGTTCTTTAACTAAATTTGTAAGAAGCATCTAATTTGTTTGTAATAATGGCTTATCGATATTGCCTTCCTTTCCATTAGCATTAAAATTTTATGGTTGATTGACTTTATTCATCATCAATTTTAAAAACAGATCTTGGAAGCAAAACTTTCAGATAAAAATGGCCCAACTCATCTGAGCCTATTTTATCCGTATTTTTGACCTTAGAGAATGTCAAGCATACATATAATAATGTTGTTTTTTTTATGTAAAGTAAAAAACAAAACCTATTATTAATTCACTAAAAATAAAATTGTAAGCACATTCTTGTTGCTGTATGGATCCAATAAAGGAAAGATGCCCCATCATCCTTTTCATCGAACTCATATTGAGCCGCTTTTTTTAATAATAAGGATAAAAACTGTTGATTATGGTTGACAAATATCAAAATTGAACGCTTTTATTGTTGTTGGTCTAAATAATCAATCCAAGAAAGTAAAAAAACTTTATACAAAAAAAATATTTAGTAAATCAATCAAACGCGTTTGTTGCAAACATTTTTTCTTCATCCATTCATCCATTTTTTTGGAAGCACCCTAACTCTTGAAAAGAAAGGATTGGAAAAGCGCAAAAACAGAAATTCGATGAAAACTTTTTTTTGAAGTTTTTTCGATTCCAATTCTTCAATCAAATTTTTTTTTTGCTCGTCATCGAAGTTTTTGTTTTTGATCCACGCAACTTTTGTCGTCATCAAATTTTTCTAAATATCAACATGGTTAAATCTATCAAAGTCAAAGGTGAAGTAGCTGAAGAATTTGTTAATTATCTTCAAAAAGTTAAAGAAACTAGTAAGTTTTACTTTTATCTCTTTTTTCCTTCAAATTTTAAACTTTGTGCTTGTTTTTTAGAAACCAAACGTGATGCTGAATTGGATTCGTTGTTAAAAAGATTGAAACCAAAAATATATGGTGAATGTTTGAAGAATGTGAAAGAAGCTTTTAATGCAAGTTTTAAAGCCTTTGGAATATGTCTTAACTATCTGTTTTTCAGGGATTCAATGGTGATATGAAACTTCGTGATTTTCTTGCTATCAACTACGACAAAAGTAAGAACAACTTTTTGCTTGATTTTTCTTTATGTCATTATCGTTTCTCTTTTTCAGATGAACCTGAACCTGGTACAGAAATCATCGTCAAACCAAAGCCTCCAAGATTACCTCTTCCAGATGAACCTATTTTCTCTCTCAATGGAACTGTCCTCAAATTCTAAAATGTTATCAATCTGTTTTTTTTGTTGTTGTTTGTTTCATTCTATGTAACATTCTTTAAATTGTATTTGCTTTGTATTGTTCAATAAAAATTTTGTCTCTTTTCACTTCAAATCCCATTTTGGTTTATTTCCACGTTTACATATCTGACATGGAAAAATACTAACATAGCTTTGATATATGATTAAATAAACCAAAATCTGTTTCGTTTGCCCTATTCTTCGATTTTAATGTTACACTTTTCACTTCCTCGAAATTTTTTTGAACAAAAGCTGTATTTTTGTTGTCATTTTTCTAAAACCTTTGTAGTTTAATCCCTCCATAAATGAATAAACAAACGACTTATTGTTAGTTCGAACATCAAATTGAAACTCTTCTTAGTTTTTGTATTATAATCTAAAAACTTCTGTTGGCCTTAACGATACTTACTCCTAAATTTGCAGCATTTAAAATTGATGCTTTTTGTTGCTGATGCATAACCTTCGTTGTCTCATATTAACTCTTTATTTACTTCATCGTTGTCATATTTTTCATCTATTATTACACTTCTTTCATTTTCAGGATTCAAAATGATTTACAAATATGGTACTGCAGGATTCCGTTATGAAGCTACACTATTACCGAAAGTGGTTCAACGTCTTGGTTCTGCAATGGCTATGATCGTGAATATGTATTCTCCAGAAGCTTATGGTGTCATGTTTACTGCATCTCACAATCCTCCAGCTGATAATGGAGTCAAGATTGTTTATCGTAATGGGGTATCTCTTCCAAATCAACATATTGAATTTCTCGAACACTTTGTCAACTTGCCTGAAGAAGAATGCGAACAAATTGTATCATCTCCTGGACTACTAGAATCAATTTTGACCAATGATACCGAGAATATCTCATGTAATGATGTCTTCAAACTTTTGAAAGAACTTTTGGATGCTTCTGTAACCGCTGGATATGAAGTTATGTCACCACCTAAGAAAGAAGATGCTCATCGAAGAAATATTGTTATTCTTGCTCGTGATACTCGTGAAAGTGGTGAAGCTCTTGAACGAATCTTTGAAGAAGGTTTTCGTCGTGTTTCAAAGGATATTGAGATTCTCAAAGCTGGTTAATTTTATGATTTTCTTTTGCTTGTATTAATCGTTTGGTTTTTTAGGTTTTATGCCAACTGCAACTCATCATTATTATGTCGCCAATTACTTTGAATATGATAATCCATTAGCTGAACTCTTGAATCATGGCTTTGATAGTGTATGTTTTTTCATTGTTTATTTGCTAACTAAAGCTTTATTTCCTTTTTAGACTGTGGAATCAACGGTTCATGTCGATTGTACTAATGGTGTTGGAGCTTTATGGGTTGATAAGTATTTCAATGGATGCAAAAACATCAAGGTACAACTTTACAATGCTGATTACAAGAATACAAAACTTCTCAATTGCAGGGTTTGAACATTTCGGCTAAACATTTCTGCTTATTTATCATCGTTTTTTAGTCTGGTGCTGATTATGTTCAATCTCTTCGTGCTGTACCAGATGGAATTTTATATGATACTCTTTCACCATTTACTCGTGTATATCATCTTGATGGAGATTGTGATCGTATGGTTATTTCATTCTTCGACGAAAACGATGGATTTCATATTTTTGATGGTGATCATCTTCTTCTGCTGTTCATTGCTTTCATTCAAAAAGTAAACCTTTTGCCATTAATTCTTTTGTTCCACTTTTTAACACTTTTGTTTTCAGGCCATGCCAAACAACACTGAATTCTCCATTGGCGCTGTACATACAAGTTATGCAAATAGTGGATTAACAAATGCTCTTCGTAAGATTTCGACAACTTATCCATACGTCTGTGGTGTTAAAACTGGCACTGGTGTTTCTAAACTTATCAAAGGTTCAGAAGTTTCTGATATCGCTGTTTATTTTGAACCTAATGGTCATGGTTCCCTGCTTCTTCGCCATGGTGTTAAGGATACCGTAATGAAGTATGGTTATTTTACTTTTATGTATGGTTGTTTATGTTTTGTTTTTAGGACTTCTCTTGCTCCATTGTTTCATCTTACAAACTCTGCCATTGGTGATTGTTGTGGCCTTGCACACACAGAAGTATTCAAAGTGCCGCTGTCTCTGGTCTCGTATGGAATTGTGCCGTGGATGGCTGAATGGTAATTCTGACTGGCACACATTCTCATATTTTGTCATTGTTGTTTTCTAACTTTGTTTTTATGTATGTAACATCCTTGCTGAGCAGTTGCTCCAATAAAGACCACATTAATATTTGTTGACCTGATTGAGGTTACAACAAAGTGGTGACGAGATCGTGATCAAACAACTCAAATCCTCCGAAAAGACCGCTCGCCAACTCAATTCAAAAGAAAAAGAAGAAGGAAGCTGCAGAAGAGAACTTGCTGCTGGTGCTGTTGGAGAAAGATAGAAGAAGCTCTGGACTCAACTTGGAAAGCAATTGATATGGTCTTTATCTCAAAATCGACAGTATCAAAATCCTCGTATGTTCATCTCAAAGTTCGTATGTTGTATGTTATGCTCGTTTCAAGTTCTTCATACTGGAATCACTTCTTATCCGACGAATATGGTCATATGTTCATCTCAAAGCTCGTATGGTACTTTCGCTCGTGTCTATCATCAACCAACTCCTTCATGTCAATCAACTCGTATGGTCAACTTGCTCGCTTGGAACAAACTTGGAAAAGTCAAAATGAGTTACGCTTTAGCTCCAGAAAAGCATGATCTTGCTGGTGGTGTTACTCGATGGAATCGATGGAAACTCAGCATGATGTTTGTGTCTTTTGCTCAAAGACAATCGTTTGATGATAGCGAACAATCATCCGGTCTACGATTTGGCCGTGATCGCTTGGTGAAACCAGCTGTAAATCTCTTGATCTTGAACACATGGGTATGGTAATGCTGCATGGAATGGAATCCGAAAAACTTCAGAAAGGAGGGGAAAGGGACATGGAACATGTGCCCAAGACATGGAAGTCGAAACCTCATGGAAGAACCTCTGGTAAATTGGTATGGATTCTGGCGTCGTATACGATCACTTGGTAAAGAAGCTCAAGAAGAAGCTAAAGAAATGAATGGTCGTGATACTGAACAGTCGAATGGAATTGGTTGAATTTCTCCTGCTCAACTACATGGAACCTGAAGTTTCTGGATTGAAAGCTCGTCATGGTAATGATAAGGAATTATGGAAACCGCATGATGAAGCTCGTATTGTATGATCTCCAATTGAAGAATCAAATGGACATGCTAAAGAAGAAGCTATGGAAAGCTAAGAACAAGACAAGAAGATTGATCGTCAACTCAAAGATAGGTGGAAGAAGAGTGTTGTGGCCTTGCACACACAGAAGTATTCAAAGTGCCGCTGTCTCTGGTCTCGTATGGAATTGTGCCGTGGATGGCTGAATGGTAATTCTGACTGGCACACATTCTCATATTTTGTCATTGTTGTTTTCTAACTTTGTTTTTATGTATGTAACATCCTTGCTGAGCAGTTGCTCCAATAAAGACCACATTAATATTTGTTGACCTGATTGAGGTTACAACAGTGATGGTATTGCAAATATTCGAGCTGTTGAATTCATGCTTAATAAAATTGGATGGTCAACAAAGGAATGGCTTGAAAATACGTTTAGAAGATGTCCAACTAGGCTTGCAAAGTTTCCTGTAAGTGGTTGTTTAGCTTTTTTCTTTGTTCGTAAACTAATTTTCCTTCCTTTTCAGATTTCAAATCCTCTCAATTACTCTAGCAATTCATTAAACGAAGAAGTTTTACAACGTCCAAAATATTTGCAAAGTTTCCTTGAAGATACGTTGAAGAATTTTTCTCAAATGTTTGGTGATTGTCATGGCTTTTTACGGTATGTTTTTCGTCTTCTCCTTCTTACATGCGTTAATGCTTTGTTTATTTTTAGGCCATCTGGAACTGAAAGCTACATGCGTCTCAAAGTTGATATGGAGATGGATAATCCGGAAGCTCTTGATCTTCTTACAAATACAATTCGAGCTGGTATTGAATTACATGAAAGTGCTTTGAAAGAATTCTCTCATCATAATCATTAATCCTGTGCTTTCTTGTCGTTTATTGGGTATTGTCTTACTGGTACCTATGTTTCATGTATTAATAGATTAGCTTTTTTATGTATGTTGTTGTGATGTTTGTGCCTTAATTATTCTTTTGTATGTAATATTAAAGAATATTGAATGAATAAATAAATGATGCCTTTATTATTGTTTTTCTGCTATTTTGATTGAATTTTCTTTTCCAACTTTATTATTACATATTTTTTTTTCATCCAAAGAAACTATAAAACAAGTAACTAGCGAACGACTAAAAATCAATTAACACTTGAAATATTACGGGTGAATGAAAATAAATGAGATTATAAAATATTACTGATATTTTCAAGTTTCAAAACAAAGTGTTTTATGATAAAAATACATACGAGTTTCAGATGAGCAAATTTTCTTGGTTTTTAGGATAAAAAGTTGTAAGAGAGCAGAGAGCAAAAATAATATGGGTTTTGTTTTTTTCAAAGGCAGTTTTAACAATAATATATTTTTTCTTTTTTATTCAATGGTTTGATTGTGGTGAATCAAGTTGAGGAGTTAAAAATTAACACCAGGTGAAAGATAAGAATTTTCATTTCGACACATGAGATATCGACTTGCTCGAGGATTAAACATTCTTTCTCCACGATGGCTTGACATGTGATAAGCGAGTTGACTTAAAATGGAAATTTTAGTATTATATGATTTAATTTTTTGTTTTGTTTTTGGGAATAATGAAAGCAATAATAACATTTTTTTGTGGATTTTGAAGATTTTTGTTAAAAATTTCAAACAAAATCAGAGAAAAGGGAGCGATGCATTTTGCAGAAAAGCAAACATGGCTTGCAAAAAATATTTATTTGGCTTACATTCTTTTTGGAATTGAAAGAGGATGGAAATAAAATTATTATTAACTATTTTTGACATTATTAACTATCGAAAAATGTTTTCAATTTAAAAAACGAAAGTTTTAAAGTGGAAAACTTTTGTTCAAAGAAATTTTTCTTGGAATTCGTGGTTGCTCGAAAATTGCATCAAGTTTCTTGGTTTTTAATTTTCCCACTTTTTTTTCGATTTCAAGCCTTTTTAAACTTTATAAATTATTGCTTACCGACTATCCGAATAACTTCGAGAGCAATATTGACAAATATAAGGTTTGGTTCGAACATCGGAATAAACTTTCATAGGATGTTTGGGTTCATAGCCTTTTACAGCAAAATCGGGTGCTGGGAAATCTTCTGGATTAAAAGCTGGACGAGAAAATGAATATTTTAATATTCTTGGTTCAGGCTCGGGTTGTTGATAATTATCGGCTTCATCCTCAGGGTGTTTGTGATAAATAAAATCAGTGTAATTAAAAAATGTTCGCTTGCAATCACATTTATAACCTTTTTGATCTGAAAAATAATTTTTTGAGTTTCATAAAATAAAAGTTTGTTGAAGAAAAGAAAATTAAAGGTGGCTTACCAACATGTGATTTAGCATGATATTCAAGTTCACACATGTAATGGAAAGATTCGCCACATTTATTGCAAACATATGGCTGAAAATTATTATTTATGGCTTTTAATGGAGAAATTTTTTTGTGATTAATTTAAAAAGGATAGCGACGTTAGAATAACAAAACAAAAATTATTACATTAGGTCTCGTAACAAGGCTTCAAAAATAATTTTTTACAGACTATTTTGGGAGTTAATTAGAGGCAATATTTTTATTCCATTTTTTGAATAATTGGCAATCACAAGATAAAAATTAAATATATTTACAGATTTCCGTGGGGAAAGCTTCGAAAACTATGAACTGCGAAAAAATTTTGTTTCAAAAAGTAGAAAAATTGTTTTCACGAAAACAAAAGTAATAAATTCAAACTTCTAATCGCTTTAGAAACATGGAAATTGCTATGAGTTATTTGAAAATTGAAAATTGTCGAAGTTTTTATTTTCCCCAAAGTAAAAACCCTTACCGTTTCAATATCATGAACCCTTTCATGAGCTTTTAATGTGTTAAGATAATTATAAGTTAAACCACAAAATCGACATTTATAATATGTGAAACCATTTTCATCTTTAACACAATTAACTGCATGGGATGAAGTTCCATCAGTGGAATTATCAGCAACATTGGGAGCTCCAAGTGAAGCTGCAGCAGCAGCATTGGAAGCGGGAATTTCTGTTGTTATTGTTGGAATTAATTCTTCATCATCTTTGTTGGGAGAACTTTTATTTGAAGAAGTTTTTGAAGAACTATCCATGGAATCTTTAAGAATATCGGATGAAGCTTCAGTAATTTGTGAATCTGTTAAAGGTTGTTGAAGTTGTTGTTGTTGGTTTATTTCTCGCTGAGTGATGGGAATTTCAGTCAATGTGGTGGAATCGGATGATGAAGCATTGGTAATAATGTAATCATCCATGGCTAAATTATCTGTGGAAAAGATTTACCCTAAAAATTCAAAGTATCATTGTAAAACGTACAAATTACAATAACAAAAAAATCAGATATTGAAAAACAAGGCAAAACTTGTAATAAACAAAAAATACAGTAATTAACTCAAAATTTCCAAATTTTTAAATCTTTTATTGCTCCTAATTTTCGCGATAAAATAAATAAAAATCAGGGCAAAAAAAAAATGGGAATTAACTTTTTGAAATAAATTTGTTAATTCATAAATTTTAAATTATTTTTTTGAGATCTAAATACAAAAAAAAGAACAATATCATTAATAAAAAAAATGGGGAGATGACTGGAAGTGGAAATAAATATATAAATAATAAAAAAAGTTATTTCATTTACAATTTTTTTAGTAATAAAGAAAATCGGAAATTGCTGAAACTAAAATAAAAACTATAATATTTTAAAATGTTGATGGAGTTGAAAAAGGCATGACGCATCATCGATAATTATAATTATGCAGAAGCAGTTTTATTTTTATCTTTATTTTCAAATTGAACTTGAACATTTACTTCGACGACGGGCTAAAAAAAAAGAAAAGAAAATAAGTTGAAATATTAATAATTTTTAGAAATACTCTCATAACAAAACTTTGGTTCAAAAGCAAAAAAAAAGAATTAATTATTATATTTTTTGAGGAAGAAAATTAGGTATTTTTGATAGAGGCTTGCTTCACAAAGTTTTTATTTATAGTGAAAATAATATTTTTTTTAGTAACTAAAATTTTAAAACCAAAAGTTCCCTCTCCGACGACAAAGTTATTTTTTAAATCCAAAAATGAGAAATGAAAAGAATTTAACTTTTTTTTTCTCCATTGCTTTCAGACAAGACAGAAATAAAATCGCATTCAAATTATAATTTTTTGGTTTATTATTTTAAACAGTTGTTTCACATTTTCATTCTCATTTTATTTTAGCAAGTCTCTCTCAAGCGACGACCGACGATAAACTAACCGAAGAAAATTGAAGAAAAAGGTTTAAACTCTAAAGAAAAAAGTTTGTCGTCATTATTTATTTTAAAAGAAAATAAAAAGTTAGTTAGCGAGCGACGACTGGCAGACGACAGCTTTGTCAAATCCCGAAAATAACTTAAACTTTTGATGATTTTTTTTTGTTTGTTAAAAAAGTAAAAAGTTAAAACTATAAAAATAAATGTCAACAATAATGGAAAAGAAAAAGTAAACTTTTTTAGATTTTTAAGATAATTATAAAAAATAATTTTGAAAGCCGCAAAAAAAGCAAACATTTTTTTTGATTTTTTTCAAAAAGCATTGACGCAAGAAAAATCCAAAATTTTTTTTTGTTTTATAAATTTTATTTTTCATTTCTTTGGGTTATTAATAAATAGTTTTCGGGTAAGAAAATGTGTGAAAAAATAATAAAAAAGTTTATAAATAAACCAACCAGTTGGTCTTCATCAAGAATTTGATGATGTTGTTTTTGCTGTTGAGATTGAGACGACGACGATGCAGACGTAGGAGGTGGTGGATGTGGATGAAGCGGGGGTTGATGCATTCTTTCTTTTTTATTTTTTTGTGTTAGTTAGGTTTTGCAGCTGGAGTGGCAGTAGTAATGGCTTTGGAGATCGATTGACCGCTGCTATCAAAAATGGGTGAATAACAAACAGCAGATAAAAACTTGGAAGGAAGATTTCTGTAAAATTTTTAGATGGAAAAAATAATGTTTTTGAATAATTTGTGAAAGTAAAGAAAATTCAAAAAAAATTGAAAGTTGCATAAAAAAAATTGGGAAAAATAAAGGTTTAAAAATGATTTATTATAAACTTTTGTTTTCACGGAACGGAGGCTTTTTTTACGCAAGAAAATAAAAAAAGTTAAAAAAGCTCAAAAATTTTCAGGGATAAAAATTATAAGAGTAAGTAAGCAAAATTGTCTGAGAGGTTTGTTGGTAATAAAAAACTGAAGTTTATTTACAAAAGAATATTATTTTTTCTTCTTCAGTTGTTTTTTTTCTTTCTCCTATAATTAAAGGCGGTTTTCTTGGAAACCTAACGTTCTTAGAAGAAGAAAAATAAATAATACTTGAAACTTTTTTTTTTGCAAACAAAAAAATTATTAGCAATAAAACTTTTTTAAATTTTTTAACAATCACAAAAAAATGGTTTTAATTTTAAAATCAGAAATTCGAACAAAAAAAGAATTTACTTAATCAAAATCCAAGGAGTTAACTAACAAGCAAAAAAAAAAAAGAAGAAAATGTTAAAACAAAATCATCAACGTTTGTAAAATGAAGAGAAGCTCTTGCGTTTCTTTTTCTTTCTTCTTCGTTATCCTCTTCGTTAGTATTTTTCCAAATACATAAAAATCAACCTTATGTCATCAACATTTTTTGCTTGTTATGTTTGTTTCAATGAAGCTTTTTTTCAACGACGACGACGACAATCAATTTTTTCTTGTCCCTTGTCTTTTGAGCAAATTTTTTTCCTTCCTTTATTTTTGTCTTTTTTTTTCATTCAATCTTCTTTCTTCAATTTTTTTAAGAGTGTGTAATCATAAAAAAAAATCCAGCAGCAACTGCAGCCAAGATAAAGTAAGTGAAAGAGTTTTAGCAAAAAGAATAAAATCCAAAGTAAAGCCAAGCCGACTCACTTTTTTATTTTTGTTCAATCATTTTGCTTTTTTCTTTTTTTTCTTTCGTGAATTTTAAAATAAAAAAATTTTGCTTTTGCTTTTTTACGTTTGCAATCTCAATAAAGCAGCAGCGGCGAGCCAGCGGCAAGCAAAGAAAAACTATAGCTTTTTCTTTTTATTTTTCTCTCTCTAACTTTTTGCATTCAGCCATCGGCTATCCGCCATTGGAAAGAAGGAGAGGGAAAAAAGTGATTTAGAATAAACTCGAAAATTTCTTAACATCGATGAATCAATGAAGGAAAAAAAATTGCGATCACTCCTTGCTTTTTTTCTTGGGTGGCTTGCTTGCTTGGGGCTGGCATTTGTGTTTGTTCCTTGTTTTTCTCTTTTTCTCTTTCTCTTAGCTCTCTTAAAACTTTCTTTTAGCTTTTTTCTATTTTAAAAACAGAGGCAATCAAAGGAATTTATCAAGCTAGCTGTCACTCATTTTTTTTCCAAGAGATTTTTTTATGTCTTTGTTTTAACAGCTGTAAAAAGATTTGTCGTTTCCAAAACTAAAAAACTTAAGTCACTTTTGTTTTGTTATTATTGTTTAAAAGAAGAAGAAAAAAACACAGATAAATAAATGATAAGTTTACACAATATATGAAATATGTAATGATGATAACAAGTTAAAAAAAAAGATGTATCAAGTATCAAAGTTTTGACAAAAATAAAATAATATTATTGCTTCCTTGAATTCCAAAGTGAAGCAAAAAATGATGTAAGTTTTTTGTTTTTTTTCGATCGAAAAAATGTTGGGGAAAATAAAATTAAATGAGTCTCAAAAAGATAAATACTTTTTTTTATGATCTTTTTTATTTCCACGCTAACTTATAATTTTTCGGATTATTTTCTATGGTGTAAAATCAAATTTGTTAAAATGCAAATTCAGAAAAGCAAAATATTCAACAATTAAAATATTTATCTTTCAAAAAGCAAAAAAGAAATTATTTGAAAAGACAAAAATTTTACATAAATTAAAAGCATTGAAAGGAACTTTTGTGACAAAAATGCAAAAAATTAAGCTTTAAAAAAAATTTGGGTGTCATAGTTTCTTTCCAAAGAATTTATTTATTTATTCCAAGCTGTATAAATTTTTTGCTTCATCCATAATTTCTTTCCATCCACGATGATCACGATTTTCAGGGGCTGGATGAAGAGGTTGAGGTTCAACGACTTCAGCGCTATGAATACTGTGGCGGCGGTCATCTTCGTGGTCTTGGTCGTCGTCAGCTTCAGATTCGAGGTGTCCATGAGCTTCATCATTATCTTTTTTAGCAAAAAGTCCCATAGGATCATGAAGGGAAAAGCGATGACCAATTTTAGAATCTTTATCTTTAATTATATCCAAAGCAAATGGAACGCGGAAACCGGTTTCATGACTTTCTTCTGGAGCCTTTTCTTCTTCGCTGTTTTCCTTTTCGGTAGTTCCAACTTCGAAAGTTTTAATAAAATCCAAAGCATTGGTGAAATTCAAACTTTTGTGGTTCATAATTTTTTGGAAAATATTGAAAGTTGAATTTAAACCGGGGCAAGATTCAAGAGAGTGTTGAAGAAGAAGAGTGATGGCATTGATATTGCTTTCACTAAAATGTAAATCCAAAATATCTGAGACTGTTAAAATTAAACATGATGGATGATGTTCAGAAGTTTTGGGTTCAGCAGAAATTTGAGGGACTTGAATGTCTCCATGATCGGTAGTTGGCGCTGGCTGAAAATCTTCGTCACTTGAAGTCTCCTCTTCCATTGGAAACCCTTCAGCAGCGTCGAAGAAATCAAGTTCTGGGCGATCTCCAATACCGATGCCTTTACCAAATGAAAAAGCAGGCATTGAAGCAGCCAAAGCAAAAAATCCAATAACAAAGAAACCCTTCATTTTTTTTTCCAAAAATCAAAGGAAAAACAAAAATCTGATGCTTTAATGAAGCTTCGACCTTCATTTTATATTCAATCTTTTTCCTTTTACTTTTTTTTCCTCTCAAAAATATTTCAACCAAAAAATTTATGATTTACTTTGAAACAATTTTGTTTTGGTGCATTCCTTAATTTTATTTTTGCTTGATTCTCTGTTTTTCTTTTCCTTCTTCATTGACACATTTTTATAAAAATTCCACTAAACAAAATTCCAAAGTTTTAAAAAATAATATTTTGTTGAAATACTACAACTAATTTCTTTTCATAAGCATTTTGGATATTGATAGATAAAGTTTAGTAGCGTTCTATGTTCAAACATCCACGCGGAAGCTCAGCCTAAAAAATATTTTTGATTGTCTTCATTTTTCATTTTTTTAATTCCTTACCAGATATCTCTCCTTTTCCTTTTTTCATGTACCTATGATTCCAAAACTTCTTTGATCCATCGCGTAAAAAACGAATATCTTTGTTTATTTATTTGTTAGCTACCTTTTTGATGACATTTTTTACAAATAGTGAAACTACACTAAATTATATGGCAATCAGTCAGCAAAAAAAATATATCCTTTCATCAGTTTGTAAAAAAATTTGCATAACCTAAAGTTCGGTCATTAACTTTTTCTTTTCTTCGTGATAATCTTCATTTCAACTTTCTTTCTTGCGCGCATTCGTTTCTGAAACTTGAAAGCAATGTTAAAACTTGTGAATCATTTTATGTGTAAATTTTTTTTGTATGTAATAATTAACTAAATAAATGTATTTTTTCTTTGAATGTTTGGGACATAAAGTCATTAGTTAGCAATAAAAGTATTAGCATCAGAAAGAGAAAGAAACATTGAAGCCGACGATTTTGACTTTTCAAAAGCTTTAATATTGAAATATCAAATGCTGCGATAATAAACTTCTAAATCTTATATTGTAAAAGCACCATTTTTTGAATTGATTGGAGCTTTTAGGTTTTTGTTTCTGCAAAAAAAGCATCCTTTGATCCTTCATTACGGTACTCAAATTCCAAGGTATCTCAAAAAAAATTTTCGCCATGAAAAGAAATGAAATGAATGCAAACAGGCATCATCATTGTCGATGTTTTCGTTTAAAATTTTTGATTGATGATTGCTTCAGAAAAAATGTTATCAAAAACAAAATTGTTTTAAAGTAAATCATAAATTTTTTGATTGGAGCATTTTTGGAAGGGAAAAACAAAGGGAAAAAGATTGAATATAAAATGAAGGTCGAAGCTTCGCTAAGGTATCAGATTTTTATTTTTTCCTTTGATTTTTGGAGAAAAAAATGAAGGGTTTCTTTGTTATTGGAATTCTTGTTTTAGCTGCTTCAATGCCTGCTTTAGCGAGAAGAAAAATTCATACCAAAGAAGGGATTATGAAACCTTTAGGCAGAAGCTCGCCTTATCATAATAAAATGAGTAAGTTTGTTCATGAATTTGGAAGCCATTTAAATCATAGTAATATTTCAGGGCTTACTAATGTCCATAAAAGAGAAAGTGGATTTCCTTTACTTCCATACCTTCCAGAAAGTATACAACTCATGATTTCTGGACATAAACCATCAATTAATCATATCAATGTAAATAGATCTTCTGAGTCCCATACCACTGAAGTCCCTCAAATTTCTGCTGAACCTAAATCACCTGAACACCATCCATCATGTTTAATTTTAACAGTCTCAGATATTTTGGATTTACATTTTAGTGAAAGCAATATCAATGCCATCACTCTTCTTCTTCAACACTCTCTTGAATCTTGCCCCGGTTTAAATTCAACTTTCAATATTTTCCAAAAAATTATGAATCACAAAAGTTTGAATTTCACCAAAGCTTTGGATTTTATTAAAACTTTCGAAGTTGGAACTACCGAAAAGGAAAGCAGCGATGAAGAAAAGGCTTCAGAAGAAAGCCCAGAATTTCTCCAACTACCAAATGTTAATCATGCTGATGCTCCAGGAAGCTTCCATTCAGGTTATGGAAACTTTGAAGCCCATTTACATTTCTAACCATAACAAGAAAAAACATTTCTTTGCTATTTTGATTTATTTTTTTGATAAATTTTTCTTTTTCTGATTTTCCGGTTAAAATAATAGCCAACATTGAATTCGAGAATAAATCAAACAATTTGTTAATGGTTTTAATCAGCATAAATAAAAAGGAAGTTAGAAATATTTTTCCAAAACCAGCTTTCTTCAAAGAAAAGCCTTCTTTACTCAATCAATGAAAAACATTAGTAAATATGTATGTACGTGTTACTTCCTACCATTTTTATAATGCTCAAGTTTTAGTTTACCACTGATAAAAAAGTTTTGTTTCAATGAAGCATTTGAAAAACTAAGTAAAATAACAATGTTTGTATTTTCAATGTGTAAAAATGTCATTGCACGCAAAAAAAGGTAACAAGCAGCGAAACAAAAAAAAGTCTCTTTCCTTTCTTTGTTGCTTTTTATCATTTTTTTTGTTTGAAACTTTTGCATCGCCGTCGTTGCAACAATTTTTTTGTCTCGAAAATTTGCATATTTCTTGTTTTTTACATTCATTCATTTTTCAGCATCTCAAAAAGGCTATAAATATGAGTGAATGTCAAATCATTTCGTTTCATTCAATCAAAAATCAAAGTGTGAAAGAATGTCGTCTTCTTCTTCGTCTATGTGCTTCGCTGTGTTTCTGCTTTCTTCGTTCATCATCGATGGTGGATTAGCTGCTCCAAAGAAACATGGTGGTGGTAATGGTTTCAATGAAAATGTAAGTTTACTTATGCTTTCGATTTATTTCCTATCAACTCTTTTATTTTTCAGCGTATTCAAGGTGGTGGTGATACATCGCAAGATGTTTTCAAGTTTATTCCAGCTCTTTTCATTGTAGCCCATGTCGGTCCAAAGATGTTTTCTGCTCCTTGTACGTCAACCATCATTTCACCTCGTCATCTTATTACTGCTGCTCATTGTGTTGTCATAGCTGATAGAGTCAATGGAAGCGTTAGTCATAACCAAATTACACGTTTAAATTGGATTATGTCTGATCTTCGTCCAAAAGAAATTGAACAAAGAGCTGATGTTAATGGTAAAAAAGTTGTTTACGCACGAATTTCAAAATATGGTATTCCAAAAAGAATCATCTTTCATCCATCTTTTCTTCATACTGAAGCCGGCTTTGGATTTAATGATTTGGCTATACTTGAATATCCTGAAGGTGTCAACTTTGATATTGGTCCTATTACTCTCGCTTATGGTTTTCAAGAAAAAGATGGTGATCATGCATTGGCTGCTGGGTATGGATATTATAAACGTAAAGGTTTGTATGGTCTAATTTTAAACATCATTTTATTATGTGACCTTATAATAAGCTTCTTTTTTAGTTGTCGGTGACAAAACTGAATATGAATTACCAGATGTCTTACAAAATGCAACAGTACCTGTTTGGAAGAATAATTGCACAAGTAATGGAAAGGATTATTTTTCTTTGGAAGATGGCGATGTCTTTATTTGTACTGGAACTCATGAAGTAAAAGCTGATCATGGTGATAGTGGTGGACCTTTGATGGTTGAAAGAAATGGAACATTGTATCAAGTTGGTGTTGCAGCTGCTTGTGGTCAACATACTTGTATGAAGTTGCTTATCCTTTTATTTTTGATTTCAAACTAATTTCTCAATTATTTAAGGTTTTTACACTCGTTTAACCCCAGCTTATTGTGAATGGATTACCAAAGTAACAAATCAAGAAGTTCACTGTAAAATCATACCTCCTCCTGATCCAGCAAAGCCAACTACAACTCCAGGTTCTAAGAAGACTCCAACTGCTGCTCCTCAAAAAGCTCAAACAACAACTACAAGTGCTTCAAACATGGTCAAATTCAATGCTCTTCTCATCTTGTTCACTTTCATGGTCTTTGCTGTTCTTTAAGCTTGAATCTATGTTTTCTCTGGTGTGTAATTTAATGATATAGTAATAATATAAATAAAGCTTTAATAATTTTAATATGTTTGATGTTGTTGTTGGAGGGTTTCAAGAGGCTACTAAGCATGTTTCGTCTCAGCACATGACATTGTTGAACACATATTTCCTTGTTCAGTTTTTTTGTTATAAACTTGATCATTCCACCTAAAAGAGTTTTTAATAAAGCTTTCTCACTTTCAATTAACTTATTATTTATTCAACAATAATTTACTAGCTTTCCTATTTTTAGAGATCTTACATGAACAAAAATAAAAACAATACCAGTCAGTATTTCTTCAAAATTGAAACTTCCAAAAGCACTTTTATTGAAAAAATTTTAACATAGAATTATTGACGCATTGTGAATGCCATTCATCGACGCTACTTACATTTGATACTTGAATAGCTTGAAATGTTTTTCTCTTTTCTCTTAAAAATAATTTTGCTATGAATGTCTTATCTTTGGAATCAAAACTTTTTCTTTTGTTTACTATGAGTTTCTTGGATTTTTGTTGAACCAAACAAGCTTCTTAAAGGTTTATTGTTTATTAAGCTTTTTGTTGTTTATGGTTTATGTTTGCTGACCCTTTAAAAAACAGCAAATTTATTTATTATAAAAAAAGAGTGTGCTTTTGATTTGTTTTTTCTTTCTTTGCGCTTTGTTGCTATAAAAAGTTTTTTTCCCATTGCGACTTGCTTTCTTTTTGCGTTTGTTTGTGCTGCTGCTGCATCATTTTGATATGACAAAAATACAATGTACATATTTTGCTCGTCTTTTTTCTCATCTATGAAATTACATGATTGAGCTTATTTTTTATCCATCAATAAAAGAAGTTGTTTGATTGCCACCAATAAAAGATATTTTTCTTGCCATTTATTTTGTTGTTTTTCTCAAATTTTTTGTTGTTATTTTATTCTTTGAAAGTGATACTTAAAAATTATTGCTTCCATAAAATTTTCAAACAATTATGACTAAAAAGAAAATACTCATAGTTGGATTATGTTGTATTGATGTAGTAAATTATGTTAAAATTTTTCCTAAACAAGATTCTGAAACTCGTGTATTTGATATGGTTTGTTTTTTTTTTACTTTCAAACAAACATACAAATCCTTTCAATCTCCAAAATATTTTTTTATCCAAACCCAAAGTTTTAAATTCCATAAAAATATATTTTTTTATCCAAACCCAAAGTTTTAAATTCCATAAAAATATATTTTTTACAGCGAACATGCCTTGGTGGAAATTCAGCTAATACCGCAACCGTTTTGGCTCAATTAACTTTGGATGCTCAACTTTGCGCTTCTTTACCATCCGGGAATTTACTTCTTGAACAGTTAAGTTTTACACACATTTTCTTTGGAGTATTTGAAAGTAAAAAAATTCCCAAAAATTGCTTTTAATCAATTTTTTTTCTTTTAAGGTTAATTAAAGAATCCAATATTGATGTTACTCCATCCATTAAACGTAGCAACAACAACGAAGAAGGCCAAAAATATTCCATTCCCCAATCCACGGTCATCGTAAATGAAACATCTGCAACTCGAACGGTGCTTCACTTTCGAGGAAATTTACCTGAAATTTCTTCAAATGAATTTTGTTTAAAATTTTCTGAAGGTTTCGAAGAATATTCTTGGATCCATTTGGAAGGAAGAAATTTTGATGAAATTGAAGCCATGTTGGATTTCGTTTATCAATGGAAAAAAATAAAACAAAAAAATAATGATTCAGATTTAATTTTGAGTATTGAATTTGAAAAACTTCGTGATTTTTCATGGTTTGAAAAACTTATAAAATATGTTAATTTTATTTTTATGTCAAAGGATTTTTCTAAATCTAAAGGATGGATGGAGGGAAGAGTTGCAGTTAGAGGGTTGAGAGATGAATATGCAGCCCATCATGCAACCATTATTTGTCCTTGGGGTGAAGAAGTAAGTTATCTAAAATTTTTAACTTACTTTTTATCTACAAAATTAACTAATAAAAATCTGTAATTTTTTGCGACGAGTTTCCAAAGCATAATTTTAAAAAAGAAAAAATATTATGTATTTTTTTCTTGATGGAATTAAATTAAGATATTTTTTAGGGTGTTTATGCGTTAGCTCCAAATTCAAATGATATTATATTTGTTCCAGCAATCGAAATCACAGCGGTGGACACTCTTGGCGCAGGTGATTGTTTCATCGCAACTTCAATTTGGGCATTGAATGAAGGAGCTGAAATTAAAAAAGCTTTAGAAATCGCTGCATTTGTGGCAGGAGAAAAATGTTCTCAACGAGGATTATTAAATATTAAAAAAATTTCTGAAGCTAAAAATATTATTTTGGATAAACAATGACTTCTGATTTTTTAAATAAATTATTTTCCTTGTCTTATTATTCATCTATGTGTTTACAGTTGTCAGGCACATTTTATAATTTTTTGCATCGAATTGAAAGAAAAACTAAAAACAAAAAGCAAAGAAACATAATGTTTGCGATATCTCTCTTTTGGAAATACATATATGTAACGGCGTCGTCGTCGATCGATTGATTATCATTCTTTTTTAAACAAAGCTTTCAACAATATTTCTGCTAGCATTCATGCATTTTTCTTTTTCTTTGTTGAATATTTTAAAATAAAACTTTTCCTTTTTCCTTTTCAACAAGTTTACCACCATTAATTAAATCGTGTCTCTGCGAATGCCAGAAGTTAGAATGACGCAATAAAAAATTGTGGTTAAAGAAAAAAAGAAGAAATATGCTTAACTCCTTTTTAAACCTTTTTTAATTAATAATTTAGTATGGCATGCTAATGGGCATATTTAACAATTAAAATATTGGTGAAATGACTTCCATGTACCACGACAAAAATTAAAGATTGAAATTTAAGAAACTTTTTTGATAGACGAAATATTGTAATTTTATAAAAGAAAGTTTTTTTATTAAACAAAAATAATTTTTTGGAGGTATTTGCGTTTAGAAAAAATTATAAATCTTCGGCGCTAAAATTAATGAAATATTCGCCTGAGGCTTTATAAATCAAATGTTTATTGTTTTGATCGAAGTTTAAAAAACGATACAATTTTTTAATTTATTTTTATCACGAGCTCAAACTTTTTAAATTCGAAGTAATTTTAACATTTCTTACAATAATTTTGTTTGAAAATCCAATCATTCTCAACATTCGTGTCCTGATGGCTTTACAAAAGAATAACATTAAATATGGATTTACGCCTGCGCAAATATCTCTAGAAAATAAATTTTTCTTCGTTAACAAAATTTATAAATTAATGAATGGCTTACGTGATAAATGAAACTCCAACAAAATCTTTATCTATTTTAGTTATTTCACGAAAAATAATATAAATTGAAAGAAAAACTTGTGAACCGCAAATTATGTTCGACATTAAAAGCAGGCGTAATTCTCGCTGATATTGTCTTTGATGATAGGTTTGATTTTGATTGGAAATGGTTTGAATAAACTAAAATTAAAAAATATATTTAAAAAATTTTATTTTATACCAAAATAAAAAAGAATTTTGCTTACATTATTTTGAGATTTATGTGCATTTTTAATAGTAAAAACAATTATCGAATAAATTATAATTAAAATGGCTGAAATTAAAAATTGATAAAATCCTGCAATCGTAAAATATAATCGTGGAAGAGGTTTACTGAAACATAAAATTTTTCAATATTAAAAACTTTATTTTGGAGGCAAAAACACAAACTTAATAAACGAAGGAATTAAAGCGCAATCATCGAGTTCAATTTTCCAATAAACTCCCGAAGTTAAAGTAAATCCGCCACTGATAAACCCCGGAAATATTTGAAATCCAAATGCAAGATAAATCCATTTTTTTGAATTCCAATACTAAAAAAATGAAAAAAGACTTATCAAATTTTCCAATTACAAAAGGGATTTCTTCATAATTTTTTTTATTTAGTTGTTTTCATTTTTTTGGCGCTTTGTTTTGCATTAAAATCACCGTTTTTTTGGTTTCTTTCGACAATAAATAACAATTTTTTCTGTTTTTTTTTACACAAGCAGGTTCGCCTCCCTACGGGAGGCTCTCTGCTTGTTTCTCTTTCTTTTTTAGAAAACAGATTTTCAAATTTCAATAAAAAATATTCATTAGCAAAGATCTTTAGTAATTAACATAAATGATATCGGCTTCTTTTTTGTATTACCAAGAAATTATTGCTAACTTTACTTATCTTTCTTTTTTTCGCAACAGACTCGGATGTTAAAATTTTATCATCACGCTTTGCCATTTATTTCTCATTCAATCATTTAATTCAAAGTTATGATCAAATTAGCTATCGATAAATTCTGATAAAGAAACTTGACTTTATAATTGAGAATTTTTAATTATATAATTTTATTCTTAAAAGTAATGGATCCTGAACACCTTTCAGGCGCTCAGGCTCCCATCATTTCTTAACTTTATATCTAATTTTATCACACAACATCGACATATTAGTAACGTACAATTCTTATCTCGCCTCATAAGGTCTCAATCAAACAACAAAATAAGATGAGCATACTATTTACACTCTCAACACAACACATTTTCTTTCTTTCAATTTCCTTAAGACTCATCTTTGGATCCTCTTTCATCAAATCATCCTTCAACATCTTTAGATCCTTCGTATCTTAGGATCCATCTTATTTTTGGGTCCCTTCCTCTTTTTTTGATCCTTCTTTGTATCTTTCCTCATATTTAGATCCTACAACATCTTTGGATTTTCCCCTTCTTTGGATCCTTTCCCTTCTTTGGATCCTTCATATTCTTTGGATCATCTTGCATCTATGGATCCTTTTTATTTTTTAGATCCTTCTTCACCTTTCGTTCTTTCTTATTTTTATATCCTTCCCATTCTTTGGATCCTTCCTATCCTTTGGATTTTTCCCCTTCTTTGGATCCTCCTAGGTCTTTGGAACCTCTCCATTCTTTGGATCTTTCCCTTCTTTGGATCTTTCATTTTTTGGATCCTTCCTATTCTTTGGATCGTCCTTCATTTTTAGATCCTTCCTCATTTTATCTTGGACCCTCAAAATAAAGCAACCACTCATCAGCGCTTCATTTTCACTTCAATAAAAATCAGAATTCATTCTTCAAACATTCTTACAAATGAATGATTAATTTCATGCAAATTTTTTCATTCATTTTTTCTTTTGTTGTGGATCTTACTTGAAATCTCAATATACCTCACAGGATCTGCCTCCGGTGGATCAAACCTACTTTTTATCTATCCTCACATTTTTAGCTTTTATCTGATATCCAACTTCAATTGAACATTTTATAATGCCTTTTCTATTTTTCTCTTTTTTTAATAAGGACACACACACGTTAGCCATTCGCCGCATTTTAAAGCATCATAAAAATTAGTTTGTTTTTTTCTTCAAATCAATCGATGAATGAATTTTTTCTTTTCATTGTTTAAATCATTTTTTCTTTTTGAATATTTTAACATCAAATTTTTTAATATATTTTTTATAAAGAATTTAAGTAAAAATTTGATTTCTGCAAAAAAAACCTAACAATGCTTAGAAATTTTGTTACTCTCTATTCCATTAATTTTTTAGTTTGCTTGGACCTCAATCGTCTTGATACTGCCCTTGAAAACTTTTGCCCGTTTTATGAAATAAAAAAGCATTCAAATCATTTCGAAAAAAATTAGCCAAAATTTAAAATTTTAAAATTAGATGAAAAGCATTTTTTTTTGGCCTTGAAGAATCATATTTTTCTTACTTTTTATTAAATTATTAGCATTTTAATATTTTTCATAAACGTTGAAGCCATGAAATTAACTAACCTTTGAATTCGAATTTGGATAAACAATGGTTGTTAATCGATTTAATGCAATGACAATAACACAAAATCCTTGATTGGTTCCACATCCCCAACAAATAAAAAAATAAATATGCAAAAATGGAGTGGAAATAAAATTATAAAATTCCGGAAATAAACATGCTTTTGGCATAACATTTAATAAATTATTTCCAATGAGAGTCACTGAAAAGTTTCAATATTTTTTAGATTCAAAGCAACAATATTAAATTGGAAAAGTATCAAATTTTAATTTTTTAGTTCTCAAAAATATAAAAAGTTTTAACTACTTACACAAATCTATGACGCCAGTAACAAAAAATAATTTAAAAAATGATATATTTATTATCGTATCTTTTGACCGCCATTCTTGATAAACACATATTAAAATAAAAATATATAAAAATGTGGTAATAATAAAAAATAGCAACTCCAATTGATAAATTATAAACATTTATAAAAGCAAAGACACTACTGTTTTTCCATTCACAAAATTTTTTTTTCAAGCAATAAAAAACTAAAATGAAAGTTTTTTTCTGTGAATTATTATTTGTGATTTTTAAACCCAAAAATGAAAATAAAAAACAAGAAAATTTTATTAAATTAATAAATTATTAAGTTAGAAAAAAAATAATACTTAAAACAAAGTTAATAAAATTTAAAGAGAGCATTAATTCTAAAAAAATGGTCTCCATCGTTAATAACTGAAAAAACTCATAAAGGAAATTGTTTTTATGTATGAAACAGAAAATTAAAAAAAACAAGTATAATCTTTGAATTTGATTGTTATTACTTTAAATATGTATTTTTGTTTTAACTTTGACATACTTTGTTGTTTTATTTTGTTGCTCCGATGTGTGAAAATTAATGGACTATAATCAAGTTTAAAGAAAATTACTGTATTTTGGAAGTTTATGAAAAAATAATAAAAATTTTGAGTTTTTTCCTTTCATTTTTAGAAGTTACAGAAATATGACAATATTTTTGCTTGTAAATATCAGAATATTAAGGGATAACTATCTATTTTTGTGCTTTTTTTTGTTACTCTTTGAATATCAAATTTGAGAGGTCAACAAACAAAGCAAAAAAAACAATTGAGGCAGGCAGAATGTGAAGAAAAATAAAACAAAAAAAGTGCGCCATTTTTCCATATTTTTTTTTTGAAAATTATTATCAAAGAAAAAAATTGCAACCCACAGCGTAATCATGGCGGAGTAGAGGTGGACCCAAAAAGTTACGTTAAGAAAAATTTTTTATTTTTCAATCAAATTGAAATGTGTTTGTACGAAACGATAGCTAATATTCTTATTTGAAAAACGTCTGGAACAGAATTTTTTTAAACCCATTCCAGATTTTTTAATAAGTCGTTAACTATTAAAAAGTAATTAAAAAATCCAAAAATTGCACGTTGCGTTTGGCCATTTGTACTCCGTAGGGTTGTCAAAAAAGATTTCCCGGGAAATTTCCCGGGAATTTCCCGATTTTTCCTGGGAAATTTCCCGCTACAAACCCTTACAAAGTTTCACAAAGTCTAACAAAGTTCTACAAAAGTTGCTATAACTTTGTTAAACTTTGTAAGACTTTGTGAAGGTTTGTAGCGGGAAATTTCCCGGGAAATTTCCCCATTTTCCCATTTCCCGGGAAATTCGACAACCCTAGTACTCCGCCTTTGATTGAAAATGATTGCGTTGTGAACCATAGAAGAAAGAAAAAAAAGCGCGGGCTTTTTTGGCTTTAAATCTTCTTTCTTTCTCACCAAAAACTAACTAACTTTCTTTTGCTCGCTTGCATTTATTTTTTCTTCTTCTAAAAGTTATTGGAACTTTTTTTCTTCTTCAAATCATGGAAACGAATAATAATAATATTTTAACTGAATCAATTTCATTTGAAAAATCTTTTAATCGTGAAAGATATAGCTTAATTCAAGTAACTAAATCGTTGGCAGCTGAAATTCGTCAATCTAAAACGTAAACTTTTGTTACTTTCATTTTTTCCATTAATTTTACTTTTTTAGTTTTGTAATTCGTTCTCGCCGAGAAGATAATATTTGTTTTTGCACTGATTCTGAAACATATCGAGTTAAAGAAGTTGAAACAACTGATACTCTTTTTGTTACAAATAAAATTGAATCACCAAGAAAAAATGATAAAGAAAATGCAGAAGAAAACGAAAAAGAAATTAAGGAATATAAGGTTTTTATCATTTTTTTTATTAGTCCAAAAATATTTCCCTTTTTTTTAAAACTTTGCTTAACTTTTTTTGCTTTAGATTAAAGCATATTTGCAATCTTTTTTGGAATTAACTAAAGAAGAAAGTTCGCCATATTTGGCTTTAAAAGAATTATTCAAAAACTATATTTATAATTCCAATAATAATTATAGTTTTGAAGATGAAAACGAAACAAAGGAAAAGTTAGTCCTTTTTTCTTTTAATTTATGTATAATAAAAAATTTGCTAAAATGTGGAGTAAAAAAATGTTTTTCAGAGTAACCATGAATGATTTATTAAATCAAATTCAATTTAGTGAATATGAAATTAAACAAAGTTTAAAACAATTACCTGTGGCTGAAATTAATGGTTAGTGAGAGAGAGAATGTGACAAAGTTGTCTGAAGGTTTCCTCACTCACTGACGACTTTGCTTCCGTAATCTAGCTCGAAAAGGAATGGGAAAAAGCTGAAGCATTGACTCCACGGTGATGATGACAAAAGCTTGGTCTATTCCATAAAAAAGATAAAAAAAATTTTAAGAAAGCTTTAGTTGAAAAATTATTAAAAGATTCTTTATTTTTTACCATTCAAAAAGCCTTTTTTTCGATGCAATTCTTAAAAGTCTTGAACACTGCTTTTTTGATTAATTTTGTAGCTTTAAATTCAACCCTTTTCTAAGCCTTTTTACTTTTAGAACCAAACGTTTTAAAAAATTTTTTAAGTCTTACAAGTTACTTGAAAAAAACAAATATTTCTAAAAAAGCATTCATTGGAGCGAGCTACAGTTGAGGTCGATTAAATCAAAAACTTTATTTTTGCTTTGGTCTATATAAAATTTTTAATATTGAAATTCGCATCAAAGACGCTTAACTTTCTTACACATATATTCCCTTAATTGAGGGAACTTATCTAATTTTTTTTATTTGTTTTTTAACGCCCCTAAATTTTTTTTATTTAGGCTTTTTGGTATATCTTTCACGGGAAACTCGTTCCCAACTTCTTGATAAATTGATTGAATTAATCGATGATCCAGAAATTCCATCAATTTCACTCAAGCAAATAAAATTTGATGATCTTAGAATTCATTTTGATCAAAATATTCCTGATTCATTTATTCACTGGATTATTCAAACTTATTCCAATGAAAATGGTGCGTTTTTTTAAATTACATTAGAACCATGGGATACTCGATTTTAAAAAAGTCGAAATTAGAATTCAAGGCCAAAAATTTTGCACCAAAATGGCGATAATCGAGATAATTGGAAACTTAAAAATTCTTTCACAAAAATTGCAAGAAAATAATTTTAAAAACTTCCACTTTTAAATTTTTTATTTTTGAGCCTCATAGTTTTTCAAGATTTGCTCAAGCAAAAAAATTTTTTTTTTAAAATCAGTTAAAGATGATTATAAATAGTTTCGAAAAATATCACCCATACTTGAAATTTTGGGGCTCGAAACCCACAAATTTTTCAACAAGTACGGATATGGCGATTCAGGCACTCCATTTCAATGGACATTTCTCAAACTTATCCCAAACATTTTTTCAGGTTTTATAAATCGAATAAATGTTTGTCGAGATCGAGCAATATCTTTCTTTGAAAAAAATCATGAAATTTCTTTAAAGTCTTTTGAACGTTCTATGATTCGTCTTTTACCTATTGGGCTTGAAATGGATTTAACCAATAATGCCCTTCAAGGAATAGCATTATTTAAAAATTCCATCGTTCATGGAATTTTAATTGATTATGTTAATGTTGAAGATTTACCTAATAATCCAGCAGAAAGGTTTGTTGCTTTTATTTTTTTCAAAAAAAAATATTTTATGCAAATTTTCTGGGTTATACTTTTTTAGATTAAATTTATTATTCAAAATTAAAGATTCATGGACTATGGAAGAATTGGAACCATATGTAATTGATTTTTGCATCAATAAAACTGCCATTCCAGCATTTTTACTTAAAAATTGTCAACAAATTAAAGATGGAAATAATAATTCTCGAAGATTTGTTAAAAAAGATAGTAGCTTTTGAAAACTCTTTGATTTTTATAACTTATTTTTATTGAATTTTTTGTTTTTCAATTTTTTTCTCTGAATAAACCGAGGTTTTCAAGAAACTAAAAATGCAAGAAACTAATTTTTTTATTCTTATTTTTTGTATTTTTTTTACTTCAAAAAACTTTTGATACTTAAATAAACTTTTTTTCTGTCAAATTTGATTTTCTAAAATTGATGGGTTTTTGTAAGAAATTTTACTTGCATTTTTTCAAATTTTTTTTTGTTCCAGTTTTTTTCTACCAATAAAACTATTTCATTATTTTGCTGATTCAAAGAATTTGGATATTCATGAAGCTCGAACTCGAAATGATGGAAGAATAAATAATTACATTTCTTTTTCTTTGAAATTTTTTCATTTTCATGAAAATTTAGAAAACTGTAAAAGTCGAATTCCTTTAAACAAATTTTTTTATTTATTATAAAACATATTTTTTAATTAAATTTTTCAATTTCGTCAAAACAGTCCAAATATGTTTTAAATGGTAATCGAGCGATGAGGGTTAAATACAATTGAATGGCTTGAGAAAACATTCCTTGACTCAATGGATTAAAAACATTTGAATCAGCCATAATTGAATCATAAATGTTTGCAATAATTAAAGGCAAACATTTATCTTTTTTTGTAATTTCCTTTGTTTCATTTTTAAGAATTTTTTCAAATCTCTCAAAAATGGGTTTTTCTTTTTTCAATAAATCTTTAGTTTTGATATTTTCGATGAATTTTAAATGTTTTTTGGCGTCCATATAAGTGCAAAGTTCATGAAATGGAAGATAAATCACGGATTTTAAAGTGTTGAGAAATTCACGGTCTTCTTCGAAGAACTAAAATTATTTTGTATTTAGAGGAGCGATGAGAAAAAATTTTGAGACTTACAGATTTGTCGATGCAATGATATAAACTTTCAATGATATCACCTTTTGGGGAACTGAAAAAAAATTGAAGATTTAGAATTTAGAAATTAAGGGCAAAAAATTTTTCGTTCCAAGACAATAAAGTATTATTTTCAATTTTTTATGGTTTACTAATGCTGCGAAAAGAAAAAACTTACTCGCAAATCTTTTTCCGTTTTTTCAAAGAAACTTTATTATTGAAACCATTCAAAAGGTTTTCTGCTCCACGTTTGAGAGAGTTAAAATGTCGTTTCTTGATGCATTTTCCAATGGCACCAAGAGGTTCAGCGATGCTGAAAATACTTGTATAATTTTCAATTTTTACTACAAATTCGAATTTCATGGTGGAAGAGACTCCGTTTTCAATTTAAGATTTTGCTGGAATGAACCAAAAATTATTACAATATTTACCTTGAATGTTGAGTATCCAAAAATTCTTGAAAATGGATGGTAAAATTATTAAAAAATTTATTTATATCTTCCAATTTTAAATTTTCTATTTCTTTCAACGGCGGCTTAATTTCCAAACTTTGAACAAAACAAAAAACATTAAAAATAAAAATTATTTGAAGAATAAATACAATTATTTTCAAACTCCACTTCATCATTATTGGAGGAGGCGATGCTGATGGTGGAGAACAAAACAAAAATGCTGCTACTTCAAACTTCCAAAAACTATTGCCCTTTTTTATATTTTTATTTTAAATAACAAAAAAATTGTGAACAAATTTAAAAAAAATATTTTGTTTGTGATTTTTTTTCTTCTTTTTAAATACCAATAAAACGGAAATGTGTGTCATAGTTTCTTAAATTTCTAATTTGCTGTTTTTTGTTTCATAATTTTTGATAGAATTTGATTATTCATTGTTATTTTTAAAAGAAATTATTTTTTTAATAAATGTCAAAATAATTTAATGAAAAGCAAGCTGTATTAGAAAAAATTCAAATTTTTTTACCCAAATTACAAAAACATTTTAGTTTCTGTTTTTAATGAAATTAGTTCAAAAATAAAAATTGCATTAAAACAAGAGAAGAAAAAACATATATTTTTTTTTTAAATGGTGTCGCGGAATGCAAGCTAACAGCTTTCATTTGCGATTTAAAAACATCCACACATTCTTTCCTATCGTAATAATCTTTTCTCATATAAAAGAGCGATGCATTACACTTTTATTCTCTTCTTATTCTCGCATCCTTGGTGCGAGACACAAATATGTCGGCCGATGTAAATATTTTATAATAAATAAATAGTTTTTATATTCGTAAATTAACAAATGGAAACCATAAAACCCATGTAAAACAGCCAAATTCAGAGACTCTCTTCTCTCTTTCTCCCATAAATGCGAGAGAGTGCATTTGAGGTTTCCATAGAAACAAAAACAACAAAGTTGAATTTTAGCCATGTCGCAGAAGTAGTTGTTTGCCTTTTTTTTCTTTACCCTGCTTTATTTTAATCCTTAATAAAGAAAAAAAAAGTCAGGCATTTTGCTAGAAATAAAAGGCTTTTGCCTTTGAGAAAAAAAATATGGATCACCGCCCTCCATCTTCTTCTTCACGTCCTAGAACTTCTGGCACGGGTGGCGGCAGGCCGGGAACTGCTAAACGACCTAAAACTGCTGGACGAAGTAATTTTGTTTTTAAAATTAGAAATTAGAAAAATAAATTCTTAGTTAAATCTGTTAATTTATTTTTAGACGCTGAACGACCTCCAACTGCAGCCCCACCAAATCTTACAGGAGGAGGCATTGAAAGACCCGTAAGTCGAAAGGCTGTGGTTTCCCATCAAGATCGAGATCACTATAATCACCGAAGTGATGAGAGAAGTATGGATGATGAACATCAACAACACCCACAGCATCATCAACAAATTGGTGAAAGAGTTGGTAAGTAAAATTCAGAATCCAAAAAAAATAGAAACACAGAGAAACTTAAAATTTAAAAAAAATTGGTTCAAAACTTTTAATAAATAATTATTATTTGGAAAATAAAAATCAAGAAAGGAAGTTTTGGAAAAAAAGTAAAAAAAAGCGCTGAAATTTGAAAATAGGGAAGTCAATAAATTTTTTTTCAAGGTTCGCGAGCTGGTCATCCAATAGGTTCATCATATGGAAATCGTCCATCCACAACCCAACAGCAACGATTGGGAACAGCTTCAGGAAATCGACCAATGACTGGAGCAAGAATGTTGCCACCCGGCACTGGCATCCAACGACCCATCACTCAGCAAGGTCTCACCGGCGTTCGAGCTCCACCAAGTCGAGCAGGAAGTAGGCTAAAAAAAGTTTTTTGATTTGAAGAAAAAAGTTTGACTAAAAAAATAAATATTTTTTTAGCTGCATTTGGTTCGAGAATAATTATGGATAAAACATATTTTATGGGTTTATTAAATACTCAATTAGCTGATTTAAATGAAGAAATTGAATCACTTGAAAAAGAATTAATTAAATTTGAAAGTGAACAACAAAAATTACTTTTTTATGAACAAAGGTTTGCTTTTCTTTTTTGGAGATTCTAGAAAGCAAAAATCTGTGTAAAAATTTATTTTAAATTTGTTTTTTTGTTTTCAGAGCTGAAGAACAAGCAGACGAAATAAAAAAGCTTCAAGGCGAACTCACCGATTATAATTTAATTATTGATCGACAAAATACTAACACAGAATTATCCGATCTTCAATTTGAAGTTCAAGAAGAGCAAACAAAAAATTCTGAAATTTCTAAACAAGTTGAAGACCTTTTTCGTGAAAGGCGAGAAAAAGAAGATGTTGCGAGAACTTTGGAAGCACAAGTTCTTGAAATTCGTATGGCAAATGAAAATTTAATTAATAGCATGGTAAATATATATTTTTAAACAAAAAAGCAGACGATCTTCGACTTAAAATATGAAAATTTTATATTTAAAAAAATTTTATAGGACCCTGGAATTCGAGACGAATATGAACATATTAAAGATGAAGCCGAACATTTGGCTCATGCCCTTGAAGAAAGGCAAAAAGAATTGGAATTATTAATTAAAAAGAAAGAAGAACTTGATGTTGCATTAGCTAATAATCCATTAAAGCAACAAGCAAGTATGTTTTGAATTTTTTTTAATCCGTTTGCCAAAAATATTTAAGATTAAAAAATTGGAATTTTTTGGCTCATGTTCAAAGAAACATAGCTTCCAAATAAATTTTAAAAAAAATCAAAAAATTTCTTTAATCTCAAAGCCTCAAAAAAAACTTTACTATTTTTAGTGGTATTGCAAGAGCAATTATCTGAATTGGATTTAAAAAAATCTGAAATTATTGAACAATTAAATGATCAAAGTTCGCCAGATCAACTTCGAGAAAGATTGGTGGAACAAATCAAAAAAGATAATGATGAAATAGCAAATATGCATACAGTTATTTCAGAAATCGAAGAAAAGATCCAACAATCCCATGAAGAATTACAGGAATTTGAAAATGAATTCGATATAATGGCGGGAGAAAAAAACGAAAAATATCGGGAACTTCGGCAAAAGGAAATTCAAATCGATGAATTTGTTACAAATTTTGGAGATAAAAAGCAAGAAATTGAAAATGAAATTGAAAAACATCATTTAGAAATAATTCGAGCGCTTCAATTAATTTCATTGAATTGCACCGCATCGTCTGGATATGATACAGTTAATGCAAGCAGCATCGATGAAAGCAGCTTGGAAATGGCTGCAAATCCTGAAGAACTTCAAAATTGTAAGTTTCAGGTTTTTTTTTGGAACATTTAAAAAAAAAGAAACTTTTTTTATGTGAAAATTTTTTTATATCTTCCAAAGTTTACACATTCAGAATCAGAGAGGCTTAAAAAATGAAAAAAGCTTTCTTATTTTTGGGGTTTTTTTTAATTCCTAAGCTTCTCTGAAGAAAATCAAGATGGAACAAAAAAATTTCTTAATTTTTTATTTTTCAAAATAAAATTTATTTCAAGAAACTAAAAAATCTTTTTTACTTCCTCAGAAAAAAATTAGAAATGATATAAATGTTTAGCAGAAAAATTTTTCGATCTTAAAATAGTGGGTGGATATCAACATTCTTAGATTTGGAATACGGTAGCTCCTCGACTTACATAAAAAAATTCATTTTTGCTTGTCGTCAAGGAGTTTAGTTGTTGTCAAAGAAAAATTATTTAAATTTTTTTAGTGCATGTTCGCCTTCAAGAAGAATTGATAGATTTGGAGGAAGCCAAATTGAGACTTGAAGCTGAAATGAAAAGCATGCATTTGCGTGAAAATGAAATCCATCAAGGTTTATTAGAATTTCGTGATGTTGATGGACTTCAACATAAAATCATGCAAATGAGAGAGGTTTCTTTTTTAAATAATTTTTTACATGCCCGATCAAACTTTTGGAATTCCAACTAAATTTTGACCCAGAACAAGTCACCTAAAAACGATTTAAAAAAATTTTTTTTTATAGGAATTGGTTTCCCAACGAAGTGATTACCATAAAAATATTCCTCAACTTGAATCGGAAGTTCGTCGATTGCAATCAGAATTAACAGAAATTTCAAATTTAATGGCCACAAATCAAGATTTCCAAAAGGTACATAAAAAAAATAATAAACGAAACCAAAAAAAATCGAGATAATTTCCTTTTTTCTTTTTTATAGCTAAATTCCCAAAAAACTGTTTTAAATGCAGTTTTACAAGAACGCGAGGAATTAAAAATCAAAGTGGATGCAAAAGCTTCAGAAACAAATTATGATGATTTGAAGCAACAGGTTGGTTGGTTTGTCTTGGTTCAAAGTCTTTTCAAAGGATTAAAAAAAGAATTCGAATTATTTTGAGCTAACCAAAAAATTTTGTCTTCAAATAAACATAATTTTTACTTTGATAAATAATTTTTCAGGCTCTGAAACTTCGAGAAGAATATAATTCTATTCTAGTTGCAGCATATTCAAGTGGAAAACGATAATAAAATGGATTTAAAAATAAAATAATATTTTTGTATTTTTTATTTTATTTTATTTTAGTAATAAATATTAATCGTGTTTTTCCAATTTCATACTTACACATTCAGGAAAAAAGGATAAAATTGGTTGAACGCATAACATAGCTATTAGCTAACCAAAAATCCAAGTTAACCATTTGAAACTGATACATAAGCATTTTTTAATAGTAAAAAAACGAAAAAATTTCATTGTTGTTTGGGTAGCAAATTTTGTTATCTAAATGAGTTTTTTTTTTATTCTTGGAATGAATACATAAATTAAATAAATGCATTTTGTATTATTTATAACTTTATTAAACCAACCAAATCAAACTTTATTTTTTGAAAAACCAATTTTACAACAAAAAAATGGCTTTATTTAATCAATTTAAAAAATATGTGGAAGCATAGTGGTTGTTGTTGGAAAATTTGGAAATTTTGTTGTTGATGTGGCGGCATCAGTGGATGGCGTATAACTAGTTGCATCAATAACACCCGCGCAAGTTGAATATGAAAGAATAGGAAGTTTAGCATCCATAATCAAACCAATTCGAATAAGTTCTTGAAAGGAATCCAAAAACATTAGAGGATGACCTTCGGAAGAAGAAGAAGAAGTATCAGCAGCAGCAGTTTCAATCAAAGCTAATTTAACAACTTTAGCTAATTCCATTGGTAAACATTCATCTTCTTTTGTGGCATTTACTTCACCTTTAGTAATTTTCATTAAATATTGCATTGCACCTTCATATTTTTTAACTATTTTAGCTTTCGTTGCTCGTTCAAATGCATTATAAACATAATCCAAATCGATATAATTGCAATGAAGATAAAAAGGTAAATATGTTATGGTTGTAAGAACTTCGGACATTTCAGTATAACTTTCACCCTGGAAAAAATAAATAAATCAATCAACAAAAGTTGGTTTTTTAGTTTGAAAGCAGAAAGAAAAAAAAGAGAAGAAGCAGACGACTTACACCTGCTTGAGAACAATAATAAAGATCCAAAATAATTGAAGCTTTTGGTGGTCTAAAAATGGGTATAATTCAAACGAGTTGGTAAATTTGAGGTAAGTACTTTGCTTTTTTTTGAATTAAGAAAATAAAGCCTTACTCGCATAAATGTTTTCGTTCATCCAAAGAGGTATTTGTGAGATATGCTTTAGCCAAAGTTAAAATGGTTTCCTTTAATGCAATTGAATGATTGGGATAAATGCATTCAGCAAATGCACGAGATGGAACAGCGACACTAAAAAAAATGGATTCTTTAATCAATTAAAAGAAATGATAAACCAAAGTAAAGCTTCGGCATCTTATTTTTTTTTAATTCCCAAATTACTCAGAGAAATTAATTACCTTTCATGTTGATCTTCCAAATATGCAGTAAGATATGCATCAAAATTTTGATAAATAAAATCAATGCGCCATGAAATTTGTTTTACGATATCATCAACTCCTTCAAGTTCACCAACATCAAAACGAATATTTTCTGATGCTGCAACACTTTGAGCAACAATCAAAAAAGCAACAAAAAATAAAATAAACTTCGCCATTGCTTCGAAGAAAGAAAAAAAAGGCCAAAGAAAGAATATACGTTGCTTTCAAAAAAAAGTTTTTTATAAAGCTTTTATAGGTGCCACAAACAAAAGTTCAAAAGTTGTTGCTTCATCATCGCAAAAGAATAAGCAATTCTTTTTTTTGGTGTTTGAAGAAAAAAGAAGAAGATGAAATCATCATAATAAAAAATAATGATTAACTTTTTTTTGTTTTGTTGTTAAACGTTAAAGCAAATGCTTCATCATTTTTTTGAGAGGGAAAAAAATTAATCATTATTTTGATTTTGAAACTTTGATGATAAATAATAATGCTGGAATTGGAAAGCAAAAAAGTTGAAGAAATTTTAAAGTTTGGAGATGCATCAAAGCAAATGAGAAAGAAGAAAGCTATGCAAGTTGTTCATTTATTCGTTGTTGACATGGAAAAAAGGCAAAGTTAAACCTAAGAAGAAAAAACTATTGCAAGGTTTTGGGTGACAAGAACAAAAGATGCACTGTAATTTATTCATAATCAATCATCAAAAATTCTGGAATTTAAAAAGTCGCTGAAACTTACTTTTTTTTTCTCGAAGAAATCAAAGTTTACCGCGAAATTTCGAATTCGTTTTAGGACTCAACATTTTGGGATACTGTAGCTCGAGCAGCAAACTTTTTGATCGAAGTTTGTTTGTTTTTCAACAAACTTTGTCACTTTTTTCTGAAGCTAATTTATCCTTATTTTACGCAAGTTCTCCACAAATATTTTATGTTTAGCAGCAGCTTGTATGATTGCTCCCACGATTTTTACAACCTTTTCTTGATCTTCAACAAGCTTATCGTGTCTTGTCTTGTTTTGTGACACATTTCTTTGTTCGCGATTTCCGTTTTGTTAAACTATTTGTTTCTCGATTAATTCACATTCTTTTTAGGTTCTAATTTGGTATTATTTGGTAGTAATTATGGCATTTACTCCTCCTCCAACTACGCCGATAGCTGTACCTAACATGTTTGATGATCCATTGGCTATGGCTCAAGTATGTTTACTTTCTTCTTACTTCCATCATATCTAAATTTTTCTTCTATTTTAGTGTGGACAACAATTGTATGAAGCTAAAGTGTTACTTCCAATATGTGAAAAGCTCAAAATTCAAGAAGTATCAACGCCTGATTTTTTTCGCTTGAAATCATTGCTGCTATTCATCTACGAAACTCTTGATTATCGATGGAAAAATCATTATTTGGAAGTCTTCAAATCTTATGGTGTTGCTCATTTGGTTTTTCCTGTTCCTGTTGAATCTCGTAAACGTTCGGTTGATGTGATGACATTCGATGAAGAAAATCAACCGTAAGTTTTATGTTTGCATATTTGAAGTTTACCCTTAAAATCTTGTTTATTTTTCAGATCACCAACTTCATTTGATCCTAAAAGGGCAAGAGTAACTCCACCCTTTCAAACAGAAGATTCTGAATGGCATGAAAGAATGAAACTTTTCAGTAATGAACTTACAGCAATGAATGCTCGTGCAAGAACAAATCGTTTGACGCCAACTTTGCCTTCTCTTCCAAACCAAAGAAACTTCTCTGCAACAACACCAAGAAAGTATCTTAGCTTCCAAATTACTTCAAATGGAATCAACAAGGGACCTGATACATATTTTCCGAGGCATGTCAATCCTTCCATCAACTTTATAAGACCAGAAGAGGCATCAACACCAGGAAGACCTCCTGCTTTCAATGTTAAATATAGGATTGAAAAGCCTCGAAATGTTCTTATTCGTCAACCAAAGCCATCTGTGAAAGAAGTTTCAAAAGAAATCAGACCAGTTGCAACAGCATATGTTACTGCAACTTCAAAGCTCACTCTTCATGATTTGGTTTCAAATGGAGAAAGAAGTAATGATGATGGAGAAATTCTAGGTGATTCACCTCTAAAGAACGATGATAAAGTTGATGAATTAGTTGATCAAGTACTTGGAGCCTTTGGAAATGTAAGTAATAAAACTTTTTTCATTCATTGACTATATGCATTCATTTTCAGGAAAAATCTTCAAATGGACAAAAATGATAATTATGGTGATTCAATACTTCTTTATGTTTATTATGTTTTTGTATTTGTTTAGTGTTTAATTAAATAAATGTGTTGTTTTTTTATATTCTTGTCTTACTTTTGTTATGCCTTTCTTTGATTGTTGTGGAGAGACGCAGATGCTTTTGTTCCTAGCTTGTTGGTTTTCACTAACAATGCGAGTTGATTCATAAACAGTGGAGGAGATGAAACTTCAAGCTTCGTCTCTATTAACTTTTTTGGATCGATGGTTCGACTTATCATTTATTTTTCACGTAAATAAGAGAAACATACTCATACTCATGATTTTGTTAGACCCATGAATCCTAATATGTTTGTGGTTTCTTTCGATCTTTGAAGCGATGTTTTTCACAAACATCCTGCAAATCAATTATCCATTTTTGAATTCTGCATAATTTTATGTTTCAAACAAAGAAGTTTATGAAACATAAAATTCGTTTCGGTTTCATCTGATCATTGGGCATGTTACTTCATTTTTAGTTGAATTTGAATCTGTTTATAAATGGTAATAACGTGCATTGCATTTTTGGATGGCAGAAATGTAAGGTTATCATATTTTTGTGATAAATAATGAAACATTGGCTAAATCGATAATGAAAAAGAACAATGGTAAATAATTATGTTATAATAAGACGCATCTTCACTTCATTAAGGAGTCAAAACACTTTCCAAAACAAGAATTCCAACAACAAAGAAAAGCTTCTTCCACTCCTTCCACTCTCTTTCCACACGAAAATGACGCTTCAAAGAAACTCATTCTTGGTTATGAAACACACTCGCTTCCCTTCTCTCTTTCTACCAATAACAAAATCATTTATTACACAAAAATACAATCAATAAAAAATACAACTAATTCAAATATCCTATTAAACAAACAAAAGTACAATATAAAAGAAAATTCCAGTTCAAGTCCATGTTTTTGTTGTATCGATGTAGTCTCCATCAGGCGAAACATATGTTTTCAATGGTGGTGTTAGAGATGGACCTTTGATACATATCGGAAGCAAGTTTGGATCAATTTGTATTGCAGCTTCATAAAGTTGTGGAGATTCACGTTTGAGTTCTTCCAAAGCTTTGTCTTGAAATTTTATTGATTGATCCAACCATTTTCGATCAGCAATACGTTGTTGAGTGGTGAATTTGCTGTATTCTTTCAAGATCAATGCACGTTCCTCACTTTTCTCTTCGGAAATTATTGGTGCTTTACGGATACGTTCACTGAAAAGGAAAAAGTTTAATAAAGTTTCTTTGAATTGACATCCTTTTTAACACTTTGGCGTGAAACAAAACAACATGGCATTAAAACCAAGAAGTGAAACAGTTCATTACTACCATCAAAGCGTAAAAACATAAACAACAATCACAAAACTTACTGTAAATTCTTGGCAGATTTGATGTCGATCGTCATTTCTAGCACAGGTTTTGGCTTCTTGCTATGCTTTTGCATATCACGGATTTCACGCGTCAGCTTTTTTCTTTTACGAGTTTCACGAACTTTTGCAATTTCTGGATCAATTTTCTTTTGACGTTTCATAAATGCTGAAGCACTGAAAAACCAGATACATTATTAACCAAAGCACCATATAAAGAAATGTACCAAATGGGTGGAGAAATATGGATACCCCTTGAAAATGTATTATTGAGATGAGAAATAATTCTGAGCATGTTGATTTGTTGCTGCTGCTAAAAATGGATTGGATGATTAAGTAAGTATACAATTTGGAACAGTGAAGGTTATACGAAACACGAACGAACACAAGCAATAAATGTGTATCAAATTGAACAAAAATGATTTCAGCAACAAACGCATTGAACTCAACAATAAAAAAATCAGTAAAAAACTTGGAAGAGATTTTCTTGTTTGAAGCAAAAAAATTTGCTTCAATCATTTTCAATTTTTGTTTGCAGCGCGAAACATAAAGCCAAAAACAGAGGTCTTTCAAAAAAATTGTTCAATGATCAAAGCTTTTTGCAATTTTTTTTTGCTTCGTTCGATGATCGAATTCAAAAGAATCACACATAAAAATGAATGAAATGAAATAAATCCATTTTGTGTTATTACTTATTTCATAAAAGTTAGTACTTACACCTTTATCAATTATTTTTTTATCCTTTATAACAATGGAATAAGTTTGAAGGCTGCAATGAAAGCAAAAAATAAGCAGATTAGTGTTTCATTTTTTTGTTTGCATAAAATTAGTTGTTGAATAAGAATTTTTTTAGTAACAATAAAAAAACTTTCGAAAACAACCAAAAGAAAGCAATCACAAAAGATGCAAGTGTTTTTACTTGTTTTAAATTTTTATTTTTGAAAAGTTTATTATTTTTTAAGAAATTTTTATGTTTTGATATTTATTCCCTTTTTAACAACTAAACCTTTAATAAAACTCATAGAAGAAGAATAAGAAGCTAAATATTTATAGTAATGTTCTTGATTTTCAACGTTGCTTTCAATGCAGTTCTCTTTCCATTTTTATTGCTTATTTTTGACCGCTCTTAAAAATGAAAATGGTTTCATTTGCTTTTTTTCTTTTGGACAGTTTTAAAAAATTACAAATTTTTTTGTTTCTGTTAACTTTTATTGTCTCTTCATTAATTCTATAGCCAAAATAGAAGATGATTATGGCTGATTTTTTTGGAATATTTTTGTTTGCTTCTTTCAAATTTTTCTGCGGCATCCATTCTTTTTTTATCCACTAAAATCAAGGATAGAGTCTGTTCGCTAATACCTAATCGAATTTAACTTCTTTTTTTTCTTTAATCACCAACCAACTCACACAATTTTGACGTCAATAAAAATTTAGATAAAAAAATAATTCAATGACAGTCACATCTTTTTTTTCATTTTATTGTCAACAATCGCTTACTATCATCTATCAGAATCATTATTATCGTCGTCGTCGCTTCACTTCTAAATGTTTTTCTTCTGCCTTATTTTTCTTTTGCTTTAAATTTTAAGCTTTTTCTAATTATATTTATTTCATATCCACCTCCACAAAAAATTTATTTATAAATAAAAAATATTTTTAATAAAGCTCTAGCATGAAGGCATTCTTTTTTTCTTCTTTCTTTCATTTTAGTCTCTGGTTTCTCTTTATTTTTTCATTTTTTTTTGGTTTGTTTCTCCCACTCCTCCTTTTTTTCCTTTCTCTTTCAATTTTTTTTATTATTTTTATAAAATAAAATGAATGTCTTATTTTTCACATTTTGAAAAAAAAAATTGATATTTTTAGAAAGAAAAAATAGTTTTTCTTTTAAAAACACAAAAACACGTTGTAAAATTATTAGTTTTATTTTTGTGTTTGCCATTTTTTTTCCAAGTCGTTGAATAAAAATAATAAATACGGTAATCTTCTTTGAGCAACAATAAAAAACAAATTTAAGTTACTTTCATTTAGTCATTTAGAGCACAGAAAGAAAATTGTAGGATTGTAGCTATTTGTTTTATTGCTACAAATGCATTAATTTGTTTACTATTATTTTTTTGTTTGTTTTTTTTTTTGTTGGAAATTTAAGAAAAATGAAGGAGATAAGTGATAGTAATACGAAAAAAATATGTAAGTTATCGTAAGCTTTTTTAAAGGATACTCTTTAGATTATGATTACTCTTACTTTCGCCGCTTCGATACAAAAATTATACTTGTTTACTGTTTATTTTTTACGCCTGAAAAAATATTGTTTTTTTACCTTTTATTTTTAAAATTTTCTTAAACCATTTTTTTCTTTGTTATTATTTTTATTTTGCAAAAAATAAAAATAAAAAAGTCCCTTATTTTAATGCTGTTGACCATATTTTTCTTTGGAAAACTTTTTTTAAATATATTTCTTTTTATGTGTGCGTCATTTTGAATTTATGTGCAAAAAAAAAAGGAAGAAGACGAACGAACACACACGCATAAATACAAACTTGCACAAACTTACACATTTTTTTTCTTTCCCCAAAAATAAAAAAGATACACACACGCATAAACATATATTTTTTTCTTCTGCTTTGAAATAAACTAATGTCCATCACTAAACCGAATAGTTGCGGCAGCGGTTGTGGCGAGCCAGCCCACATAGTCATCCAAAAGAAGTGTATGAGAGTCGCCATATTTTTATTTTATTTTACTTTTTCGACCGACCTCCTCTCCTCCTATTCTTTGTATAACGAGTTTGTTTCTCCTCTTCCTTCCTTCATCCCTTCCTTCCTTTATTGTTCCAAAAAAAGAGAAGAAAAAAAAGGCAGTAAAGAAGATGGCGATTTTTTTTATTTAGCTTTAAGGGCTATTTTTTCCGGCTTCCTAAATGATCTTTTTTATCATCTTTTATCTGTTCCTAACTATTATTTTTCTATATAAATTTTTATTTTTTGGCCTCTTTTAACTTAATTCTTTACCAATGCAATTGGTTGAGATAAAAATCCTTTAAACTTGGACCCTTCTGTTTATTACAAAAAAAAAGACAAGCAGATGATATTTTATTATTACTTTTTTTGCTTGCTTTGACCCATCCCACTTTTTTTTGATTTGTTTTCCTTTGTTTTTGTTATAATTGGCCATTAATTTTCATTTCATATTTCTTTGTTTTTACTTAATTTATTGAGAGATTAGTGTCATTTTTTGCATTTTTGGAATTGTACTTTTAAAACTATAGTAATAAATTTAATGAATCGAAACTGAAGAACGCCTGTTACTTGGAAAGGTTTGGAAGGGTAGTAGCTTTTAATTTATTTCCAAGTCATTCAACTTCAGACATCTAAAAGTTTTTTTATTTTTGTTACTTTTTGGATTTTATTTTTTGTTTAATTAACCATCACAAAAAATTCTCTATTCCCTGAGATAAACATTTGGAATACCAATCGTCTGTTAAACATTTTAATCCTATTATACGGTATACATACTTTACTTTTTCCTTTGAAAAAAAATTTAGCTTTTCGAGGCAGGTACTATTTTTTTAGCTTTCCATCCCACTTAAAAAATAATACAATATTTATAATTGTAAAAGTCAAACTTTTTTATTGCAGCCATCCAAAAAGTCTATTTTTATTTTTACTTTTTTTTCTTTCAAAAATCACTAATTTTTTTTGTTTTTGTAAAATTACAAAAAACAAAGTCCGTTTATCGTCGTCGTCATTAGTGTTAAATTCCCGATCCGACCGACAAAAAAGTCGGGAAATTCAAAAAAAGTCGGGGTAGAAATTGCTCTCGGTCGGAAAAGTCGGGAAAAAGTCGGGATAAAAATTTTTGTCGGTCGGGAATTCGGGGGATCGAAAAGTAGGGTATGGTGTTGGAATTTTTTTAATTAAATTCATTCTAAGAGTTTAAATATATAAAAATGAGCTATTAATGTAAATAAAATGTAAATAAAGGGTTTTTGGTTAAAATAAAGGTGAAAATGAATGATTTTTAAAATTAATATTATTATTTTTTATTTGTCGGGATAAAAAATGAGTCGGTCGGGAAAGTCGGGAAAATGTCGGGATAGAAATTATCGTCGGCCGGGAAGTCGGTCGGGAAAAAGTCGGTCGGGAAGTCGGGAATTCCCGACTTTTCGGTCGGGGATTTAACACTAGTCGTCATCGCTTGCTTAATTTTTTTTACGGTTGAAAAAAAATAAAAACTTTGTTTACTACTATTTTTTTTCTCGCTTGAACACATTTTTTTTCTTTCTTTCGTTTTTAGACGCCCCAATGCTGGCTGTTGCTTGCTTATTATTATTCTTCCTCAGCAGCAACAGCCTTTTTTCTTTTTCTTTCAAAATAATAATAATAACTTTTTTTCCATCCCTTTTTTTTGTCGTCGTGTTATCGCTTCTTTCTTTTTTTTGTTCAACTAGTAATAATTTCGCGCCCATACTTTTTTGTTTTTACACCAAAAAAAAATATTATTTTAATTTAAATATCTCAATTTTTTTTTAGTTTACTCACTTTTTTTCAAAACAAAACAAAAAAGAAATTAATATTTATTAATAATCATGGAAATGTTAACTCTCCCAGAAATATGCTCTTCCATTCCTTCCACAGCCGCGTTAAGAGAAAATTTAGTAAATTATTTTGATGAAACTAAAAATTTAATTGAAAAAATTTCTGATGATTTAATCAATCAAAAACAACTAAATAAAAATGGCTCATCATCCCCATCATCTTCATCCCGTGATAATGATGATGATGACTCATCATCGGATGAGGTAAGCTTTTAATTTTCATTCAAATTTTTTGAGAACAAAATTAAACTCGCGAGAAAACCAAAATTTAATTTTCTTTGATAGTAATCAATTTTGAATGAATTATTGCCAAAATTAGATACTATCTTACAATCTTCTTCACAGCGGGAGACTAACAACTTTTTTTTGTGGACAAACGCATTCAAAAAAATTGAGTGACATTTGCGATTAGGATGGTTTTGGATTAAGTATACTAACACTTTTTGGATAATAGTTTGCAAATTGTTGGTATTCTCATGGATAGTAACAAATTTATTACAAATTTCTGCAAATTTTATTTACTCTCATTTTTGGCTTTGAAATTTCGCAACCTTTGTGACTTTCTTTTTTCATTATTACAATTTTTGCTGCTAATTAGGTCTTATTTTTGAGCGCAGTCAATAAATAAACATAAGCAATTTTGAAATATTTCATTTATCTTTTTTTAATTTAAAACAAAAAAACATAAAGTTTGTCTCTAATTAAAAAAATTTTCTTTTTTGCTATTTCAGAAAGAAGCCAATCGTAATTCTTAAAAGACTAAAAACTAAACAAAATTTCCTTTAAAAAAGAACACTTTTTTTCGCGCTCTCTTCCTTTTTCCTTTTTGATGATGTCTTTCTTTGTCTTCTTCTTTCTATTTAGCCGCAGCTCCAAAACTGAAGCCATAGCGCAGCCAGCAACAAAGCAACCAAAAGAAAAAAGGCACATTTTTTGCTGCTGCTGCACCCGCTGCTGCTCTATTTTTATTTCTGACATTTGTCTTTGCAACAAACAAAAAAGTGCGAACGAAAACGAATGTGAGCTTTGGCATAAAAAAAGAGAAATAAGAGAAAATAGCAAATTGACCAACCAAGGGAAAAAAGAAAAAATAATATAAATATGCTTTTTAAAACGGGGGTTTAAAAAAATATAAAAAATAAAATAACGTGGCTGTTTATTAATATTATTATATTAATAAAACAAAAAAGCAAAAATATCGCAAATAGCGTTTTTATGGAATTTTAAAAATATTAAAAAAATATTGCAAAAAATAATTCCTTTGATAGTAACAAAAAATTATCCATGGCGATTACTATCAAAAATATTAAGAAAATTCCGGTGACTAAAGTTATTATCATTTAATCCAAAAATCTTTGCATTCCTTCATTCTTTCCTTTTTTGATGTTTGTGTCGCATCAAAGCTTTTTTTAAAGTAATTCTTTGAGTTTTTTTGTTTGTTGTTTGATAGTAACGAATTTTTTTACTTTCCTTGTTCCAAAGTGTTTACTACTATCAATGATAGTAACAAATATTTGGCAATTTTTTTTTCAAAAGCTTTTACTATCAAAAAAATGGAAGGTTTTTTTGATCTTTTTGGAAACACAAATGACGTCGTCGAAAAAAAAGTTTTCTGTGGCCAACAAAAAAAGAAAAAGCAAAGTAAAAACAGGGACCAAAATAATTTTTTTACAAAGCAATGCTAAAATAAAAGTTTTTTAATTTTAGGAAGATCCCGAACAACAACGTCCATCAATATCTTCTTCATCGCCATCATCATCATTTTCCCTTCCACAACAAGAAGCATTAACAAAGCTTCGAAATATTTCAGAATGCATTGAAGAATCCACATTTCTTCTTGCAGCTTTAGCTGAAATAAAATTTAATCGATGTGATCAACTTGAATGCGATCTTGAAAAGCGAAATGATGAAATAATATATTTACAAAAAAAAATTACTGAACTTAAATCATCCACAAAATTTTCTACTTCTTGGTCGTCCACCGCTCCGGAACTTCTTTCCCTTCGTCGCTCTCATGATTCTCGATTGGATTATGTTTGTAAAATTAAGCGAGAATTAGCTCTTGAAAAATCAAGAAATAATCTTTTATATCGAAAACAAACCGAAATTCAAACGGATGCTGCTGCAATAAATTTATCTTATCGAATTGAATGTGATCGATTGAGAGAAGAATTACAAAATGAAAGAATTAAATTTGAAACAAAGGATTTACAAATAAGTTATTTAAAGAAAAAATTATCTGAAGAAAAATCTAAATCTCGTAATCATCATCAACTTCGAAAACGAAGAAATTGTATATCAAAAATAAATAAAAATTCTTCTTCGTCTTCGATTAAATTACTTCAACGCCAACTTTGTGCATTAAATGTTAGTGGAAGCAGTGGCGGTGGCAGAGGAAATTTAATAAAAAAATTTAATGTAAGTATTTATTTGTTTTATTTCTTGCAACAAAAAAATTAAAATGAGAGTAAATGAATTATGACAATAATTTGCAATTTTTCGTTACTTTCAATGAATGTTTATTTAACTAAAAATTTGAGAGTAATTGAATTTTAATAATATTTTACATTTTTCGGTTACTTTCTTTCTGTCACCCACAGAGAAAATTTTTTTTTAAGTTCTTTATTTACAACCTTTTTTCTTCCTAAAAAAATAGTTTTTTTTCTCGGTTGTCTGTTTGTCGTCCGCTTTCATTCTTCCTCTTCTTTTTTTCGTGTTTTGGAGTTTTTAAGAACAAAAAAAATGATGCAAATAAAGAGAGGCTAGGCTATTTCGAAATACATCCTTTTTCCCAAAGTGCTGGACGCAATAAAAAATAAAATAATGCAACGATGCATTCGAAGAAGAAGAAAAAAATATAGATGTGGGAAAGGAAAATGCGTCAATTTTATTTCCACCGAATTTTTTTTTATTAATTTCGTAACTTTTTAATTGACAATAACAACCAACGATGGTTAAAAATTTTTAGAGATGAGAGCAACAAAAAAAACAAAGGTCAGAAATTTATTTGCGGGAAATCGCTTTTAACACAAAAAAGTTCATTCACCTTTTTTTCTAAAAATAAAAAAAAGCTTTGTTTTCTCAAACGATTATTTCTGAGTAATTTTTTTAAATTCTAAATTCAGACATTTTGCACTTTGTTATTGGTCTTCTTCTTCTTTTTTCTCTATAGCCAAATTAAAGTCTAAAGGTCAAGCAAGCAAAAAAAATAATAGAGTTATCAAAAAGATACCAGTCACATGCATCTCTCTTTTTTTCATTTTAAAAAAAACCAAACAAGATAAAACGAAAAACAAAAAAAACATCATGAGTTGAGAAAACAAAAAAAATTATAGTTGAATATAAAGTGAATGTACAAACAACAATAATTAACACCTCTTTTTTTTTCGTTGGCTACGATCAATTTATTTTTTTAATCTTTCGCAAAATTAAAAAAAATGAATGTTATTTTGAGCCAAAAAAAGCAAAGGAAATCCAAATATCTGCAATCAGGAAGTTTTTTTCTCTGCCAATTAAACCTTTATTTTTTTCTTTATCTTTCTTTCAACAACAAAAAAAATGGAAAAGAGAATCAGTCATCTGATTTCTTCCATTATTATCAAACAACCAAAACTTTCCAAAAAAACTTCGTCATCGCATTTTTTGTGTTCACTTTTTTTCACTGATCTCTTCGAATTCTTTCTTTTTCTTCCTTCCTCCACAAAACTTACTATTTTTTCGATAGATTTTTTATTTTGGTGGACTTTTTTCGTCAGAGTACAAAATTCTTTTATATTTTCTTTTTGTTTTTTTCATTGATCAGTCAAAAATATTAAAAAGAAGTACAAAAAAAAACACAGGAAAAGGAAAAAAGGAGCAAGCAGCGTTCGATGATTCGTTGTTTGTCCATTTCTTTTTTTTATTATAGCAAGAAAAACCTTTTTTTTTTGAGGGACCAACTTTTTTTCAAAACAAAATTTTTTATATTAAAAAATCTCAAAAATTTTTTATTTTTTGGACTCTATTTTTTATGAAAAAAAAACAAGAAAAATAAAACAATTTATAGTAAACTACAAATTCGATGAAAATTTTATTACAAAAAATCAATCTTCAAAAAAAAACAAAAAAATTTGAGGTGTATAAAATTGCAATTTTTTTTTAGAATTCACAAACTTCTAAAATGTTCACCAATAATAATATTGCTCACATCAAACCCACCATTCAACATCGATCAAGGCTTCAAACAGCTCCATCACTTTCAAATTTTATGCAATTTACAAATAATCAAAATCAACAGCAGCAACAACAACAAATCCAATTTCAACCAACTTCAGCTCAATTAGCGGTGAAATATTTGGATGAATCAACAATAAATTTTAATTTACCTCGTTCATTATTTCCTATGGTTTCTTCATCGGGAGAAAATATTATTTGTGGTGGCGGAGGAAATGGAGATTTACCTTCAATGTTAAAATTACCCACTGAATTGCCTGTGCTTACATTGGATGAAAATTTTTAAAAGAAATTATTTTATGGATTTAATTCAAAAATGTTATTTTTTTTAATAATTGGAGAAATACTGAATTTCTTCTTTAAGGTTTCCAACATTTTTAATTTGTTCTTTTTTTGTTTGTTTTTAAATTTTCAGTATTTACTAATTTTTTCGTCTGGCTATCGTCTCTCTTATTTTTGTATCTTCAAAGTTTTTGATTAAAAAAAATTTCGACAACAAACGAAGTTGGAAAAAATAACTAACAAAAAAAATAAAATTTTCTTCAAAAAATACGAGTTTCTTAAATTAATTTTGGTTTAATTTTATTTTAGCAAAAAAGCCACAAAAAAAATTAAAAGAAGGTGCAATAAAAAAAAATAAATAAAAGTTTTCCAATTTCTTTGAAAAGTGGCACACTTCTCTTTCTTTTTTAGTAATAATTATTTTAGTATTATTTTTCTATCTCTCATATTCACATATTCATTGTTGTTGGCGACGCACCCTCGGGTCATATTCATTACTCATTATTATTTTTACTTTACTTTGTATTTTTTGTTTTGTTAGTTTTTTTAATTTTCATCTCATTTTTCTGCTGGTTTATAAATATCTTTTTTTTATATATTCATTTTGTTTAATAACTTAAATATTATTTAATTTTTAATGATAATTGACGGATGTAAATAATAAAATAATAATTTTCATAAAGCTTGAAGCTTTTCTAACAAACTTAAAAAACCTATTCCATCATCCTACAACAAAACAATTAGATAAATAAACTAAAAAAAAAATAAAAGGCTGAGTATTGGTTTATTAAAGTCCATTACTGTAAACAGTAACAACTTTAATAGTAAGCCTCACAAACCACGCAATATTAATGTTTGACATAATTTATTGCTTCAAAAAAAAAAACAATTTTAACATTTTTTAAGCCAAAATGAGAGAGACTTGAAAACATATTTCATTGAAGAAATAATTGAAAATTAGAAAGATAAATATTTCTGAGTTATTAATAAACGAAAAAGCAACATTAGTAATTTATAAGTGACGATAAAATAATTTTAAAGATTCGAACAAAAAGTTTTCAACCAAAAATGCAACAACAACAAAAAAGAAAGAAAAAATGTTTTTGATCCAAAAGTTTTTTTTGTTTTGTTCTTTTTGTTTATTTACAATTTTCAGGGGAGCAACGAATTAAAAAAAAGAAAAATTTATAAATAGCAAACAGCGCATTTCCCAAAAAAATAGTTTCATTCTTTGAAGGCGTAAAATAAGCATATTTAAATAATTCCTAAAGCACTCCTTATTGCAAATAATAACGATTTAAAAAAAAGGATAAAATATTAACAAAAAAAACTAAAAAACAGTGTAAAAATATTTTGATTACTAGTTATTTATTTATTTTATCATGGTTGAATCTTCAACATATGAAACAATAAAAGCAGGTTTTTCACGTTTTGGTTTCCAAGTATCAAGTTTAGTTTTGATAGCAGTTTCAAATTTATCGGGATAATCTCCATCAACAATTTCATGAAAGACTACTTTAACGTATGCTCGAGGGGCAATGGCGATCTAAATTGAAATAAAAACTTATAGCAGCTCTTGCTGGCCGGTAATTGTTGAATGGGGCAAATAAAACTTGCCTTAAGAAATTCATAAAATTCTTCAGCGTCAATGGGAAATTGAATTGCATTAAACCATAATTCTTTTAATTTATTTTTCCATGGAAGTGAAAGAAGTTTATCAAAAGTTTGTGGAGTAAATACACATCCGTGAAGTCTAAAACAATACAAAACTCAAAGATTTCGCATTTATTTATTTTGCTAATTTTTTGACAAATGGTTTAAAGAAAAAATTAAAACACTTTGAGAAAAGCGACAATAAAAAATGTTTACAATCGAGGAGTTTAGATTCCTTAGACACGAAAAAAGTTTTTAACTATTCGTTGCTTAAAAAAAAGCGATTTTTTCTTTTGTTTTCGCGTTGATATACGAAAATCAAAAATAAATTATTCATTTAAAGTTTTTTAAGATTTTTGCGACAAAAGTTAACTTACGCAATTTCTTCGGCATTAATTAAATTAGGCATTAAATCTTCTACGGTGACATTTTGTTGTTTCATTTCATCATCAACGAAGATGGGAGAATAATTTGAATGCCAATGAATGAGATTTTTTGATTTGGAGAAAAATTGAAATTCACTTTCTTTTATTCCATTCCACCGTATAAAAACATTTTTAACGCCAGTTCGAACTATTTTTGTAATTAATTCACTGAGTTCACCAAAATCATCGATATCAAAAATGAATGATTCTGTAATCCAAATATTATCATTCAATAAATGTAATAATTCAGAAACATTATTAAATTTAAATTCATCTTGATCAATGAAAATAATAGTTCCATCATCTTGATCAATTTTAATTTCGTCAATAATCGTAAACTTTGAAGAAATTTTAAAATATTTGCAAGTTTTATATAATTTTTTCATAATTTTTCCTTTCGCATTTTGAAGGATGTATTTCATAATTGTTGAACAAAATGGAAAAATTTGACTTTGAGTTTCATCAAAATATATTTCAAATTTTGTAGAAATGTCTGCTAAAAATTTATTTAACTTTAATTTTGAAAACCCGTAAAAAATCAACATAAAAAAAGATTACATTTTAATTTTTCATAAACACAAACTTTTTGCTTTTTTGCTATTGGTTCAAATTCGCTATTCAAATCCTGAGTTTCTTTATTAATGATGGCATTATAAACTCGGTTAAAGACTATTTGAAATTCTCTTGAATTTTTAAATTTAAATCCAATTTTTGTTTGTCCATTAATTGCAACATGATTCTAAATATATGTATGTATTACCAATTTTTTTTTGTTTAAACTAACTTTGATGAATTTATTATATAATTCAGGATCAATAGGGCCATCCAATTTTTCCAAATAAAATTTTTCTAACTTATGTCTCCATGGAATTAAAAGCAATTTGGACATGGTTTCTGGAGTAACGTGACCAGTTCGATAACTAAAAATATTTTTTTATAGTTTTTTTAGTTAACAAAAAAAAATGCTTTAAAAAAATTTACAATTAGATGACTCACGTAATTCGTTTAGCATTTGGAACCATAGCCAATATATCTTCAATGGGAATAATTATTGATTTACCTGGTATCAAATTATCACAAAATAATTCTTCGATTGTTCCTGATTTAGTCAAGATTTCAAGGGATTCTTTAGAAAACCAAACATTTAAAATTTCAAATCTTTTAACTGTACATCGAATTATTTTAGGAATTAAATCATGTCGAAATTGTAAAGCTGAATCAATTTTGAATTCTTTGGTTACCCAAATATTATGGATATTAATCAAAGGATTAGAAACAAAAAATTCCATACTCGCATCATATTCTTCGCTTTCAAAGCGTCCCTTTGCAACTTGAAAATCCAAAGAATCCACAATAAAATATGGTTTTTGTGAATAAAAATATTTACAAGTTCGATAAAGTTTTTGAATAATTTTAGCATTCGCTTTATCACCGGAAATATAATTAACTAATTTTTTTGAAAATGAAAATTCTTGTGAATGGAAATTGCTTCTTGAGTTGGTAAAGGTTAGCTGCTGCTGTTGTGACATTTTCTAAAAACTTCGAAGAAAATAAATAGACTATGTCTAAAAAAGAACACGCAAAAAAGCAGGGACGGATAAAATAAAGCACGAATTTAACAATTTTTCGAGAAAAAAAAAAGTTTAATTTCCAAATTTTGATTGGTCTTTTTTTCTATGCTTAACAACCAGCTAAACTTCGCCACTAAAAAAATAAGAAACGAACGAGAAAAAAAAATTTTTTTTTCAATCTTTTAAGCCAAAAAATATTTCGTTAATTCAAAAATATTCTTTGGCCCCAGCGGCAGGCATAAGAAAAAGTATTTTCTAAATTTAACGCCAACTACATAGTTTTTGAAGAAAATGAATCAGCAGACTGGCAGTTTTTTTATTTTGTTGTTGTTATTTTGGCATGAAAAAAAAAATGTTAAGATCTAACAAACAAAAAAGGGACGAAGCAAAAAGAGTTAATCGATGTTTAGCTATGACGCTTTCATTCTTGGAACAATTATGAAGAAAAATGAAAGATAAGGAAAATAAATAATAATTTATGATTTAAAAAAATAACAACCAAAGCTAAAGGTGTTTGTTTATTTACGAGTCGTCGTTGGTATATTAAGAGCACTATTCCTCGACAATGATTTTTGTTTCTCATGACAATATAAATGCTAAATTTAATGGCAGTTTAAGTTTGAGGGAAAAAAAGAAAAAAAATTTCATTTAAAAATATTCAAAAATATTTACAAAAAAATATGCAAATCTATGAACGCTTGTTTTTATTAATAATAAATTTTTGATTTTAAGCGTTTCAATCTGATCAATCTAATTCATCGAAAGAAGATAAAACAAATGTGAAGGTTAGTTTTTTTAAAATTTAATTAATTTTTTGTAATTGGCTAAATTATTTTAGTGAGCCGACAACGATGATTAAAGAAAGTTCAATTGCAAATGAGCTTGGAAATATCAATCATAATTTGGATGTTTTTAAACAAAATTTTCAAGAAGATCCAAACTTTTTTAATGAAAGAACAATACTCAAAATTGATATGGGAATGAAAATGACACAAACTATGTAAATTCTTATTTTTATAATTACTAATAATATATTTTTTAAGATCGAAAAATGAATATCGTGTTATATGCAAAATTGGACATGGTGCATTCTCAATTGTATGGCTCGCTATTGATTTGAAAACCCATGAATTCAAAGTTATAAAAGTTTTTAAATATGGTTATGGTGTCACGCAGTTGGAAATAGATGTAAATTTAATTTTTAAATAAAATGGGTTAACCAATCAAATACATCGCGTTTTTTAATTCCTTGAAATTACTTTATTTTTACAAAGAAAAAACTTCTAAAAACTTTAAATTATTTTTATTCTTTCATACAAAATATAAATATCATTTATTTAATTTGTTATAGTTTCATCAGAAAACTGCAACCCATCCAAATATATTGCACTTCTATGAATTTCTCAGCTTTAAAACTGGTGCAACTTATGCTCGTGCTGCTATTTATGAGCAATTGGGTAAAGATCTTAAAACGCTGATGAAAGAAGCTTCAAAAGATGGTGGTTTATCAATTTCCGTCATTAAAAAAGTTGCAATACATATTCTTATGGCGCTCAAAACTCTTCATGAACTCAAAGTGATTCACAGTGATATTAAACCTGATAATATTGCTCCATGTGTATCTCAACTAAGTTTACGTTGTGAATTCGAAAAAATTGTTAAAGCTGTGAAATATGGGAAAAATCTCTCATTGCTTCGAATGGTATGTAACAAGTCAAAATTTAATTATAATAAAGAAGGATGGTCGTTGTTAATAGAACTCAAAGAAGTATTAAAGCTGGAACTTAAAGATGAGGAAGAATTAATCTTTAAATTAATTGATTTTGGAAATGTTCTCGTAAGTTTTTCTTATAAATTTCTTTCATTTATATATTTGCCAATTTTCAGGAAGAAGGAGCAAAAAATCAAACTGGTACTTTTGGTTTTCGTCCTCCGGAATACTTTTTTGGTGCTCCATTGCTTCCTTCTCACGATATTTGGTCGCTTGGTGTTGTTGTAAGATTGATTGTTTTAAATTTTCTCTAAAAAACACTCAATTTCAATTTTTTAGATAGTTATGCTATTAACTAACGAAACATTTCTTGATTTAAGAAAAGCATACGAAGAAATCACTGAATTAAGATATATGTTTGGAAAATTTTCTCGGCGTCATTTTAAAGATTTCAAAGCTATCAAAGATCTTAAAGGTTTTAAAAAGCAATTAACTTTCCAACTTCCATATGATTATAAACCTGAAAGATTTACAACGCGATTTTATTCTTCTAAAAAATCGGAAAAATGAATTAAGAAAGTTTTACGAAACAAATTCAATAAATTACAAATGGATGAAAATGATCGAACCAATCTCGTTGATTTCTTATTTCAAATGCTTAACACGGTTCCAAATGAAAAACTATCATCTACTGAATTGCTTTCTCATCCATGGTTGAATGATGGCGTTGAAATTGAATCTGTTGATATGACTCCTGATGATCAATCCGAACACAATCTCAATTCTAATGATCATGATTTACAACAAATTATTCCTGATGCATCTAAAACTCAAGTTCAAAAAAGAAATAAGGGCTGTTTTAACTCCTGTAGAATTTGTTGATAACATCATCTTCGCTGTCAAGTAATAATGGGTTGAAACTATGATATTTATGAGACTATGCGATTTTGAATTTTTGTAAGTTATTTTTATTGCCAACAATAATACAAACATTCTTTCAAATTTTTAGATAGTTGGATGAAAATTTTGGTATTATTATGGCTCGAAATGAATGTTTGAATGAACAATGAAGAAATGCCAAATTTATTTATGTTGATTTTTATTATTTATTTATTTTTGATTATTGTTTCTTTTTTCTTTGTGAATTCAATAATGGTGGAGGATCCAATAAATGAATATAAATATTTTTTGTGTTATCGATGAAGTTTCTTAACTCCCAATTTTGACGACTTCAAAAAAGTAATGAGAGTTATCGTAAAACAAAGAAACAAAGGACATTTGTAATTAGAATTGGAATCATTAAAAATGATAAACTTTTTATTCAAAAATGCTTGAATTCATATTCTTCTTATGCATGAATAAGTTTTTTTCTTTGAACTCTTATAAATTCGCCCGTTAATCGTTTAAAATGGAATAATAAAATGCCATTTCCTGATTGTGTTGTAATAATTCGACGAATTTTCAGCGTTTGTAAACAAGCAAAATTATTGTAAAAAATGTTAAAGTAACTTCGAATTTAAAAGTTTGAGCTCGTGATAAAAAATAAAATAAGTTTCTATTCTTTTTTTTAAATTCGCTGACGACAAAAAACATTTAATTTTTAAAGTTCCAAAACGATGACTACCATAATTGTAACACCTTGACTTTATAATTTTTAAGAAGTGAAAAAGTACCTACAAATTTTGTTTTTGATTTAAAGAGAAAAAAATCATTTCATCAAAAAATTACAATATTTCGTCCATCAAAAAAGTTTCTTAAATTTCATTCTTTAATTTTTTTCATGATAAGTTGATGTCATTTCTCCTGCATTTTTATTGTTAAACATGCCCATTAGCATTCCGTATTAAATAATAAATTAAAAAAGGTTTAAAAAGGAGTTAAGCATATTTCTTCTTTTTTTCTTTAACCACAATTTTTTATTGCGTCATTCTAACAACTTCTGGCATTCGCAGATACACGATTTAATTAATGGTGGTAAACTTGTTGAAAAAGAAAAAGGAAAAGTTTTATTTTAAAATATTCAAAGAAAAAGAAAAATGCATGAATGCTTTTATTTTTGCTAGCAGAAATATTGTTGAAAGCTTTGTTTAAAAAAGAATGATAATCAATCGATCGACGACGCCGCCATTACACATATGTATTTCCAGAAGAGAGATATCGCAAACTTTATGTTTCTTTGTATTTTTTTTTGTTGTTGGTGGATTTTGTTTTTAGTTTCTTTTTTCAGTTCGATGCAAAAAAACTTATAAAACAAAACGTGCCTGATGATAACCGTAAAAACTTAGATGAATAAATGGAGTAGAAAAAAATTTTATTTAAAAAAATCAAAAGGAAATTGAAAAAAAATGAGACCGACCATAATAATTCAGTCAACAAAATCAAAATCAAAAAAATATGATAGAAAAAACCAAACAAAATGGAATAAATAAATTTAAGTTTAACAATTATTGATTTGAATCAACAGTAAAATATCGAAGTTTACGATCCATGGATGATGTAACAAACGTTCGAGAATGTTCACCAAATTGAACCCCAGTAACGATATCTTCATGATCAAACGAACTAAGTTCATTCCAAGTTTTAAGATGGAATATTTTGGAGGTTTTTCCTGCAGCGGTTGCAAGATAGGTTCCAAAATGATCAAAATTTACGCTGCGAATCTGGAAAATTTAGGGGAATAAGAAAAAAAAGTTTTATGGAAAAATTCTGCTTACTTCTTGATCAGTTAATTCCATAGTTTTGAATGAATTTAGTTTACGCAAATCCCACATTTTTAATACTCCATTTGCAGTTCCTGCGGCAAGATGATATCCATTTTCTGAGAATGCAAGGGACATAACTTGTGAACCATGATCAGGGAATTCAGCGGCAATGGATTGTTCTCGAACATCCCACATATAAATTATTCCTCCAGCGGTTCCCATTCCAAGTAAAGAACCATCGGGATGAATTTTACCTGAACCAAATGCATATGCATTTTCTGTTGTTGCTACCCCAATTGGAAGGAAGTTGTACATGTCTTTCTATAAAAAATAAATTAAAGTTAATTTTAGGGATAAATAAAAATTTCTTGGAAAATCGAAAAAAGTCTCAAAAGTCGGATGCTTTTATAATTTTTTTTGAATTCTTCAAAATCCTTTTTGATTTTCATGCTTTTTAATATATATAAAAAAGTTTATAAAAAAGTTTTACATACTTTAATCAAAGCTTTTCCATGAACGATATCCGAGAAAGACCAAATTCCATCGCTTGAAACTGAAAGGAAATGAGTTCCAAGAGGATGGAGATCTAAATCAGTAACTACGCCATGATGTTGCTTGAAAATGCTAAGGGAATTTTCATTTCCTTTTTTCCATGTTCGAATCTATAAAAAAAAGAAGCCATTATTAAACCATTCATATTTTTATATATATAATAAAAAAAATGCTAAACCCAATCTTTAGCCTAAGTTTGAGGACTTACATGAGTATCATAACTTCCAGAAACTACGACATCATTATCATGAAGAAGTAAAACGGATGAAATCTTTTTTCGATGTCCAACAAATGTGGATTCAATGGTATCAGTTTCAATATTATAAAGGACAACCTTTTTATCTGTTCCACCGGTGGCAGTAAAATGTCCATTCATATTCATGCATGTAATTCCAGGGGGAGAAGAATCATGCAAATTTTTATTTTCTGTTTTTAAAATCATTCCTTTTATTTCTTCCACTTTTGCATCACCTTCAGGGGCTTCCTTTCCTCTTTGGCGACGTTTGGTAGTTAATTCTTCAGTTTTTTCATCGATTGCTTCCATGAGTTCTTTATCTATTCCAATTTGTTCATCTTCCATATTCGATGATGAAACATCCATAGTCATAGATGGATCAGCTCGTTCCATTCCAGCTAAAGCAGAACGGGCGGCAGTTAATTGCTGATTTAATCTTGCAATGGTTCGTAAAGCCGCATCATTTCGATAAAGAGAATGAGATAATTCTTGTCGAGCTCGTTGAAGTTCCTTTCGAATTCGAAAGGTATAAATCATATTTACTTCCCATTCATTTTGAAGAGATTTCAATAAAGCTGGAATGGAAGTGGTATTGGGTCGAAGGGTTTCACTTATATGATTATTAAGAACCAAAGGGATTAACTAAAAAAAAGAAGATTGGTAAATATATATTTAAAAAAAATATCCGACAAAAAAATTAGGAACGTACTTCACCAACAGTAAGTTCAGCTTCATTGGTTGGATCTCTTCCATATTCATCTAAATATTTGATAATCAAAGTTCGATCAAAAACTGCTCCAGATTTAGGTGAAACAACTGGGCTTTCAGTAGGTTGACCAGAAAGTGAACAAATTACTTGAGACATAGTTTTTGTTTTGACAACCTAGAAAAAAATTAGTTTCTTTAGTATCCTATTCTAAAGATTTATTAAAAGTTTAAGAAAATAGTTTTCACGAAAGGGTAAGTTTTAATAAATATATTTTAAGGTCGTAGAAATAATAGGAAGCTTGCTAAACCGAGGAAAATAAAAAGTTGCGCAAAAAAAGAAAGATAGCAACCAACAACCGCCTATAAAAATATTTCGTTTTAAGAAAAATATATATTTATGTATGTATGTATTTCATAAGTTGAAAATGTCTAGCTGAATTAAAGGAGAAGTTCAGGGGAAGAAATCTAATAATATTATTAGCTCTAATAAAAAAAATTAAATTCCTTTGCTCCTAAATGGCAAGAAAATATTTTCGTAGTAAAATGAGAAATTTGTTGGATAAAAAAAATGTAAAAAAAAGCTCAAGAAAATCCTTCCTAGTAATTTTGGTTGTGCGTTCGTCATTTAGTCACCTGGAAATGATTCATGGGAAAAGTTAAAAATAAATGACAAAATTTGCATAAATATGAATGAAAGCGCGAGGAAGAAAGCTTTTGTTTGCATTGCATAAAAATGAAGCGGCAATGAGTGGTAGTCAACTTTGAAGTGTTTTAAAAGTATGGGATCTTTGAAAACGATTTTATTAGATCCAAATTGAGGGTATGCTTAGAATTATTGGCAATTAATGAGTAAGCTATGGGAGATGAAGGAGGAAATTTAGTAAAATCTTTGAGGATCTTAAAGAAGTAATTCGGCTATGATGTCGCGGAGTTGAGGATCTCATAATTAAAGGCAAAATTTTTGTAATAATTTGTATAAAACAAGTTTCAAGGCCGGCCGAAGGCCGGCGGCGTTTCTAGTATCTTCTAAAAATTGGTTGAGAAATCTATCAAGTAAAAAAGTTGTTGAATCAAAAAAAGCTGCGACCATATCTCAAAAAATATGAGAAACTAAAATCAATCAAGGCAAACTAAGCAATTTACTGAATCGAGGAACAATGAAAGCTTGAGAAAATGCGGAGTATTCTTTCATTTTGTTTTTTGCTAGCTCATTTGATACTTTGGAACTTTGGATAAAGGCACATCTTTTCACAATAATTATTATTATTAGGACGAAATGGGTCATTACTTTATTGGTAGTAAACAACTGGAGAAAAAAGAATTTTGGTAAACAAAAATTTCATTGCACCTGAAATCTACGGGTGCCGCCATTCATAGAAAAAAAAAGTATGGAAGAAATCTGTAAAGTTTTGTTTGCTTCTTTTTTTACTAAACTCCTTTAAAAGTTGATCTAGCTTCTCGAAAACTTTAGCTTTCACTTTTGTTAAAATATAAGCAGCTATTACGTAAAAAATACAGCAAACAAAACCAAATATGAAAAGACAAAAAGCAAAAAAATAAAATTCTAGCTTCACAGTTATTGCGTGGAAATTGATAGCTTCCAAAACTTGAAACAAGCTAAATTAATAACTTCGGACAACTTTGATCAAGTAATAACAAATCATTAATATAACTGCTACTTACTTGTTTAGCCTTCACATGCCCTTTTATTTTTGATTCATTCACTCGAAGTTGACTGTTGATCCTTCTTTAATGATTATTACCGTACTAATTCTTGATTTTTCATTCAGCTAAGAATCGGTTTGTTTCCGAAGCTTATAAAAGCAAAAAAACTCTTCAACCGTAAAATAAAGACAACTGCTACCATATCGATCAAAAGTTATGTCCGCATCCTCCGTTAACATACATAAAACAGAAATGACAAATACAATAAGGCAAAACATAAACACAAACATCCGAATCCAAAAAACACCAAACTTTATAAAATCTTTAAAAAACAATGACAAGTAATAAACAAAAAAGTAAAGACTAAAGTAATAATTCATATAATCTTAAAGAACATCCATTTCTTTTTTCATGCATTTCATTCTTCATCATCAACAATAGTAACCATATCAGCAGATGGATCATCACGTCCAGTTCCAGCTAAAGCAGCTCTTGCAGCAAAAAGTTGTTGTTTCAATCGAGCAATAGTTCGTATAGCAGCATCATTTCGATAAAGTGAATGAGATAATTCTTTTCTTGTTCGATGAAGTTCTTTTCGTACACGATATGTGTAAAGCATGCTGACTTCCCATTCATTTTGAAGCGATTTCAATAGAGCTGGAATTGACGCCATGTTTGGACGAAGCATTTCACTAACATGATTGTTGAGAACCAAAGGAATCAACTGAAAAAGAAGAAAGAGTTAGTAGCAAAATACACAAATGACCAAAACATACTTCACCAACAGTAAGTTCAGCTTCATTGGTTGGATCTCTTCCATATTCTTCCAAGTATTTGATAATCAAAGATCGATCAAAAACTGCTCCAGATTTAGGTGAAACAACAGGATTATTTGTAGGTTGACCAGAAATTGAACAAATTACTTGAGACATGGTTTTGAACCTGAAAAAAGAACGTTTCATTACATGTAATCAACAAAGCATAAAATAAGTAATAAGACATCAAAAAGGATAAGCACGAGCGAAATGAAATGTAAAAAAAATGGTTTAGGTATGAAAATAGCCGCGTGAAGTGGAAAGTTAAACAACAACAAAAGTGGAGGAATTAATAAGCAGAAACCTTTCATGTTGTTGTACGGTGACAAAAGGAATAATGATAAAACACTTTATAAAATGTTATTCGATGGATAAGGAAAAAATATGAGAAGAAAGAATGAAGCAAAAAATAAAGGATTTTAAAGAAAGCAACAAAAATTTTGAATGCAGCAGAAACGTTTCACACAAACAACAACTTGAAACGATATTCGTTTTGAGATTCAAATAAAAGATCGAAATTTTGAAAAATTTTAAAGGAAAAATATTTACTAAATTTGTTTGAAATCTTTCTAAATTCAGAGGTAGAATAAATAATGTTTTATTTATCTTTTACTAAATCTAACTTTTTCAAAAAATGGTAAGTAAACGAGTTATTAGTATTCCAAATTGTATCGCCATATTTTTTTTACTAGTCTAAGAAAAAAACGTTTTTTGCAACAAAAATTTTGTAAATGTTTTTTTCGTGGATCAAAAACAACCAAAAAAAACTATTTTTTAATTAATTTATTTATTAACTGAATCGAATATATGTAAAATATGGCAAGTATAAGTGAAAATACATACACATATGTAATTAATATAAACCTGTAATAATAAAAGAATATATGAATGTTTTTTTAAAGGTAAATTAAAAATCTATCGTTTTTTGTTTTGTTTTGTTGAAGCTGCTTTCTTTAACTAAAAAAATGTTTGAATTTAGTTAATTTTTTCTTTCATCTTCTGGAGTGTCAGGTTGGTGCCAAGCATCAGCTTTGATGAATTCGGGCAATTTGGATAAAGTTTCATCAATGCGTTTAATGGTTGGATAATTATCCATATTAATGCCGAATCTAAAAAATAAATAAAAAATACATAGGTTAGTTAGTTTCATTGCAAGAAAACTTTTTTATGTTACCTTCGAGCATTATAAACTTGAGGTGGAATGCAAACATCCATAATGGTAAGGGAATCACCAAAAGCATATTTTCCAGCGGTTTTGGAAAGCTCCTTTTCAAGGGCATCAAAACCACGTTGAATGAAATGTTGAGCATGAGCATTGGATTTTTCTTGATCTCCTTTTCCAATAAATTTGAGGACATTCAAATTTTGTAATGGTTGAATATTGGCAGTAATCTAAAATAAATTTTTGGATTTCAAAAAAGCTTAAAAATTGGTTTCATAGCGAAAATTTAAAATATTGTAAAAATTTCAAGAAATATTCAAATTTTATTTTTTAGTCTAACAACGAAAATCTCTGCTAAAATTAAATAGGTTTTCCATTTTTTACTTACCCCATAAACCAATGAACGAACAATGGCCCGATCTTCAGGAGTTTTAGGTAAAAGTGGATGGGAATTAGGAAATTTTTCATCCAAAAATTCAATAATTGCAACGGATTCAGTAAAAGTTTTTCCATTATAAATTAATGCAGGAACCATTCCTCGTGGATTTACTTTAAGAAAGCTTTCTTCCGTTTGTCCACTTTCAAGAAGGTTCACCACTTTATATTCATATTCAATTCCTTTAAGTTCGAGGGCAATTCGAACTCTCCATGAGCATGAACTACGCCAATATGAAAATAAGATGGGTTTTGACATTTCTTTTCTTCTTTTTTTTATCGAATCCTAAAATCAACAAATACAATAAATAATTTTTGCTATCAAAAAACTAAAATAAAAAGAAATATTGAAATTCGTTTTAAAACGAAATTAAAAAATCTCCCAACAAAAATTATTTTAAAAACATTAATTTATTTATTTATTTACAAAAATTTTTTGGTGTTAAAATTTTAGCGATAATAGTTTTTTTCTTTCTTCATCGATAAATTAAAGCAAATTTCGGTGATGCATCAAATAATTTTAATAATAGCACGGTTGTGGTATTGTATCGTAAAGCTATATCTTCAATAGTTCGTTCACCATTGCATAATTTTGAAATTCTAAAAAAAATTAAATAAAAAATTATTGTTGGGCCTCAAATTTTTTGCGAGAAAAAACTTACTTAGTTTCTTCATTTTTTAAAGCAATGGGATAAATTTCTTGTTTCCTCACAAATCCATAATAAATTCCAAATTGAATTAGCTTTCGTTCATCAACATTTTGTCTTCGTGGATTATATCGAGCATGCCAATTGGATAATTTCCATCCAGGTCGAAGACCCGCATAAAGTCGAAGGATATCCCTTGCTTCTGGACCGGGTAAACAACTTTTACGTTTAACAAATTCGCAACATTCCTAAAAAAATATTTATAATTTTTCGTCGGGAGACCAGAATTTTTAATAAATTATAAAATCCTTACTTTTTGTGTTGCAAAAGCTTTAATAAAAGTTTTAAATTTTTCTGTAGTGTAATAACAATTGGAATATAAAAATTGTGGAAGAAGTATGATAGTTCCACAATAAATTAATTGGCGCACACATCGTCCAACTATTTCAGCATCAATTTTAACTCGATTTGCTATTTCAAGAATTGTGAATACGCCATTCATAAATGGAACAATCTGAAAAAAAATTGGGAGTTAAAAATTTGAATTCCACCCGAGACCCAGTGTTTCGTCTTACAGCGAAAGGAAAAAATATTAACTTTAAAAAAAAGACACGAAGCTTACTTTTTGTGAAACCATATCCATTTTTTTAAATAATTCTGGCGTGGCGGTGGGTAATGGAACTCGCGTGAATGCTGGAACTAAAAGCAGCGATGGAAGAGATTTCATTTCAAAATGATACGGCAAAGAAATTTTCAACGCAACCACGGATCTTGAAGATGCCAAAAAATTACATTCTTTAAAATTACTTAAACCCAAATAAATTTCTTTTATTAAATTATTTGCTCCAATATCATTTGCCAAAGGTTTGGAAAGGAAATCACATTCAGCTTCTAAAACAATTAAATAATCTGCAATTTTTTGAAGCACCGGTTCTAAAATTCTTTCATCTTCATCGCCTTTTTCAAGAGCAAAGCATAAATTAAAAGTAAAATAATTTCGATGATTTTTATATTTTTCATAATCGCATAAAGAAATTGCATGGCCCATTATTTTATATTTGGATGATTCATGTTTAATCATTTTATTTGCAAGTTTTTCTTGGGGAATTACAAGGGCATCAAAAGTTGAGAAATGTTCTTTGGTAATTATGTCTGGAGGGAACTAAAATAATAATTTGAATAAAATATTAAAAAGGCTTTGAAACTGTTAAAAAATATTTTTTTGTTGTTTCAAAGATAAATAAAAAATGTTGGAAAAAATTAGTTTCGAAACCAAAAATTCAAAATTTTGAGAATTTTCTTTATTATAATATTAGTTTCACGATTTTTGCCTGCTTTTTTTTTAAAAAAAATAGTTAATTTATCGGCCGCAAAAAAGGCCACGGTAAAATTGATATCGAAAAAGATAAATTCAGGAATCCGTCATTTAAAAAAAAATCGACAATTTTACGTTTTATGAAATCGAAAAAATTTCATTTTAAATTAGCTTACTTGGCATCGAATAATCCTTCCTTTAATATTATCAAATTGAGCTAAAAAAATTGATAAAATTTTTGGTGGATAACAAAGTGTTGTTAAAGCAGGTAGCATTTTGGTTATAGCGGGTTTTTGATGTTGGTCTATCGTAGTTGCTAAACTGCTGCTGCTGTTATCAGATGCCACAGAAGCCATTTTTCTTTGATTTTTAATTAAGAATCCAGCAAATTGGATTGATAAGTATCTTGAAACAGGAAATTTCCGGGTTTAAAAAATTTTCCAGTTGAGAAAAAAAAGAAGAATAATAAGCGATTGTAAACGCTTTAGATGTTTCAATAAATAAATTTACATAAAAACCAAAAATTCTTTAACTTTTTTTTTCAAATAAATTATTCCAACCAAAAATAGTTAAACAAATTATTTACAAACAATTAACAAACAATATAAAATCCAATCAAAATAATTCCTGGCAGTCATGATTTCTTTCCTGCCACCGCCAAAAAAATAATAAACAACAAACAAATAAATTTAGTTATAAAATTTTATCATTTTTAGTCGTTGCTATTGATGAATATTTTTCTCGACCTTTATTTGTTGAAATAAAATAAAGTTCAATATAACTTTCAATTAAACCAAAAATAAACCCAGCTAAAGCTCCAAAAAGGCATGGTAAAGGCCATGATTGCCACCATCGATCCCAATCCAATGGAATTACAAATGCACCCAACCATGCACCAATGAGAGCACCAAATGAACAACGAATTGAATGATATTGTGATTTAGTTGTGGGCCTGCAAAAAAATAAAAATAAATGAGAAAAGAATATTTATGTATTTATAATTGTTGATAGTCGATAGTTTAATTTTATGACCTTTGATTTGTCTTTATTTAGCAAAAGGAAAAAATAAGAAAGAAGGGGCTGGAAAACGGAAAAAAATAGGAGACGGAGATTGTAATATTACAACCGCCACCCAAAGCAACAACGAGGAAGAGAAAAGAGAAAAGAAAAATGAAAAATGAATTTATAGTTTTTGCTATAAAAAAAATGAAAAATACACCAACAAACCATAAAAAACATGTTTGATGGTTGTTTGGTAGTTGTATGTCTTTAGCAAATGAGAAATAAAAATGATGATATTTATTTAATAAAAAAAATAATTGACTTTTGATTTCAGAGTTTTTTCCATGAAACATAATAAAATTAGTCATATCCAATAAAAAAGCACCAATTCTCAAAAAAAGACATTTTTCCAACGAACGGTAACATTATTCATGGCAGCGCTAAACAACCAACTTAGGTGCAAACAAACAAATCCAAAACGGATTAAACTTTGTCGGAAAAAATCCCTAAAAAGACCTCCAATGTTTCTTGTTATCGTAAAAAGAAAGTAAAGCTGCCATCGGGGAATAATTCCATTTTCACCGAAAAAAACATTTTTTGAAAATCAACTAAAAACATGCAAACATCTTCGTCGCCATTAACATAATCGAATATGCAAGAATTTGTCATAAAATAAAACCCAAAAAAGAAGACCGAAAAAAGTTTCTCAGTACTGTATCGTAACACATCCATCTCCGTGAAATTCCATTTTAGTCGTAAATATTTAGTTTGCAATCAACCAAAACAAAAGAAAGCCGCTCGATACTTTTGCACCTTTATGCCATAAGCTTCATCTCATTTCATTTCCATGTAAGCAATCTTTCAAAGTTTTGATTCCTTCAAACTTTTTTACAAGCTAAAATTAACTTACATAAATTCAAATATCAATTCCTCGATTGAAGCTTGTTGGGCTTTAGTTGTGTAAGCAATTGGGGCAACAATCAATACCGCTAATGCACATGCAAGAATGGAAGTTTCTGCAAATTTATCAAATATTGGTGCACCAAAAAGTATTATTCCAATATAAAATGCTGGGATTGCCGCTAATGTAATCGCTGCTGCTTTAAACTCTGCCATCATTGATCGCTAAAACCACCTCTTTCAATTTCATGCAAAGTCCATTCAAAAAAAACAAGCAAAGCATAAAAATAAGTTTCGGTAAAGACCAGAAAAAGTTTCACAAGAATCCAAACAAACAAATACAATAACATTAAATTTTATAATAATTTTAAACTCAACAACAATAATACATAGTAACAACAAACAAACAAAAAACCTATAGACAAAATTAAACCATTCTTAAATTTTCAAATCTTTGAGAATTTTGAACATTCCAGTACCAATAGAGATGGGATTTCCAGTAATGATGCATTCAGAAACACCACAGATTTTATCTTTTTGACCATAGAATGCAGCTTCATATAAATGATCCGTTGTTCTCTCGAATGATGCTAATAATAGGACCGATTCCTTCATCTTGACTAAACCATTTCGAGTGATACCAAGTACTTCACCTCTGAAAAAAAGCAAAAGGTCAATCATGCATAACAAATAATCAACTTACTTGAATGTCATCAAATCAGCTAATAACATAATATGTCGACGATCAAGAGTAATACCATGACTTTCCATAGTTGATGTAATTTCATCTATGATTGATTTTCTTGCAGCTTCAATTCCAAGTACATCAGCGATAACCAAAGCATTATTGAATGTTGTTCGACTTGTGTTCACATGAGGAATGGCCAAAACTTGTTTGAAATCAGTTCCCTCAGCAAGAAGTTTGAACGTTTTTCCAGTTTTTTCATCAGCATGAATGAGACATCTTTGAACATTTGGTAAGCCTAAAAAGAGAAAGGAATGTACAAAAACCGTAACAAAAAGAAACCCATACCCTTGATAACAACATTAGCGAGATGATATTTGAGATAATGCATTGCCAAAATAAATGGCATTTTAGAGGTTTGTTGAGGCGGTCTTACAACAATCAGAGTGCTATTGATGATTTCAACTTGAGGAGCTTTAACAGCAACAGGAAGTTTGGCGATAGCAATGGAATGTGCAATAGATTCAGGTGTGACTTCCAGTTGAAGCAATAAGATTCTTTTAGCATCCAATAAGATTTCAATAAAGCAATCATCCGGCATAAATACTTGTTCAATATGTTTTGATACTTCTCCAAGCGTTGTTTTTTCAATTCGAGCTTTAACTCTTCGAGCAAGAGTTTCATTTGTTGGATCACTTAGTTCCACAGTAATAACAGGAGTGGAAATTTGTCGTACAGCATTAATAATTTCTTTTATTCTTGGAACACCTTGAGTAATATTCATTGAAGCAACACCAGCAAAGTGGAAAGTTTTGAGCGTCATTTGAGTTGAAGGTTCGCCAATGGACGTTGCAGCTATAGCACCAACTGCTGTACCAGGTTCTATCACAGCTCGACGAGCTTTTGATAAACAAAGATCCACGAATTCACCAAGTTGAGTCGATGTTATTGCTTCTTTAGCCACATAAGCACTTTGTCTTTCAGCATTGTATTCTTTGAATTTCTTTGGATCACTAAAAAAAGAGCATGTTAGTTAAAGTTGCTTTAGGAAAACCAAAGAAAGAAGATGGAAATAAGTTCTAAACTCACTCTTTGACAATAGGGAACAACTTCTTAGCTTCTTCACAAGCAACGGTAATCGTTCGAAAAATGAACTCTTTCAGATCCATCAAGAATTTCTGTGGCAATATCTTCAATTGTTTCTTAATTTCGATATCCACTAAAGCAATCATCGCTTCCAGATTTCTTTCATCTTCGTCTTTATCATAAGGTACCATAGCTTTGATGTGTTCTAATACATGCTCAAAATCAACAACAGCACCAGATTTAGCTTCCATGCAAGCAGGATCAAGACCATCTTCACCAAAAATAAATTGAACGATTTCACCAGTTGATGTTCGAACAGTACCATCATAATTAGAAGCTAAATCTTCTAAACATTTGACTAATCGACGCTGCATGTAACCCGTTTCAGCTGTTTTGACTGCAGTATCAACAAGACCCTCTCTTCCTGCCATAGTATGAAAGAAGAATTCAGCTGGAATGAGACCAGAGAAAAAGGAGTTTTCCACAAATCCTTTAGCAACAGGAGATTCATCATGAAAATTAAACAAAGGTAATGTTCGACCAGGAAAGCCATCAGCAGGACGATTACCAGAGATAGCTTGTTGTCCAACACATGCAATCATTTGAGAAACATTGATGAAAGAACCTTTTGAACCACAAACAGCCATAGTTAAAGGTGAATTATGAGATGGAAGATTATTCAAACACGATGAACCACAATACTCACGAATTGCAGAAAGTTCACGGAGGATCAAAGCTTCAAGAGTTTCACGTTGTGTTCGACCAGGTGATTGTTTGAGAGTTCGATTAGTGAATTGAGAAATATAAGTGTCGACTTTTCCGTATCCTTCTTTGAGCAGCTTTAGTTTATCATTTATTACACCTTGAGTTGGTTTAACATCTCCAATTCCAAGAGTCATTCCACGAATCGACATGAAAACAGGTGACATTCTTGCTAATCTCCACATTGCTTCAATTGCAGCATCTTCACTAACATCTCGAAGAAGAGTATAAAAGATACTCGTTTTTGAACCAGATCCAAGCAAAGTTTTATCCAAACATCCAGCAAGCAGTTTGTTCTTTCTGATAATGATGTAACCATCCTAAAACATTAACATATTATTAGCTTTGTTATACAATAAGGGGACATTCATAATGATATGGATGGTTTCACAAAAAGTGTTAAAAACAAACCTTTGGGCAGAATTCATTGTCCTTTGAATACGATTTATTCTTTGTTGTAAGATTGATAACACAATTAGGCTGTCGATAAGGATTCAATATCAATTCCACAAGTTGTTTTCCTGTCCACATAGGATATGGTGCAATAATAGCTGGCTTTGGAATCACCACTCTCATTTGATGTTTCTCTGATTTATCCATTAATGAAGCAGCTAATCTCATCACTTGTCCTTTTTAAAGAAAAGTATCTTTCAAAGTCATCAAATATCCAGCAGAAATAAAATCTTGAATTGCTGCGATCAAAGGTTCACCAGATCGTGGAGTAATCAGATTATATTTAAGTCCCATCAATGATGCAGCTTCAGCTTTGGCTTCATAGGTTTGAGGTAAATGTAAATTCATTTCGTCTCCATCAAAATCAGCATTGTATGGAGTACACGCGCATTCGTTGAATCGAAAAGTTCGATGTAGCATAACTTTCGCACGATGAGCCATGATTGAAATTTTGTGAAGTGATGGTTGACGATTGAATAAGACGATATCATTATCTTGTAAATGACGTTCAACAACATCACCAAGTCGAAGTTGATCTGCAGCAGCTTTACGATCACCATATTTGAGAAACTTCTTACGTCCAGATGAGCCTTCAACGATATGAGTTGCGCCAGGATGTATTTCATCGCCATTGATTACAAGTTGTCGGAGTGTTTCAATATTGATTTTGTTTACAACTTCAGGAAATGTCAGGATTTTGGCGATTTGAATAGGAACACCAACTTGATCAATTTTGAGATTAGGATCGGGAGAAATGACCTGAAAAAGAAAGGTTAATTAGTGAAAGATTAGAAGAGAGGGAAAAGTAAACATACAGTACGACCACTAAAATCAACACGTTTTCCAGACAAATTACCACGGAATCGACCTTGTTTTCCCTTCAATCTTTGAGTAAACGATCGTATGAACTTCTTCGGTTGCATTTCTAATGGTAAGCCATTAAGTTCACTGTTGATATACAAAGCACATTGAATCTAAAAATAACAATCGTTACTATTAAAAGTTATATTTAAGGAAATTTACTTGTAAATGATCCCATGTTTCTGTTATTGTTTTCGTTGGCGCTCCATCCTTCTTGTGTTTCTTTATAACATCATTTATAAGCATAATTTCAGTCAATTTCATCGTAATATCATCTTCGTTTGAGCCGGGACGGAAATCAGTTACCACAGATGGTCGAATACAACTTGGTGGCACAGCAATTCTAGTAACAATAAGATCACAAGGGTTCATGAATTTATCATTTCGAACCATAATCAAGCCATAATCCTAAAATATGTGTTGTAAAGAGATTTAGGTACTAATTCAACGAAGCTTACTTCTTTCTTAATTCGTTGAAACAAGTTCAAAACCATTTCAGGATCAAGGAGTTCATACTTCATATTCAATAAACTGCTGGTATTTTCTGAATTTTCGTCAACAAAGATATTGATTTGTTCACCATTGAGATATTTGGCATGTGCAATCTTCATTACTGATCCAGAAGCTTTCTTTACCACACCATTGCAAGCATCACATGAGGGACAATTCGAGATCTTTTTTGACATCTCCACGATCTTCTTGTGCAGCGCTTTTCTTTTGAGGTAATCCAAATTAGGTGAAGAAATCTGCGCAAGTAATTTTTGCTTTACAGAACCAGAGAGAAGAGTTGATCCACATTCCTGAAATAACAAAGATGTAAGTACAAAAGTCATTCAACGATAATTTTGTAAAAAAGAAGTGAGAAAAGGAAACTAATGAGATGAGCGTTGAATTCGGGTAAAAGTAAGAAAAACTCATAAACATTTTTGGCTTGATATCAACCTTTGAGTTGCAGGCATAAGGAGACAAAAACTAACCTTACAAATACATTGAAGAAGTTTGATTGTAAGACGAAAGAATCCAGTATGAAACACAGGAACCACGAGATCAATATGACCAAAATGGCCAATGCATTCAACCATATTCTGACCACATGTTTGACAATTATTCGTTCGTAAAGATGTTCCCTGAAAAAGAAGAGGAATGTAAGAAACTTTTATAAAAGAGAGATAAGCCTCAAAATGAGCGAATAACAGCAGAAAAATAAGAACAAAAGTTTCTTGAGATATGAAAGGCATAAATCCCTTACCAATCTCAAATCCAATGGACCAAAAGGAGCAGGACCAAATTTTCCATCAACATCTTCATATAATTTATTATTGAATATTTCAAGTTGTGATGTATCCTTGATAAATTGAGCTCCACCAGCTATAAATCGAACAGCAGTACTAAAAAAATATTTTCAATGATGTAACAACAACAACACATTAGAATCAAACATTATTTAAAAGACTTACATTTGTTTGGAGGTATCAGGTAGTTGAAAGTTATCTTTTTGCATTATTTCAAAGCAGCAATAGTTTTGTTTTATGTAACAAATTTATGTCAAAGTCGAGGATAACTATTTGAAACAACAAAAAAATTTTGAATGAAGAAGAAAAGCTTTGTTCAACAAATTTTTTGCTTGAATCTGCTTTCCCATACAATAAACGAAGCGGGCATTTTGCCAATTTACAGGTGCGATGTTTAAAAATTTAATGGCTAACTTTTTTATTGTCTCCAAACGAACTTTAATTCATTTCTAAAATAAAAACATTAAAAAAATCAGATCTAATAATTCCAACGAACAACTTTTTTTATTTATATATATTTTTTAAAAAAATCATCACTTTTTTGTATTAACAAATTTTCCTGCAAACATCATTCTTTTTTTCTCTCTGCAATCTGTAATTATTTTTTATTCCAAAATATAAACATTAGATAAGTTGTTCGTTTATTGGTGGTTAATTTTTGTTGGTAAAAGTATTATTATTATTTATTTTAGTTAGTTAAAAAAATTTTTTTATATATTTTCTTCTTCTTTTTATTTTTGACGCTGATTCTCTTGAGATTATAAACATTTTCTTCTTCTTTCTAAAATTTTTTTAAAAAGAAAAATAAAAATAAATAAAATTGGTGGGTTGTTGAATAATGGATATATGTATTTTTTTTTCTGTGATATTATTTTTTTAGTTTCTTTCTTTTATTTTTTTCTTCTTCATCAATCATTAACTAACTTTTTTTTCTTTTCTCTCTCGCAATTTTTTTGAAAAGTTGTAAATTTTATTTTAAAAATTCTTCTTCTGTCTTATTTGAAGAATGCTATGATTGTAAAAACTAAAAAACTAAAAAAATGGTGGAAGAAGCAAAGATTTTTTTATTTTATTTATGCCTTTGCCAGAATAAAAATAAAATGGAATAGCCTTTCCCACTCTTTTTTTTGTATGTTTGTTAGATGCATGTTTTTCAAGAAATGAAAGAGAGAGACAGAGAGGGTCCAAACTAAAAAAAAATGTTATGTCCAAAAAATTTAGAGACCCGAGAGCAAAGAATGGCTAAGAAAGAAATCCCATTTTCCTTCGTTTCCTTTTCCGTTCTTTTTTGCTTTTGCATTCGCCTTCAGCCTTTAACTAACATTGCATGAAGAAGAAAAAAAAGAGAGGGCGCAAAAATGAGAAACAACAAACTAAAACTAAATTTTTTTTTTGCAACTTGAAATGCGGCAAAGCAAGGATACAGAAATATGTATGTATTATATTATTCTAACGCTGTCGACAGCAGCCGCCGTCGCTCGCTTTCTCGCTTACTACATTGGCCCAAAAACATTTTTTTTCTTTATTTTTGCCACCGCCATTGCAAGAATAAAAAAAAGCCATTCTGTCTGCATTTGGGGGTCTTTTTTTAATGCTTGTTTCGACTGACTAAAATTCTTCTTTCCTTTTTTTGGTTTCGTAAATTTCCGCCATTTTTTTATCGTCGTCGTCGTCCTTGTTCTTCGTTGTTGGTGTCCACTATTTTTTCTTTTTTTTCCTTTCCTCTGCCATCCGTTTTCCATACATTTTTTTTTGTTCCATCCATCTCTCTGAGTTTTCTTTTCCTTTCCATTTTTTTTCTCGAGATTCTTCTTCTCCTTATTCGACTCGAAGCTGCTGCTGCTGCTTGTTTGGGCTCTTTTGGCTTGACTCGAATTGAATTGAATCGACGACGACGACAACTTCTTCTTCTTCCTATATTTATTTTTTTAACGAAAGAAGATTTTTTCTGTGTGCGTGTGTTATATGTAAAAAAAAATAAAAACAAAAGAATAAAAGAAGAATCATTTAAATTTTTCTTTTTATTTTTTACTTTTGAGTGTTATTGTTTTTGTTATTTTTATTTTTATATAACATATTTATTTATTTTTTTATTTTATTTAACGAACAACGAAACCCCCAAAAAAGAAAAAGAAAATGTTCTTATTTTTATTATTATTACTGCTAACATAAAAAAAGAGTTGTGTTTATAATACTTTTTTTTCACCCAAAAAATATATTCCTGCAGGTGCAGCAGCTTGTTTCAAATGGTGCTATGTTACAACAAAATTATAAATTAAATTAAGTTTTAATATTTCTCAAAAAATCATAAAAAATTATTATTAATATTATTATTTCCTTAATTCCCAGAAAAATAAATACATATAAATGAAAAATGGCGGCGGCAACAACAACGTCAACGACAACAACGGCAATGGCAGCAGAAAAAATGATTTTGATGATGGAAGAAGAAGAAAAAGAAATTTTAAAAATATCATTATTTTTATTTAAAATTATTATTTATTATTATTATTACTGAGAAAAAGAAGATATATTATTAACTAACTAAACTAACTAAAAAAAATTCTTAGTTTTTTTCCTCAAAAAATTTTGCAAAAAATTAAAAGAAAACTGCGCGGAACTGCACTTTTTTATTTTTTTAAAGAAAAGCAGACGACGACGTCAAACGACAAACTTCAATAAATAAAATAACCGCCACCTTCGAATTTTAGAAAAAAGAAAAGAAAATAACTACGGAATATATTTTTAAAAAAAATTTTCACGTGTGTGCGTCGTTGCGTCCTTTATACTACATGAGTGTGTAAGGAGGTAGGGGAAAAAAAAAAAAGAAAAAAAAAGAAGTGTGTGTGATGTCGACGACGACAACAACATCAACTTCTCGCGCAACAGCAGCAATAGCAGCAACTGCAGCCCAACAACATTCAACCTCAGCAGCAACTACAACATCCACAATAAAAACAACAACTACCACGACCACCCCAAAAAAATATAATAATAAACAACATCGAACACCATCAAAATCTTCAATAATAATTCGTGATTATTCCATTTCATCGAATTCAAATTCTAATTCTCCATCAAATTTAAATACACCTAAAACTCCAATAAAAATTATTCATTCTTCAATTATTGCGGCTAATATTACTAATATTTCAAATACTAATAATTCTCCTAATAATAATAGCCCAGGAAGTGGAGGAGTTGGTGGAGGTGGAGGAGGATCATTTTTTTCACCCATTCATCAAAGACTTATCGGTACTTTAATTTTTTTAAAACTTTTTTTTGTAGTTAAATACTTTTTTAGTTTTCGTCGTTTCGTTGTTGGTGTTGGTGTTCGTGGTTTTAAAAATATTTTGTTTTTATCGTGAATTTTTTTTACTTATGTTAGTTTTTTGATTGGAACATTTTTTTTGTGGTCGTGAGTTTTGCAGAAAATTCAAAGTCGTGTACATACTTTTTGTTTTGATTTTTATTTTTTCTAAATCTCGTCGAAACAAGCATTTTTTGGCTTCGCTTATATCCATTTAGAACTACAAAATTCGAGGGAATTTGGTTAATGCGAGATCAAATATTTTTTGGAACCATTCCAAATTTAGAAATTAAATTAATTTGTTAATTATTATTTTTTTGTTTTGAGATGCTTTGGCATAATTAAACTTTTGTACTTTTTCTTTTCTTTACCTCTTTTTTAAGACTGACGACTTCTTTAAAATTTATCTTTTATTTTTACAACTTTTAAAACAAAATCATTTTGAAGCTATAAATTTTTCTGATTTGATTTAAAAACAAGAAAAACGCTGAATTCAAGATTTAATTAATGACCTCATCATTTTTGCCTTTCATTTTTATTTGTCTCAAACTCACTTTCCTGACACATCAAATTTTCTTGAAACACTCCAAAAAAATATTTTTATTACATTTTTATTTTTCGATCTCAAACATTTTTTTTACCTGACCCATGAACTTTGGCTTTTTGAGAATATTTTTTTTCTTGCCCCATTTTTACAGCTTTACTTAATTTTAGCTTTTTTTACAACTTTTTAAAATAGTACGTTTAATAATATTTTTTACAATATTATTTTTATGCCCGCAAAAATTTTGTAAACACGATCATAAAATTTTTATTTTTGTGACGCAAATTTGCAAAATTTGACTTTATTTTTTCCATAATTTATGACTATGTCTTTTTTTTTACAACTTTTAAAAGTAAAAATATTTATATCCAACCCCTTTTAAAATTTTACATTAAAATAAATAGTCAGTAGCCGCCGCCAAATCAGTAATAAAAAAAAGATGTTGAGTAATTAACTAACTTATTTTTTTTTTCATTTTTCATGCATGCGTGCTTCTTTTATTTTTTTGACGTCAGCGTTCCATCCAAAAAAAAATATATATTTAAATCCAGATTTTTGTAAATATTTCTCAATCATCACTCATTCATTCACTCCTTTTTTAATAAAATTTTTGTGATGTAAAGTGACTCATTTTTTTATTTTGATTTGGCTGGCTCAACGACAAATTTTGTGAGGGCGGAGAAGAAGCAAGCAACCACCACCGATCAAGAGGAGGAGGAGGAGGGAAAGAGAGACATTGGAAAAAAACCATCTATTTTTTTCTTTATTTTCTTTATTGTTTGCACCCATCCATCCTTTTTTTTTATTTTATAAAAATAGTTGATTGTCGTCGTCCACTCTCTTGTATGATTCATGCATATTTTTTATTTTTACAAATTTTCAAAAAAAAAACATGGGTATATATATTTCTGGTGAATGTTTCATGCTTTTGTAAAAGTTTTCTTTATTTGGACATATTTTCTAGACCCATAAAAAAATTTTTTTTTAATGTAAACCTATCTTCTTTTTTTCAAAGTCCCAAAATCGCTTTAAAAGCCAATCAAAAAACTTCAAAAATTTTGATTTTTTTTTGATTTTGAATTACCATATTTTTATTTTCAGCTGATTTCCCCTATATTTTTTTTTATTTATCGTCGTCGTTATCGGTGTCATCGTGGATGTATCCCTCTTTCTTTCTCCCATCGTCTGCTTTTTTTTCTTTCTTGTGTTGTTGTTGCTTCCTTGATATTATTTTTTCGCTCAACAAAAGAAAATTGAAAAAAAGTCCTTTATTTTTTTTTGTGTTCTTCGTTCGTTAGTTTTTTGTGTTTGTTTCGCCGCGGTATTATTATAATTTTTATTGTGTTACTTATATTATTTTTTGTCGTCGTCGTCGTAGTTGTTATCTTATCAGTTTTATTTTTATTTTTTTCTCCAACCCCAATCCCTCTCGAAAAATAATACCTTTAAAATTTTCTTTTCTTCTCCAAATTTATTTTTCTTTTTCATTTCAGAGTGGGAAGATCGATTACGTCGATGGAAATTATTTAGTGGTGGAAGACGGAGAAATCATCATCATCAACAACACCAATCACGCTCCGCAAGTTCTGATCCAAAACCATCATTAATAACAACAAATACAAATAATCGTTTTTATAATAATATTTTATTAATAAAAAATTCAACTTCTTCCACTTCTTCATCACCCAAACGACCAACGCATTTTGCTGGGTCATTAACTTGCCCAATTCCACGAAAAAATAGTAAGCGAGTTTTGCTTTTTTTTTGAGATTAAAAAATTAATTAAAAAATTATTATTGAAAAGATTTTGTCTTTTTTAAATTTTTTTGATCTAAAATTAAAATTAATTTATTGAATTTGAACTTTTGCTTTTATATATTTTTTTCTTTTCTTTTATTTTTTGTATCTAAGATTCTCTGCTATTTCTTTTTTTGCTGCAATTATTTTATTCATAAATCTAAATCCCCTCCATTTTTTTTTTTGCAAATTTTTAAACATCACTTTTTTCTTTTTTACTTTTTTTACAAACTACAAAATCCTATAAAAAATAATTATATTTAAAGCCATAATTTTTTTATTATAGTTTTTTTTTATTCGCCTGCTTTTTTGAAGAAAAAAATAAATCCACACTTAAATTTTTATCTAATTTTTTAGTGCAACTTGGTGGCCAACAACGCCGTCCACAACAATTTGAACCTGATAGGCCCGCGGTAACCGATGAAGAGCTGGAAAGAAGATACGCGGAAATTAAATCTTTATCCGGTGTAATAACCATTGGTCCACAAAAATATGAAGGTGTTAAAATAGAAAATTTACTTATTCGTGCTCAATTGGGTTCAGGCACATGCGGGGTTGTAACTCAAAGGGTTTTGGATAATCGTTTATTAGCTGTAAAAGAAATGAAACGAACGGATAATGATCAAGAAACTAAACGGATATTTATGGATTTACAAGTTATTATTAAATCCAATGATTGCCCTTTTATTGTTCGATCGTATGGTTATATTTTAACTTATGTAAGCAACACCACCGCCTGAAAAAAAAATGTTTATCACCGCGAAATTTTTTTATTATTATTATTATGGTTTTTTAGGATCATGTTTATATTTGTATGGAAACGATGGCAATGTGTTTAGAAAAATTATATAAAAATCATTTAAAACCTAAAGGTTTTTTTATTCCCGAATTAATATTGGGTAAAGTGGCTGTGAGTGTTATAGAAGCTTTGAAATATTTAAAGGATACACACGTAAGTTTTTTCCATTTGCCAAATTTTCTTCTACAATATTTATAGTTTTGAAAACTCTGAAAATCAAAAATCTGAGACATTTTCATCGTGGGTCCAAGTTTATTATCTCAAAACAAAAATTTGTTAAAATATCTTTTTGGATTTTTTTGAAACATAACTAATTTTTATTTAATATTTTGCAATTGGAATTATCGAAAGCAAACAGATTTAAGGCTTCCGTTGCGAAACAAAGCTTATTTTAAACGAAAACTTTTTTTAAACTATTTGCTCAACAGCGAAATAAATATTTTACTAAACAAATTTGGCCCTTTTTTTACTTTTCTTCAAATTAAAATTAGGTTTTTCGTTATTAAATCAAGTTTATCTCGCATCGAAATTTTTAGAGCTTCTTTTTTTCAAAAGCTCCATTAAAAGAAAAAAAAATTTCTTCCATTTTTACCTACATATAATTTTTTTCTTTAGGGTATTATTCATCGAGATATAAAACCATCAAATATATTAATTGATTGGAATGGGTATATAAAATTATGTGATTTTGGTATTGCGGGTCAATTAATTGATTCACTTGCATCCACTTCATCTTTGGGTTGTACAGCTTATTTATCCCCGGAAAGAATACAACGAACTCGATATGATGTTCGAGCGGATGTATGGTCATTGGGTATAACGTTGATTGAATTAGCTGTATGTGAATATCCATATAATTTTGAAAGTCCTTTTGATTTAATGTGTAGTATCACAGATAAACCAGCTCCAAGGTTGCCTGAAACATTTTCATATGAATTTAGATTATTTGTTGAGCAGTGTTTAACAAAGGATACTCAAAGTCGTCCAAAATATGATATGCTTATTGTAAGTTTTTTTTATTTTTTCGCTGTGAGACGAATTTCATAATACCCCATTAAAAATGCAAAGAATTAATGTATTTTAAACTTAACAAAAAATTTTTATTTATTAAAGATAAATACAGTAACATTTTTTTGGAAAAAAATACCTTGATTTTTTTGATTTTAACCCTAAAATTTATTCTTATTTTTTTTTCTAGGTTCTGCCTTGGTTTCAAATTCACAGAAATAATAATGTGGATGTTGGAGAATGGTTATCCAGTGTTCTTACAGTCGAAGATGATGATGAATAAAAATATTCAACAAAAAATAAAATAATTCAGGAAGAAGAAAAAAAATTATTATATTAAACCAAAATCAAAAAAATCAAAGAAGCAATAAAAATTATTCGTTATTATTATTTAAAAAAACAATTCAATCGCAAAGTTTTTCATTCTTTTTTTATTGTGTCTCCTCTGTTTTTTATTTTCAAAGTCGTAAATTTTGTATGGATGCAAAAGTAAAAAAATTGTGGCTGGTCTTAAATGGAAATTAAACAAACGGCCTCTCGGGTGGAAAATCATAAATTTGATATTTTTATATTTTTCACAATGACTGTTATTTTTTTTTTGCTTTGCATCCATAAATGTTATTTTTTTCCTGATTTTTACAGGCCCGCGGTGCATTATGATTCTGATTTTATTTTTAAAAAAAGTTGCCTTGTCTCTTTCAAAAAAAAACAAAGATTTTTTATTCGTCAAAATTTACACTTCTTATTTTTTTCTTTTTTGTTTTCATTTGTATTCCAGAAACTTTTTTTCTTTTTGGTCATTTTTTTATTGTTGTTATTCGTAAATTTCTTTTGCGGGGTTCAATTTTTTATTGAAAAAGTATCAAAACAATGTTTTTTCTTTTTTTCTATTTTCCTTTCGTTAATTAATTTTTTGCTAAAATAAATGTTCGCAAATTTCACCAAATTAAAGAAAAATGTTTGGGTAAAATTCATAACACAAAAAAATGAAAGAAAAATTTACACAGAAAAGAAGCATTCTGATTTTAAAAAAATGATTAGTAATTTCCTCCAAGTCTTTGAACAAAAGAAGCTATTTTTGGATAAAAATTCAAAAAACAAGGAAACTTTCCAATATTGAAGGTTTTAGCATTTTTTAAATTGCATCTAACTGTAAATTAAAAATTTTGAAGTTTTCTTGCCGCATTACCTATTTAAAATTTTTAATAATTTTTATTATCAAATTTTTATGATAAAACATTTTTTCTTCAATAATTTGTTTATTTGTATTTTATTCCTCCGTTCTCTTCGTCATTCTTTTTTTTAAATATGTTTTGATCATCAATGTTTATTCAGGTGGAGGAGAGAGAGAGAGAAAAAATTGCTCATTCATGATCTACCTCAATCAAACAAACAGCAAAAAAAAAAAAAAATAAGTTGTGATGAGTCAACCGCCACCCAACTAACTAAAAAAAATTTTTTTCCTCCGTGGATACATCAAAAATGCTGTCGTCGTCGTCGTCGTCAAACCTAACCTGCTTTTTTTTTTGCAATGGCTGCTTTAGGATGGATGGATGAAAAGATGACTCAACAATAACAACAGCAACCGATTTACTTATGTATTTGATTTGATTGCGCACCAAAAAGGAATTTATTTCATAGAGAGAGAAAAAAGAGTTGTGTTTTGATAAAAGAAAAATTACATAAATAAATAAAGGGATTTATATTTTTTTAAAATAATTTTATTTATTTTTTATATTAGACTTAATTTTTTATTCAATACAAAAAATCAAAACTTTTATTTTAAATTTTAAGAAGAATAAAAAGCTAATTGAAAATGTAACTCTTTGAGAAAAAAAAAGTTAAAAATTATTATTTATTGTTAATAAGTTAACCATATGTAATCGAAACAACATTCTTAAAGATCAATGCAACAAAAAATATGAAAAAGTAAATATTTTTTCGATTAAATTTGGTTTTATTTGGTGCCTTTCAGAAAAGATAGTTGTTTATAAATTTAATTTTTATTTTATAAAGTTGACAGACGTTATGTAACAAAGGATATAAAATTCCACTTTTACAAATTTGAAATTTTTTTTTGGGTTTCATTTTGAGTTTAAAAATTCAAAAACTATTCCACTTTTTGTTTTTTCAAAAGATTGATGAGACTTTTCAAAATAACATAAACCATCAGAAACTGAAATTTAATATTCCCAGGTGCCACCTTTTTTTGCTTGCCTATTTTTTTGTTGTCTTCGGACTTAGTGACTTTTAACTTAACAAAAAAGAGAAACCTCCAAGTCATTAATTATGTATTATGTTAAGCTGACATTGTTTTTGTTTCAAAAGAAACTTCATTTGTTATTAATGGAAGCTACATATTTTAAAATTTAAAATAAATTGTATTTTTTTCCTTTCAACATTGCTGCTTTTTTGTTACCCTTACTTTTTTTTCTTGGTGTGAAGATAGTAACAACAAACCCTGACTCATTTTTTGCAAAAATGGTTTACAATCTATCTTATCCCAATGTTTGTCTTGTCAAGAAAAAAACATTTAAATATTTATTTATTTGAAAAAAAAAAGGAAACAGGAAGTATTTTAGATAGCTGTTGTAAAACGAACGACGACGAAGAATAAAAAAAAAACGGGATTAGTTAGTTCCTTATTTCTTTTTTTTATAGACTTAAAGCAGCAACCAGCTTTTTTAGGCTTTATTTTATTTTTTAATGTTATTCGAAGAAAGAAAAAAAAATAGAGAGTCAGAGAAGAAGAAAAAGAGAGGAACTTGAGCAAAAGAAAGAACTACTAGCTTCTGTGTGTGTTTGGTTGGTGTCACTAAATATTTTTTTTTACATTAAACATAGACCACGCAGAACGCACATTTTTGAATACACAGAGGCAAATGATGAGCATATTGAGATTAAGGGAAGCTTTTTTTTTTCTGTCGACTGAACAAACTTTTTTTTTGCAGTTCCTTTTTTTTTCTTCTTCCTCATTCATCACCAAAGCAATTGAGAAAGAAAGCAAGCAAGAAAAAAAAGAAGTGATGACATCGAACGAATATAATAGCACACGACGACTTAGAGAAGACATATGTACACACACATGCACAAATAAAATTTTTTTATTATTTCGAAGTAGTTAGTCTCAAATCAAAAAAGAAAAAATGCTTTCTCAGCAAATTCTAACTACCACATTTTCTTTTTTTTTTCTGCACTCAAACACACACACACATACAAAGGCGCTGAAAGAGAAAAAAAAAAACAGCCACACCATCATCGTAGTCACAACCAACCAACATTAGTGTCTCTTCGTCTCATGTGGCAGTGAACGAGAACGAATGAACGAACAAAAAAAAACATTGTAAAAAAAAGAACCCAAAAATTGCTTCGCTTTTTTTGCTACCTCAATTTTTTTTGTTGTTAAAGCTTTTTTACTTTACTTTACTGTTTTTTTGTTCTAAAAAAAGTAAAATAAATTTACATTTTGTATTACTTTTCATCGGGTGCTTCTTTTTTTAAATAAAACTTTCGAAATAAATTTGCTTTAAAAAAAATGAAAATTTATTCTTTTTAATTTTTTGTTTAGTCGAGAGAGACCAAAAAAATAAATAGATGAGAATGGTGGTGGGGTTGTAAAACGCGTGACGACAACGCCGCTGCCACACTCATTGCTGCTGCTTGCTTGCGACGATGAAGGATGACAACAATCAATATATTTTATTTCGAGCATTTTTTTCTTATTCCATTGTCTTTTTTTTTTCTTCACGTTATCAAAGAATGAAAAAATCGTGATCATCGTAAAACTAAAATTAAAAGTTTTTTTCTTTTATTTTTAGAGAAATAAAAACAAATTGTTTGATTTTTCCTTTCTTGCTTTTTTGAATTAAAATAATTAAAGTTAAATTTTTCTTTTTTTAAACTTTTGTTAATAATTCCTTTTGACGAAAGCACGAAAAAAAAGTTACCGATTTATTTACTGTATTTTTACTTATTTCATTTTATCCTTAATTTTTTTGACGTTTCGAAATTTTTAGCCAGATTTAAGATACATTAAAAGAATTAATATATCTTTTTTAGTTGATTAAAAAAAATATTTGAGTATAAAATCATTTTATTTTTTTGTTGCCACTTTTGTGATGATGAAAAAAATCTTAAGAAAAAAAGCCCAAAAGTGATGATATTTTTTTTCTTGACTCCCCAAAATGGCTGATTTCTAAATTTGTGATTCATATAATTTTTGCCATTTAAAATGCCAAAAATTTCTTTTGTTTATTTATTTTCTTTGTAAAAAAAATTCTAAACTTTAGAACCTAATTTTTTATTTTACGGTGGCTGCTTGCCTCTTTTTTACGCTCTTAAAAAACTTTACTTTTCGAAATTAATTGGAGTTAATTTTATTTGCCCTTAATTTTTTTTCATTCAAAGAAAATAAATTTTAAAAAATTGGAGCATCATTTTTCGACGAAGAAATAATTTCATATTGATTTTTGGTTTTAACCATTTATTTCGATTTGGTTTTTTCTAAAATGTTTGATAATACATTTTCTTCTTTTTTTTGCCATTTTTTTTTGATAAACCAGACAACAGACACTATCGATAGCTTTTTTTGTTTTTTGTTTTAATACTGTAAATTAAACAAAAAGCTAAAAATATTTGTTTTATTTAAAGCTTTTTTTTTGTGGAGATGTTTGATTTCGTTAAAAACAAACGTATAAAATCGGAAAAAAAGCTATAATTACTTGCAAAAAAAAAACAAGCAGAAAAAATTTGCGGTTTTAGGTTAACGGTAATTCCCTGTCGAGATTATAACCCTAGAAAAACAAAGCTATTTCGTAGTATTTAATTGCCTTTTTGAAAACTTAAAAAAAATATTTATAACAAAAATAATGAATTTTTTGTTTATCAGAGCAGAAGTTCCACTTTTCAGAAGTTCCACTTTTTATAGTTTTATTTTTCATTTTTCCAGCGACCTGAAATAATTTTATTTTGTTTATCGTTAATTTATTTTTCACGCTTCAAATTAAAATTACCAAAAATAACTTTTTTTTTTCATTTAATTTTTGCAATTTTTAAATTAACTCGCTTTTACATTAAAAAAAATAATAGAGAAAAAAAAAGCCAGGCGGCTAACAACCGAAAACCAAATAAGCTAAACCCTAAAAAATGGAAAGCGAAACAAGAAAAAAAAATGTTGGATGGAACCACCAAAAAAGAGCGTTCGTTCTCTTTCTTTTTTTTTGGCTGTGCTGCTGCCGCAGTTTTTGGTTCGTTGTTATCGCTACTACAGCCTGTCTATGACTGACTGACTCGAAACGAAAAAGAAAAAAAAGACAACAGACGAAGAAGAAGAAAAAAAAGCGAACGACGACGACGAAAAAAAAGTAAAAAAAGCAATCGATAAAAATTATTTTTCTCATCCTTTTTTTGATTTGTTTTGTTCAGCAAAGCCCAAAATTTATTATTGTTCTTGAACTCGAGAAAATTTCGTGTTTGTTTTGCCATTAATAATTTCTTTGAATTACGTTTTACTCCTCGAATTTAATTTAATTTTGTTTTTTTAAGGTGTAAATGGGTGTTTAAGAAACGCATTATTTCCATATATATTCTTGTTCTCAATTTTGAATATTAACTATTTTTTGGAGATGCAACAAACTGATTTACCTGAAAATATTACTAATAATGGAACAGAAGTAAGTTAATGAACGAACCTATCTCCCCTTTCATTATTTCTAGCGAACTTCAAATTCCCAAAAAATAAAATCCGATCTTATGGCTCTGGAAGTGCTAAACCTCAAATTTTTTATATATATTCTTAGCTCAAATTTTTAAGATTAAAGGTTTAAAAAGAAAAAATATTTTTTATTATTACGTCAAATTGTCGTTGTTGTTGCTGCTTTTTATTCGTACATATATTTTTTTTTGAACCCATGTGACGATGATGGTGCTAAAAGCAACACAAAGCTGCTATGTTCTTTATTTTTCTTTTCCATAAGCTTTTTTTCAAAAACAATAATCAAAATACAACAAAAAAATGACAATGAAATAATATTTTTTTTAACAATTTATTGTTTTTAATAAAAAATAAAAATAAAACAGTTTTTAGTTAGCGAAAAACGATAGCTTGCTTTTCTGGAAGATATCAGAGAAGAAAAATAAAGGATATATAAAATGTATTTTTATTAAAAAAAAAATTGATGATTTAATGAATAAGCTTTAGAGAATCTTTCTTGAGATACTTTGTTGTTTCTTGGGGCTATTTATTTATTTATTTATTTATTTATTTATGCCAATCAACAACAAATCAAAACAAAAAATTAATCAATCCTTTTACCCTTAATTTTTTTATTTTATTTTATTTTTTCAGGGTACATCAGCAACAAATATGATGGCGACTTTATCGCTATCTGAATCTTCAAGAGGAATAAATTCTGAAGATTATAATAATACTTTAAATTCATGGTGTGAAGTAAGCCATTTCTAAATCCCCAAAAAAATATTTTTATATATATAAACTTTTTTTTAATTTTTCCAGGAATTCGATACAATGTCCGATCGTCAACAACAAACTATAGTTGAAAATTTATTAAATCGTATGTCTCATCATCAATTGGGCGCTATAGACGCATATGTTAAACCATTATTGCAACGAGATTTTATTACTTTATTACCTCGAAGAGTTGCGGAAACAATATTAGAAAATTTGGATGCTCATAATTTAGCTCGAGCTTCAGGGGTATCTAAACAATGGAGAAGTGTAATCGCTCATGGAATGCTTTGGAGAAAATTAATTGAACGCCATGTTCGGGGTGATAGTCTTTGGAGAGGTTTAAGTGAAAAACGAGGATGGTTAGTTTGTTTTTAATTTTTGTTTAAAAAAAACAGGCTTGCTTTTCAAGGATTTTTTTATTTTCTTTTGGAGAATTGTTTTTCTCTGAAAAGTTTTTATAATTTTTTTTTGGCGAGACTTGGGTTTGGAAAAAGCAAATCCATTAATTAAGAAAGTTTTTGCAGAAAATCGCTTTTTAAAATCTCAAAACCGAAATTAGAAATCCATAAATCCAACCAAGACTCTATGGAAAAATCTTTTAAAATTTACAGAAAAAAATTATTTTTTTGTTTTTATTAAAAAATTAATATTTAAATTTTTAGGAAGCGCTTCTTATTCATTTCCACAGAACAAGCTACAATATATATAGCAATGGCAAATGGAAAAACTCGTACTGAAGCTGATGCCCTTCGTGCTACCCTTGATGATCCATTAGTGTATCAACATGAATTTTATCGAGAATTATATCCCCAAATTCGAATGGATATTAATCAAATTGAAGATAATTGGAAGAATGGCAAATTCCGATTACAAAGAATTAATTGTCAATCAGAAAATAGTAAAGGAGTTTATTGCCTTCAATATGATGATAATAAAATTATTTCGGGTTTACGAGATAATACAATTAAAATTTGGAATCGCAACACTCTTCAATGCCGTCAAACTTTAATTGGTCATACTGGTTCAGTTTTATGTTTGCAATATGATGAAAAAATTATCGCATCCGGATCCTCAGATGCTACAGTAAGAATATGGGATGTTGAAACGGGTGAACAATTAAATACTTTAATTCATCATTCTGAAGCAGTTTTACATCTTCGATTTCATAATGGCATGTTAGTTACTTGCTCCAAGGATCGTTCCATTGCAGTTTGGACGATGCATTCTTCACATGAAATTGATTTACGTCGAGTGCTCGTTGGTCATCGAGCCGCGGTGAATGTCGTAGATTTTGATGATACTTATATTGTCTCAGCTTCAGGTGATCGAACCATAAAAGTTTGGAGAACTGATACATGCGAATTTATTCGAACTTTGAATGGACATAAACGTGGCATCGCATGTTTACAATATCGCGATGGTTTAATTGTTTCTGGATCAAGTGATAATACGATTAGGCTATGGGATATTGAATGTGGAGCATGTTTACGTGTTCTTGAAGGACATGAAGAACTTGTTCGCTGCATTCGGTTTGATGGAAAACGCATTGTTTCAGGAGCTTATGATGGGTAAGATTTTAGCTTTAAAACTCACAAAAAAAAGAAAGAAAAATGATTTACTTTTTTATTTTTTTAGAAAAATTAAAGTATGGGATTTAAAAATTGCGATGGATCCTCGAGCCTCATCCAGCACTATTTGTATTAAAACTCTTGTGGTATGATTTTTTTTCTTATTCATTTTTTTGAGTTGGTTGTTGTTGTTGTCGGTGAACTCAATATTGAGCTTCTTTGAATTTGTCGAAGCACCTAAATTTGAAATTAGAAAATTTGACGGATTTTTTTTTCTCTCAAATTTAATTTATTGAATCAAAAAAGTTTGAGAGATTTTGAAAGCCTTAGTTTCCATTTCGAAAAAGTTAAAAAACCGAACAACAGCAACTTTTTCATTATTTTTTATTAAATATTTTTATTGAAATAATTAAAATGTTTTTTTAGCAACATAGTGGAAGAGTATTTCGTTTACAATTTGATGAATTTCAAATTGTTAGTTCTTCACACGATGATACAATATTAATATGGGATTTTTTAAATACGGGTGTTGTGGATGCTAATACAACAGCAAATAATATTATTGATGATAATAATGGACAACAACAACAACAGCAATTACAAAATGGAGGAGCAGGAGCAAATTTAAATAATAATTTAATTCAACAACAACCACAAAATGGCGGAGGCGGAGGTGGTGGAGCAGCCGCTGCCATTGCAGCAGCCATTGGAGGAGTAAATAATCAAAATGCAAATGCTAATAATCAAATAGTTGAAATGGATGGAGGAGAAAATAATTTTGAAATGGTTGATATCGCTGATGTTCAAGGTATTAAAACATTTTGAATCGTATCAATAAATTTTGTATCTTTGATTCATACTTTGGTATTCCTCATTTTTTTCGATCTATATAAAATTCAAAGATAAAAAATGCTTTTCTTTTTTTCCATATTTTTTTTTGTTTTGTGGCAATGCAGTTGATCAGCGTTGTTGCTTAAATTTTTTTTCGACTGCCCCAGTTTATTTTCAAAAAAGGCTTTTTGTTAAATTTTTCTTGATGAGTAACAGAAAGAAATTAGAGTGTCAAAAAATAGCGTTTAATTTGATTCCTTTTTTTTGATACAAAAAAATAATTTGATTTGCGAAAGCTAAAACTCACAGAATTTCCTTTTGATCAAAATTTTTAAATTATTTTATCGGCGAAATTAATTTTACAGAAAATTCAAAAATCAAAAATTAAGGCATACGTTTATTTAATAAATAAAAAACACTATTAAAAACCCCATTTTTCCAGGTGGAATGGAAGATGATGATGGAGCGGGTGATGATGAACAACTTCAAAATGATGATATTCCAAATGCCCCTGCTGCTGCTGGTGCAGGAGGTGGAGAAGCAGCAGCGGCGGCAGTATTAGGTTTTGAACATCATCATCAACCTCCACCCCAAAATCATGAAGAAGACCCTGAAGCTGATGATGGCGTAGTAGACCAACAACATCCAGCTTTTATTCAAGCTGGGCCTCACGCGGCTATGGATGATGAACATCATCATCAACAACAGCAATTAAGAAATGAATTGCGTCAACAACAAAATCAAAACCATCAAAATCATCAACCTCAAGATGAAATGGAAGCCGCTCCAGCAGCAGCTCCAGAAAATGGAGATAATGATTTTCCAATGGATGTTCAAAATAAAAAATAAATTGAAAATGTGTATTATTTTGTATTATTTTTTTCTATGCTTTTTAATTTAAAAAAATTTTCTTTTTTTGATTTTTTTATAACAAAAAAAATTTCATCTTCTTTTGCAATGTTTTCCATTTTTAATTTTGTTTGTAACTTTTACTTTTTTTTGTTTTGGTTAATCATTCTTCCCTTTTTCCATAAAAATTTTTGAAGTTGCTTCTCTCGCCTTCTTTATTTTTTTTTGTGTTTTTATTTAAATTTTTTTCTTCTTTATTCTGCGTTTTTTGTGGTTAAAATTTCTTCTTTCATTTTTTAATTCTTTTTTGTTGTTGTTTCTTGAAAGCATCTTCCTTTCCTTCCTTCCTTTATTCTATTCTCTCAAAAGAAAATTGAAAAACACGTGGTCTTATTTTTTTTATATGTTTTTATTATGTATGAATTGTGTATTTAATAAAAAAAACCTTTTTTGTAATTACTCAATTTGTGAGAAAAAAAATTTGGGACAATTTTCAATCAAAAATGTCTTCGGAAAAAGCATTCTTTAAATTAGCCTTCCTTTATTCAAGAAAATTTTATAAATTTATGAATTCAGAAAGAGAAGCTTATTAGTTGCTTTTTTTGAATTTGGAATAAAATGTTTATGATATTTGCAAAAGCAATTTCATAAAACGTACAAAAAAAATTGGCTGTAAGAAAGCTTGTTGAATTTGCAAATTGCAATCTCTCAAAATAAAATGATGAAGCTTGAACCTCGCTTCTTTTATCATTTTTTACAGAAAATTTGTGATTTTTACAAACAGAAATTAATTAGAAAAATTTACTTTTTGTAAAGTTCTTAGCCGAAATCCAAAAAAAATAGTTTTATTATAAATAAAAAATTAACATTTGCAAAACCCTTGAATTCAATATTTTTATTTTCACTCATTAGAAAAATTAATAGTCCACGTAAAAATTACTGAAAATATTAGCTCAGCTGATCCAAGAAAAAACACGTAAAGAACGGATAAAAAATATTAAAGATATTTATTCCAGCATCATCGCTCACTGTGTTACTGAAAAATCGATGAGTTGCGAAAGAAAATAATGCGCATTGGGAATTTTCTTTAATCCTAATAACTCAAAACAATAAATTCATAGAAAAAAGAGTTTGGAAATAAACAATTTATTCATTTTTTCTTTAAAATTAAAGCAAAGTTTTTCATGAAATCCATTCACCCATAAAAATATAACCAACAACATACATATCTCATAATAGGTTTTAATTTTTATATTGGCACTAAGGTATACCACCTTGATCATCATCGTAATCGCTTTGCTCTAACAAAACACAAAAAAAAGAAGAAAAAAGTTTAACAAACTTGCCACTCATCATCGCCGTTGTTTCTATCAACATTGATTCCTTCATATTTTTATAAAATAAAAGAACAAAAAAAATGCAGCGAAATAAATAGTTTGAATGTACGAAACTAAAGAGTGCTGCTAAAAGTTAAAAGCAATAAAGCAGTTGGGCAACATTATTATCGTCATTCATTGACATGGACAAAGTTATAACACCTCTAAACATGCTTGATCGCATTCTAAACTTCACTAAAAATTTGCAAATGAATCACCAAATTCCGCTCCATCCTATGCTTATGAAACAACTGTAAGCAGATTTGAAACTTCTTGTTTGCCACAAAACCAAACTTCCACACACACATAAAGAATCCAAACAACACAAAATTTATTAACATTTATAAAACAAGAAGAAAAAAATAACATTAAAAAAATGTAAAAAACAACATGTTAAAGTTGATAATCATAATCAGGATCTTTGATAATCAAGAATCTTGTAACATCGACAGAAGGAATTAGCTTCCAATTCTCCATTTCTTCTGTAATCTTCTTAATTTCTTTACGAGCTTTTTTTGCTGCAGCTTGAAAATGCTTCTTTCTTTGTACAGGATCCTAAAAAAGAAAACAACGGTGAATAATAATAAGATAGCAAAAGAACTTACTGGAATTTCGTGGGTAAGAAGAACATCAGGAATTTGGCGCTTATTTCCATTCATCAAAAAGACTGTACCAGGTTTAAGTTCTTCGACAACAAGAGGACGTGGAACCTAAAATAAGTAATAGTAAGTAAAACAAATTTAAAATCAATAAACATACATTTCGATTGGTTTGACGAATTTCTTCTTGTTTAGCTTCAGGAACATGGTGCATACGATAATCAGGTATGATATTCCAGTCATGAGTTTTTAGATAAGAAGCAAATTCATATGGTACACGTTCTTCATAAGCTTTTTCTTCATAATATGAATTATAATACTTCTTTTTAGCTTCTCGTTCAGCTTCCTAAAAACCAAATATAAGGAGAGAAAAAACATAAAGTTCAAAACTTACATATTTATTAGCGTCCATAATGAAATCAGTTACATGTGAAACAGCTTGAGGAATGCCAGCATTATCAAATTCGACTTCACCATTGTCATTAACTTTGAAACCCAGATGTCGGAGGAGATCATAACCAGTATCAAAATCATGTTTACGTGCAACTTCTTGTAAATCCAATTGTCGATCACTAAAAAAGATAGAGAATGCACATTATATTAAAGCTAGCAATGTAAAGAGAAACTAACCGTTTGACTTCTCTGACAACATAAGGATAAGGCGTATTTCCATTCTTCATTTTATTCATTATGCAGAGAGTACCAACATGATTCTTAATATCTTCTAATTCTTTTAGAGTTTCAGCCATCGTTGAAATTTCTTGTCGGTGCTAAAAAAAGGTAACAAATTAGTTAAAACGAAATCGAAATGGCCAATAACACGAAGAAACAAAACAAAGTTATAACAAACACATGAAAGAATAAATCATGCAAGGATGCTTACTAACACTATCAATAATAGCGTCGGCAAAGTTTGAAAGAATGGAAGAAATCAACATAAATTTTTACATGAAAGCAAACTTGTAAAAGATGGAAGAAAGAAATGAAGCAAGCAACAATAAAAAAAAGGTTTGAGAGTAAAAGTTTTGGATGAAGCAAGTGTTTTCGTGATGAGATAAAGAATCTTATGAATTTATCGATGTCCAAGCTCATAATTGTGTGGCAGATGAAAAGCACCAAATAACCCTATCTTCATCGCATGATTTTCTACCGCTTTTTTAGTGAAATATAAAAATAACTATGATCGGGTTTTGGCTGCATCAAGTTTTTGCTTTGTTTGGTTATAATCAGTATGCTTCATCGATGCGTATTTTCTTCGGGTGAAAAATCAAAACCAAAAGCATCATTAACTCTTTCCTTGACAAACAATGACAGATTCATAGAAACGATACAAAACAAAAGACATATGGTTCAACTCTCATTTATTGCATTATCAATTATAATTTACAAATACAAGTATAATAAAAAATACTATAAAATTAGTCATCTTAAATATAAAACACCATACAAAATACATATATCATTTTTGTTGTTGTTCACATTTCTTCAAATATTCAGTTTCAATTATTCCACTATGATAGGAATCTCGATCAGTTGGTTCAATACCAATAAAATCATCATTCACAGAATCAGGAGATGATATTCCATCAGTTTCAATACCATTAGAGAATCCACGAAAGCTGCAACTTCTTGAAGGTAAAAATTCACAATCATTTAATACATTCCTAAAAACATACGTAATAAAATGAGTCTTGAAAGATATGAGAAAGTAAAAGTATACCGATTAACATCTTCTGGTACACAAATTTCAGCTGAACTTGGTTCATCAAATGACTGATGAAAAGAATTTTCATCTTCGCTTATTACTCTTTGACTGAAAAAGGGTTATCTTGTTAGATATTTGTGATAAAAAGCAAGAAAAAAACTCACGGAAATCTTTGATAAATTATTTGTTGTAAACCATTGAATACCACGCTTCCTTCATTTTGAACAGGAATGTAAGGATTTGTAAGAGATATTCTTTCTTGTCTAAGATCTGGATCAGCCCAATATTTACGATATGATTCTTCAGAATCAGTACTTGGTAAAGGATCTAAAATCTAAATGTAAACAAGGAAGTAAAGGTGTAAACTAACCGGGAACAAAATCATAACCAATCCTTAGACCAGCTACAATATTGTTTTGATGAAATATATCAGCATCCTGAAATTTGGTAGGAGCTCCATCAACAAAAGGAACTTCATCAGGAATTCCATCAACAGGAGGAAGTTCATCAAGAGTTTCATCAACAGAAGAACCTTCATTAAGAGTTTCATCAACAGAAGAACCTTCATCAACATTAGCAGCATAAAATTTTGTTGGAGAATCAAATACTTTTCCAGGTGTATCTTTTTGAAGAGTGGTTTCATCATCCTTGAAACGAACATGTTTGATTCTAATTGGTGGTTGATTTCCACTTGTTTCAATTTCCTGCAAAAAGCAAACATAAAGTTAAAAAATTGAATAAACAAAAAGAAAAAATAATAGTTACCTTTTGACGCCAAAAATTCAATACTTGTGACCGTTTTCCAGTTGGATCCATTGTAAATTGAGCTGGTTTTGAAAGATTATATGAGTGAAGTGATGATGTTGATGTTGACCGTGAAATTGATAATGAACGTGGAGGAGGAGGTGATTTTTGAATATCTGCAATAGAAATTTTTTGAACTGGTGTTTGAAGTTTGACGCAATATGCATAAGTTCTAAAAAAGGAATGAGTTAGTTGTATATGGTAAGCATAAAAGGAGCCACTATGAATCAAGAAAACAAGAAACTTTTACTTTAGCATTGGAGAACCACCATAAGCTTCATGATGACCATCGATAGCCTTGCATTGACCAGAACATTCAACATCCATATCACAAGAATGAGGTGATGCAGGATGAGTTTTATCATTACCATATGTATCGAGTTGAGCTGAAAAAGTAACAAACATTAATATGTGCAGCTAAATAAAATCACAAAAAACATACATTGATTCAAAATGCCGGTATTGATGGAAGTTGTTGAAACATTAAATTCATTGATATCCTTACAAGTTACATCAACTTCCGAAGTTCCAACAGCACTAGATGATGGATGACTTGTTGGCTTTTCATTTTGGTATTCAATAATTTCAGCATCGTAATGAATCATGCCGCTATCATAATTTCGTTCAGCAGATTCATGTTCAGTAATAAAAGATGTTCGAGCGGCAGCAGGCATTGTTTCCTTTGATGATGATGGAGAGAAATCATTGATAGCGTTGCTGCAACTTTGAGAATTGTTTAAAAATGAAGAAGAAGCAAGAGATCCTATAATTTTAGGAGATGAATCATTGTTTTGAAAGCTATCATTATCGGTGGTAACTATTTCAGCTGTAGTAGATAAACGAAGATAACGATGAACAAAAATTACACCATCTTGCTCTAAAAGGTAAGAGTAAAGCGTTGAAGAAAAAAAGTAAATCGGTAAAAGATAAAACTCACTAGCACTTTTATTAGCATGAGCAACAACAGATTTAGTTGAAACAATGGATTCCAAAGAAATTGCTGGATTGATTTCGCTTGAAACGGCTTGACAAACATTTGCAAGACTTGATTGATGAGCAGCGATAAGAAGAGCAGACCATGGACGAAGATTATCATCTTTAGAGAAACGAATATGAAGTTCACCAAAAGCAAATTGAAGAATAAAAACAGCATCATATTCTGTGGTTACATTATCACCAGCAATACCACCAACACCAATAGCACGATTCTTCTTGCAAAGTTTCTTGGTTCCTTCAAAATGTAGTCGAAGAGCGTGAGGTACACTCAAGATATATCCATGACGATCAGTAACATAAATGAAGAGAACACCTTTATTCGTTGTCAAATAAACTGGAAGACGCATCCACGCTGTTTCACGATTAAAGAAAGTTTGCTTTCGTTTAATTTTGATATCCAATTCTGATGCAAGTACTGAATATGAATGTTGAAAGACATCTTGAGGTGGTAAAGGAAGATACTAAAAAAATCAAGAAAATATTGTAAAACTTAAATCCCAAAAAGAAAAAACGAACTTACATGTCGAAATCCACCATTTTTCATGCAAGTTGTTCGAAGAATGAATTTACGATGCTTATGTTGCTCTTGTTTTTGTTTTGATGATGATTCTTCCATTTTCCTTTTCTTTTTTATTCAGTAGAGATGAGTAATAATAAAATGAGAGAGGAAGAAAGCGAACGACGAGTGTTCACTTCACAAAAAATTCAAAGAATGAATGAATTTTTAGGTGCGACCAAACGTGTTCGAAAATGAAACTTCTCGAAAGTTGTCAAAATTCTCTGTTTGCCAAATGTAAAATGCACGAAAGCGAATGTAAGATTTTTTGATTTTATAAAAAGTTTATAAGAAAATTAAATATGTCCAGAAATAAGATTAGAATTTATGAATATTTAGAAATGCATGAAACCTTCATGGAAGTTTTAGGTAAACCAAAAATATCCATAGATTTTATTAGCAAGCTTTAAACTCCTTTTTGCGTTAATTTTTTTGTAAGGCTTCAGAAGAAATGAACCTTGATAATTACGTAAATAACTTTTTTTAAAAACATTTATGTTTGTTTATTAATTATAACGCATAAAATTACTATTAGATGATTCACAAGGATAAAATTTTACCAAAGCTAAGATTTATGAATTTGGTAGCTAAAAGTTTTTCAGAATTCATTTGGTCAAATTTCAGCCACAAGTTTCGATTGTTGGGGAAAAAATTCAAAAACCAATTATTTTTTTCTTCGTAATTATTTCTTACCACTATGTTCTTTACCAACGGCGACCTTTTAATCGAAATAAGTCACTCCTGTCCCGATTGATTAATTATATCGATGTTATTCGACCAACAGAAAGGGCTTTCTTTACCTGGAGGAATTATTCGTGGACGACATGATACTCCTCTTCCAGGTTTACAACTACCATAACGACCTCCTTTTTCGCGATCAATTTATCATTAACAAGGTAATCATAATCCACCAAATAATTCGAGGGAAATCGTCGCAGCTGAACTGCATCCATTTCTACGATTAATCTCGAACTAATCCTATTTTATCATTTTTTCTCTCCTTCGTGCTTTTACACCAACAAAAAAATCATGGACGTTCAGATGATTAAAAACGTAAATTATTTGTTGTTAATAAAAAGAGAAGTTCCATCACCAAAAGCTCCTTCAAAAACTAATCAATGACATCGCTATCGACGTCGAGCTACTCTTATTCCAACAAAAAAATACTACTTCAAGGGAATCTTCTCTTTGAATATTTACTTTTTTCGACCAAGACAACGATCATTTTGGAGGCGATGTGCTGCAACTCCTTTTCAAGCTAATAATATTCCACAAAGAGAAGATTTACCAGCATCAATCCTTCATTCTCAATCAATACGACACCAGCCCGTAGCAGACATGGAACTCCCATCCCAGATTTTATTTCACAAAGACAAATTACCAATGATCTTTCTCCTTCATGACCATCACTACTTAGTCGTCAACCTCCTTCACAACAACAAAATATTGAAAACTCATTAATTTAATAATAATAAATGAATCTGAATTCGATTTAACTAACCCATTTTGAATGAACGAATTAAAAATTTGGGGTAATTGTTTTGAAGCTTTGCTTGTAAACAACGAAAAAAAAATGTATCAAAAATTGTAGCAATTTTGCGAGGAAAAATTTCTGGGTTTGTTTTGAGTAAATTGTTTAGAAAATGGTATATGAAAATTATCTAATTAGGCAAATCCTTATTCATATCCATCTTTGATTTTTTTATCGAAAGATACACACGTAATTCAAAACATGCTTGCTCTTAAAGCGATTAAGCTACGTGCTACAGCTCGATTCCCCAAAAAAATCCTTCCATTTCAAAATTTGTCAAACATCGAGTGAAATTTCGATTAAAAAAATGTGCCTCTCCTTTATTCTGAAAGCATTCAAAATGCTTTACTTTGCCGAAAATAAAACATGTGTCACAAATAACTTCCCATTTTTTGAATTTGCATAATTTATTTGCGTTTTAATCGTGTTTTATGTTTTTTTATCATTAGAGTAATCTTTTGGTTTTTTAGTCGCTGTGATGAGTTCAGACAAAGAACTAGAAAGTGATTCAACTCAATCATCAGATACTGAAGAAGAATTATCTCCAACTATAGAAGCAACAACGAAATCGCCTTTGATTGAAACGATTGAAGAAGAAGTTGGAACCACCAAAGTTGCTGCTCCTGCTGCACCAACATCGAAAGTAAGCTTTCTCATATAACTTTCTTTCATTCATTTTTCGTTTATTCTTTTAGCTTGATTCTCTTCCACGTGAAAGATTACTTGAATTATTTAAGAAGCAAGTTTTTGTATCAAAGGAAGCAAAGAAACAAGCAAACGAATATCAAGAAAGAATCAAAAGTTTGGAAGAAAAATGTAAAAGCTTTGAAGAAAAGTTTAGCAATGAAGTTGGAAACGAAATGGTCTCATTGGAATTGGATGATTACAAGAAGAGCTGTTCTGAACTAAAGACACAATTGAAGGATCAAAAAGAACGTGAAAAAGAGAAAGATGAATTGGTTCGTGATATGTCGGCAAAAATTGATACATCGATGCAAGAAAAGGAAGAAGCTCTTCAACAATTGAAAGAAACCAAAGTTTTAGCTGCTAAATTAAATAAAGTTATTGATGGTAAGTCTTTTTTTAGCAAGATGGATGTGATGTTCTCATTTCGTGATTTTTAGAGCAACAAACAACTATCTCTGAAAGCTCAAAGGAAGTTCAATCCTTCACCCTTCAATCTCAACAAATGCGAGCTGAATGTGATCTTGAAATTGCTAAACTGAAAAAGGTGTATGTTGTTGATAAAACATCTGAAGTTCTTCGATTGAAAAGCGAGCTTGAATCTCTTCAACAATGTTATGATAATCTCAAAGATGAACATCGTACTTTTAAAGAACAAGCTGAATGTGATTTGAAACAAACTATTGAACAAGCAACTGAAGATATGAATATCTTGACTGAAAGCTTTAATCATCAAAAAGCAAGATTGGAAGAAAAGAATCGTGAATTGATGCAAAAACTGGACGAATACCGAAACCTTCCATCTTCTCAACCTCTTTCGTCAACTCCACATCGACCAATCAATCTTTCACGTGAATCACTTTCAGTTACAACTTCACCAATATCAAATGGTCCACCAACACCTAATCTACCTGGTCTTGATCTTTATAATGATGCAGATATGGCTCGTTTGCTTCATGCAGGTATCAATGATGTTAGTGATGATCTTATAACCGTTGGATTAGGTCCTCGTCATGGTTCAGCTGTCGATGATTTTGTTTCTCGTCATCCATCAATTGACTGTCGTACGAATGAAGAATATGAAGCTCTTCAAAAAGAATTATCTGATACTCGTGAACTTCTCAATGATATGGAAGATACAAATTCAAAATTGGTGGATCAAATCAAAATTTTGAAAGATGAAATTCGTCGTCTTGAAAGAAACTTTGCACGTGAACAACATACATCGAAGAATAGTGAATATCTCAAAAATGTTGTTATGAAATTCCTTTCTCCACCCAAAGTGAATGATGAACGTCAACAACTTTTACCTGTTCTTATAACTATGTTACGTCTAACTCCTGATGAAGTAACAACTATCAATGATTATATCAAACGTATTGATTTCTTTGCAAGTTTGGGAATAGGAACTGATCAGGCTAAACGTAAGGATTTTGTTGTTGTTGCTATGTTGCTTTAATCTTAACTCTTTTGTCTTAGTGGTTTCATTATTACATTTCTTCATTTTAGAATCATCTGTTTCATCAACTGAAGTCAATCCTGGTGGATGGACAAGTTATCTATGGTCAAATATTCAATAAATTTTATGCTTCATCAATGCTCATTTGGTTTTTCTTCTTCTTGTGATAATATCTTCTTTTTTTGGGTTTTAATTATGTATGTACTGTATTGTTTTTAATAGCTAATTTTTGTTTTACTAATCTTTTGATGTTACTTTAAGTAAAATATAATGTATGTTACTATGTAAATTTTGTATAATAAAGTGTTACCTGTTTATTTTGTACTGTTGTTTCTTTTTATCCGCTTTCAATTGCCACCAAGTTTATCAGCACCATTAACTTCTTTCGATTACATCATTTCGAAGCAAAGCTAAAAAGAAGATAGGCAAAGCTTCATTTCTTTCTTCCTTCAATGATTTTTGCCTTAATTCGAGTTCATTATCCTTTCACTGATGGCTATGTCAAATGGATACTCCCTTTTGCAAAGTAATAATAATGGAAAGGATGGTAAGTTCCAAAGTATGTAACTTAACTGAATTTCTGAAAATGTGCAAAAAATGTTAAACGCCGTCTTTGTCATTAAATAAAGCATTCAAGGATTTGGTTTATTGTAAATTCTCTGCCAATTCTGTAGCAAAACTTTTCCATCCTCTCATCTTCCTTTTTTCTCTAACAAAGCCTTCCTCCAATAAATGAGTTTCAAACTAAGAAAACCAAATTGTTTAAAAAGAAATTTTATTACACATAAAAATAAAGTTAAAAAAAATATACAATTAATATTACAAACACATAAATTCAATAAGTTTTTTTTTTGTTCGATCATTGTTGGTTTTTCTTGGATACTGACTTCTTCTTCTTTGAGCTCTTGTTTTTCACTTTCTTCTTGCTCTTTTCATGATGATCAATAGCTGCAGCTGGAGTTGGCTTCTTTGTTACTTCTTTTGCAGGAGGAGGTTTCGTGTCGCTAACAGTATTCAACGCATCGAGATCATCAAAATATTTTGGATTCTTTTCATAAGCCTTTTCGAGGATATTGATTGGAAAGGGCATAACTTCACGTTGAACAGGAGTATACGCTTTACGAACTTTTGCTGCTTGTCGACTAAAAACAAAAAAACAAAGATAAATCACAAAAATATGTTATGCAAGCGTACCGAATCCATGTGCAAGCTTTCCTTCGATTAAATTCAGAGAACCTTGGTTGAAGAGCGATGACGTACAAAAGTGGAATGGAAAATTTTGCGATGAGTTCAAAATCAGCTCCAACATATTGATAATATTCAGCACCGAAAGCAAAGTAAGACAATGATACAGAAACAACAGGTGAACGAAGATAGTGTAATCCAGGACGTGGCATGTACCTGATTTCTCTTTTATCATTGAAGTATACTCCAACTCGATCCAATATTTCTACAGCTTCAGTTCTAAAAAGGATATTCACATATAGTTTGATAAGCAAATAAAAGGAACATACGCAATCTTGTTCAGTTCTTCGTACATAGTGCTGATTGGAACACAAAAGAGATTGATTTCACGATCATAATTTTCTCTTCGAGCATGAGGATAGCGACTAAAAAAGTAACATAAAGTAAAACGAGTGATAATAAGACTTATTTAAAACTTACCGTTCCATCTTTTGAATGATATCATAATCTTCTTTACCAAGACGCCCAAAACGTGATAATGATGCTGGTGGAGATTCAACAAGAACCAACATATTTTTCATTGGAATACCTTCAAGTGAATCACGCTTGGTTGAATGTTCAGATTTCACGATCAATCGAGTTGGTTCAGGATAGGCTACTTTGTTGAGGATCACTGGTTTCACAAGCGCAGGTTCAGCAGAAAGTTGAGGAGGAGCTTCGATAGTTGATATTGGTTCCATTGATGGTGCTGGTTCCTTTGGTTGTTCAATTTTGGATTCTTTCTTTGAAACTTTTGGTTCATTTTTTGTTGCTGCTACAACTTTTTCAGGTTCAGTTTCAGCAGCAAGAACTTCTTGAGATACAAGCGCTTCTTCTTTCGATTTTGGAACTTCCTTTTCTTGTTGAGGCACAGCAACTACTTTCTTTGGATCACCACCTATTCGTCGTTTGATGCAACGTTTCCATCTTAAAAAGCATGAAATAAGTTACATAGTAAAATTTTAAGTAAAGCAAACTAACACAATAACGATGATAGCAATGATGATACAAAGACCAATGATTCCCAAGACAATTCCCAAAACAATCCATAAAGTTTGAGCACCTTCAATGTTTTCTGTGGTTGAATACATAACTATTGATGGCGATGAAGATGTTGAAGCAGTTGTTATTGTTCCATTTTCTTTTTTGATAATTGCATGTTTCTGAAAGTTATAAGTTCATGATGAGGTAAAAGTGAATGAAAGACATACGATTCTTAGAGGACATGATGGATCAGCTACAATAACATTCAACTTGACATAACCACTTTCACCAATTCTAGGATCACAGCTGAACCATCCAGTTTTAAAGAGCAAAGCTTTGTCATATTTCATTTGAGCCATACTACACCCCATTCCATCATCCTTCAAATTAACTAAAAAGGATATTACATGAAAAAAAACATTTCACAAATATTAACAAACCATTATTCATATACCAATACTTCGTTGCATCCATTTTAGCTTGAAAGTAACATTGTGATGAACCACATGAAGGAGATACAGCATCATCAGATATTTTACCAACCACCGCATCATAACAAACGAAGACCCTGAAACAAAGGATTGCTTAATAATAAATAAACAAATATAATACTTACTCTCCCATACAATCCTTGTCACATATTCCAAAATTCAAGCTGCCACCTTTCAATAAAACTTCAATAGGACCAGATTTTGTAATGACGAGATCTCCACCATCTTCAATTAAACCATTCGAAGCCAATGCAGCATCAATATTTGAGAACGATTTGACAGCAATTTGTTTCAATGTTTGATTGAATATCGATGAACCATGTTGAGAATCACTTGAAATGTATCGTTGAGGCCTTGATGATGAAGAAGCAGCAGCCGAGAAGGAAAGCATCAGAATCAACAAAAGTTTGAGCATTTTTTGATAGTTGATTGATTCAAGCGAAATGAAAACCACGAAATTGCATGCGATGACGTCGCAGCAGCAAACAATTTGTTGTCGAATGACGATAAAAATGAAACAAACGTTTGACAAACGCTTTTATGGGCAATGACAAAATCATTCTAAAAAAATGAAGGATATGTAAATTTCAACTGCGAAAAGAAGTGTGTAAAAGTTTTGATGCAACCTAAATTTTTTTTAGGTTTTCGGCAAATAAATTTCTTCCCAGGAGTTAAAGGTGCTGAAACTTGCTTCAAATTTATCGATGGATCGCTAACTTCAAACAGCAGCCATAACAATTTGCCTTTAGAAAAAGTGTTTGTATTACAAAAAGTTAAAATGGTTTACAAAAAATCTTTATTAAACAAAACTTTGTACATACTAAAAACGACAAAAAAAGGTACATAAATGCTTTAATTATTTCTTATTTGGCTTTGCTGATTTCTTCTTGCTTTTTGGTTTCTTTTCTTTTTGATCAACGACAGCTCGAACATTTGCTTTTGGTGGCGGAGGCTGCTTTGTCAATACTTCTTTTGATGCTTCTTTTGGAATTACTTCTTTTGATGGTTGAGAAGGTTTGACATCGCTAATGGTTTTCAATGCATCGAGATCATCAAAGTTTTGTGGATTCATTTGATACGACCATTCGATGAGATTGACTGGAAATGGCATAAATTCTCGTTCTGTAGGTGTCCAAAGTTTGCGAACAGATGAAGCATGACGCCTAAAAAGTAAAACCATTGTTATTCAAACATTCAAAGAAGCAAAACAAAGAAAACATACAATATCCATTTACAAGCTTCTTTTCGATTTGTTTCAGGAAATCTTGGTTGCATTGCGATAACAAATAATAACGGAATTGAATATTTAGACAAAGATGTAACATCAGGATTGATAAATTCGTAGAATTCCGCTCCAAAACAAAAATATGCATCGGTTTCAGGTGTTTTTGAATTGAGCAGATATTCTTCGGCATCATCTCCCATCCATTCTATCTTCTTTTCATGATCAAATTGAACTCGGTATCGTTTTAATTCGTTTTCAGCTTCGACACTAAAAACAAGGAAATATGTTAGTGAAGCAGAGAAAAGGCAAAACATACCTAAGTTTTTTGATTTTCTTAAACATTTCATCGATAGGAGAGCTGAGAAGCTTGATTTCACGTTCATAATCATCTCGTTGAAGTAACGGATAGCGCCTGAAATATGGAAAAGTTAGAAATGGAAGATTTTAAGGAACAAAAGATGGGATTAGAAAGTTATACGATGTTATCGATTTGTTGTTTGTAAGCTTAACTTCGTACCCAAGTGACGACGTTAGTAAACAGCATAATCGAAAGCATTAAAAGAAGAAACTTACTCATACATTTTTTCAGAAATCATGAGACCATTTTCGCTAAGACATCCATTTCGTAACAACGAAAAGCAATGAGGTTCAATGAGAGCTTTATTTTGTTCAGCTACATCAACAACAACGACTTCTTTTACAGGTTCTTTTGAAACACTTGGAGCAACAGCAGAAGCAGAAGCAGCAATTGTTGTCGATACTTGAGTTGTCTTTGAATCAGTTTTATTTGATGGTTGTTGTTGCTTACTTTTGACGACTTTGAGCTCCTTGGTTTTTGATTCATTTTGTTCGATAATTATTGATTTTTGAGGTTTTTCTTTTGGTTTTGCCACTGCTGATACTTCTTGTTGTTCTTTAGAAGGTCCTGGTTCTTTCAGATTTGGTTTTAGCTTTGATTTGGAATTTTTGCCACTCAAGAACTTTTTGTAACATGCATATCTAAAAAACAATGAGAGATAGTATTAATCGAATGGAAATAAACTTAAATAAAACTCACATTCCAAAAGCAACAAGAATGATGAAACACAGTGATACAATTCCAATTGAAATCCATAATATTGTCCATTCAATTCCACCAGATTTTTTGGTTGATGTCGATATTGAAGATGAAGAATCTGTTGTTGAATCGACGTATCGTTTAGGTCGAGAAGGAGACGAAGAAGACGAAGAAGCAAATATTGAAAGAAAAATCACAAAAAGCTTGAGCGGCATTTTTTGAGATATTTTTGCTAGCCAAAAACTAAAATAAAAGCGAGAGTGTTTCAAGTTGCAAACAAGAAAAAATGAAGAATGGATGAATGAAGAAATGAAAGAAGCTTTGAAAGTGTTGCACGGAACATGCAAATTTTGCGCCATTTTTTTCAAAGAAATTTTTTGTTGCAATTTTTAGGATCGAATAATTGGATTTTTTTTTGCATTTGAAAAAAATCTATTTACTTTTTGGTTTTTTTTACATGAAATTTCTAAAGTTTTATTTGTAAATTCAAATAAGATATAAAAAAAACATATGAACTTTTCTAAAAATATTCCTTATAACCAGTGTTCTTCCTTTCCCAAAAAGTCGCCCCTGCACCGCACCGCGCCCCTGGAATTTTCGAAACTTCGCCCCTGCCCCGCCCCGCGCCCCGGGGCGGTGCGGGGCGGGGCGAGGGCGTGCGCGCCCTTTTATTTTTTTTTGTATTAGAATTTCAAATTGTCGCCCCCGCACCGCACCGCACACCGGCATTTTTCAAAAGTCGCCCCTGCCCCGCCCCGCGCCCCGGGGCGGGGCGGGGCGGGGCAGGGGCGTGCGTGCGAAAATGGGGGCGAGGAAGAACACTGCTTATAACTTTTTTTTCTCCTTTTCTGAGTTCTATCTTTTTGTTTTCTTTCCTTCATGAATCAAAATCAACTACAGCTCGAACGAATGATTGCTTCTTCTGGTGATGACTTTGTTTCTTCATCTTTTAAATCTTCTGATTGCTTTTTTATAAGACTTTCAAGTGCTGCTTTTGCGCAACTTTTTTTTTTCAATGGATCAAGGTGAAACCTTTTTATCCAATTTTTTTCCGTTCAAAATTCCTTTTGCCTTTCTGAAGATTTTAGAATTCTTTGTATCTCAGAAAAAGTAAAATTTACAATTCAATAAATAGAACTAAATTTAATTTTTATTAATGTTACAAAAATAAAGAGAGAGAAAAAAATATTAAAAAATCATCAATTATTTTATAAGTATCAAAGCTGTCAAAAAATTTTATTTTTAAAAACCTTTAATCAAGTTTAATATTTGGTGAAGCAATTAATGCTCCTCCATCAACATTGATACATTGTCCAGTCATGTATGCAGCTTTATCGGAAGCAATGAAAAAGAGAAATTCTGCCATTTCTTCTGATGATGCCCAACGTCCAAGTGGAATTTGTTTAGTGTAATTTTCAACGGCCTAAAAATTATTTTTTTTGTCAAAAATTCAAGTTTTTTGGGGTGTTTTTTTATGATTTATTTTTCGAACCTTATCAATCATTTCTTTAGGAATTCCATGACGAGACATGAATGAAGTGGATGTTCCGCCGGGATTTAGATTATTGATTCGAATTCCTGAAGGAGCTAAAATGGCAGCATAATTTCGAGCGAAATGATCGAGAGCGGCTTTAGCAATGCAATAAAATGGAACATCAGCATTGCATTTTTGTGAACCAATGCTACTAACATTCACAATGTTGCCTTTGGTTTTTTCGAGGTGAGGAATTGCAAGTTCAGTTAGATGAATGACACTAAAAATTATATTAATGAGAAAAAAGTTAGAGAAATATTATGAAAGTTTTTTGTTGTACCTTTTAAGATTGACATCAAAAACATAATCAAAACTTATCATGGATCGAGGATTGGCTTCTCCCTCCTTTCGAGCAATTCCAACATTATTAATTAAAACATCAATTCGACCAAAAGTTTTGATAGTTTCATCAATCAAAGCTTTTAAAACTTTTTCTTCACTAACTGGGCCACGAACAGAATGGATTCGTTGTTTAGGAACTCCAGCACCAAGAATCATTTCTAGAGTTTTTTTCAATCCATCTTCTGAACGTCCATGAATGGTAACGGAAGCTCCAGCTTTAGCAAATAAAACAGCCGCGGCTTGTCCAATCCCCGATGAACTTCCAGTAATAATCACAACTTTTTTAGCAAAAGCTTGAGACATTTTTTAGATTTTTTGTAGTCAAAAAATTAAAAACAAAAGAAAAGTTTTAGTTGAATGTACTCAAACTTAAAAACATTCCAACCTTTTTATACCAAAGTTTGAGGAAGAAAAGATAAGCACAAAAGAAACACATTCGAAAAAAATTGTGTCTGTTTTGTTCAAAAAAAAATTAAATAAAGCTGAAATTGAGAAGAGAGAGATGATAGATTTTTAAGAAAAAGTTTATTTGCATTTGAATGAAGAAAAAAAATCCTTGGATTAAGTCTCTTTGATGAAAATAAAAAAATGCGCTTTAGAGGTAGGTGTTGTCATTGTGTGTATTTTCATTCTCTGCTTTCATGCTTTTTTTGTTGTTGATTTAACCTTTGCTGGATGATGGAATAAAATAAAAGTAAAGTGTAGCGAATGGATGAAAAATAAAAATGAGCGAAACACAACAAACAAAAAAGTTAGTGTTCTTTGTTTTAACTGTCTTGGTTTCTACAAAAATTTGTCATTTTTTCCCATCAAAATTTTGTTTTCTAATATTTACTTCTTTTACTTTTTTTTCTGAATTTTTAAACTATATGTTGCAAAAAGTAAAAGAACAAAACTTACACAAAAATAAAGATAAAATAAACAACATTTTTCTTTATTGGAACTGAAGCTTTTTTGATGATAACATTTTATTTTTTGAGACTAAACTTGAAAGTTTGATTTTCGTAGATAAAATTTCACTTATTTCTTTTCTTAAACATGCTTTTGGCTTTTAAAACCTATCCATGATGATTAAAATTATTTTTTGCTTTAAATTTTTTCCTAAATAATGGACACCTAAAATGCATTAGTTGAATTTTTTTTATTATGAAAAAATGGTTCATGACTGGCTAGGATTTGACTAATTTTAAATTTTTTTTTTGTATGCACAGATTTTTTTTATTACAGCAGTAAAATATAAATGTTTTCGAAATTGTTCGTATTATTTCTAAAATATCAAAGTGTCTTTAATTCTTTTTAACTTAAAAAATTATTCCATGCATAATCATTTTTAAATTATAGTTATTTTACTTTATTGTTTCATTCTTCTTTTTTTGAGAATTTAGTTTCATTATTTTTGACTAGAATGTAGCTAGAGTTTTATGGAATAAAGCATCAAAAACTAGCTTAGCCATCAAAATCATTTTCATCAGAAAAGATAACAATGTCTAAATAATTCAAAAATAAGCCTTTTGTTTTAGTGATTATTACTTCCTTGAAGAAAGCCAAAAAAAAATGTTGCCAGAAAGTCTCAAACAAAAACAAAAAATAAGGTTATTTATTTTTTTCAACTAAAAATTTTAATTTATAATTAAAAAAGTATATTCAACAAAAAAATGCATTGAATTCAATCAAGTTTAAAACTTGGTGAATGAATGAGAATTCCACCATCAACATTAATAATTTGTCCAGTCATATAGCTTGCTTTTTCAGAAGCCACAAAAATGAGAAATTCTCCCATTTCTTCTGGGGCTGCCCAACGATGCATTGGAATTAAATCAGTGTAAAATTGTTTGAGCTGAAAAAAGAAAAGAGATATTTAAAAAATTCTTTATTTTATATTAAAATTGGAAAAAACTATTCCGAGAACCAAAAAAATTATTTACCTTTGCAACCATTTCAGCAGGAATGCTAATTCGATTAAAAATGGCTGTATCAGTTGCGCCGGGATTCAAATTATTAATTCGAACTCCAGATGGAGCTAAAATGGCAGCATAATTTCGAGCAAAATGATCCAATCCTGCTTTAGCGATGGCATAAAAAGGATTGGTTGGATGGGTAGTATGTGAGGCGATGCTACTAACATTTACGATGTTTCCCTTGGTTTTTTCAAGATGTGGAATTGCTAGTTCAGTGAGATGGATGGGGCTAAAAATAGGATAATATAAAAAAATAATTCGACTAGATATAGGCTGCTCGCTCACACTTTCAAGTTTAATTCCAAAGTATAATCAAGAGATGCCATGGAACGTTGATTTTTATCAGCATCATTCACTCCACCTGCATTATTAATTAAAACATCAATTCGACCAAAAGTTTTAATTGTCTCGTCAATCAAAGCTTTTAAAACATTTTCATCCGATAAACTTCCTTTAACGGAATGAATTCGTTCTTTGGAAATTCCTTCAGCCAGAATTAAATCTTGAGTCTTTTTCAAGCCTTCCTCAGATCGTCCATGAATTGTTACAGAGGCTCCATGCTTTGCAAATAAAACAGCCGCGGCTTGTCCAATCCCGGAAGAACTTCCAGTAATTATTACAACTTTCCCATCGAAAGTCATCGCTTTATTTTTTCTAAAACAAAGAATTTGGTTAACAAGAAATGAAAAAAGTAGAATGAATGGTTGAAAAAATAAAAATCGATTAATTTGTAGTTTGCTGGGTATTTATATGCGTACAAAGGTAAAAGATAAAACACATAGAGATGAAACAAACAAATTGTGTCAAAGTTAGAATGTTTTAATCTTTGACAAAAGAAAAAAGAGAGAGAGTAAAATCATGAAAAAATTGTTGATTCTTTGTGGCCACTTGTGGTATATTTTTGAGTCGAAAAAATAACAAAAAAGACATGTTTTAAAAAATTATGCACACTAAATCAATCAATTACCAACCACAGCAATTAACTCCCATCAAAAACTTATTTGAATCACTTTTTTAGAGATGTTAGTAGTTTGTTGTTGTCGCACACATACATAACAAAGTACAAACAAAGAATTATTTTTTTAAATTGTTTATTTAAAAAAAAGTTTGGTTCCGTGAAGTATAAAAGAAAAATTTTAATGATAGAAAACTTAATAGTTGTTTTAGTTTATTTCATTTCTGACTTTAGTGATTTTTTAAAGAAAAAATGAGTTTTAATGGTAAAGTTGTAATAATTACTGGAAGTTCATCGGGGATTGGCCAAGCCGCAGCAGTTTTATTTGCTAAAGCTGGAGCTTCCGTTACCATTCATGGACGATCCGAGGAAGGATTAAAAAAAACTTCCGATTTAATTCGGGCTGCTGGAATTCCTAAAGAACGAATTCACTCAGTTAAAGGATGTTTATCGGATGAAAATGTTTTAAAAGCTCTCATTGACGAGACAATTAAAACTTTTGCTCGAATCGATGTTTTAATTAATAATGCTGCAGTTGCATTGAAACCTGGTGAAACTGATTTTCGTTCATTGGCTAATATGGATTTTGTTTTTAATGTTAATCTTAAAAGGTTAGAATTAATTGAAATTTTTAATTAGAAAGAGTTTATCTCACCATGAATTTTGACGAACATCCCTTCAATTTTCGTCAACAAAATTTTATTAAGTCCAGGATAATTTTTTTTTGTTAATAATTTTAATTTTTAGTGCCATTTACTTAACCGAACTTGCAATTCCTCATCTCGAAAAAACTAAAGGAAATATTATTAACATCGGTCAAAAAGATTCCTTGAAATTATCACCTGATATGCCAATATATATGATTTCGAAAGGAGCTTTGGATCATTTCGCTCGAAACTATGCAGCCATTTTAGCTCCTTTAGGAATTCGAATCAATAATCTTTGCCCTGGAGCGACGGAAACTGGAGTTTTAACTAAATATGGACCTGCGTCAGAAATATTTCAAAAAGTAAAAAAACTTTATTTATTTATTCTTTATTTTTATATTTATTTTTTTAGAATTATGAAAACATTGCTTCAACAATCCCACTTGGTCGATGGGCAAAACCCGAAGAACTTGCAGAATTTTTAATGTTTATTGCTTCCGATAAAGCAGTTTACATGACTGGACAATGCATAGTCGTGGATGGTGGAATTTCTATTGCATCTCCTAAATTGGATTTTAATGAAAATTAAAAACTAATAATTAATTTGTAAGAAAAAAAGTAAAAAAATTGCTTTTTTAAAATTCATAAATGCCTCAATATTTATTTTGAATAAAAAGTAAAAAACATTATTTTTTGTAAATTTTTGTTTCAAAAAAAAGAAACAATAAAACTCGAAATGTTTGATGGAAGAAAATTCAAAGTACAAATTTTGAATGAGTCAAAATACATTTATTTTATTATTATTGAAAAACACTTATAAACATTGCAATAAAAAAAATTTCAAATGGTTAGCAATAAAAAAGAAGCTTTCAAAAATCATGCAGCTTTAAAGCTTTTTATCCGTGAACTCTTTCGAAACCAAAGATTTTTTCTCTCCTATTCTCAGAAATCAGCTTGCTTTTTTACAACAATAAAAATTTGGTTGTATTAAAATTTGGGGTACAAAAAAGGACTAAAAAATTTATATTTTGATTCACAAAAACTATTGTTTTCACACGTCCACTTTTAGAGGCTATGGTTCCGGTAAAATCTTACTTCAAAGTTTATACTTTGCCTTATATTTTTCTTGATAAAAAGAGTAAAGTCACAAATTTTTTGTTTTACTTTGTGCTTGTGTCTCCTTCTTTCTGTATCTTTGACTGTGTATTTTTTGTGTCCATATCAACGCAAAGACAAAAACAAGTCACTTATAAAAACCCACACAAAAAAATTTTTAATCAAATAAAAATTTTTATTTTCATTTTTTTTTAAAACGTGCGAAAACGATTTCCTCTCAAATTCAAAGATTCTTTTTCTTATTTTTTGGTAATTTTCCATTAATAATTGTTTTATTTTTTGCATTATTGTGCAGCAATTTTTATTACTACAATCCCAGTCAAATAAATTCAAGAAAAATGGTTCAAATTCGCCGCTATGATATTTCTGAAATTGTTATTCCAACTGCTTTGGGGCAACCATTAAAGTTTGAAAATTTAAATAAATTTTCTAAAAATCGATTTTACAAGGTTTGTTTATTTTTTAAATTTTGTTATTTATTTCTAAAATTAATAAAAAAAGGAAATTGTCGCCTTCTTTTAATTTATTGGTCGGTTTCATAGATTTTTTAAAAATGAACGAACAAAGCAAATTAAAAAATTAAAAAAATAGGAAATTTTAAAAGTTTTTTAGTCACGAAGCTGAAATAAGAATCTATTTTTTTTTATCTCAAACTCAGTTTTAAACCATTCTTTTCAATTTTTGAAAAAAAAATTTTTTTCAGTTTTTTTTCATAACTTTTTGAGTGAAAATAATTTCCATTTTACGACGCCAAGTCTTAGCACTAAAAACTAATATCCGAAGAATAAAATTCTCGATAATTTTTATTTCTGTCATTTTTTAATTTTCAGAAAAAAATGTTTTCAACCAAAAAACTTTGATTTGATAAAAAAAAATAATATTCAAATTATTTTAGTCTCCCATGTCTGAATACACCACTCATTTCGACCCAAAAGATCTCAAAGCCACGGGAATTCCAACTCAACAAATAATAAATGCATATGAAAAATGGGTGTTCGGTGGATTTGGAATTATTGTAACTGGCGCAATAATTATGGATAAAAAAGGTTTAAATTTTGTGCCAGGAAATATGTTGATTGGAGAAAATGAAGATTCCATGGAGCGTCAAAAAGGGTTTGAAAATATTGCAAAAGTTTGCAAAAAATATGATTCAATTATTTTGGCTCAAATCGCAAATATTGAAGATCAATTTAATTTTTTTGAAGCTCAAACTTTTGAGGATCAACTAAAAGCTTTTAAAACCACGGCCTTTGTGGCTAAATATGTTCTAGATAGAGGGTTTGATGGAATTTTAATTCAATTTTTACCCGCAGTTAAAAATGAAATATTTGATTTTGAATTAACTGAAAAATTAATTGAAACTGCAGCCAATGTTGTGAGGTAAAATTATTCTTAAAGCAATAAAATTTTTAGAATTACGAACTTTGTTTCAGAGCAAATTTACCAGCTGAAGCACAATTTGTGCTAGGAGTAAAATTAAGCACAGCTAAATTTCAAAATGCTGGAGTGGATTATGAAGATTTTATAAAGCTCATAAAAAAAGTTGAAGTAAGTTTTTTTAGCTATATTTTTTCGATTTAAGACCCACAAAATAATTAACCAAAAGAGTTTCAGGAGCTTTTCTTTGAACAAAAAGCATTTTCTCTTTTCCTGCTATTTTTTAAAATGGATTAGCAAAAAAATATTTTAGTAGTGTGAATTCTTGTAATTATTATTCATAATTTTTTTAGGAATGCAATCAATTACACTTTTATTGAGCTCGCAGGTGGAAGCATAGAATTCCCCCTTGAAAGTGCAGAAACTCGAGAATCGCTTTTTTCTAAAGTTGTAACCACCGCCAAATCTTTTGCACCTAAATTTACCATGTTTGCAACGGGTGGATTTCGAACTGTGGCGGCTATGGAAAAAGCTGTGAGTTCAGGAAATCTTGATGGAATTGGACTTGGAAAAGCAGCAACTTCAGAATTTGGTAAGCCATTTTACAAAAAATAATTATTTTTTTTTTGTGTAATTTTTAGATTTTCCAAATAAAGTTTTAAATCATCAAATTCAATCAGCCATTTGGAATCCATATGAAAATGATGGGTCTTTTGCAGTTCCAGCTTCGGCGGCTCAAATAGCGCAAGCAGGAAAAACGAGGCTTGAAGAAACTCAATTTGATCCCAATTTTGGAATCTCTAGTTTCGTGGATGAAGAAATTCAAAAATCTTTTGCCCTTGCTAAAAAAGTTCGAGATGCTGAAATTGAAGAACTTAAAAAACAAGGAAAAATTATTGGCGGAGTTATTCAAATTTAAAAAATAAACTTTTTTATGTTTTCGATTTTTTCTATTTATTTATTAATTTTTTTCTTGCAATTAATTATATTAAAAAAAATTTCCTTTACTTCATTGTTTTCATTTTGCAAAAAATAAATTTATATTTTTTCATTTTACTTAAGAGATAGGTTTTAGCATTCGAATTTAATGACATTAAAATCCTAGACACTCGAAAAACATATTTAATGTTTTTAATTTAAGTTTGAAACATTTTAATTAATTAAAGTTCGTAGTTTCTTTTTAGAAAACCAAAAATAAAAAGAAAAAGAATTAAAAAAATATTCAAACAAACAAAAAAATGAAGAAATCAATAAGTTAGCTTTAAAAAAAATTGGTTTGAGATGTTTTACAGCATCTCCGCGATCTTGCAACTATGTAGCAAAAAAAAAAAGCGAAATACTTTTTTTAAACAACTCGGACGTTTTTGTTTTGTTTTTTGATTTCCAAATGTCTAAAAAAATGAAAAAGAAAGAAGCCCCAATGACTAGGTGTTGTTATTTTCTTTTTTTTATGGTCCCAATGAAATGATTTATTTATCGTCGACAATCTTTTCAACCAGTATTTTTTTTTTGCGGTCTTTCGCTTTTTATAAACTTTTTTTTTTGGATATTTGAGTAATCATTTTTTAAAATATATATTTAAATTTTAAAAAATGATTAATATACAGACAGAATAATTGTGATGAAAGAAAAAAGGATTCAGCAGTGAGCCACCAACAACTACCCTTCCAATTGCTTGCTTCATGACCAGTTTAGCCGGATTACATCTTCTTTCAATTAAAGTTCGATTTCAATGGAAAATTTGGATACATATTTTTTTATTCATTAAATTATTTTGTTTGTTTTTCAGTATGTTTCCAACTATTTTACATCCATATTATAATATTGATAATCATTTAAATATAATTCTTTCAAAAAATAATTCTCATCATGCAATAATGGGTAATGAATTTGGGGCATATGTAACTATAGTTCAAAAAAATATAACTTCTAAAATTAAAGCTAATTGTTTTATTGATATCATAACTCAAGATCAATATGGATATAGAACTCGGTGGCAAAGTGATACAAGTGGATATCCAAATAATGCATGGTGTGAATATGAATTAAATATAGCGCCTAAAACTGAAGTGCAAGTATATGTTGAATATTTGCATATTGAAACTAATGTTGATAGTATTTCATTTGTCGATGATCAAGGAACGTTAATTAATCTTAATCTTTATGATATTTTTACATTTGAAGCATATAAAAATGATACAAATCGAATAGTTAAATTTACATTTAATAGTGATGGAAGTGTAACGGGATCATATTTTCATGTAGCTTTTTATCTTGCTTGTATGTCATTTTTAAAAAAAAAAGGATGCATTTTGTTATTTATTTTTTTTAGATTGCACTTGCGCATATCCTGAATTTATTGTGACTTGTGATGGTAAAAGTCAAGATTATTATATCACGAATGCAACTCTTACAAGTGGAGAATATTGCAGTAATATGAAATGTAATTTTACTGTAAGTTTTTTTTTCAAAAAAAAAACTAAGAAAAAATAAAAAATGATTAAAGAACTTTTTTTCATATTCGAACATGAAACATGTTTTTCAAAAACTTAATTTTTACTTTCTTACTCTGAAATATTTTTTTGTTCAAACTAAAGTAATGAATGTTTTTTACAAAATTAAATCAAAAAATTTTGAATGCTGAAAAAAAATTAATAAAATTTCCCTCGAAAACCGACCAAATATTATTTGTTGATGCTAATAAATTTTTAAAAATTTTCTTAAAAATATAGCATAATTTTTTTTTGTTGTATAAATCGATATGAAATCCATTTTTATTTTTTTAAAGATTAAATTCGATTCGGCTGCTGCTTGTAATTATTCGATGATATTTGTTGATGTTAATTTATGGTATAATAGCACAATATTTCTTGATACCTTTAAAATATTTTCCAATAATCAAATGGTATTAGATATGAATCAAGGAGGTACACCACTTATTAAACAAGTAGCATTTTTACATGCAAATGCTGAAAATATTTTTGAAGCTATCACTTTTGATTCATTTGGTTTAAAACAAATTAAAATTACTGTTAAAGCATCGAATGGTATAAATTAAATTATTAAGAGTTTTTGATTAGAAAAAAAAATTTAAGGACCCCAAATTTTATCGAATATAATTCTTTCCGAAAATCTTCCATATTATGCGTTGGAAACTAATTCATTTATTGAAAATGAGATTTTCACGATAATGCTTTCAAAAAATTTGGTATGTTTTTTGTGTTTTTTAAAAACATTTACACCAAGATAAATACTGAAATTTTTTTTAAATATATATTTTGTTATAGACTTTTAAACAAAATATTTCCATGGAAGTTTTTTCAACTCGTACTCAATATAATTTTGATGGAATTGAATTATATAAAAATGAAAATTTATTTCAACCAATTACAAATAATCATTGGTAATAAGAATTTTATTATTTAATTAATTATAAAAATATTTTATAGCCCAAATTAATTTAAATACATAATAGGTTTTTAGTTTTGAAGATGGAAAATATGAAAGTGATATATGTAAACTCGATGATCATCAAGTTACAGTTTATATAATAAAAAATCGACCCTTTTTATTATTGTTTCAGTTACCGAAAGGTAAGTAAGATTTTAATGTTTTAATACAAATTTGGTTATTAAAAATTCTGAAAATTAAATATTAAAAAAATATATATAATTTCTTTTAGAACTTAGAAAAGGCTGTATTTTTGATACCAATGTTTATCATCTTACCCCTAATTATGGTGATGGAACACCTGGGGTTCAAAGCTTTTCAGCTATTTCCACTGAATTTGATTATTGCAATGTATTTATTATTCAAGAAATAGGAAATCCCTTAACTCGTGATGATGACAATACTTATGCTGGAGCATTTGCATCAAGCATATCCGGGCTTTGGACAACTTCATCAAAAGAAAATGTTAAAGTTTATCAAGGAACAAAGGAAAAAAGATTTTTTATGGAATTTAAGTATGTGAAAAAAAAAATTTCCACAAATTCAAAAATAATATAGAATATTTTTTGTATAAATAAACCTTTTTTTAGTTCCTCCACAGCTTCGCAATGGAAAAATATAGTTTTATTTTCAAATTTTTATATTTTTGTTTTACCACCAAATTCAAGTTTAATCATTTATTCATGCTATTTAAATTATTTTGGTTTTCAATATTCAGGGTAAAAAGATTTTGTATAAAAATTTTTCAAATCTTTTTGAAGTCTTTTTTCAAGCTGAAAAAAGGAGTCCGGACTCCGGAACAAAAATTTGAAGAAATTTTCATTTTTTCTTTTTTTACAAAATTTCAAAAAATTTCGAAATTCAAAAAAAAACATATTTGAAAGAAAAAATACTCTGGGAACCATAAAAAATGAGAAGTTTTTTTACAGATGTCCTTATATGCCTATAAACAATATTGGCAGAGATATCCAATTATTGGATCCGCCATATTCCTCAATAATTTCTACGCCATTTAATGGTGAAGATAAATTTAGTTTGGTTGGAGCTTGGAAGAATCGATTACCGTTTGCTAGAATGGAAATTGATGAAAATCAAATCGTTGATTTTATTGTTACTCAATATAATATTTCAAAAAATTATAAATTTTCATTTTTTATTAATAAAATTTTTCAAAAGTAAGCAACTTTTTTAAAGAAAATTAATTTTATATTTTTGCAAGATTAAATTTTTAGCTTTTCTATGATTGGCGACACTCTATCAGTTACAAATGCAACTGTAAGAATGTATTTTGCAAATACCACGGATCTTGAAAATATACCGACAAATGATTATTCAGGCGTCACTTTACAATATACTGTAAAAGATGCGAACATAACTGTCATATGGAGACTCCTTCAGCCCTTCAATCTCATCTTCTCCATTCAAACTCAATCTTCCCCTGAACTTATGGTCTTATATGCTTAATGCCAAAACTCTTTCCTGCTTTTTTCAATTTCCTTATTTACTTACTTCTCTGCTGTTACACATCAATTTTGGTACTCAATCAAAAACTCAAATTGGAATTCAATTAGAAATCAAATCAAGTCTCCTGTTTATCTCAACTCAAAGCTTTGGAATCTAATTTGATTATTAGATTATTGTTGTTGTTATTGTTGTTGAGTAATAATAAAAACTCTTATATAAACTTCTTGGTGTGTCTTCTTGCTGATCTTTGGGCTTCGGACTTATCTGTAAGTTTAATTGATCTTTGTATTTGTAATTTGTGCTAATTGTGATTGTTGAACCCATATAAGAAAACTTATGTGTTCCTCAAATAAAGCTTTTGCTTCCTCTTCCCCATCCACCGTCGCCCACATACGACATGGAGGGCCCACTGGCTCTAGTGGTATTTATACTGCCGGAGGAATTTTGACTGTTGGGGATGGTGAAAATGTTGTTGCAAGTCCCACAGTGGAGGAACATCAACAAATTGGGGATAATGATGCAGAAGCTACTGCAAGTCTTACAGATGTTGCTAATAAAGCAATACAAATGCAAGTTGATAGTTTTATCGAAGGTTGTAAAGAAGGTCTTGATAAACTTTCTGTTCATGTGGTGAAAGCAAACGAAGCTTTAGCTGCTATGAAACAAAAAGTGTTACATGGGGTACCTGATGAGGTTATGCAAGTTGTGGAACAATTTCTTGTTCAGGATCTTTGAAAAAGTTGCTTGCTAAGAGGATAAACGTTAGCACAGAATGGACAAAAGCTCTTCCTTATGCTCTATTTGCTTATAATACTTCACCACATGAAGCAACTAAAGAAGTTCCTCACTTTTTAATGAATGGGTTTGACGCTAAAATTCCAAGCGATATTGATAAAGTCGATGCACCAACAAAGAATATGGTTGACATCGATGATTATAAGCAAGAGTTTCTTGAAAATCTTTGGGCATGTCAGCAAGTAGTTCGTGAAAATTTGGAACGTTATCGGGAACAACTCGAAGATAGTTACAACAAGCGTAATCATGCTAAAGTTCCAAAGATAAAGATTGGCGATTTAGTTTATGTAAAACTTCCGAATGAAAGGGTTAAAAATGATTTGAAGAAAATGGCGTGTAAGCTCGAAGGTCCTGCTAGAGTTTTACAAATTGGGAACACTCATGCATTCATTAAGTACTTGTTTAAAAAGGGACAAAAACAGATCCATTTCTCACAGCTCGTTAAGTGGCCTGGAAATGACGATGAAGCTAAAAAGCTCGATGGAATTACTTCGCGAAGAACTCGTGCTATTAATCTGCTTGGTTTCAGGGATTCAATAAATATCCTCGGTTCGCCTCTAAGCAAACGTTTTGAATGCAAGGAATGCGAAGAAAAGCTCAAAGTAAGCTTAATTCTGCCTTTGTCAAAGTTTGGTGATGTTATTGCAACGAACATGAAAGAACTACTGGAAAAAGTTATGGTCGCAGCTGATATAACACTCTCTGAAGAACAGAAAAAGAATTATCTCATCGATGGTCAAGGATATTCTGTAGTGGAACACGCTTTCAACACTCCTGGAATGGATATCGTGGAAGCATTATGGAAAGCAATCTTCAAATGTTGTTCTCATCGACGTGATGCTCTGAAATCTTTGGTTGGAAAAGAAATTGTGAACGTGGAATATGGTGAAGAAATCCTAAGAAAATGTCTCTCGTATGAATTGGGAACTCGTTGGTGTAAATCAACATCTGAAGGAAGTGAATTAATTGTTATTGGGAATGAAAATGCTCGAAATTTGGCCTCATCACAGAATGCTGCTTATGTAAAAATCAAAAATGGTACTGATATCTGTTTAGCCTTGAATCTCATTGTTGGCGCTAGCTACAAGATCGCTGTTGTATGGTTTAATCAAGAAACTCTCTATGGTAACGTCAATGTGAAAGAAGCTTTAGAATCATGGTGCAATGCAATTGAAACTTTCAAGAAGCTCAACAATGTCAAAGTTATTGTTTTACCAGTGTTTAGAATGATTGGTCATGCTTTGAAGAATCAAGATCTCTTCGAATGGTTTATGTTGAAAGCTGCAACAGCTCCAAAGGAATACGTTGGCTTTCAACTGATCGATCAATCTCATCTGTTCCATATTTTGAAATGCACACCTCAAAGTGAAGATATTTCTATGGTAAACTCTGAAGGCAGGATAAATCAATATGGTCTCAAAGAACTGAACACCTATTTGCTAAAGCTCGATATCGAATGGAAAGAACCGGTTGTAAAGAAACGAAAAAGTGGTGATATGGAATCAACAAGTAAACCTATGATCGAAGAAGTGTTCGCTGAATCTCATGATAATGGTAATACAAAAAGGTTAATTTCTCAAACTCAAAGAAATCATGGTAATACTGTTCGTGGAACTGCTCGTGGTCGAAACACTGGATGGTATTCAAATGTTCGAAGTGGATATAGCCGTGCTGATTTTGGTCGACGAGGACGCCGACTATGAGAGGGAGGGGGAATGTCATATGGAGACTCCTTCAGCCCTTCAATCTCATCTTCTCCATTCAAACTCAATCTTCCCCTGAACTTATGGTCTTATATGCTTAATGCCAAAACTCTTTCCTGCTTTTTTCAATTTCCTTATTTACTTACTTCTCTGCTGTTACACATCAATTTTGGTACTCAATCAAAAACTCAAATTGGAATTCAATTAGAAATCAAATCAAGTCTCCTGTTTATCTCAACTCAAAGCTTTGGAATCTAATTTGATTATTAGATTATTGTTGTTGTTATTGTTGTTGAGTAATAATAAAAACTCTTATATAAACTTCTTGGTGTGTCTTCTTGCTGATCTTTGGGCTTCGGACTTATCTGTAAGTTTAATTGATCTTTGTATTTGTAATTTGTGCTAATTGTGATTGTTGAACCCATATAAGAAAACTTATGTGTTCCTCAAATAAAGCTTTTGCTTCCTCTTCCCCATCCACCGTCGCCCACATACGACATAACAAATTTTATTTTATTAAACTAAAAAAAATTCCAAAAAAATGAAACTAATATAAAAAAGAAATCTTATAATTTTTTGTTACTTTAAAAAAATAATTTATAAACTTTAAAAAATTGTTCGTGTTTGTTTTATTTTTGTTATTTATTAAAGCAAGCCTTACCATAATTTTATCAAAAATGAAGTCATTTTCATCATCAAGTGGAACTTTTTCTATTAAAATTTTATCGAAAAAATCATTATTGTTTTCAATTTGAAGTTCTGCGCTATCAAAGTCACAAGGAACGTCGGTATCAAAAGTTAATAGAATTATTTTTGGTAATAGCTTGCATTATCAAAACGCTTTCCATTTCATTAAAATTAAAAAAAAAGCATTAAAATAATTTAATTTTATGTTAAATTATTTTAACAGTTTGCAAAAAACAAAAAAATATATAAAATTTTCAAACAAATAATAAATTTAAAAAAATGAGAAAGCAATTCCACGATTATTTTTTATTGAAACGTTGCTAATATTTTTTTAGCGATAAACAAACTACAAAGGCGCGTTGAACCTATAAATTGTTTTTGTAGTTTGCTTTTCGACTGCTTTTGTTTTTTTCTTCCATCTTTTTTCACTTTTAAACGAGGCAGCAGCGAGCGAGCTTTGTCGTCGAAGCTTTTTTCTTTAGTAAAAAAAATAAAAAAATAAAAGAAATTTTTTAAAAATCAAACGCTAAAACACTTTTTATTTTTGAATATTTAAGTTTTTTCTTTTGTTATAATATTTTTTGTGACAAGAGTATTTCAAACATTTTTGCATGTTCATGCTTATTATAATATCGGTGTAAAATAAATTATAAACCAAGTTTTTAAAATAAAATCTTTTTGGTGGCAAACATTTAATAATTATATGTTACTGCTATGAATATGCACTGTCATTATTCTTCATAAAACAAAGAAAATGCAAAAAAAATCTTCAGAAAGTTGAATCGAATTATGTTTTAATACTCATAAAAATGTTTTTTTTTTGAAAAGCAAGGGGAAAATAATCGACTGATTTTAAAGTGAAAAGCGCTTGTTTTTTTCTTCTTCAAAAAAACCTTTTTGTGACAATATGAAAGGCAGAAAATAAAGGTGATTGTGTAAACAGCGGCGTGTAAGCTACATTTCTTTCGCTCGTTTTAAAAGGGAAGTGGTTCTCTTTTCTATCAATGTCACCGCCGTCGTCGTCGTTATCAAAGATGAATGGTAAAAAAAAGCAAAGCCGCCTTTAAAAAATTTTAATGCATAAAAAAGGTTTTTTGCTTTTACTTTTTTCTTTTTGAATATTTTACTTTTTTTAAACTTTTTTTTTGAGTTTTTGTTGAATCATAATTTTATTAAAATAAAATCTTTTACTAAAGATTTGATAACTTTCAAAAGGAAAGAAATCAACAAAAACATGAACAAGAAAATGAAAAAATAGCCATGGCTTGCTTCTAAAATAATATTGTAATAAAAAACCTAGAAAAATCCGTAATTATGCTGCCAATGTCCGGTTGGCACATGCATTAATTTATTGAAAATTAGGAACACCACTTTATCAATTACATATGAAATTTTAAACCTTTGTTTCTTCTGTTTAATTCTATGCTGACTTTTAAGTTTGTAAATAAAGAATTATAAATTAAACAAACTAATAATTAAAGGTGATGGAGGTTGTTTTGTGGATACTGTCATTTTTTTCTTTCACTTTTTTTAATACAACTCCTTTTTTGATTGTAAAAGGAAAATTTATTATAGGTTGCGTCATTTTAAACCACCAAAAAAAATTTTTATTTGAGAATCAGGCGCCTCCTTTTTTTTACGGCGACGTGAGATGGCTGCTTTTGTCGTTCCATGATTTTTTAAGAAGTGTCTTTAGTTAATTGAAAAAGAGCAGTGTGGGCTTCTTATTTTTTTAAGAACGAAAATTTTTATATTTTACTTTTGAATATTTTAATTTAGCTTTTTAATTCTTTTTTCCATAATAATTTCAATAATGAAAATAAAAAGAGCTAATAAAGGTTTGATTAATAAATTTTCTAATTTACAAAAAAAATAATACCCACAAAAATTTGTTAAAAATTATATTAATGAATGCTGTGATTGCCCAACGGGAGGGTGCATATGTTGCAAAAAAATTATAGAATTATTCGGGAACAATAAATGAAAAATACCTATTTAAATGAAAGTTAATCATCCATTTAATAAATTTTAAACATTTTTTTCAGCTTTAAAAAAAAGCAAAACACTTCAATCAAAAATTCTCTTTTCACAACAAAAAAAAGTTATATCAACGACACCAATTGTTTTTCGCTCTCACGTCTTTTTTTTATTTATGAAAAAGGTGGCTTTTTTAAAAGGGAGGCTCTTCTCAACATAACCGTCGTCGTTGTTGTTATCAAAGACGTAAAAAAAGAAAAGCACCTTTAAAAAAAATTGATGCATAAAAAATATTTTCGCTTTTTATTTATTGCTTTTTGAATATTTTAGTTTTTTTAAACCGTCGATCGGCTAATCGATTCTTTGCATAATATGCAAGGAAGAATCAAGAGCATTGAAGATAAAGAAAAAGCTCGAGAAACTAAAAATTCGAAACTGATCGAAACTACCAAAAACTATTGGAATCCAAAGAATTAAAAGAAAAGGTCGAAAAACAAAAGAAGAAACTCGATGAAGAAGACCGGAAACTTCACCTTCAAATAGAAAAAGAAAGAAAAACGGTAAAGGATACATACAATGAAACAGAAAAAAATTGGAAGATTGATATCATTTTGGATGATAAAGTTATCAAGGAAATCGACCAAGCTGTTGGGAATAAAAAGGGAAGAAGAAGTGATTCCCCAAGCCGGGTCCATCGCGAAAACGGCAACCATCGCCACCATTAAATTTACCTTCTATTGTCAACAAAAAGAAGAAAACTGGACAAGATGAAGAAGAAAAAGAGAAAAAACTATTGTAAACATCCATAATGATTTGCGATCCAGGAAAAAAAATTACACTTAAAATCTTCGATGATTTTTATCAAGAAAACAGATAGAAAGAAAATAATTAAAAAATACACCTTTTTAAAGGGAATTTTAAAACTAAAAATCTAAACATTATCTATTCTGTTTTTCGTAAGCGAATGGTTTGCACATATCTGTTTCTAACGATAATTACCGAATAAATAATTGGTAACAAGTTTTTTAAACATTCTTAAAAATGTTATGTATATTTACTCTGATTTTATTTTAAGAGAATGAAATAGAGTTTGAAAATAAGAAAGAGATTAATTTTATGAACATTCGAAATAAAATTTTTAAAAAAACTAATTAAAATATACAAAACAAATTAATTGAAAAATGAAATGCAAATGGGTTTTATTTATTCTCCTTTCATCATTTTTTTTTTCGCATTGTTGTTAAAAAAGTGGGCAATCAAACTACAATCAAATCAATACAAAAAAATTTTCTTTGCCTTCGTCGTTCGTTTATTTTTCCTTTTTTCTTGTGAACAAAACACACAAAAAAAGTTTCAAAATTAATCGATACATTCATTTTCCGTTTTTACTTTAGGAATATTTGAATTTTCTTTTTCTCTTTTTTTTTGTGATAAAAGAATAATTAACAATAAAAAAAACTCTAGAAAAATCAGAGAAGGATTCGCCGCTTCTCTAAATTAATAGTATAAATTTATAATTAATTATAAAACAGAAACACTCGATCTTACAATAGCTTACCATTTGAAAAAAATTATTATACAGCTTCTGAAAAATCTTTACATAATATCACAATGTCGATAATTAATGGAAACAAAAACAGATAAATCAACAAAAATAGTTTTAAAAGAAATTTTAATATGAAAGAATTGAACATGCAAAAGCTGTAAGAGTACACCTCCCGTTTCTTACTTCTTGTTTTTTGCATTTTGTGTTTCACCCGAAACCTTTTTTTATAACCTTGCAATAATAACAACTAATCATCCCACATCCCTCTCTCTTTTTTTCTCTCTCAAATAAAAAGCTTGCAAAAAGAAGGAAGTATTTAAAAGATTTAAAAAAATAAAAGAATCAAAAATCTTTTTAATGGATTGATGGTTCTTAAATTTGATTATTTTCTTTGATTTATTAAAAATCCGACAATCTATGGTTTCCCCTGCGTTCCTGAACCATAAAGATTTTTAAACTTCTTAAATTTATGAGCAAATAACTTTGTGGAAATGTAAAAATTGAAACAAAGCAAATTAAAAAATTGATCGATTAAAGAAATAAATAATTTTTTTCTTTAAAGATTTTTCTAAAAATGGAGTACACAAAAAAAATAGCTCCGAATTTTTCAAATTTTTTCCACCATTTTTTTATTGTACTGTATTTGAAAGCAAGTTTGAAGGAATTTTAATCATTTTTTTTTATATTCGATTTTTGCTATTTCAGCTGGAAAATCATTTATCGAAATTTTAATTTCATTTTAATTAAAGTTTTATTTCTTGTTGAAGATGGAATATTCCTTTTTGTTGACTGAGGAATATATGACGTTCAATGGATGACGACCATGTTTCACCTAAAGCAGGTTTCATTGTTTGTTCCCAACTGGGAAGATGGTTTGTGAAAACAATTGGAAAAGAATAATCATTTGAAATTTTAGTAAAAAGAGCTCGAATTGTGAACTGTTTTTGTTGTCCAATTTCATTATAAAACTCTTATAATTAAAAAAAAGCAAGGAATTATTACGAAAAATTAATTAATTCTAAATTATCTTTAAATTTTAACAACAAAAAAATGAAATAAAAAATGGATAAAATATTCAAACAAAATAATAAATTTAAAAAAAAAAGAGAGAGGAATTTCCCGATTATTTTTTATTGAAAATTTTCAAATATTTTTATAGTGATAAACAAACTACAAAATGCGTTGAACAAGAAAAGAGTTTTGTAGTTTGCTTTTCGGTTGCTTTTATTTTCTTTTATCCAAAAAATAAACAGAGGCATTAACGAGAATCAATAAATTTAACAAAACACAAAATAACTTTTATTTATTTATTTATTTCATTATTTAAGTTTCTTTTTTTTCTTTTTTTGTGACAAGAGTTTTTCAAACATTTTTACGTGTTCATGCTAATTACAGCAATATCGCAGAAAAATAAATCATAAACCTAGTTTTTTCAATTAAATATTTTTTTATGAGGTTGCGAAAATTGAATAATTATAATCCATACAATATGTACTGCTTCAATAGTCGGACCAAACTAAAAGTAAAAAGATACTCCAAAAAGACAGACACCTCGAATCAAATTTTAAGATTTTAGTTTTTAAACTTTTTTCCTTCTTTTTTGAGTTTAAATTCCTAGTTACTCACTCATTTGCTTTTTACTAAATTTTTTTGTTAACTAATTATCCTCTTTTATGCAAAAATAAATGTTGGTTGATGCAGATTTTTCTTTTATTGGTTTAATAGAAACATAAAAATATTTTTATTTTACTTTTTTTTTGATAAAAGATAGCATGCTCAATATTCATAAAAGGTCGAAAACTTTGTTGAATGTTGTAATTCAATCAACTAAAAAAATTTGTTTTTTTTGTTTAAAGAACAAAATTAGAAAAAGTGGCTAACAAAATAAATTTTTTGTAGTTTGTTTGTTCGTCGATCGTTGTTTTTCTTGTGATTTTATTTTGTTTTACTTTAAATTGCTTTTAATGTTTCAAATTATATTATTTTAGTTTTAAGGCAAATTAAATTTTTTGATGGTAAAGCATTAATTTTTTTCGATAATAATGACATTTTTTTAATTTTCTTTTTGAATATTTTATTATTTTATCCTTTATTTTTTAACAGATTTTTTGAGGCTTACATGCTTGTTTATAATAATATTCTCAGTGAACATAAAGAAAAATATGTTCGAATCTTTTCTTTTCCGACAGTTTTTATTTAAAAAAATAAATTTTATAATGATTATTTTAAACTTGCTTCATGAATATATACTTGGACTAAATGTAATGAGTTCACAGCTACATGAAGAAGAAAAATGCTAATCTTTCAAACAAAAATTTAATGTGGGAAAAAAGAAAGTTTACAAAGACAAAAGTCAAAAAACCCCATAGAAAATATAAACTTTTCAGTGACGTCGCAATTGTCAAACGAAGATCATAATTTTTTTTTTTGCATTGATGGGCGGGCGCTAATTAAACAAAAGTGAAAGGCTGTCTTCATTGTCGTTGGTAATAAAAAAAAGTAAAAAAAATGCACATTTTTCAAATAAAATGATGTATGAGAGAAGTGTTTTTTTAAATTATTTTTTGTATATTTTAATTTTGATTTTTTGTTTTTTACTTAATTTTCGAGTTTAATATGGAAAGAAAATTTGTTGGAAATACATAAACAAAAATAAAAGTTGATAAATTTACAAGCAAGAAATTTTGTAATCGACAACAAGAATAAAAAATGATGATCTAAAAAAAATTTTTGGTTCCCCAACCACCCCCACGGGAAAGCGATGCTGTGACATTAAAGAATTAATAAAGGTTTTAATTAATATCAATTAAAAAGCAATTTTAAAGTAGAAAATTAAAAATTATTATTACCCTATTGATTTTTTAGTTTCTGTTGAAATGAGTGAGAGTAGTAGCAATGATGCTTTAACCAAATCCAACTTTTAGAAGTTCATAAATTTAGAATTAAAAAAAGCCAAATATTTACACTAAAAAATTGCAATTTGTTAACCTAAAAGAATAAAAGTTAATATCATCGACACCCTAATTTTTCGTTAATTTTGTTGTTTTTCTTTCTCTTTTTTCTTTTTGCTTACGTGGAAAGTAGGTGGCTGTTGTCAAAGGGAGGCAAGTCGTCGCTTTTATCAAAGATGAAAAAAAGCAAAGCACCTTTAAAAAAAATGATGCATAAAAAACCTTTTCACTTTTATTTTTTGCTTTTTGAATATTTTACTTTTATTAAAAAAAAATTTTTAAATTTTTGTTGCATTTAAATTTTATTAAAATAAAAGCACATTTCGTGACTTGAAAAATTCCAAGGGAAAAAATTATATATAAAAGTCTGAAATAAAACAAATATGTCGAAGATTGAAATAAAAAAGTAATCCTTTTATGTGCTGCAAGTGTCCGACAGGGTCGTGCAAAAAATAGAGAAAAATAGGAAACACCCCATTTATTACATATTAAATTTTAAAATTGTATTTCTGCTGCCAATAGTAGCCAAAATGGAAGATTGTGAAGAAAAAAAAATTTAGAAATGTTAATAAAAGGATTTTTTTTATTTTTTAAAAGCAAAGAAAAACAAACAAAGATTTGTGAAAAAAAAAGTTTTTTTGGATTCTTTAAACTTTTGTAAAAAAGATTTTTTATGCTATAATTTATTTGTTTAATTTCAGATTTTATTATTTTTCGTTTCTTAAATTTACATTTTTGCAGATTTTTGAAACGCTTTAAACTCACGGGTTTAAAATTTATGGCTTTGATTGCTGTCTTCTAAAACTTTTTTGCGAGCTTTAAAAAACCCAAGAAAATTAAAGTTAATCAAACACCCAAAATATATTTTTTTTATTGGAGACGCAACCATCCTTTTTTTAACAACGATGTGTGATGGCTTGTTTTTGTCCTTGACAGAGAGCAAGACTCTTCTCAACATCACCGCCGTCATCGTTATCAAAGATGTAAAATAAAGCAAAGCTCTCTTTAAAAAAAAATTGATGCATAAAAAAGATTTTCGCTTTTTATTTATTGCTTTTTAAATATTTTATTTTTTTTTTGATTTTTTGTTGAATTTCATAATTTTATTAAAATAAAATCTTTTTCTGAATCATCGCCCTCATCAAACGAACTTGATCATGCCGCTGGTGATGGACATTCTTCGAATGTTGATAAAGGTGTTACTGGGGCATTTCGTGATCTTCGTAATCCATCCCTTGGTGAAGAATTGGTATTGGTTTCCTCTACCATTACTGGCACAGTAGCTCAATTTTTCAATGAAAAACCTTGAAGTAGTTCTTATTACTTTTCACCTAGTTACTTTTATTTAATTTTATTAACCTATTTTACATTTTCTCAACATTTGCTTGAATAACATTTTTACAGTAATAAAGGTAAATAAATTTAATAGCAACTTAAAGTGAGAAAGCTTAAAACGAGAAACAATTGATTTATTCTTGATCTTCTGATGTATCCCTGGTGTTTTCTTCCAATCATTTTCTTCGGCGCCATTTTTGGACTAGCTCATTTGGCGTAGTTTTAGCTGCTTTTGGATCTTTTAGGAGGTATTTATTCACTTTCGTGAAGAATACTTTGGTTTTGTTGAAACCTGGTTTTTTGGCTTCAACCGTATTCTTCTTTTTGCAAGAGCTGAAAATAAAAAGTTATTATAAAAGAAAATTAAAAAAAATTATTTTTGAATTTTCAAAATTTTTTTCAAAAAAAGCAGCGAAAATTTGTTTTTGCTTGCGGCAATCATACTTCAACTTTTGTACATTGACTTTATGCACGTGAATCTAAATGTGTGTGGTTTCTCACCCAACTTTCAACTTTCTTTTTTTAGTTAAACGCTGCGTTTTAATAATGTTTTAAAAAATAAAGGGAAAGCGCGTTGAAAAGAAAAAAATCGATACTATTTTTTACTATTTAATTTTTTCTATTTTTGAATATTTTAACAATTTATGATTTGTTTTTAGATATAAAAATTAAGTTGGAATAAATATAAATTGTTTCGACTTTTAAAATTATTATGAATTTTTGCTTTTTTATTTCGAAGCTATTAGGTTGATTGAAATATGAAATTGCCGGTAAATTCATGCATCAAATATTAATTGCAACCCGGAAAAAACTAAAATAAGGGCACAATTCATACAATTAAAGAATTCACAATTATTGAAAGAGATTATTTTTATAATATTTTCATAAAAAACTATAATAATTAAAAAATAAAATTATAGATTCAATACAAATGTAAAAAAATTGAATACTTTTAACTAATTTTCTATTTTTTTTTTTTATTTTTAGATGGCTCACAAAAGTTTTGAAGCTTAATAAAACAATGACAATGAAAAGTTTGCTTTTCCTGGTTTTGGAAATGAAAATTATTTCGTTTAATCTTTTAAATTAAACAAAAAATATGTATTAAAATTTCCAAAAGCTTTTGTCTCAATTTTTCTTCCGGTTCAAATATATTACAATTTAAAAAAGATGGAAAATTTGAAAATTCCTATTAATCCATTTTTAGAAAAACCTTTATAGCAAAAAATTATTTATTTTATTAATCGATCAATTTTCTTAATTTGCTTTGATTCAATTTTTACATTTCCACAAAGTTATTTATTCACAAATCCCAATTGTTTATAAATGAATAACTTTCACCAACTCAATATAAAACAATCGAATCTTCAGTGTTTATCAAGCTGCTGATATTGCTTTTTGAATATTTTAGTTTTTTTAAACTTTTTTTGAGTTTTTTTTTGTTGAATCTCATAATTCTATTAAAATAAAATTTTGTATTAAAGATTTGAAAACTTTCAAAATGAAAGAAATTACAAAAACATGAACCATGAAATAAAAAAATAGCGATGGTTTCCATAATGCAATTTTTATGAACATAAAAAAATCCATTAATATGCTGCCAATGTCCGTAGGCACCTGCAATAATTTGTTGAAAATTAGAATTACTTTTTTTTGTAAGAGTGTGTTGTTTATATCGATTAAAAAGGTGTGTTTCTTGCATCGACGTTATCAAGAAAAAAAGATAAAAAATAAAGAATCAAAAGACTTTTTTCTTTCAACAATAAAATAAATCAAAACATGAGTATCTTTTTTTATTTTAAGTTTTTTGAATATTTTGTTTTACTTTTTTGTTATTATTTTTGACTGAAATTTCAAATGTTGCTATAAAATTAGCTTGTCGGAAACATAAAATTTTAAAAAAAGGCGGGCATTTTGTGGCAGACTTTCAAAATAATTTAAAGAATTAATTAAAGGATAACCCATGTTGTATAGGTCCAGTAGCCATTATTATAAAACAAAAATCGTTTAATACAAAAATTGGATACGGATATGTCTCACAAAAAGCAAGAAGGAAGAAGTTGAAGAAAAAAATATTTTGACTTCGTTTTTTTAAATCATGCAAGTAAAAAAGGATAGATAAAGCATAAAAACTAAAAGTCGAAGTTTAAAAACGTTGCTTAAATCCAATTAATCCAATGGTATTATAATTATTTTCCAAAACGTTTTCTTTTAAAAAATAAACATAAACACGATACGTAGTTTCGGCATCTTTTGTTACAGGACAAAGCTCATATTCAGTAAGTTTCATGAATCTTTTATTTGTAAGGCCATTTACTTTCTGTTGGAAAAAGTCAGTGATGGAATTTTTTTACTACATTTTACGTCATATTCGATTAAAAAGTCATTTAAAAATCGGTTCTTTCGAGATGTTTTAAATGAATTTATTTTATATATAGTTTTATAAATAAAGTTACATGTTACTAAAAAAAGAAAAAAAAATAGTTAAAATATTCAAATTAGAAAGCTAAGTAAAGAAAAAAAGCATTCAATGCTCATATTTTTTGTTAGCAAAAAATAACTTATCGCGTTTGAAAGTAGAGCAAATTACAACTTTTTTTAAAGAATGAAAAAACATTTTTTGTAGTTTGTTTGTTGTCGCCTGCTTTTATTTTCATGTTTTTTCTCTTTTACTTTTGAAAAACAATCGAAAAGGTTTTTTTTAAAACTTATTTAAAAATTCGGTAAAAGTTTTTGTTATTTTGAATATTTAAATTAATTTATTTCTATTTTATTCTTCTTTTGTTTTCAAAAACGATGTTAAAGGACAAACAAAAGCTTTATTTTAGTGTAAGATTTTAGCTTTTTTAAAGACAAAAAGCAATAAATTTGTTATCAAAGCAACAAAAAATACGAAATAGGTGATGAAAGTCCAATAATTTAATTGAAAAAATATTTGAAAATACAAGTCCAATGGTGACAATATATGATAAAAACTGATAGTCTCTATTAAACACATAATTCTGCTGGACTGTTTTGAAACTAGTATGAAAATATAAATGTTGGCTACCGATTGTTTAATTTTTTTTTATTTTCTAGATTTGATACTGCATTTTAAACATTTTCAGTCTTTGGAATTTGTCGTCGAATATCTTAACTACGGCTTAAAAACATAAAAAAAAGTTTTGATTTATTTATGTAGACGGACGCTATTTGAGGTTCCATTCTCGTATTCTGCCGAATTTTTTTTGGCAAAATTTGATTTCATTTTTTGCTTTTGTTATTAATAATTTTAATGCTAGCTATTGGTTAACTTCTTTTACTTTTTTAAATTCGTTGATAAGGGTTTTGTTTGCTGCTTCATGAAGTTCATTCATATTGGTGGGAACAAGAGCCGCCATTTTCAGTTGATCGTGGTTTTTCTGCTGAAATTTGCAGCTTGAAAAACTTGGAACTTCAATAAAATAAAAATATTATAAAGTTAAAATATTCAAATTTTAGTTAAAGCAAAAAAGAAAAGTTGTGTTCAATCAACAAATTTTTCTTTCATCCAACTTTTCGGAAAAAAATTAGAAGAGCTTAGCAAACTACGAATTGCTTTTAAGATCAACAAAAAAAAGTTGTAGTTTGCTTTTAATAAACTTTCACACTCAAAAATGAATTTTATTTCAAAAAAAAAATCAAAAGTTGCGACGCTTCAAAAAAATTTTTTTGAATGTTTTTTTAATCAAAATTTTAAATTTAAATTTTTTAATTTATTGTCTGTTGCCACAGTTATTTCTGCGTCTCCAAGAGGACAAAATTCAGTTCGTGCCAGTTTGAAATTGAGATGAACTTGATCCAATATGAAGCTTCAACCTTTTTTTATACCAATTCGATGATGCCTGAATTTTTTAAGAATAGCATCATAAGTAGGAAATTTATGGTGGAGTTGCATTTTAAAACGACCGGATTCAGGAGCAGTGTTGTCGAATATCGAATAATCGAATCGAATATTCGAATTCGATTTTCGAATATTTTCGAATAAATTTTATTAATTCTTTGTTTTAAGAGCCGAAATAGTTTTAAATGTTCTCAAATGCTCTAAAAAGGGCTTAAAAAGCATTTTATAGCTTAATTTAAATGTATTAGTGCCAATTATAAAATTTAAAAATTTCGAATATTCGATTCGAAATTCGAATATTTCGAATATTCGAACCCGAAATTCGAAGGTTTCGAATTTCGAATATTCGATTCGATTCGATTATTCGAAAATATCCGAATCGAATCGAATATTCGAATTCGATATTCGAAGGTTTTCGAATATTCGACAACACTGTTCAGGAGTAAAGAAAGTGACACGATTGGCCTTCGATTGAATATTCGAGGTTTTACAATCGCAGATTTTTTTTCGTAAGCTTTCATTGAAACTATTTCACAAACACTACATGCAAAAAATATATCAGTTTATCAATAATAAATATTCTTTTTTTATATATATATTATGGGGAGCTTTATAAAGAATTATACAGGTTGTCCCAAGAAATAGTTCCACTTTGATTTTGCTCCCATATTTTTTTTAATTAGATTTCTAAAACTGCCTCTTTATTAAATTCTTGTGGTGATTTTGTAATTCGAATTTAGAAAAAATAAAATTTTAGTTTTTAAAATGTTTATTTTTTTAAAAACTTTACCTCAAAAATGTCTGATCGTTGAGCAAGTTTTCCCTAAAAAAGTAAGTGTAATCATGAAATAAATGTGGTTCGCCATTTTCACGTGACCACCTGGAATAATTTCAAATCTAAATATTAAATTTTAAAGTTTTTTTTATTCATCATAAATAAATCCTCTAATGTCCATCCGCAAACTATTTATTTTTTTGTATACTTAATTAATATGTTACCAAAAGAAACAATGAAAAAATTATTAAAATATTCAAATTCTAGACATAAGTATAAAAAAAAAATAATCGAAATAATGCACGCATTTATTTGTTGTTTCAATAAATTTTTGGATTTTGAAAGCAGTGTCCAAACTACAGCTTTATTTTAGAGTGAATGAAAAAACATTTTTTTATAGTTTGTTTGTCGTCGCCGGCTTTTGCTTATTTCTTTTTCTCTTTTTTTACTTTTGAAAAACAATGAAAAGCTTTTTTTAAAACACATTTAAAAAATTGCTAAAAGTTTTTGTTTGTTTTGAATATTTAAATTTATTTATTTCTATTTTTTTAATACTATTTAAATATAAAGAATGAAAAATGAATTGTAAGTTGCTTCAACGATTTGAAATATTAAAAATATATGAAATATTTACCAATGGTAAAGAAGGTGAATGGCTAAAACTTTTCACAAAAGTAAATACATTAATTAACCTAAATTGAACATCATTAATGGTGACGTTTAAATTTAACTAACCATAGAAATCCAAGATTACAACAACAAGTAAAAGAATTAATTAATTGCGAGCTGTGCATTTTTTGAAAAATTCAGAAAAATGTTAAAATTGAACATCCATGAAATTTATATGATATGGAAGAGCAGCAGCGAGCAGGTGTTAAAAATTAATTTTTCGTATATCCAAAAAAGATGAGAATATGAAAAATCAAAATTGATTCTAATAGAATGAAAATTAATAATGGTGTATCGTGTTCGGGGCTCGATTATGAAACTTGCTGTAATAAACCTATTTCGTTGAGTATTCTATGGTATTATGTTGGAAAAGATTTTATAAGGCATTAATAAATAAATGGCTCTTTCTTGATTGTCATAATGTTATCTCATTATTTATTTTTCTTCGTCAATTTTTTAAGCCCATTTGCTTTCATCCTGCTGTTAATAAAAATTTTGACGACGACAAAAATTAGACAAAAATGAATAAAATATTCAAATTACTTATTTAGCAACAAAAAAAAACAGTGCAAAACGTTTTTTTACCTTCAAATATTTATAAAATTAAAAATAAAGCAAACTATAGCCAACCCAAATAAGAAAAAATTTATCAATTAAAGAGTGAAGCACTGACTGTTATCATCAATGCAGTCGTTATCGAAAAAATAGAAGTAAAAATTGAAAAAATATCTTTGTTTAAAAAGATTTTCTCATTTGAATATTATGTCTTTTTTCTTTTCTTTTTTCGTTTCGTTTAATTTTGTTAAATAAAAATGGAGCGAGTAAAACAATTTTTTTTCATTTATCCAAATTTGTAGTTTAATGTTTTTAGCGTCATCAGCAAGCTAACTTTTGTATCATGATTAGCTTATTTTTTGTTTATCTTTTTTTAATGACCAACGAAGATAGCTATAAAAGCGAGTTTCTTTGCTTTTAAATTTACCAAAAGAAGAGAGAGGAAAAAGTTATCAACAAAAAAAGAGAGCAATATTTTTTCTTTCATTCAAAAAAACTTAAAGTTGTTTCTTTCTTTCAACTGTTTTGAAGGAGTAGTCTTTAAAAAATTTAGGAATGGCAGGTGGCGTCAATGACGGTGTTGTTTGTTATCAAAGATGAAAAAAAAGTTGAGAAAAAAGCAAAGCACATTTTTTGTTTGAAGTAATAAAATTAAAAAAACTTGTTTTTCTTTCTCTTTTCCTCATTGATTTTGCTGATTTTGAATATTTAAATTTTATTTTTTAGTTAATTTCGTAACGTCCAATAGAAAATGAAATCATAATAATATTATGATTAAAAAGAACAAAAAAGTTTAGTTTTTTAATATAATAAAAATATCTTTATAAAACAAAGTTAAATGTATATATGCTGCCAATGCCCAATGGGCAGTTGCAAAAATTTTAAGTCTTTATCGTCGGGTTCGGTTGTGATCCATAAACAGCAATAAAATAAAATAAAAATTGGCATTAATTGCTGCAACAACACTTGCATAAAAAAAGAATAAAGGAAAAAAATATTTTTTACTGGGAGAAAAACTTTAAACACAAAAAAAGTGTCACAAAAAACATCAAAAACAATTTATGGCCTTCCTCACACTTAAAAACGATGGGGTTTTATTTTTCTTTTTTCTTTTTTTGTGAAAGAATGTGTATCAACTAAAAAAGTGCGTTACCCGACTCGTTGCTGCTGCAGTCAAAAAGAAAAACGAAAAACTAAAAAATCAATGCATCACTTTTTTTTGCTTCAAAAAGATTGATACATGATAACACATTTTTTCTTTTTTTTGAATATTTCAATTTCCGTTTTTTGTTTATTACTTTAATAATATTTATTAGTTTGAAATAAAGCTAACAAAATTTAACAGTAAATATTTATGATTTACTTTCAAAAATGAATTTAAAGAAAATTATTTAATTAAAAAAAATATTACTTATTGTAATAGCTGTCCCAACGGGGGGTGCATATGTTGCGAAGTAAAAATAAATTATTGACCAATTGTGCGAACCCAATTATCAAAAAATAAAAAATAAGAAGAATGAGTCATGGCTTTTTACATTCATAACAAAAAAGAGAAGAAGTTTTAAAGTAAAGTTTTTAAGAAAAATGACAGACAAATATTTTGGAAGAAAGAAAAAAAGAAGATTTTTACTTTGTCTTTTTTGAAACTTGAAATTTGTTTGAAGGAAATTATTTTTAAATTTTATGGAAAAAACCAAGAGATAAAAAAGAAATTTTACCGAAATCATTTTTTTATAGATAGAGATGCAAGCGGTAATATGTCATCTCTAATTTTATGTTGCTATTGCAAGTTTATCTTTTATGCATGTGAAAATATGGATTTAGCTGGTTTACAGCAACTACAATTGGGGCAATGCTTTTGTAAAATAAATGATTCACTGGGAGAATTTAGTGAGAACGAGCGGTGGATCAAAGCAGCTTTAAAAAAATATGATAAAATAACAAAAAATAATATTTATGCGGCTAAAAACCATCTGATGCGGATAGATCGGAAAAAGAAATAAACAAGCTACAGAACCAAAATAAAAGAACGCGCAACTTCCATGATTCATAATGAGAAGTCGCGACAATCTTAGAATAAAATTAACAAAAGAAAAAATAATTAAAATATTCAAATTATGTCTAAAATATCGCAAAAGAAAATGACACATTCAATAAATGCATCTTCTTTTTTTCAATGAAATTCAAAGCCGAGCAAACTACAGCTTAAACAAATCAAAAAAAATGTAGTTTCTTTTCTTTTGCAGTGTTTATTTTTCTTTTTTTCTTTTTGTCAAAAATCGATCGAATTATTAAATCGGTGCTGTTTATCGATCAAAAAAGCGGCGTAACTTTTTAATTAATTTATTTCTTCTTATTTTTTTTATTGTTTGAATATTTTTGTAATTCTTTTTTTGTGAAGTTTATAAGCTTTGAACTTTTTTTCCTAATAAATACAAACTTTTGGCTATTATACCTTTTAGGCGTCCGACATATCTTTTTAGGCGTCCGAAACAAAATAGGCGTCCGAGATTTTGAGAACTGATAAAAATGGTCAAAAATCAGCCTGAGACTAAGTCTTAGCCTAAGCCTAAGCCTAAGATACTGAGCCTAACATACTTCCGCCCTTCGGGCGGAAGTATGGGAACCTAAGCCTAAGCTTAAAGCTACATCATAATAGAGTTAAAAAATCTCGGACGCCTATTTTGTTTCGGACGCCTAAAAAGATATGACGGACGCCTAATAGGTATTAGTGCCCATTGCGTTGTTTGTTGCTTTTTTTGAAAAATTGTCAATAACACGCCTCAAAGAAAAATTGTGTGTCGTCCATTCGATCGACGTCTTGATTTTAAGTTGGGTGGTCGTGGTTGTTTTCTCTTTTTTCTTCTTATTGCTGGTCTTTTTTTTTAAATTAGATGCCTCTTATTTTCCAGCGATGTTAAAAGAAAAAAAGAAGGGTTTTTGTGCTTGTTTTGAATATTTTATCTTTAATTTCTTTTTATTTGTGTTTTATTGAGTTTTTAATTAAGATATTTAACTATTGAGGAGATAAACACCGATAAACTTAGAAAAGTAATAAAATAAAAATTGAAAAAATTTATAATAAATATTATACAATAAGGAACCAAATCTTTGTTGCGACTGTCCTATCGGAGCCTGCAAAAGTTTTTAAAGAAACCCCAATTGGTCATTGTTGTAACTGAAGCAATAAGAAAAAATCAAATTAATTTAAATTTATAATCGTTAGTTTTTAACATTTAAAATCTCTTGTGTTTTGCATAATTTATAGCTGAAATATCTTCTTTTAACTTTTTTCCACAAGTTCATATAATTATTTGATCTTTTTATTTTCTAGGGGTAAAAAAATTGAATAAACAAAAAAAAAGAAGTGTAAAACGAGTTTTAATTTTTTTTATCGAAAAACACCCCATTTCCCTGTCGCAACTCTATCTTTCATTCTTTTTTATTTTTTATTTTTAATGACTGTCAATTTAATCAATGCAAGCGGCCGCCTGCCGTTGTTAGCACAAACTAGAAAAAAACTTTATTTTTGGATAGAAAAAAGTTTTTACAATAGTTCTTTTCCTTTTTTTATTTTGAATATTTAATTTAAGTTTTTTTTTAAATTTATTTTTTTTTCTTTAAAAAAATGCAAGCAAATCCCTGCGAAAACATTCAGGATGGTCATTCAAAAATTGTAATATTCAGTTTGACGGGAAGTCTCTTCATTTAGCATTATGCTTCATTTGTTCTAATCTCAATGCAACTGAAAAAGAAATCTATGAATCTTTTTTCTCAAAAAATGCTGAAAAGCACCACAAGGCGTTAACTAAAGATTTATTATTACTTGGAGCTAGATTTTGAATTGTAAGCGTATTTCTATGTAATTCGGCTGTACCTGTTCAATTGGAAAAAAAATTATTGTTAGTAGAATAAACAAAAAAAACAAGTTTAGCACGTTTTTTTCTCGTCTTTTTACAATATGAGACGACACTGTTACATTTTTTACATGAGTGGAAGTAAATTAAAAACCGAGGCATGCGGCGGTCGTCGTCGCAGTTGTTGTCGAGAAAAAAAAGAAAAACAACAAATCATAAAACGTTTTTAAAAAAGGAGACAAAAGAAGAAGAAAAGTTAGTTTCTTTAATTATTTTTTTTTGCTTTTTGAATATTTGAATATTATTTTTTGTTTTAAATTTTAGCTTTCATATATATTTTTTTAATGAAAAATGAAAATAAAAATATTCTTTGCTTACAGCAAAATTAAGATTATTTTGTAACTTAAAAAAGAATTTTTTGAAGAAAAAAAACTTTCATACATCTTAAACAGTCGCGCAACGAGTGTTGTGATTGCCCAATTAATTTTAAACTGAGCTGAAGCTTTTTTGCTGGAATAATCATAAATAAAATTAAAAAATGTTTTTTTGATTATTGAGTTGTAAAATTTTTATAAATGAGTTTCTTTTATTTGCAAATAAAAAAATTTCACTTATTAATAATAAATTTTAGTCGATCATAAACATGGAATAAACAAACAAAAACATAAGTTAAAAAAAATTTTTTTACACTTCTTTTTTATCATTCTGAAAGCCCCTTGTTACAAACATAGCTTTCAATAGGCCTACTAATAACGAGTGTCAAAATAATTATACCTTTCAATTATTTAAATAGCCTGTTAAAAGCTTCGGACTGAAAGGTGTTTCAGTTTAGGAAACATTGAAGCTGGAATATATGGAATATAGGATTGAAATAAGTTTCAGAGTAAATTGGAATTAGTTAAATCGATGAGGCAATTTGTAAAATTTTTGAATTTATCCAATTTCTTACTTTTTATTTTCACCCAAAATTTTTATAAAGCTTGAGAGAAAAATTTTCTTGAAAAAGCTTTTTTGCATTTTCATCTGTTTACAAACAATTGAACCGAAAAAAAAAAGGATTTTAAAAAATTCAAAAAAACGAAGAAAAAAGTTTATAAAATAGAGGCAATCGAAGAGATGAGTTTTTTGTTGAAGAAAAGAAATAACTGCTCAAACTCAAATTAAGTGACTAACTTCTCTCCAAAATTTATGGAAGCGAGTAAACAACAAAAAAGTATATTTGTAAATTCGTTTTGAGATTTATTTTTTCCACCATTTTCTCAATCAAAAAAGCTTGGATTAAATAAACGTTTTTTAAATTCTATTGTTTTCGATTTTCTCTAAAATTGCTTAACAATTTCATCGCCAAATTTTAGTATCCAAAAAATGGTGAAAAACCTCTTTCAACTACCATTCTGTTTCTCATTGATGAATCGTCAATGATTTCTTTTTAAATATACTTTTAAATTTGTACGATACTTCAATTTTTTTGTTAGCATATTTTATTGAAAATGTTCTAATTTTAGACATAAGAATGTCATGATGGAGTAAACTGAACCTTCTAATACTATCTTTAACAAACTAAAAAAACCATAAGAGAGTATTTTAGTTTGGCCAAAATGCTGGGATTTCTTTATAATTTATTATAAACTTTCAATTAATTTTAAACTATTTTTTATAAAGTAAAAAAATAATAACAAAACTTAAAAATTCAAAAATAAAAAGTAAAATAGAAACCCAAGTAATGAAAAAAATTGTTCATAGTTATTCTTTCTTTTTTTTGTCCATTTTATTCCCAGTCGGTGAACATTAAAGCACACACTCACATATTTTCTTGAAAAGCTCCCTCCATCTCTTTCGAACTGCATATATGCATTTGGTAGTACACAGACAGAAGAGCCAAGCTGCGAAGAACATCATCCTCAATGGTCAGTGACAGAGGCAAAGTCATTGCTTTTTTTTCGTCGAGAATCGATCGCTTTTTAGTTGAATTTTTTTTTTTTGCATTTTCTTTTGAATATTATTTAATTATTTTTTTGTTGCTTTAATTACAATATTTTATCTGAGTTTAATTTACGGTGGTCTTTCATTTGTAAAATATATGTAAAATCTTTGACGTTCTTCTTACAACAATTTTTTTTTGAAAATGGAGTTCAAGATTCAATAAGCATTCATAAATCAAAAGATTCGAAAGAATTTTTTCCCATCACATTATTAATGTAATCAAGGCTGAGGACAAATATGCAAGAAATTAGATAAATAAATAAAAATTTATAAAATCCATTTCACGCCAATGTGACCTTAAATTTTTTTTCTTGGTCGTTAAAAGTTAACGAAACTCTTTAACTTTGGCTTTATAAACTGCAGCAACTTCTCAAGAAATTTCCCTTTTTATGACTTGAAACTTAAGTCCTAGCTAGGACAATATGACTTAATTGAATGAATTATGTCGTAGAAAAAAAATAAATAAAATAAACTAAAAAAGAAATAGAATTGAGGACACATTTGGTTGGTGTTAGTTAACGCAGCTATTCGATGTGTGTCGTCCTTCCTTGCCTGAGGAAAGCAGCCACCGGGAAAAGAGCTTTCCATTTTTTTTTTGTTATTTCTAGTTCCACTTTGTCTCTCGTTGTTGGATTGATGTTGGTCATAGAGGCGGCATGCATATATATGGCCAATGGCTATAGCCAAGAAGAGACAGAGACTCACTTCACTCATTTTTTTTCGTCGTTCAAAAAATTTCTTCGATTTTATTTTGTTTTGACACTTTGAATATTTCATAAATGCTTATTTTACTTTTGAACTAAACTTTTTTTCAAGGCTAAAAATTTTGGGGTTGAAATATTGCTTGAAAAATATGGTTTTAAACATGATTCAAATATAAAAATCTCATTTATTGCTTTATAATTGGATTTTTGAATAAAATAATTTAGACAGAAAAGCTGCTATCATAAAAAACATTTTAATTAGTTATCAAGAAAACGATTTAATGGTAATAGAACCGTCCAAAATTGCCGGTTTCATTGAAAGAAAACTACAAAAACTTAGAATTTTTGATTAAACATGGAATTGTCCCAAGAAATAAATTAAAACGGAAAAAAATTTAAACATAGTTTTTGCAAAAAAGTGTTTTTTCTCAAATATATAAAAGGAGCTGATGATTTTAAAGTTTCACGCGACGCAATTGATTAGAAAATTATTGTTTGACCCTCTCACGGTCACAACAAATATTCAAGAAAAAAACCCTAAAAAAACTAACATTAAAAATTATTTTGTCGATATTGGCAAAGATAAAAATGAGTTGATAAAATAACAAAAAAAAGTTAGTCAGCAAGAAAAGAAGACTTCCAAATATATCACATTTCACAAATCAAATGAAAAACTTCGATGTTTATGTTTTAAAATCACAATGGTCTTCGACATGAAAAAATAAAAATAAGAATAAATTGTGATTCTTTTTTTTCCATTAAAGCCCAAAGATGACGAAATATGTAATTTTTGCGTTTTTATCTTTTTCATGTTTTTGTATGTTTCATGTATAGGGAAGGATATTTAAATTTCAATACATTCTTCTTTCTTTTTTTGATTATCACAACCCAAAGGTTGTTTGCTTGTTTAATTATTATTTTATGCTGGATTTACCCTTTTGTGGTTCTGAATATTTCTCCTTATTTAATAATATCTAAAAATTTCGTTGAATTAGTAAGAAAAAGTTTTATTTAAACAGTTTTTAAAATGACCGGGTTTTATTGCAAAATCAAAAAATATAATAACGTTTTATACCAAAACCATTAAAAATATTTTAAACATTCAAAAAAATTCGCAAAAACAAAGACTAAAAGAAAAAAAGCAATCGATGAATTTATGAATTTGTTGACGGAAGTTGAAGAGGCAAAAAAGCTTGGTGTCATTGGTTAAGCAAAGCCAAAAATCGTGTGTGCATCCTTCATATTTTCTCAAAGAACCTCCGCCTTTTTCGAACTACGTGTGTGCAGCTAGTGGCCAGTCGTTTTGCATCAAAGCAGCGGTCTTTGTTAATGGTCATTTTAAGTCCAAAACAAACTCACTCTCTTCGACTCATCGATTACTTACTTCTATTTAAATTTTTTGTTTTGTTTTGAATATTTTAAATTTATTTTTTTTTTTCTTTAAATAGTTTGTAAAATAATAATCTAAATTTAAAAATAAATACAACAATTTTGTAAAGTTTATTTTCTATTAGTTTAATTTATGGATATTTCTTCTTCTTTAAAAAAAACTCTACAAATTCAAATAACGCCATAGAAACCTGGAACTCAAAATAAATTTATTTATTGATGGATTTGCTATGGCCGAACACGATAATAAAAAAAAAAAGAGAGAAAAAAAATTATCATAAATTTCATGTAATTAATATGGAAAAAAAGCGATTCTTCAATTTTATTTTTTGTTTTTGTGAGAAAATTTATCACTGATTTACTTACATATTTTTTTTATTTTTAAAACAAACTGTTGAAAAAAAGGAAAAATAATTGTCTTTTTGTCACTTAAATTTAACATTGAGTTTTACGTATCATGAGGTTAAGACTCTTTTTTCTAACCAAAATGAAAACAAAAAATGACTTATTGGTGGAGGAGTGGCATATTTTATAAAATGTCAATCGCAATCCAAATCTTATTAGCACTTAAAGTTTTCACGTGTTCATTGCATGGTTGTTTTTCCATTAAAATATTTACAAAAAAAACCCATTAAGAATACCCTCCAAGTTATATTACTTCCATGCTCTGAAAACTAAAGAGTAATATCATTCATGCATGGTAAATTACTGTATTTTTTCTACGAACAAAAGTTTAAAAAAGATTAAATTTTAAATATTCAAATAAAAAACAAACAAAAAAATTTTACGAGAAAAAAAATCTAAGAAATTGTTTTTTGATTTTTATGAGCAAACCTATCCCACTTTTTTTATTGTTGCTTCATTCATGCTTTTTTTACAAAGAAAAAAAATGTAAGCAGAAAGAAAGAAAAAAATTTTTATTGCCGCGCAAAAAAAAAAGAAAGAACCCATAAAAACCATTGAGTGGGAAAAAATATTTAAAAAATGTGTAACATTGCAAAATTGCAAATATGACTGAATAAGCAAAACAAATCGCTTCAAGAAGACTGACCAGCTCTTACTAAAATTTTCCAACTATGATGGATAATAGCACGCTTTGATAAAGGTGTGAATTTGTTGATCCAAAAACAAAAATAGTTCCTTTGATTGTTTTGTAAAATTATTTCAATTCTATATCGAATTTTAAAAAAATTATCAAAGCCATAATTTTGTTTTAATGATTGGTTAATTTTCTTATGCTATTTATTTAAAACTTGGTATAAAAAAACTCAGAAAAAATGGTTAAAATATTCAAAAACAAAGCAAAAAACTGACACTCAAAAAATATTTTAATAAAACATACGCGTAAAAAAGAAAGATAGGCGCATTTCGAAAGCCGTCCAAAAACAAAAGCACTTCCTTGGCGTCGCAAAAATGAGTCAAAGGTTGAAAAAAGAAAAAAGAAAAAATCTTACACATATTTATTCCATTTTTGCTAGCGCAATAGAAATCTGCGATGTTTGTGTTTTGAAATTTTCCATTTATTTCCCTTTGGTTGTAAAAATAAAAAGTGCTTTTTTTTCTAAAGTTCATAGAATGCTATCATAATTTTCTTTTTTGAGTTTTTTAAATTGGAATTTTGTCTCTCTTTTTTATCTCTACTTTTCACGAGCTCTTCATAATGGTTTTCGCAAATATTCAAACTCTTTCATATTTTTTAAAAATTACTGATTATCACAACCCAAAGGTTGTTAGCAAAATTTTTTCTTTCAATTCTTGCTTTTGCCTGCCTGAGGTTCTGAGAAACTTTATTTAACATTTTTCTAAAAATTTTTACTCCATTAAGCAATAAAAAATGGTAGTTTTGAAACCAATTTTAAAAATCTCATTTTACTAAATAAAAATTAAAAAAACTTTCCTACAAAAAAATAAAAAAAATTCTTGTTTAAAACATTCAAAAAAGAAACGACGCATAAAAAAAGAAGTGTTTGAAAACAACAAACGAGAAAAAAAAAGCAATCAATGAGTTATTTATTTTCTCGACCGAAAAAGAAAGTGGTTGTTGACCTTGGTTCGTTTTGGCCATTGCTGCTTGTATGTCCTTCCTTTTTTTCATGGCTATGACGAGAAAAGAGGACCATCGCCGACTGGAAGTGCGCTTTCTGTTTTTTCTTTGTCAGCCAACACAAAGTTCAAGTTTTTGGTCATTCGCTTACCAAAAAATCGTTCTTTTCCCTATTTCTTTTTTCTCTGCTTTTTTGAAAAAAGTATTTATTTTATCAAACAAAAAAAAGATGAAAGTTGGATTTTTTTGAATATTTAATTTTACTTATTTTTTTTCTTCGTGTGTGTTTTTCTATGAAAAAAGGTTAGTAATAATTACTAATATATTAACTCTTGGATGAATGAAAAAGTTCTAATTAAACATCATTTTTTAAAATTTATGAGTTTATAATTTTTAAAATCCGCTGGATAACATCTCAGTACAAAAAATGAGTAATTAAACGCTATAGCTTTAGTGAAGCCCAGGCAATTTTAAAAAGGATAAAACATTAAATTTTTTCATATCCAAAGTGAAATAAATTTTTAAATAAATTCCTCATTTCGTTTATACATATAAAATTAACCACATCAGGAACATAGAAATCTTCACATTAATAAAAAATAAATTAATTGTTAATGATCGGGATACTTTTTACGATATTTTTTCTTTGGCTCAATGAGCCTTAAAATAATGTTTGGTTTATCTTTCAGATTTCAATTAATTTTTTCAAACAAAATGAGAAAAGACAATGTCTCAGTTTTGAAATTTCAGGCATCGGTCTTTTCTTTGTAATTGAAAGACTCAAATAGTTATCTTTATCATTTTGCTTAGCTCATTCATATGTTTTTCACAAAAAACAAATTTTTTAAATTTAATTCTTTTTTTCCTTGGATTATCACAACCCAAAGGTTGTTTGCAATTTTATTTTATCATATGTTTAAACAATTAGCGAGATTTTGAATTAATACACCTTTTAACAATTCTATATTATTTTATGAGGTAAATGGGAAGATGTTGGATGTAAGCATTGTTATATTGAGAGAAAAGGTGTGGAAAGAGGAGACATGTATATGGCTTTTATCAATTTCTTACAAATGTAATTGATAATTTTATGAAGCATTTGTATATTTTTGTGTTTTTTCAATAATAAAAATCAAAAGCTTTTAATTAATAAAAATTTTTTTACAATAATTTATCGAAGCTTTTCGAAATTAAAAATTTTTTTCTTTAATTTCACTGGAATCAATTTTGCTGTTTGAAACCGATCAGCAGCGGTGGTCGTCGTCGTAATGTTAAAAAACTATCTTTGTTTGCAAAATTATACAAAATTCATAGAATATTGAAAGTTTATAAAAACAAACTAATAGTGAGAAAAATAAGAAGTAAGTGTTTGGTTTTCATATAAATATTGCTTTATTTTATTCCAGATAAATGCTGCAGATTTAAATTAAATTTAATTAAAGCTTTCAGGAGTTTTTTTGGCTTTTGAACAAATGAAAAAGTAAACCTATAAGTGAAAAAGAAAAAGAAATTTCATATCAACTGCTTTTGTAATATTTTTAGCTTTTTTAAATTAAGAAATCCATTTAATATAGAAAAAATCTTGAAGGAAAAAAAAATAAAGCTGGAAATATTCAAACTTGAAAAACAAAATTAAATAAAGCAATCATTGATTTTTTATTTTTAGCTGCAAAAAGAGAAAGTGAAATTCGAGTTAACGACATTTTGTGCATCTTTCACATAAACGTTTTTTTTGTTGAACGCCATTGAGAAATGTGCCTCTTGGCTATTCCAACCAATATAACATTCGGTTTTGCAAGCCGCCGCCGGGTGGACTCAGAAAAGGTTTAGTTTTTTTATCGACTCTTTTTTTGTTTTGTTATTCTTTTAGTTGGAAAAAAATTGAAAACAAATTTGAGTGAAGCTTTTTTGGTTTTTGTTTGAATATTTTTGGTTAATGTTTTTTCTTTGTTTTTAACCAAATTTATTTATAGAAAAGGATTTTTCCATTGATAATAGTAAAGTAAATTATCTATATTTTTTTCTTTCATTAAATTTATTTGTGGGCTTGATTCCTTACATAAATCATTCGACATGGCATCAGTTGAAGAAAAAAAAGGAAAAAATCTAAGGAAAAATCAAACCATTGCATACAAGTTGAATAAAATAATATAAATAAATAACTAAAGCTCCATTGTCTCGCATTTTTTTCTGATAAAAAAACAAAATTTTATTCTAAGAAATTAATAATTAAGACTCAAATGCCTTAGGCAATAATTAACTTCATTTTTTTTTAATCAACCAAAACCCAAACCAAAACCTTAAACATTTTTTAATTTTATTTTTTAGTTTAAAAAAAACTTGTTCGCTGATATAAAAATTTTTTTCTTTTTGCTGCCACATATTTTTCCGATAAACATAAACAAAACAAAAAAGGAGTTATGATGACTTTAATCAAAAAATGAATAAAAATTGAAGAAATTGAAAGAGAGATATTTTTCACCCTTAGGGGACGGATGAATTTTTTCGAGCAAAAAAAAAATATATGAAAGAATTAAAGAAAATTAAGAAGTCAAAAATGAAAAATGACTGATTATTAATAATTTTTTTAGTTTCAATAATAAAAAATTTATTTAGAACCGCTTATTTTTTTGGGAAATCTGTGACGCGTTAGTTTCAAAACCAACGATGCCTTTTTTTTGATCGCGGTTGTTAAAAGAGTTATCATTTTTTTGATGAAAAATTCGAAATAAAATTTTTTGCTTTTGGAAGGTTTTAAATTTTTTGATAAAAAGGTTGCTTTCTTTTTCAATTTTTTCTTTTTGATGGGAATAAACAAGATGGCTTTTTTTCCAAACTCATCGTCGGTTGCAGAAAACAGAAGAACAAAGAATAATTTTGATGTGTTTTTTTATTTTTTATTTTTTTCCTTTTATTTTTTGTCGGCAAAAATACATGCTGCTGTGATGGCTTCCAACTAATTTTTTTGTTTCCTCTTTTTCTTCTTCTTTTTTTTTGTGAAGGCCAATCGTTTTTTTTTCTTTCCTCTTCTCATCATCAAAAAATAAATGACTGCTTTTTTGCTTTCTGGTGGACTGGACGACAGATACTCGTCCTCCTTCATCCTTCTATTTTTTTAGGAACGGTGTCGTTTAAAAAAAATATTTATGAGGGTGTTTGAAGCACAGGTGGGCACGTAGGCACCCCAACTTTTAAAAATTATGCACTGTTTAAAAAAACCATGTACTCCCCCCTTTAAATTTTTTTCAAAATCTTGAAAAATCGATGCATTGTATAAAATTTTTTTAAAAAAAGAACGTACTATCCCCTTTGCTTCTTTTTTTAAATACGAAAAAACTGGTGCACTGTGCACTGTATAAGGTGCCCCAAAAGGGCACCTAAGGGCACCACTTGCCCACCTGTGATTTGAAGCGATTTCTTTTTGGAAAACCCTTGTTTTTATGCTTCCCTTTTTTTCTCAAATTTTCTAAGGTTTTTTTCTTCTTACTTTTATTGGTTGGAGGTCTTTCTTTTTGAATGTTGCAAAGTTTTTTTCCTTTTCTGAAAAGCCGCATTTTTGTTTTCTTCAAAAAACGACGAAATAAATACATAGGTTGATTGTTGTCATTGGAGTTTTTCGATTTTAGTTTTTTCTGAAAATGAGCCAAGAATTTATTGATTCTCTGAATTTTGTAATTTTTGTCACTAATCAATGTGATAGCATGAACATCAAATGTATTATTTTAACATTTTGTTTATCCTGTTAAATATTTTCTATAGCTTTTTTTGAAAGATCTTCTTTTATTATTGTTTTTTTCAAACCCTTAAATTTACCATTCTCTAATATTTAGAAGCTCGTGTTTTTTTTTCTGCATCGAAATCGAGAAACTCTATGAATTAAAAAAAAATGGGTGCTGCTTTCTTGAAAAGTGATAAATGAGAATGCAAATTTTTTAAGCTGCGAAAGAAATAAAAAAATTTATTTATAAAAGCGATTAGTCAATGCCAGTTTAAATTTCAAAAAAAAAACGAATGGTGTAATTTATTTTTATTGGCTTAGAACGTACATATTTGAGCGGGAAGAATTACATTTTTTTGTGGAACGCTTTTTTGTTGCTGTTGGATTCTTTCTTTTATTCTGTTTTTTTTTTCTTCTTCAACGACGGTCTAATTCCTGTTGCTGCAGCATCAAATACTTAAATCAAGTTAAACATTTTTTACTCCAGGCAACCCAAAAATAATTATAACAATGTTTGATTTTTCTGTCTTTTTTTATTCGCGTCATTTTTAAAATTTTTTTTTGAAAAATACTTTTGCTGCTTTTTTGCCGTAATCCAAAAATCCGCAGGAAATAGTCTTTTATTAATTTTAGTCTTAAAAATATTCGTTTTCAAATTTTCTAAACCACCACTCTTCTTTTTTTTCTTTTTTTGTGGGTGTTTTAGTTTTTTTAAGATTCAATTTCTTGATAGCAATTTTTTCTTCTTCTTTTTAAACCCGTGAAGAAGAAGAAAAAAACATGGCTGCCCTCAATTTTCTTTTTTTTCTGCGTTGATCCAGCCGGCGACTCCCATTATTTATTTTTTTAAACTTTAAAAAAAACGCACGCATGAAAAATAAAAAACCAACAACACGCAGCAACGCAAAGAAGAAGAAAAAAATTCTTGGGTCGTCAACGTTTTTTTATAAATTTTTTTTGTTGCTTGCTTTCATTTTTTTAGGTTAGTTTTTTTTCTTTTCTTTAAACTGACTCCTCTGACTGCTTGGTTTTTTTTTATTGCTGCTGGGTTGGTTCTCTGTTGTCGAGGTCATTTTTTCCTTCTCTTCTTCCAGCCTACCATTTTTCCACCCTGAAAAAATAAAATAAAAAAACGCTCAGTACACAGATTTTTTTGACGACGACACAACTATCGTCGTTGTCGTCCTTCGTCGTAGATCGCCTAATTTATTTTTTTTTCTGAAAAAAGAAGAAATAGCTCCTTCCTTTTTCAAAATTTTTTTTTCTTTCACCCCACAATTTTTTTTTGCTGCACTTTTTCCATTTCAATTTGAACGCTTTTTTTAATTGTTGATGCTATTCGATATTATAGACAATTCATTTTTTTTGTTATTGAAACTAAATTTTTTTTTATTTGATTGAAATGTTTGGGGTGAAATAGAAAAAAATGAAAATAAACGATTTTGTCTTTTGTAAACAGATATTTTTGAAATAAAATGAAAGAGTTTCTTAAATTTCACTTTTTTTTTCAAACACTATTTTGAAACTTTTTTTAAAAAAGACCAAGTTATTTTTATTATTTTATAGCAAAGCAAATTCATGCTATTGCTTTTTTTCCACCGTAGCCATTTTACTCTCTTCAACCCTCGTCAGTTTTTTTTATTTTTACAAAGGAGTAATTTTTTTTTTGTGAGTGCTTAGTTTTCTAATATTCCTTTGAGATTAACTTACAAAAAAATATATAACAAAACCATTACTCATTCATTTTTTTTATATGAGGCTATTATTATTATTTAACTAAAGGTAACCTTTTCAACTTTCTTTTTTTATTTTTTTTTTCTTATGCCCAAAGACGCTATTTCAAGTTTTTTTATCTTTAATCCTAAAAAACAGTTTTTTTGCCTAAAAAATTTACCTTCATTTTCTCTCTCCTGTGGTGTGTGTATGTATGTAATTAACACTGCCCATCAAAAAAGAAAAATATTAAACTTATCACTTTTTTACACCACCACCATTCACAATTTTTTTTTCTCTTTTGTTTAAAAACAAAACTAACTGAAGGAAGAAGAAAACCACCATCAACAAAAAAAAGAACCACCGTCGCTCGAGACTGAACTTTCTTCTTTTCTTTTTATTTATTTTTCTTCTTCATTAGTGTGTTTTTTCTTTTTTCGAGAGTGGAAAAAAACCAAGGGTTATTTTTTTTATTTTTTTTTGTGTTATCTGGGGTGAAGAAAAAAAAAACAGCCGCCACTAAACAACTGCATTGCAGCAACAGAATTTTTTCAATTCGTTTTTTCCTTCTTCTTCACCCCAGAAAAAAAAAAATCTTTCTATTCTGTTTTTTTCTTTTCGCGTGTCATCGTTTATTTTATTTTTTATTGCCACTGTTTAAAAAAAAGAAGAAATGTGAGTTTTTTTCTTCTTCTTTCAAAGTTCTTTTTTTTTCTTCAAAAAAAAATAAAAATAAAAATAGATGGATGGAATTGAAACCAAAGGACATTGCCTGCTCAAAGTGGAAAGGAAAAATATATATAGAGAGAGAGACTTTTTTTCTGCATTCAATCTTTTTTTTAACTGCCACTGCCACTGCTGGGGCTGGAATGGTAAAGAGAAGAAAGAAAAATGATTGTGCTTTTTCGATTTGATTGTTTACGTCCTCCTCGGTGCTGGTTTTTTTCTTCTTTTTTTTACTTCACTACTCTCAGCCTTTTTTCTTCCCTCGTCGTTTTTTTTATTTGAAAGAAAAAAAAGTCACCCGATATTTTTTTTCCTTGCTTGCATATTTGTTTTTTATAGCTTTTTTTAAACACACACAAACACGCTCGCAAGCAAACAGAAGAAAGGAAGAGGAAGGAGCAAAAAGGTAGAAGCAAAAAAAAAAAATGATATGAACTTTAGGTTTTTCCAAACAAAAAATGAATGAAAATCAAAGAAAAATGAGTGGCAGTGATTTTCTTCGTTGATTTTGAATCAAAAAAATAATGGAAACATTGGAAATTTGGTTAATTTTTTATTTTGGTGTGATATTCGATAAACAAAACTTTTGATTTCGTGTGAAACCTAAAACTTTAAACTTAAATTAAAATTCTGCTAATCCATAATAAAATTAATTGAATCACATAATCTATCGATTACCAACATTAGCTGTTTCATTGAGTCTTGGTCGCGAAAATTTACTTTTGATTTTTTTGGATTTGCTTTATTGTGAATAGTTTTCTGAATTTACTATTTCGTATTTAAATTTGTTTTTAATTTTTTGCCAGAAAAAAAATCAAAGACACTTTTTTTGAATTTTTCTTTTCATCATTTTTTCTTCTATGTTAAACGACCATTTTTTTTTTGTTCAAGGACGTGATAGCCAACCAAGTTACACCGCACACATTTTTTTGCTTTTGCTTTAGCCAGCCAACCAAAAAAAATTGCAATCTTTTTTTTTTCCAATCTGTTTTTTAAGATTTTTTTATTGGTTTGATTGCCACCGCTGCTGCTGCTGCCTCAGTGGTAGCTAACTAATGTTTTTTTCTTTTCTCTTTTTTCGTTTAATCAATGATTTTTTTTCTACCCTCGAAAATTCTTTTTTTTTTGTTTTGTTCAAAGATAGGTTTTCTTAAATTTGTTTAAAAAAAATACATAAATGGTTTAAACTTTTTTTTCGAGGGATAGGAAAGAGAAGGAAAAAAACAGCTTTTTTGTTTATACATAAATTTTTTTTTTGTTTAAACGCTTTAGTTTTTCGTTTTTGTTGTTGCATTTTGAGCATTAAAATGTTGCACTTTTAAGGCTTTTAACTTTTGATCTTTTTTTTTCAACTCAACATTATTTCAGAAAAAAGGTTGAGGATTATTTCCATAATGGGAATTTTGGAGTGAAGCATATTTAAGGAATTTAGAATTCCTTTATTTAAAAGGCATTTTCGCTTTGAGGAGTCAAAATTTAGTTAATTTTTTTATTTAACTTCTGCCACAAATTTTGGGATCGTAGAAACTTCATTGAATCATTTTTTTAAAAAGCTATCAACCACAGCGTAATCATGGCGGAGTATATGTGGACCCAAAAAGTTAGCAAGCAGCCATTTTTTTATATTTTGATGAAATTGAAATTTGTTTGTACGAAACGATAGCTAATATTCTATTTTGAAAAACGGCTGGAACAGAATTTTTTTAAACCCATTCCATATTTTTTAATTAGTCGTTAACTTTTAAAAAATCGTTAAAAAATCCAAAAATTGCACGTTGCGTTTGGCCATTTGTACTCCGCCTTTGATTGAAAATGATTGCGCTGTGCAACGGAAATATTTTTCTCTATTTGGATATGGTATCCTATATTTTTTATTCTTTGATTTTTAATTTTAAAATTTAAGTCAAAAAAATCGGCTTTTGCATTCTTATTTTTTTTTTGCCCTGTATGTATCATATGTTTTACTTATTTTTTAGATAAAAAATTACTTTTAAAAACGTAGCTTCCATATTTATTTTATTTCGTGTTTTTTTCCAAAAAGTGTATTTCTTGTAGTATCCAAGATTACTGCAGCTCCATTTTTTTATACTTATAAGATGATGAACTCTGTTTTATGGTGTTTTTTTGTCACTTTCATTTACTTCGAAAAGCCTAAAATTAATTGGGGGAAAAAATCAAAATTAAATACTACCGCTAATAATTTTTCTATTATCTTTCCGGGGCTTTTCGCGATGACATTTGGTGCCACTTGATTTTTTTTTCGACATTAAGGCCACCCAAAAATTTTTTCTTAAACATTTGGCATCAATTTTATTTTCTTAAATTAAAAATTTGTATCTTTGTTTTTTGCTTTTTTTGTTTGTAAAGAAATCCGCTTTTCTTTTTTACTTATTAACCCATGACCACACATTGTTTTTTACCCCAGCAACAATTCTTTAAATCTTTGTTTTTTTTTTCATCCAAGATACATTTTTTTGTATTACTTTATTATTTTTTTAGGCACCCATAGAGAAAAAAAAGCTTATTTATTTTTACCGTAGTCTTTTTTTCTTCTCATTACCCTCGCCATTTTCTTTTTTCACCCATGCCCCAACAAAAAAACAAGAGACTATGGTGGCGATAAAACACTTTTTTAAAGAGAAGTTTTTTTTGTGGAGCACACCGTTGTTTTTTTTTATATTCCTTTGAGATTATTAATTTATAAATAATAAAAAAAAAATACAAAAAAAAGAAAAGAAAAAAGCTCTAAATTTTTTCTTATTTTTACCCCACATTACCTTAATAGTCACGGGAATTCTGTTTTGTTTTTTTCCAATAAGTTATTCACTCAAGAAAAAATAAGAAAAAAGAAAATAAATATTATTTTTATTTTTTGTTTTAATTAGCATCTTTTTTGTGCGCCATTAATATTTTTTTTTGTTATTGTTTTACCTGAAATTGTGCAAGCGTGAAAGAGAAAAAGCTTTGTTTATAAAATAATAAATAAAAATAAAAAGAAAGAAAAAGGTTATTTCAAATTACTCAGAGCTTTGAAAAAATAGAAACTGTAATATTATAATTCACAAAAATTAAATTTTTTTAGGTTAAAATTTACTGCGGCTTTTTTGGGAAGGAAACATTAAAATTAATAACTTCGATTTTTCGAGATTACAATAGTTTTTAAGAAATTAATTTTTCATGCCATTTTTCTTTACTTTAAAAAAACATATGATTTCCTAGGCTAAGGCACTTAATTTCTGCTACACCACTTCCATCTTTGATTTCTTAAAGAAAAATGCTAATACTATAAAGGGATTTTTTCTGGAAAAAAGAGTATTAAGGAATCATTTAATTATGACATTATTAAAACGAGTAACGAACCCCAGCGATTTTACTAAACTTTATTTTTATCGTTGTTTTTATTCTTTGAATTTTTTGTTTGTTTTGAAAATGAAATATCGTTTCGCTTTATTTAAAATTTAATTAATATTTTTCGTGAATGGACATGTCTGAATTTTTTTAGAAAAATTTTTTAGATTACGCTTAAAACTAGGGCTGCGTTGGTTGCTCTTAAATTTTTCCATTTCAATCGCAAAAAGAAGTTCAAAAGCCGTCGTGAGCTGGTAACGAATACTCATAATAAATATTTGGAAGTATCGTTGCTCTAACAAACAAAATAAAGCCACCGCCGTGAGGTGAAAGAAAAAACAGCAACATTTCCAAATTGTGCTGAAATTTTGAGGTTCGTTTTAATTTTTTTTAAATTTATTTCTATCGAATTTTTTTATAATCTTTGGTCTCCACGCGAATCTCACTTTGACTTACTGTAAAATGTTTATTTTTTATTCTCAAAAATAAAAAAACTCCACTATCACATTTTTTTATTTATTGTTAGTTTTTCTCTCTCATTAATTAATTAATTTTTTTTCTTCAATTTATCAAAAGCAAAAACTAAAAAAAACAAGAACTAGTTTTTTATACACGCATGAATATTATAAAAAAAATAAATATTAGTTTTTTCTTCTTCTTCTGGTGACAATGATAAGATTTTGAAAAATGAGTTTTAAAAAAGACAAAAACAGAGGCAGCAAAAAAGAAGAAGAAAAAAATGTCACGGTTCTTTGAGTTTTTTTCTTTCTTCTAAAGTCTTTTTTTTTCTTCTTTTATGTCTATCGTCGTTTTTTTAATATTATTAATGGCTTTACTATCATTTGACCTTATATGTCGTCGACTTTGTTTTTTTCTTCATTCTTTGATTATCTTGATCCAAAAAAGGATAAATGAGTGATTGCAAGAAAAAAAAGAAGAAGTTGATCTTATGAGACTGGAACCCATCAAATTTCACAAGAGTTTGGCGCCAAAAATTGCGATCTGAAGTTAACAAAATAAAATTAAGCATAAATTAAATTAGCACAAACTTCTTTCATTTTGAAGTTTTTTCGAATCATAAAACTTTTTAATCTGCATCAAAGAAGAATGCGGTAGAATTTGTTTTGACGGGGAACATGACTCAGAAAAAATTCTAAAAAACACATGCTTTTAAAACTTTTGTTACGAGACTCATAATTACTAAATTTATTCATATTTGCCAGAACTGTTTGCAGTCTTTGTAATTATTTTTAAGATCAATCCTTCCACCTTTCTGTCTTTTTAGTTTTACAATATTCCATATTTTTGTTAGGCACTAATAAAAAACAATCAAAGCGCGACTCTTTTTTTGTAAACATTTTTATTGCTTTTTTTTTATTCAACCGCATTTGCATTTTTATTCTTCGGCATTGCCATTATTTTTTTTAGCAATAATAGTCGTTTTTTGCGACCTTTCTTTTTTTTTCTCTCGGCAAACCATCGACAACGATCTTTCTTTTTTTTTTCTTTATTTGCCATCGATGTTTTTTTTTCTTCTTTCGCCGATATTGCTTTTCACCACTTTGGTTTTTTTTTATTCTTTTAGATCGCAGCATTATTTGACCATTTGACCTTAGTTGACCCTTGTAAGCGCCACTCAAAAAAATAAGAATTTATTTTCGCACTTGTTCACACTTTTATTGTTTTTTTTTTCTGGCGTCTAGCTTGTTAATTTTTGGCAGGTAAAATGGCAATGTTTTAAAGTTGATTTAAAAATAATTTTAAAAGTATTGGGTTTTCTTTTTTATCAACATTTTATTTTGATGTGTTTCTCAATTTTGGGGTTTTAGAACATAAAAAATTTCTTGGCTTGCTTTATTTTTTACTGTTACAATTCCATCGTTTTTTTCCACATTGAAATGAATAATTCGTGGCCTCGTCTTACTGTATCATATTTAAAAAAAAATAAAAATAAGAAAACTTGTTTAAACCATCATTGTTGTTTTTTTGTGTCAAATAAAAAAACACTTTACTCTCTCTCTCACTCAATCTCATTCAATCATTACTTAATTTTTCAAATATTATATGACTGACAACTTTTTTTTCTTCATTTCGTGGACAACAAAAAATTAAAAACTAAAAAATAAGAAAGTTAGTTTTTTTTATTGTTGCTGTTGTCATTTTTCATCTCTTCATTTTTTTTCTCGTGTGTCTCCGGCGAGCGACGACGACTCGACGGTGGAATAAACAGAGATAAGAAAAAAAGGCTGACTCTCGCTCGCAAAGGTATTTGTACTTTTGAGCTCTTTTTTTCTTCCTTCCTTCTTTCTTATTTTTTTCGGGCGAGAAAAAAATGGGACACAGGAAGAAACAAAAAAAAATTGCTGTGTAAAAAAAAGCAGGCGATAAACGTCTTTCTCTGTGTATGCTTTTTTTTATTTAGCAGACAGCATTTTTTTTTATATATTTGGGTTATTTGAATGATTGATTTGCGATAATAATAAAAAAAACTTATGACTTTACGTTTTTTTTCTTCTTTCTTTTTACCGGTAAATTTTTTTTATTTATTATTATTTAGGTTGTTGTTGACAGTTCTGTGTCGAGCGATAAAGTAAAAAAAATGAAAAAAAAATCTAGGCAGCGACCCACCCAGAGGAGAGCCAACTGATACCACCTATTTTTTTTCTTTTTCTTTTGGGGTAGGCGTTTTTTTTCTGTCGATTAACTCGGTCGATCGTTTTTCCTTATTTTAGCAGTTCTTTTTTTTATTTTCTCCATTAAAATAGAATTTTTTTATTTGGGCATTTTTTACTTTCTTTTTTTTGATTGATCACAAAAAAATATTTTTAAGGATGATACCTTTCTTTTGAACAAATTAATTAATTCATTTCATTTCTGTGTCAGTCATTTTTTTTCTTCTTCTGAGCAGTTTATTTCGATTCGATTTATGTCAATCAGCTATTTTTTTTTTTAAAATAAGGAAGTTTGTTTTCTTCATCGCTTGATTAAATTTTTAATGTCTTTTTTAATTACTTCAATCAAAAAATAAAAAAAGATTAAAAATTGGGTTAATAACATTAAAAAATATATTTATTTGATTTATTTGATGATTTGTTTTTCATCAGCAAATTTTTTGTTTTTTAACATAGATGTTTTTGAAGTCATAAATTAAAATAATTGTTTTAATCGGAAATGTTTAGAGTTTTGCGTGATTTTTTGTTTAATTACTTGCTGATATGGAACGATGATCGTAAATTTTAGTCGTGGAAAGTTCCAAATTTTTAATTACTTTATTTTTTGATTTTTTGAGTTTTATCAAAATAGACATACTAATTAATTGTGTTGCGCTAAAATAAAAATTACAGTAACTTTATGTTGAACCATTTAGATAAATTACCGTAAGAAAATTCTTAAATGGCTTTTCAATCAAAGTTATTATTTTTTTCTTCTTCAAAAAACAATATTCTAATATTTATCCGTATTTTGGAGAAATTTAAAGGCTTGGTTTTTTACTGTCAAAAATCTGGCTTTAATTTTTAAATGCTTTTCATAATTTCTTGACTGTTTGTACAACGAATAATTTGCCAAAGCATCTTTTTATAAAATGATCGGATATTTTTACCACAATTTCGATACAGTAATTAAATATTATATTTCCTAGATGTTTTTTTTATAGAAGTTAATAGCTTTCATTCATAAATACTGTAGATTCAAAGGATTTGTTTTTAACATAAATTTTCTTCATTTTTTTGGATATTTATTTTTCCATTTCCCTCTCCCTCGTATTTTTTTTTCGTTCATTTATTTATATTTTTTGTTTTGTTCGTTTTTGAAAACAAAAAATTATTTTTGTTTTCGGGGTCAACATTTTATTGAAAAAAGAAAAGAAAAAATAAATGAAAAAATAGAAACCATCAACAAAAACGAAAGAACGAACGCCAAATGCTCCTCTCCCTCATTCTTTTTTTTTTTTGCAATGATGATTGTTTTTCCCTCGTGCCACCCGACGCCACCGAAGCTGGTTGGCTGGCTATCGTCGTCTCTCTACCCTCGAATATATATTTTTTTGCCGTGTGTTTTTCAAATTACACAAAGAGCGCCCGAACGAGAAGAAAAAATAATATGCAAACACTATATAACTAACAAAAATGTCTCTTCTCTTTCCCTCGTTTTTCTTTCTTCCTCTCTTATTAGGTTTTTCAGTTTTGAGAGAGTGAAAAAAAATTTAAATAAAAAAAATACATAGAATAAAAATGACCGCTGTCCACTCCTCCGACTCGACTCTTTTTTTATCCGATGACAACGACGACGGCAGTGGAAAAAAAGCAGGCGAACGAACGGCGGCTGCGACTCTCTTCCAACCAGCCGCCGCAAAAAGAAGAAAAACAAATGAAATGAATAAAACGTTTGTGTAAGAGTGAAAATTATTTTTTTTATTATTTCTTTCTTTGCATTGCAAAAAGAAACGTATTAAAATTTTATTTTTCGAGAAGAAAAAAAGAGACAAACTTTTTTAAACTCAAAAAAAAGTTTAAATGGGAAAACTTAAATTTTTAAATTTAATGTTTTCGCATATAGGTTTTAAAATAATAATGCTAAATTGAACGTGAAAGAAACTAATCAAAAGCAAAGATAAATTTTTTGCAACAAAAAAATGAAGATACAAGGAATAGGATAAAATAGTTCGTGATAGTACCTAAAAATAAAATTTTGGTGCAGCAAGAAAAATTTTTTTTAAATAGTAAATCCTTTTTTTCTGTAGCTTACAGTAATTTTTAAAGTTCAAAAAATAGCAGGTTTTTTATGGGGTTTATAGCTTTTTCAAAATCTGGAGTTACATGCCTACAAAAAATTTTAAAGCTTACGATATTCAAATTCTCTCTACCTGTTTTTATTTTTATATTTTGAAAAAAAAATAAAAATTTACCTTTGTTCTTTTTATTCTTCCCTTTTTTCTATCACTCCTTTATCCACTTTTCTTCTTCTCGCTTCTGTATGGAATGAATAATATGAAATAATAATGGCATAAAAAAATTTGTCATCAATGACGACATAGAGAGAAAGAGAAAGAGAAAGAGAGGAAGGATAAAAACACTACTACGCAAGGTCATATGCAGATATGTATTTTATTTAATATTCTTTTTTCTTTTTCTTTTTTTGCGTTCCATTTTTTCTATTTTAAATATTTTAAAAAGAAAAAAAAAAGATTTGGAACATTTATTTTTTGATGGATTTAGAAATATTAAAAATAAACTAAATTGGAACATAAAAATATGAGCAAAGAAAATTTTTTTTTAAATTATTTTTTTTTGATGAAAAGTCACAGAAAAAAATTTTTTGGAATGGAAACAACGTATGTCTCTGATGGTCAGAAATTTTAACCAAATCGCAAAGCCAAATTATTCCTTAAAATAATTATTTTTTTAAATAAAAAAAACTCTCCTTTTGCAAATTTAATTAAAATTTGATGTTTTAGCAACAAAAAAGTTTAAGAAAACAGCTATTTTTTCTTTTCTTATTTCTATTTTCATAAGTTTCAGTTGTTTTCCTGCTTTTCTTCTTTTTGTTGATCTCTTTGGAAGCAAGCACACGAGAAGCGAGAAGCCAAGAAAATTGAGTCAATTTTTATTTATTTTCTTCTTTTATCTTTGAAAGCTTTTAAAAACATGTCAATCTCTCTCTCTCTCTCTCATTTTATTTCGAGAGTTGAAGAAGAAGCAAAAAAATAAACGGAATGTTGTTGTGTTCCTTTTTTTCTCCCTGCTTTTAATCCTTCAAAAAAAAACGTTAAAAGTGCAGAGCAGCAACGAGCTAAAGAAAAAACAGAAAAATGAAAAAAATAAAGAATAGAAAGAATTCAAATATTTCCGTCGTCAAACAAACATTGAATAGAAGAAAAAGAAAAAACAGCTGCTATTAGGAGAGAAAAATTTTTTATTTCGTCATGTGCTTTTTTTCTGAAAGAAACAAAAAATATGTAAAGAAGCAGACAATTTTTATTATTTGTCGTCGTCTTCTTCCTTCGCTGTCGTCTGTCTGTTTGCTTCTGCATACATACATTTAACCAGTTTCACAGACACGTATTTTTTCGTTTTGGTTTATGGATTCTTAAAAAAATGTCATTCTCAAAAATTATAATACTGAATTTGGAGTTAGAAATAATAAAAGTTTTAAAATTAGACATTTTAAAAAAAAAATTTTGGTAGTCGACTTCGCTTCTTGACTTCTGGAATATGAAAATAGTGTTCATTTATTTGATTTCCATTGAGAAGCAAAATAATTAATTTTGCAGCATTTCCATATTTCTCCGTCGTGTTTGAACAAAATCCAAATTTTTGTGGATACTTTTTCGGGATTATTATTTCGTTTACTTTCTTTATTTTTTGACCCTCGTGTGCTTATTGACCCTTACAATCGTATTTTCATCATTTCCACGTTATTATTTTTTTACTTTACAATTTTTTCATAAAATTATTCTTTCTTGCTTTTTTAGTTTTAATGCATTAACTTTTTTGTAGTCATTTTTTTTAAATCTCTCTCTATCTTTAATTGTTGAACCACCAGTTTTTTTTTTGTTTTGTTTTAAAAAACACGTCTTTTCCGTGTTGGGTTGTGCCAGGTTAATTAGGAAGTAATACGTTTGAGCAACAACAAAAAAAACAAGTGTGGTTTTTTTTAAAAAAAAGAACGCGAATACAAAAAACCATGCATTCTAATCGACGTCGTCTTGACAGACATCCATCTTTTGTGGTTTGTTGTTAAAGAAGCACACGTTTGTGCTCGTGTTAGTTAGTCGCCAGCTATTTTTGAGAGAGTTATTTGACTTCAGACATTTTTATGCTGCTTTTTTTTTATCTTATTTTATTATGCAAAAAAATGAAAATTAAAACTTAAAAGATATTTTTCAAATAAAAACAAATGGAAAAAGTTTGTGACAGATAGGCATTTTTTAAAAAGAAAAAAACACATTTTTAAAGAAAAAAAAGAAAGCATCGAAGGAGAATGACTTTGCGTAGGCGCCTTTTGTTTTGAATGGCATTGACTGATGTTCTTTAAAGCTGTTTTTTGAGCTCTTCGTAAAAAAGATGTTAGGAGAGAAAGATGGCGATTTTAATCTTTTGAATTTTTTTGTTTTGAGGCTATGGTATTATGAATTGCCTGTAAATTCTTACTTTTTTTTCTATTATTATTAAAATTGATCACACGAAGTGGTAATAATTCACTTTATTTTGTCATGAATTACTATCACATATGGTCTCAAAAGGAAAATCATTTTATATTCTTAAATTCCGAAAACCGTTGTTTTCAAAGGTTTTAAAGTTGAAGATATCATAAAAATTTCTGTTTTCGAGACATATTTTTATTATACATTTTAATATATTTTTTACTTTGTATTTAAAAATTTCCATTAGAAAATTATTATTCTTTTCAATTTTGGTTATGATTGATTTTTAATTTCTCATCTCTCTTTTTTTTATTTTTTTCTCTTGAATATATTTTTTTCGTTTCTTTTTTCGGTTATGAAAAAAAAAAATAGGTTAGGTCACTTTATCATCATATTTTTTTGTACGCCATTTTTCAAGGCTCAACTAAAAAATTATGAATTTTTTTTGTTTTGCGTTCTTTAATAATTTTTTAATTTACAGTAACATAGAAAATTTAAATTTTTTAGCAATTTTTTATGCAAATAAAATATGTTTAAGAAATAATTCCACATGGAAGATAGTAATTTGTTTTTTACATAAATTAATATTTCTTGATCACTCTCATTTTTTGGCACAAAAACTTTTCTATTAAATATTTGTGTTATAAAAGTTTCTTAACTTCCTTCTTTTCTTCCAATTTTTTTTGTTACTGTAAAAATGTAAACAAACATTACTTTTTTTCTTCTTCTCTTCTTTTTCCTTATCATTTTCCACTTTGGCCTCATTTTATTCTTATCAATGATTCTTCCTTTTAAGCTTTGATTTGACGACGACACTCGTGAAAAATTCATGACTCCTATAAAAAAAGCCATGACTCAGCAAAATATATTTTACGTTTCAGTTTTTCCTTTTTATTTTTTTGTTTCTTTACTTTTTTTTAAACAGAGGATTTGGGTTTAAAGACGAGAGCCAATATTTTTTATTTAAAGTTTCGACGAATATTATAAACCAAAATATTTGTCAAACAACAAAAATTGAAACGAACAACCAATGAAGAAAAAAAAGTCAAAAAATAAGTAAATGGAGATTTTTGTTTGCACACAACAAAAAAAAATAGATGAAAAATAACACTAAGAGGTTGTTTCCGGCGAGATGATGGAGAGGAGAGGTGGAAAATAAAACCAAAAACAACACGAATAAGAAAAAAACTGTTTTAGAAACAAAAAAGGTTTAAACTTTCCTCACAAAAAAAAAATTAAAACGCTTTGAATCGGGTTAACTAAAGAAAAAAAAAATAAACAAAAAAAATTTAAGAATGCATTGAAGTGAAGAATCAAGAAATTCTGCTGCAATACTTAAAACCTAGAATATTTCTTTATAAAAAGAAATTTTACAATCTCATTATGAATTCTAAAAATTTTCCCTTCAAAAAAATGGTTTGACGAATTTTCATCTTCTGTAAGAGAAAAATCTCAATAAAAAACTTTAAAACTTTTGGTTTCAAGAATCCCATGAATTAATTTAATAGTTGTAAACTTCTGGATTTTACAATCTTGTAGTAGCTTGATTTAAACTTTTCATTTTATTTTTTTCTCGATCTCGATACTTTTCAAAATTTAATTTTTTTGCCAAGAAATTAATTTACCTTTTTTTATTTAAATTAACTTTTGTATTTTAGAAGAAAGCTTTAAATCACCGTAATCATTTTTGCTTAATTTTTTATTTTATTTCTTGAAACCTCTTTTTTTATCCCTTTTTGCTTTTGCAAATTGTTTCTTTCTTTTTAATAATATGTTTTTAAATACAAAAATAAAATTTTTGTTTTTGGGTTTCTTTTTTTATTATTTTTTTTTCTTTTCTCTTTTTTTTTTATGTTGCGTTTGTTTCTTCGTTCGTTCAAAATTAAAAAAGCTTTTTTTGGTTGACATTGGATGGCACAACCTAGCATCATCGGTCTCTCTTTTTTTTTTTTGACCAATGTCCACTCTCTTTCCTTGCTACTTGAATGAAAAATAAAATGCTTGAGGGGAGAAAAAATAGGAAGGGAAGCTTTTTGTTGGAAAAATGAATGAAGCAAGCCCACCAATGGAACCAAAGAGCCAGAAGAGGAGGTTTAAAACCCCTCATTGAGAAAAATACATTTTTTTGTTTGCCTATGCCATAGCAAAAAAAAATTTTCTTTTATCTATATCTCTTTTTTTATTTGGCAGCAGCAGCGGGGATTGGGTTTTTCTTTTTGCCGCTGCCGACGAAAGTAGGGGACAGCCGGCTGTCACAAAGACTTGCTTGCTTGCAGCTGATGGTCATTCATTCAGCTTTTTTGGTTCGAGAAAAATAAAATAAAAATAAAAATGTTTGTTTTTGATTGAGAGCTTTTTTTGGGGTTCTTTTTTAGTATTAGGTTTTTAGGTTTTTCTTTCTATTCTCCACATCATAGAAAAACTGTGAGTGTGTAACATACATCCCAACAACAACGCTAGCTTTTTTTAGTGGTCAAATTTTTTTCTTTCTTTCTTTCTATTTTTCGAAAAATAAAAAAAAGTGGGAGGTCCAAAAATTTTATTTTATTTTTTGTTTACGGTGCGTTTCTCTTTTTCCTCTTCCGCAAGGGAAAGAAAAAAAGAGACAGAAAAATTGAAAAACCTAAAAACAACAACGAAGCAAAAAAGAAGGAAAAAAGAGAAAAGCTTTTTTTCTATAACAACAACAACGAGAAAAAAAAGCAGAAGAAAAAAAAGATATTTGCGATATATACTTTATTTTTATGTATTTTTGTTTAAGGCTGGCACCGCAACCGGCACGACGACGATGGAGAGTGACCAATGTCCACTACACTCGGTTGGGTGTTCGTTTTGCTTTTTTTTCTCTCCAATGTTGCAACAAACATAAAAAACGAACGACAAAAAAAGAGGGTGGCTGGCTGGTCAATGAAGGTCAAAAAACTTTTCAGCTATGAAAAATGTCGGACATTCGTTCGACAAAAAAAGAAAAAATATACACACTATAGCATTTTTTAGGCATATAAGTGTGTGTCCAACAACGTTGCTGCTGCGCCAAGGCGCGCCTGTCTCAATTTTTTTTTAATATAAGCTTTTTAGTTTTTAGTTTTTCTTTCTATTTTTTTTTCATTCTTTCTTTCTGCTCTGGTCAGCTGAGGTTTTTTTGGTGGTGCTGGTCAAAACGTTTGTCGTCGCAAACGAGACAACTGACTGACTGATGACGACGGTCATCGTCGTCGACTGGTCACTATAAAAAAAAGGAAAAACGTTGTCGCCGCTGCCGTCGCTGCCATTCGCGGCTGACCAACAAACACTCATATATTTTTTCTGACTGACGACGACTGACCATTGCATTTTTTTGTTAGTTATTTCGTCGAAACGAGAAAAAGAAAAACGAAGAAAAAAAAACGGAACCAGGCAGCGCCTGGAACGGAAAAAAATAACCCGACAAAAAAAAAAAGAAAAAGAATATAGAAAGAAAAAAGGAACATCAAAAAGTATATTTATTTTTGACCATTGGTCACTCTCTCCGACGCGTTCGTTCCTTTTTTCCACCAAATGCAGCAAACATAAAGGCGAGAGCGTTCAGTTGAGTTTTAGAAAAGCGGGCGACAAATAAAAAAACTCCACCCTTTTTTCAACCAAAAAAAGAGAAGATAGAAAACAGCCGGGTGTCCCAAAAAAATATTCAGCTGTTATGTCGGTGTTGCATTTTTTTCTTTCTTCAACATACATAGAATAAAAACTGATGAATGACGAGAGAAAGAAAAAAAAAGAAAAATAGAAAAAGAGAGAATATATAAAAAAAGAGAGAACACAGGGAATAAGGAACGGGAAAAACATAAAATCGGAAAGAACGAAAGACGCAAGAGAGAGAAAGAAAAAAAGGAACGCCGTTCTCTAAAAAAGAGTTTGTCGTCGTCGTTGTCGTATTTTTTTTTGTGTTATTGTTTGAAAACGACTGAACGCAAGCAGGCCACCCCAAGAAAAATAAATGGAAGAAGAAGGAAAGAAAAAATATATATTAGTATGCACAATTTTTTTGCTGGCTGCTTGCTGACACCCGAAGACGACTTACACAACCACCATAATAAATTTTTTTTTATTTTATCGTAGTTTATTTTAAATAATTTTTAATTTAAGAAGAAAAAGTATAGAGAATTTTAAAGTTTAATTTTTTTTTATTTGAAGGCGATTCTTTGTTTTAATTTTGGTTGAGATGTTTTTGGAAATAACAAAGTCTAGTTTAAAAATGGTTTAAAAACTGGTCTAAAAACCTTTTGGTTTGAAACCAGGAGTTTAAAATTACTGTAGCCATTAAAAATTTGCTCCTCAAAATTAATTTTTATTATTATAAAATTTAGGGGTCTTAAATGAATTAAAAAATGACTTTGCTTATGTGTTTTGATAATTGAATGGTAATTTCAAGGAATAGTATCCAGAAGATCTGAGGTTTCATATTTTTTGTGGGTAAAGTTCTTCAAAATTTGTATTTTGTTATTTTTAAAGATTCATGGAAAAAAAGATAAATAAAAGTTATTTTTCTTCGGATTCATAGCTTTTTTTCTAAATTAATTCAAAATCAAGGCATTTTTTCCATCCACTTCCTCGACTTCTTAGCTTTGATTCCAAATTTCCAATTTTTCTGTTTATTATTCAAAAAACTTTTTTTTTGCTTTTTGATATCTCTTCTTCTTCCAATTCCAAAACTTTTATTCCATTCCTTCCTTTTTCGTCGTCACTTTTTTTTATTACATTTTTTCTTCTTTTTTCGACAAAAAAAATATGAATAAGAAAAACGCGTGTGTATGGTAATAATAATAATAATGGCTGGCTGGCGTAGAAATGAGAGTTTCGGGTCATCGCAATGGTCAATGCGCGAAAACAATCTTTTTTTCTTTTTTCTTTTTTTTTGTCTTTTTTTTAGTCGTCGCTGGTTTTTTTTCTTCACAAAAAGGCTGGCACCACGTTTATTTTATTTTTTGTTTTGTTTTTGCTTGCTTTTTTTTTACAAGGACACCCCAAACCAAAACCATCACCGCAAAGAGAAAAAGAAAAAAGAGAAAAACAATCGCGTAGCCCCCATCGGCCGAGCCATTGCCATCGTTCGTTTTTTTGTTTTTGAGTTGTTGTTTATTCGATGTTGTTTTTCGTCGACGGGCCATCTTTCTTTTTTTTTTATTTCAAATAATAAAAAATCTCTTTGGGTCAGTCGGGTTTTTTTTTCTGGGTGGAAGAAAAAATTTCAGGGTTGAAGGTGCGAATGCTGAATTATTTTTTTTATAAAGCAGAAATTTAACAGTTCTCAAGTTTCAGCAAATTTGAAACCCATGGACACTTTTAAAATTTTTTGCCCTAAGAAATTTCTGTAAAAAAAACATTTTCACGGGCGCCTTTAATTTTTTTTATATCTTTAAAACCCCTTCTTTATTTCAAAAATGTATTTCAAAAACCATAACTTCACTTCCAAAGGAAATATTTTCTTTTTTTTCGTTTTCACTACTGATAAGAAACGCTGGCTTTTTTTTTTGCTCATCAGTCAATTAAGTCAACTTTTTTGACCTTTGAACACTATTTTTCACCCTTTTATTTTCCACAGTATTCCCTAATTTTTCATTTTCATTTTTTTCTCAAAAACAACTTTTTTACTTTTTTTTCCGCTTTTTGTTTTTTTGAAAAAAATAAAAAAAGTCCCCAATTCCGCCGCAATATCAGCAATTTTTTTTCTCGTTTCCTTCTTTTCTTTTTCAAACAAAAAAAACGCAATTGTTTTTTCCCCATCTTTTTTTTGATGACAACAAAAAAATAGCTTTTTTTCACGTTTTTTTTTCTTCTTCATTCGGTCGTTCGTTTGCTCACATGCTTCCTCTTCCTCTATCTTCTTTTTTTTTGTTATTTTATGTTAGTGTTTTTTTCGTCTTTTTTTTTATATTCTCGTCGTCGTTCAGAGGATGTCGTCGTATGTGTGGTGTATGTTGTCAACAACGAGAGTTGAATATTTTTTCAACCACCCTTCAATTCTTTTCTTCTGTTTCTGGCCTCACAGAGTTCACTTTTTTGTGTGCATTTATTTATTTGGTTGCTTTGGGTAAAAAAAGAAGCTGCTGCTGTTTTTTCTATTCTACTCTCTTCACCCCACTTTTTTTTTGTGTTTGTGTTTGGTTAAAAAAGAATGAAAGAAAACGACTGGTAGCAGCAACAATAGAATGGCTGGGTTGATTGCTTAGGAGGAAAAAAATGCCTTGCCTGCTTTGCTTCGTTCGACTGACAACTAACTACTCACAGCCAAGCCAGCCAGCCGGTCGTTCGACTGAGGACAAAAAAACGAAAAAGAACTAAGCCACGAGTATTTTTTTATTTCTTCTGACAGCGTCGTCAGTCAGTCAACGCACACAAAAAAAAAGAAGATAGAGCACCAATGATTTGAACCAACTAAAAAAAAGAAGAAAAAAGTGATGTGCTGTGGCTGCACCCTCCAAATAAAATAAAAAACATACATACGTATGCACAGCCAAGTTATGATTTCTGAGTGCATCTATCCATCCCTTTGCAGTTCTTTTTTTTTCTCCTTACTCTCAAAATAAAAAATATATAAAAAAGGACTTACTACTTTCGTCATTTTTGGATGTTAGTGGTCGTCGTCTTTCTTCACATCACCCCTCAGGCGCTCCTCTCTCCTCTTTCTTTTTTTTTGTTTGATAAAAAAAAATGTCAGCTGAAGAAGAAAAACCAACTGTGGTAGTTTGCTGTCGCTCTCCCTCCATGCATTTGTGAGAAAGAAAAAATAGCTTTCGCATAACAAAAAATAAATTTTTTTTTTCGTTTTGATGGTGGTGGTTTAGTGGTTGTTGTTTTTTATTTTCCATGTGCTTGCTTCAATGCTCCTCTGTCTTTTTATTCTTTTTTTTTTCAAATGAAAGAATAAAAAAAATATATTTGCAACTATTTTTTCTTGTTTTGTTGTCAAAAAACGACTTTTCACTATTTTTTATTTTTCATTTTTTATTTTTGATTGCGCGTGACTTTTTTTTCCTCTTTTCAACGACGATGTTGAAGGTTTCAAACAATCGTTTTTTTAATATTATTTTTCCTGGCTTATTTGTTGTCTTTTTTTCCATAATTCTTTTATGGAACATTCTTGAATTATTTCTTTTTAAGGTCGTTTTTTCATTCGATATCAGTTGTTTTTTGCATTCTATGATTGACACTTCTTAGTCAGCTTAAAAGGGAGTTGTTTCCAAATAATTTTAAAGTATTCAGCTTTTAAACAATTTTTCATTCATTGATAGATTTCTGCCATTTCAAAACTAGCTTCGATATTGTTTTATTCTTTTTTGATTATTAATTAATTAATGCTAGTTTTTAAATTTAATTTTTACCACAATAAAAAAATTCATCTCCAACACTCTCAAAGAAAAAAAATAAGCAATCTTTTGCTTTTCTTTATTGTTATTTTTTAAAATTCCAAACCACGCTTCTTTCTGTCTTTTACCGTAATCTTCTTTCTCTTACCATATATGATTTTTCTAATCCACAAAAAAATTTAATAATCATCATTCTTCTTCAAATTTAAAAAACACATGAAAAACAAATTCCTTTTTTTTCTCCTTTTTCCTACTTTTTACTCGTGTTTTTATTAATTCATTTAAAATTTTCTTCTTTTTTTTCAACCGATCTTTGAAGTCTTAAAAAGTATCTGCTGCCTTCAATGACAAAGAAAAAAGGAAACTTTTTATAGTCACTAAACTAAGAAAGAAAAGATTTTGAAATAATACAAACATTTTTTTTTAATCTGATTTCCGAGGGGTTAGCTTCCCTTTTTTCACCTGACTTTTTTTTATAGCGAATTATTTTTATTCTTTTGTTTCTTTTTTCTTCTGGCTTCTTGCCAAATTAGTTTTTTTAATATCATTAAAAAACTACTTTGAAATAAATATAAATAAATAAATAATATATAAAAAAGTTAAGTGTTAAAAAAAATAAAAACACCAACTAAAAAAACGAGTTTTTTTTTCTTCTTTCAATTTTTTTTTGATTGGGGCAAAGTTATTTTTTCTCGTCTCTCTTCCTCGGTCGTTTTATTTTTTTTTGAATGTAAACGAGCGATAAAAAAACACACACAGAGAGAGTTTTGAGCTGGAACAGAATCAATCATAGGCAATTGTGGAGGAGCACAAAAAAAAAAATAGAAAAGGAAAAAAGTTTGTTACAATAAAAAAAATCTTCCGTTTTTTTTCTTCTCAGCAGTCTTGAAATAAAAAAAATTTTTAAAAAAAAACGCGGCTGTCGTTGTTGGTTGGTTTTTTGTTTTATTGTTCGATGTTCGAGAGTCGTCTGACTTACTAGAAACTATCTATCTTTTTTTTTTCTGGGGTTAAGGTTAAAAAAATGTGTGTATGTTTGTGGTTGTGTTTTTGAGAGGAGAGAAAAAAATGAAACCCAAAGACACAGAGGAGAAAAATGGATGGATGGAAGGGAGAATGATAGATAGATGAAAAGCAACAAAACAAAAAATTGTAGGGCCCCGGCCATTAGGGACAATTTATTTTTTTTATTTTCTCCTTTCTTTGTTTTTTTGAAATAATGATCAGTAGAAATTTTTTTCTTCTTTTGTGATAGAAAGATAGACAATAAATAAATAAAACCTGACTTACCTAACTTTATTTTTTTTTTTGGCTTTGGCTGATTAGTTGTTGTTGCCTAAGGGGATTATTATTGCCAATAGTACAAAGTGATCGATTTTGGTGATGTTTATTTTTGGATCAAAAGATAATGATTTTTAATTTGTTTAATTATCACAAAAAATGTTATGATTAATCAATCCCATGCTTTCATATTTTTACATTTAATTCTAAAACAAAAGCTTAATTTCTTCGATTCAAAACACTTTTATTCAAACATTTTGGATATTCGTTTTTTTTTTTTGCATTTTGTTTTTTCTATCTTCACTTTTTTTTCTTGCCATTCAACCCTCAGGGAACAGAATAAAGTAAAAAAATGTCATACTCCAAATAAAAAAAACTGACCAATGCATGCAAAAAAATAAAATAAAAAAGCCTTTTTTGTAATTCTGCGTGTTTCAGTCAAATAAAACACTCTCCATGTTCAGAAAAAAAATAAAAGAAACATCTGCCGATTTTTATATTCTTTTTTTAAGCCCTTAAGGCAGAGGAGGCTTCCGACCGAAAAAAATATGAATGAATGAATGGAAATGTTTTTTCTAGCCGAAGAACAAAAAAAAAATGAAAGATTGAAGTCGCTTGCTTTTTTGGGTTTCAAAGATCGATCGATGTGGCACGAAAATGAAACATTTTTTGCATCATCAAAAGTCTTCTTTGCTCAAAAAATATTTAAAAAAATTAAAATTCTGTTGAATCAAGAATTTTACTGTAAAAAAAACATTTCCTTTGGTATTTGTCACGAAACTTTTTCATGATGGCTACACTCACTTTTTTACGTCACCCTTCCTTCCTTCCTATTATTTTTTGTCCCTAGAAATTTTTTTCCTCATAAAAAACTTTTAATTTCTTTTATTACTTCAAAAAAAACATTTCATTTCGGTTTTTTTTTCTCCCTTCACTTTCTTATCTTTTTTTCTTCCTTTCCCGTCTCCTTCTCTTTTTTTAATTTTTTGTCTTTCTGCCCTCGTGAGTCTAATCAGAAAAAATAAAAAATACATTTGTGCTTCACCTTATTTTTTTATTTTTTATTTTTTTGTGTCTCACCCTGGCTGGGGAAAAAACAGCGGTGACAAAATACATAAAAGCCTTTCATTCCTCTCAGAAATTTTTTTCTTTCAGTTTTCATTTTCATTACAGCTGTCTTTTTTCCTACAAACATTTTTAAAACTGCGGTTTTTTGTTTTTTGTCAATCATATTGTCGTCGTCTTTCTTTTCTTTTTTTATTAAGTTTATAAGTTTGTTTGAAGGCTTTAAAAAAGCTGCCGACAGCGACGATAGAAAGGTTTTGTTTCAATATTTTTTTTAAGGATTTACGATGGGCTGCTTTGAGGATATTCGGAAATAATGATGCCTCTGATTCCTTTTATTAATTCAATATTTTTAATTTTTTGAATCAAATATCTTTTTTGATAGTTTTTTTTCCAGAAATGTCTCATAAAAAAATTCTTTCTAAACATAGTTTTTTCAATCCTCAAATAACAGCAACCCCGAAATTCGTCCCAAAGCCCTTTTTTTGTTTCCGCCACCAAAAAAGCTAAAAAAAACTGCCACAAAACATTAGCATTTTCTTCTTCTTCTTTCTTTTTTTAGTTCCATGTTCGTATTTTATTTTTTGACTTTGATATCTGATGGAACATTTTTTTTTTCTAAGCCATTTGGCAACAACAAAAAAATAAAAAAATGGGTCTACTTTCTTTATTTTTTGTGAAATTTAAAAAAAAGTCGAATGACTCATTCAATAGTTTTTTTCTTCTTGGCTTAGCAGCATCCTTCCTAAGTCTTACTTGTTTATTTTTTACTCACTCATTTTTCTGTTTTTTCAAACTTTTTTGAGTAATCACTGCATTAAACAAAATAATAAATTACGGTAACTTTTTTTTGACGTTAAAAAAATGACTGTCTGTGCCTGCCTTCCAATGAAAATAGTTTTCTGTCGTCATACATGTCTCGAGTGAACTTTTTTTTCTTTTAAATTTTTATGTCTAGCTTCATTATTGTTTGATGATGAGACAAATTACGTTTTTTTTAAATTTCAATTAGCAAAGTTATTAGTTCAAAAATTGTCTGCATTTTTTGCTAAATTTTGCCGCTAAAAATGTTATTTTTTTGCAACAATGGTTTTAGTTTTGACAAGAAAACATCAAAATTTTATATTGTTTTTTATTTTTAAATTTTAATTTACTTTATTTTTTAATTTAAAAAAAGAAGAAAGGAAGATGAAATGGTTGCACTTCCTTATACTTACTTGTCTTTTCTCTTTCTCTTCTTTTTTTTCATGATTGTTTTTTTAATGGGTAAAAAAAGATGAAATAAAAAAAGTAGGCTTACATATAAAAAACACGCGACTCTCAAAAAAAAAAGTCCAAATAAAAAATAATGCGATTGGTTGGGGAAAAGAAAGAAGAAGAAAGAAAAAATAAATTATCAGGGGGTAGAAAAGAAAAAACGTCTCTCAGCCATCTCATCTCACGTGTTTGGTGCCTCCTTTGCTGCTGCGCCTATGGGACAGGTTTTTTTATTTTTATTTTTTGAGCGAAGCACCACACACAAAAAAACTAAACATCACTGCTGTGAGTCGCAAAAGTAGGCAAGCATGGATGAAAGAAAATGTGTTTTTTTTGTGGTTGGTTTTTTAGATAAAAATTTTTTCTTTCCCTTTTTTTCCTTCTTATTTTACGTGACTTAGCGAGCGAGCGAATGCATGGTTTTGAAGCAACTCTCTGTGGGGAGAAAGAAAGAAAAAAATACTTAGGCGCAGCAGCAGCAGAGGCAGCTGTCTTTTTTTCAATGCATACACACTTGTTTTTTTTCTCAAACAAAAAAAAATACTCTTTAACGTTGTTATTTGGCAAAATTCCAATTCAAAAAATAAAAAAATTGAATTGCACACGCGGTTTTTCTCTTCTTTTTTTTCATTCGACTTCGACGACGACTTCGAAAAAAACAAACAACACACGACGAGAAGGACGAAGACAGCTCTTTTTTGTTATGTTCAAAATTCGCTTATATTTTTTCTATCCATTCCACTTTTTTCGACAAACATAGTTCGAAGAGAGGAGGAGGACCTCAAAATTCTCCACCAACACTTCATTCCATTCAATCCTCTTTGGAAAAAAAGACTGCACTTTTAACCAAAAAAAAACAAATTTACTCTCAGCAACCAACCAACCAACTAAAATTTTGAAATGTTTTTTATTTCTTAAAAAAATTGCTGTCTTTTAAAATTCCAGCAACAAAAAAAAACACTCATCATGAGAACGCCTGTTTTTTTCTTCTTCTTTTTTTCCATGGTTTTTGATGATTTATATTTTCATCGCTTGCTACTTACTTTTACTTCCTTGCCTCTACGTGTGTGTCTCTTAACCCCACTCATTCCATTCTTATAATACTTTTTTTGTTTTGTTTTTTATTTACGGCATCTTGCCAAGTAAAAATAAATAAATTTAATTAAACTCACTCATTCTCAGCTGATTTTTAAGCCATATTTTTATATATAAATTTTTTTCTCATCCGCTTTCTTTCCTTTTCTTTCCTTCCATTTCCATGTGATAATTATTATTAAATTTTTATAGTGTCAATGTTTAGTCATTTTTTAAGTAGCTTTTTTTTTCTTCTTCTTATTTTCGTAGTATTTTTTGTTTTGGGTTGTTTTGATACATAACAACATAATAATCATAATAATTATTTACATTTTTATTTTTGAGATATATGGTATATATTAAAAATCACCAAAGTAGCTTGTGTATGTTTTTTTTTTCTGAAAGTTTAAGATGCTTATAGGGTTTTTTTCTTATAAAAAAAATAAGTATTGTGTAAGTAAAAAAATTCATGGGAGGTCGTCTCTCCAGAGTGGAAAAGCGGCGGAATTTGTATTTTGATCTGAGAGGGATTTTGTGTTTTTTCTTTTCTTTTTTTATCGTAGTTAAAAAAGCCAGTTTTTAACACTTTTTTTTACCTAAAACTAAAGTTCGCCAAAATAGTTCTTTGTTTTTTAATAACAAAAATTATGGCTACTGTAGAATTTTTTTTTATCTAGAGTAGGGTTCCTGTACTCCCCCGTTTTCCGAAAAAACCGGGGATCGGGGATAAAAACGGGGACAAAATTTCGCGGGGACGGGTACGGGGACGGGGATTCGGGGACGGGTATTCGGGTATCCCCGTCCCCGCGGGGGGGGGGGGGGGGGGGGGGTACCGGAACCCTAATCTAGAGTGTTCCATAATTTTTTCTCTGTTTCATTTCATTCATTTATTTTTTTTACTTTGCTTTGTTTTTTGATCATTCAACCCTTCTTTTTTTATTTCGTTGTTTCCACGTGTTTTTTAAACTTTCAAACTTTTCGCAATCATTTTTTTAACTTTCATTCTTTTTTTTTTCAGAAATGCTTTCATCATTCATAGTAAATTTATTATAAATTTATTATTTCATTTTGTGGCATTCCTCAAACTACAAAAAAGTCATTATTATTCAAAATTATTTGCTGATTTTTTTTCTACAAATATTGCATCTTTAAAATCAAATTCTTTGGTATTATTTTTCCATTCAAGACCAACGACAACAATAAATTTTAACAATAAAAATTCCCTTTGCGCCTTCTGTGCATTTAATTAATTATAATAATTTTATGATCATCGAATGCAGTTAAATTTATTCAAATCAAATTTATCCGAAACAATAACAACAACGATTTCTTTGCTTTCGTCGCTCAACTTTATTTTTATTATTAAACTCAGGAATTTTTTGTTGTTGCATAATTTATTAGCACAACGTTATTATTATTGTTATTTGAATTAATTAAAATTAAAATTATTTGTCTTGAAAAATTAAAAAAAATATGACAGCTAAATGGCCTCCACCTCACGACCAGCTCACACGGCATTTAGCAGAACGGACTTCAATTGCGGTAAGTAAAAATTTCTAATTTTTGAGAAATAATATGCTAATTTTAAATAACTTTTTTCGTTTTCAAATTTACAAAAAAAAATATGGAAAGTAACGCAAAAACTACAAATTTTTTAATTTTTTGATTTACTATCATCATTCTTTTCGGGACCCAAAATTATAATATTTTTTCAATAATATTTTTTGTAGATTGATCAAAATGGTCAAACAGCTTTAACATCATCATTTCATGAAAATGGTTATTTTCCTGCTATAGTTCCACCATATTCCTCAGATGCCAATGGAATATATAATCATCATAATCATGGGCATCATCCACCAAATTCAAATGTTGTAGTTGGTGAATATGATACAGAAGAAAAAAAGCCTATAATAGATTGGAATGAAAAATTATGGTCACAAAATACTCCATCAAAATTATCACCAAATAATGATGCAGTGAGAACTGCGACACCCAGTGCAAATTCCACGGAATCCACTCCATCTTCACAACGGCAATCCATAGGGCCTGAAGAAGTTGAAGGAAATGGAGGAGGAGAAGCTAAACAACAACGAATTTCAACACCAGAAATTAAATCAGAATTTAGTGATTCTATTCCATCAAATGAACCAACAACTCCTATAGCGAAAATTACAGTGGAAAAAACTTCGGATAAAGAAGCATCAAATTTATTATTGAATCTATCACAACTGCCACCAGCATCATCATCATCTGTAACTTCTTCGTCTTCAACTACCCCTTCCACTCCCACCACAAATAATAATAATAATGTTATTATTCCATCGACCGGACAACAACAACAAGATCAACAACAACTTGCTGCATTAAGAATTGAAGAAAAAATTATGCATGAAAAACTTCAGCCTCAACCGGAGCTACAAATGACAAAAGAAAAAGTTCAAAGTATTGAATCGGTAGTTAATTCAGTGGCGATTGCTCAATTTGATGTAGAACCATTTGCTCCTCAACCTGCTGTTGTTATCCATCATAAGCAACACCAACAACAACCTACACAACAACTTCCAGCTGCTTCAACCACCCCTCCTCGAAATACTCGAGCATTCTTCCGTGCTCCAGGACATGGAGGGCCAAGTGAATTACAACAAGATAGTTCGAAAGCATTTGTATGTTCAATATGTAATTTTTCTTGTCCATCCAAATTTCATTATAATTCTCATATGAATACTCATGGAGATCATCAATGTTCAATGTGCGATTATCAAGTATGTTTTTTGGGTTATTTATTTATTTAAAAAAAATTAAGAATTTTTATTTTTTCTTTTGCTTGGCAGTCTTTTATTTTTATAAAGAATTTTTAAAACAAATATAAAAATAATTCGTCCACGAAAAATTCTTTAAATCTGCTAAAGTAAAGAAAATCCAAAAATTTTGTTGTTTTAATAATTCATTTAAAATAATTACCATATTTTTTTAGTCTCGAACCGAGGGTCGACTTAAAAAACATATGAAAGAATACCATTCACGTGAAGAACAAATAGCTGCAGGGATTGAAGTTCCAGCAGAACCTCCAACACCCACACCAAATCAAAATATAGCTGCAGCAGATTTTCATTCCGCAATTTCTTCGATTATGGAAGCAGCAAATCGAGCGGCTGCAATGAATAATGATGGAGAAGGAAATGGTGGCGGTGGTTCACCTATATCCAATGCATTGGATTCAATTCGAGCATTAACCGAAAATGGACAAGGTAGCCTCGCAAGTTTACTTCAAATGCCAGATAATAACAATTCCAATGATTCCTTTGATGCTGCTGCCGGGCCTTCAACCCCTCGAGAACCTCCTCGTCGTTCATCGGGTGGCAAAGCCAAACAATACACTTGCAAACAATGTGCATTTGTTTCAACTTCCAAGGAGGAATCATGGCGGCATAATCGAGCTCATATACCTCAAGATAAAATATTACAATGTAAACAATGTGAATTCGTGACAGAATATAAACACCATTTAGAATATCACATTCGAAATCATTATGGTTCTAAACCATTTCGATGCACAAAATGTAATTATTCTTGTGTCAATAAATCCATGTTGAATTCTCACATGAAATCTCATTCCACTGAATATCAATTTGGTTGTATGGATTGCAGTTATCAATCAAAATATTGTCATAGTTTAAAAATGCATTTACGAAAATATAATCATCGTAGGAAACCCGGCTTGAATGTGGATGATGCGGAAGAGGCGTTAGCTAATGATCCATCATTGGATGAAGATGGAGTATCCATCCATTCTGAATCATTTAGTGATTCCATGCATCCTGATTTGAATAATTTGGATCATAAAAATGGTAATCATCTTCTTCATCATTTACCTCCTCCAGTTTCTTCAGCTCCTCCCACTGCTCCAGATACATCAAGCCACAGCAACAACAGCAATAATAATAGCAGCGGAATTGGAAGTGTATTATTGCAACCTATTTCATCCGCGACAACGAATAATAATAATAATACATCAACAAATTTCCAATATGCAAATTTAATTCGTCAAAATCAAGAACAAATTAATGAAATTGCTCGTCGACAACAACAAGCTCAAGCAGTTGCTGCTGCCGCTGCTAATAATTTTACTTGCACTGTTTGTGATTACAGTACCCCACATCTTGAGCAACTCCTCCATCATAATATGGTTCATATTCAACAGAATCAAACTGCGAGTGCTCCATCGACTCCATTAAATGCTTTATTGCAATATATTCAAAATAATGTTCAACTTGGAAATACTGCAGCTCATTCAGCAAATATTCCAAATGGAAATAATAATGTTGCCGCAGTCGCAGCAGCCACTACGATTGGAAGCTTAAATCAACTTTCAGCATTTCATCCAACTTCAACAGAAATGATTTTTCGAGCTAATCAACAACATCAACAAAATCAAAATCAAATTCATCATGATTCAGAACATTCAGGAACTGAATATTCCAATGACGTGAAAATGGAAATTCAACATGGTCCAGCATCCCCAACTCATAGCATTAATGGTGGAGGAGATAATTCTAGTTTAGATCGAAGTTCCACATCTCCCATGGATTCCAAGGATAATCACGTGAATGGAGATGCATCATCCATTGGATCCCATGGTTCTTCATCTTCTTCATCAAGAAAGCGAAAAGCCACTTCCGGGAAATTAGAGCAAATTTCTCAAAGGCTTCAAGGAAAAAATTCTCCTGAACAAATTGATATTGAAAGTAGTCATGCAATTATTGCGGCACCCATTCCAATTCCAGCATATCGACAACAACAACAAAATTATATGGTATGTTCGCCATTTTTTAAAATCATCTTTACTCTAATTTTTTAAACCACCCACAAAAAAATAGTTAAAACACGCTTTTCTTTAAATTAAAACTAAAAACAAACTAAAAAAAATAACCATGCTTAGCTTAGTAAAACGCTAACATCCGTGCACTTTCTTTTTTATTTATGCAAATTTTTATATTTCTGTAAATCTTTCAAAGGTGTTTGAAAGATAAAAGTTTAATTTTTTCTTTGCATCAAAAAAAACAAGAATTGTATCAAATTGGTGGTGTTTTTTTTAGAGAATTAAAAGAGAAATTTCCTGAAACGGAAGGAACCTCGAGCTTCAACTAAAAAAGGACCTCTCAAATCTTTCTTAGAAATCTTCAAATCAAAAAAATCTACGGAATAGAATGTTTATAAAAAAAGATTTTTATATAGTATCTTCTCCTTCTTTATTGTTGTGTTTATATATTTTATTTTTTATCAAAGTTTATTATTTATTAAAGGCTAGTTTTTTTTTCTTATCGATTCTTTCACATTGGTGGTATTGTATCTAAAGTAATCGGAAGGAAAAAAAATAATGCTTGAAAGTATCAGGTGGATACTTAAAAGCATTATTGGCGGCATTAAGGCAGAAACAAAATTACTATAAAAGCATTAAAAAATTGATTGAAAAAATAATGTTTAAATTAAATATTTCAAAAATTATTGAAAAATCAAAATTAATTTTGTGCGTTCGATGTTTTACATTTTTTTATTTGCTTTTTTTTTTTATAAAACTTTTTTGTTATTTAATTTTTTGTTTAAAGCTTTGGGCTTTTATAATTTTATGTTTATGGCGCTATTATTTAAACAATTTTGATCTGCATTCTCTCGAAGCTACAAACTACTAAATATTTTTTCGTGCAATACTTAATTCTTAAAATGCATAAAATTAACAGCTGCAAAATTTTCAGTTCTAAAACAAATTTTTTTAAAAGCGTGTTTTGCTTATTATTTTTATTTTTATTTTCTTAGTTTCCTATTTTTGCAAAACTTTAATTTAGATAGAAAAGTGTGAAAACCAACCCTTCCTTTTTTCCAATTCCATTTCTTTCAATTCTCTAAAAAGCAAACAACTTTTAACTAATTTATTTATTTTTATTTTCAGGAATCCCAAGCAACAATAACTCCACCAAAATCAACATATGCAAATAATTGTGAACATTGTAAAATAGGATTTGAAGATGAAGCATTATATAATATTCATAAAGGCTATCATGGTTATGATGATCCATTAAAATGTAATAGATGTGGAGAAATTTTACCTTCTGCATTACATTTTAATATACATTTATGGCGTGTTAAACATGATTAAATATTTCCATATTTGACTCTCAATTTCTTTATTTTTCAAAAACAAAAGCGTCTTTCTTCGTCGTCCATCTTCAAAAAAAAAAACAACCCCGGCGCGTGATAATACTTTTTTCAAGTCCTGTGTATCAAGAAAATATTTTGATTTTTTCTTTTCAAAATTCACCAAAAAAAATCCATTTTTATTATTTGCTTTTAATGTTGTCGTCTTCTTTCTTACTGTATCATCGTATTTCTTTTTTTATATAAACTTTCTGTCAGGAAAAATATTTAGCCTTTTTCAGTTTGTTTTCTTTCCAAAATTTCAAAATATGTATTTTGAGAATTTAGAAAAGTAGCAAATTTTTTTCGTAAATTTTATCTATCATATTTTTTTTTATTAAAAAATATTTCATTTTCTAATCAATCCACTTTTCTTTTAAATATTATTATTATTTTCATTTCCACTAAAAAAATTTCTAAAGCGCGGTCATTTACTCTCATTCGTTAAAACGGTTCAATAGTTTTTTTTAATATACAAACAAAATAGTTAGAAGAAATACATCTCAGGGAATGGTATCGTCGAGAAACCAAAAAAAAAACGACGGAGTCCGTGCCGTATCTTTCTTTTCTTTTTTTTTTATAAAAGTCTATTATTATATTTTTTTCTGAAAATTTAATTTTATTAACTTATCTTCTCTTTATTTTTGTAAGGAAAACATTCGTGTACATTTTTTTTCCATATTCATCAATTTCGTTTTATTACTGAATTAACTTCTTTTTTAAAATTTTTTACCACATAAAATAAAAATATTTTTGTGCATTATTTCCACACGAAAATTTATTTTCGTTATGAGAATCAAATAATATTTTTATCTAAAAAACAACAACCACTCTACACTCATTTTTGTTTTTTTTATTCTCAAGTTTAACTCGCTCAGGCAAAACTCTTTGAATTCTTTTATTTTTATAATTTTGTTAACTTTTGTTTCTCAAAAAAAATCTTTTTTTAAACGTGTCTTTTTTACATTTGTTTTTTAAAAAACGCCAGTTATTAAACTCTTATTTTTATATAACATTTTTGATTTATTTTTGTTTGTTTTTGTAATGCCATTATTTTTTTATTATTACTTTGATTGATTGTTTATTATTTTATTTCCAAGTTGTCTTCATTATTATACTTTTTTTCTTTCTATTCATTTTTTTATACAACCGTTCCACCTCAGCCACCTTTTTTAAATTTTTTATTTTTTTAAAAACTCAAACACATGAGTAAATTCAAAACATCTTTCTTTTATATATAAATATTTTCTTTTTATACAACCGTTTGTACCTCCACAACAGATTATCCAATTATATTTTAAAATTTGTATGTTTTTTTATTTTATTTAGTCCATGTTTTATTAGTATTTTTTCTTTGTTTTTATAATTAATAAATAAATCGTGCAGAAAAGTTTTTTTTATTGTTAAATGCAAAAAAAATAATTTATCAAACATAAACAGAAATGGAAACAAAAAATTAAAAGTTATATATTTTTTCTGTAAAATGAGTAAAGTTGCTGGATTTCATTTTGCCTATGGCTTATCCACTTGAAATTAATGTAAAATCAGAATCCGTTATTTCTTGTAATCAATTGTACTATAATGGTTGCCTTGCTAAATAAATATTATATTTAATATTATTTCGCCCAAAAAAAAAGCAGCATGTTCCGGCTTAATTTGTGTTCAAGAAACTTTTATTGGAACTTGGATCAGTGATTCCTAAAGTTAATAAATATATGCTTGTTTTTTATTAATCCGTTGTTTTGATTAGATATTGCAAAGCAAAATAAGCTTAACCAAACCTTTATCGAATCACTTTATAAAAAATAAAAATAAAGCAATTAAATAAAAAAAGAAGAGATAATGATTAGAATATTCAAAAAAATGGGAAGGAATTAAAAAATGCTCGATTTTTTCGACTAAAAGCTTTTTTTTGTTCTTCGAATAAAAAAATCAACTGATAAAGCTCCGCGAAAGAAAGAAAAAAAATCGATTCTGCTGCCACAACAAAATGTTTTTGTGTAAATTAAAAAAAAATGGTAATTTTTTTATTGCTTGATAAATGAATAAGTATTTCATTTCTTATTTTCTTTAAATTTTTATGTATGGAACAGCTATTCCTGTTAAAATTGTTAACTCTTGAGGCTTAGTTCTCCTTCATCTTTTGGTTTAATTCGTAGGTTTGAAAGCACGTGGTATAATATTTTTTTAATTATATGCTTATCATCAATTTTCATATTCTGGTATTTGCATATTTATAAACAGTAGCTTAAAACATAAAAGGCCATGAAAAAGTAACGAATAAAATAAAATTTCAAATCAAATATTCAAAAAAAATTAATAATTCCGCTCTCCGTTTTTTTGGTTAAAGTGCTTTTTCTTCTCCTTTCCCATCATCCAAAAAAAAAGATGAATGTTTTTACAAAATGAAATAACAAAAAAAAAACCGCTAAAGAAAAAATCGATGCTACCATTAGATTTTTTGTTGTTGGTGAAAAGGCAATTCACGAAAATAAAATTTGTTAGACTGTTGCTAAAATAAAAAGGATCAAAAAAGCAACCATTATTCAAATCGATCATTAGTTGTTTTTTTTATTTATGTGTTTTATTTTAAGAAATAACAGATCTTTTTTTAAATATTCTAAAGACGCTTTTTTTAGCTAGTTTTCTTTTCATTTTTTAAATTTACGACTTTTTGGGGTATTTTGGATTAGCGCCTTCGTTCTCCTTTTTTTCTTTTTAGCTTTGAAATTCATTTTGATAATGAAACAAATAATATTATAAAATTTCTTTGAAAGCAGTCTTGCAACTTCGAACTTTTATAACCATCATCTAACTGTAGTTTATTCGATAAATTTGAATGAAAGACAAAAACGGAAAAAAAAGCAATTAAAATATTCTAAAATGATTTGCAAATAAAAAAACCCGGACTGAATAAGCAAAAAAAAAACACTTTTTCATTTTTTCCTTTGTTTGAACAAAAAAACTATTTATTATATGATGGTCGTTGAATCTAAAAAAAGGACGAGAAAAAATCAGTGAAGAAAAAATGTTGCTGCCATAAATTGTTTTTTGTTTTGTAAAAAGACGCAATCGATAAAAGCCAAAACAATGAAGATAAAACCGATAATCATATTCCACCTTTTAAGTGTAGAAATCCAACATTGAATTAAAATCCACATTTTGTTTATATTTCTTTTTTGTATTTTTTTGGTATTTTGCAAGGAGTTTATTTTTCATTGTAAAATGAAGCTATTTTAATTTGTAGCAGCTTGAAGTAAACTTTAAGTTAAAAAGATTTGTTGCTTTTGTTGTTGTTGTCAAATATTAAACCAAAAAAACGTTTATGTTTTATTAAATATTCAAAAACGGTGAGAAAAATACTTTTTTAAAAATATAAAATCTTTCACTGAAAAAAATTTTTATTATCGAATGAAAAAAATAAAAAGAATAAAAAGCCGCGAAAAAAAAATTTATTCTTTATTACAACAAAATGTTTTTTTAGATGGTTGCCGTCTTCCAAACGGCTCTTTCTTTTCACCAGCGCCAAAAAAAAGATCAATGTACATAATTCCTTGCCTATTTTTTTGGTCTTAATTTCTGTAGGAAAAATATGCATGTTTGTGATATCCAAGTCAGTGCTACATCATAAACTAATTTTTATTATTTAGAAACAAAATTGAACACAAAACATCATGAATACTAAATATAAAAAAGCAAATTATACATATTTACTAGATTTAAGATTGGAAGTTGCATTGGTTCTTTTTTGAAAAGTACATTTTGAATTTGTGTTATCATACTGTTGGAGCATTTGATGCATCGTCTTCCACATAACTTTCACCAGATCCAAACTCTAAAAAATGAGTTAGTTAGTAAATATAAAAAAGATAAAGAGATTTAAGTTCGTTAATAAATAAATAATACAAACTTACCACTAATCGTTTTGTTGGAATCTTCTTCGGTTTCATCCAAATCAGTATCTTGAGTAGCGTCACTTTTAACTGAACTTGTACCATAGTAAAGATCGTCAAAGTTATTGATTTCAGCTTCTTTTTTACCAATCTCATCAGGAGAAACAGAATCAGACACAGGCTTATAACCTTGTTCTTCAAGCGATTTTCTTTTACGATCAACTTCTTCTTTAGTAATCCATTCATTACAATATTTATATCCGTTTTTAGGTGGAGGTCCATTAACTGAAAAAGAATGGTAAAAATTTGGTGTGAAGGTATTAAAGCAAAATACGAAGTCACAGCGGTACCTTTGTTGCTTTTTTGGCGTAGTGGTTGGCAACCATCTTGATCAACGTATGTTGATTATGCATTAATATGATTTATTTTTTCATATCTTTATTTATTTTTTTAACTATTAAACGATTAATGAGTATTTAAGGAACATAACTAGCCAAAAATTAATGTAAAAATGGGTAATTTTTCCTCTATTCCTTTACATTGAAAATGTCACTTTTTCAAAAGTTCCGATGGCTGTAATAATTAATAATTTCGATTTCTGGGAAGTCCCACCTCTTTTAATACGTTATAATGGACCATCTAATGATGTTTGTAACAACAAACCTCAAATTCGATCGTTTGAGCCCATTTTATAGCCAAAATTCGACATTTTAACGGTAAAATTAGCAACCGATGACCTTAAAATTAAAAAAAGATTTTTTTTTGATATGAAGCATAACCAAAGCTCGATGTTGTTTTGTTCACAGTATTCGAATGTACTAGTTCGTGAAGCTAGAAAAATCTAGAAAGATTCTGGTCCAAAGTTATAGGACTTTGAATGAGATTTTGGTGAAATTTTTAAAGAAAATCTCCATAAATTCTCTCAAATTTAAATGTATTTAGTTGATTATTGATAACAAAGACCTCATACGTGTATGAAAAACATATATTTATGCATCACTAATAAAAAAAAGTAACCAAGTTGAAATATTTCTTGCATAACAAGGTCATCAACTATGTTAGAGTACCAGACGATAAAAAAAAATCAAAAATTCAAAATTTTTTATATAATGTTGAAATGGCTTTAAATATGCCAAATAAAAATCAAATATGAAATTACTGTTCTAAAATATCTCTAAAATCTCTTTTTAAAAGTTAAAATTCGTGTTTTAAATATTTTTGATTTTTTTATCGTCTGGTACTCTAACATAGTTGATGACCTTGTTATGCAAGAAATATTTCAACTTGGTTACTTTTTTTTATTAGTGATGCATAAATATATGTTTTTCATACACGTATGAGGTCTTTGTTATCAATAATCAACTAAATACATTTAAATTTGAGAGAATTTATGGAGATTTTCTTTAAAAATTTCACCAAAATCTCATTCAAAGTCCTATAACTTTGGACCAGAATCTTTCTAGATTTTTCTAGCTTCACGAACTAGTACATTCGAATACTGTGAACAAAACAACATCGAGCTTTGGTTATGCTTCATATCAAAAAAAAATCTTTTTTTAATTTTAAGGTCATCGGTTGCTAATTTTACCGTTAAAATGTCGAATTTTGGCTATAAAATGGGCTCAAACGATCGAATTTGAGGTTTGTTGTTACAAACATCATTAGATGGTCCATTATAACGTATTAAAAGAGGTGGGACTTCCCAGAAATCGAAATTATTAATTATTACAGCCATCGGAACTTTTGAAAAAGTGACATTTTCAATGTAAAGGAATAGAGGAAAAATTACCCATTTTTACATTAATTTTTGGCTAGTTATGTTCCTTAAATACTCATTAATCGTTTAATAGTTAAAAAAATAAATAAAGATATGAAAAAATAAATCATATTAATGCATAATCAACATACGTTGATCAAGATGGTTGCCAACCACTACGCCAAAAAAGCAACAAAGGTACCGCTGTGCGAAGTATCGTTAATTTTAATTATAAACGTTAATAAGAACTTACGAGGACATCGATAATTTTTATGCCATGCTATTTTACTAACCATCACAAATCCAATTTTAAGATCAAAACGAATACCTTTGTCACATCTAAAAAGATTTAAATGATTAAAATACTTTTAAAATAAAAATTTATTATTATAAATGTATGTTTAATAGTAATTTTTTTAACCTTTACCTGATAAAATTGCTATATTCCCTTTACTTATTTAAAACTTTGCCAATATCACTTATTCGAAAAGCTTACGCAAAATAAAGAACATTCAAAATTTTGATAAACTTACTTAGGGCACACAAAAAGGTTATCATCTTCACGATATGGAATTTTCCAATACTTGTGATATAAATAGTATTTATCATTATTTTCTTTGTAAATAAAAGAATCTAAAAAAAATACATAAATAGATATAAATGGAAAAAAGTTACCATATCGAAGAATTTTCTTTGTTGCATTCTTTGTTTTTCCTGTAACTTCTCCACCATTTTTCGATTGTTTCGGATCATTTGATATAAGAGATATTACAGCATTTTTATGTTTTATTTGTTCAGCACTTGACAGATCATCCAATGGAGTTTCAGAAGCATCTTTACTATTTGATGGTTCAGGTGGTGGCACTTAAAATTGTAATATATAGTAGTAACCTCGAGAGAGTGTTATAAAAATAAAAAAGACCAAAAAAATATATTATAATATAACTTACCAGAAGGTTTGTCAGCTATCCGATTTTTCTTTATTGGTTTATCTGGAACATCACCAGCAGGACCTCTAATTACCCTTTTCTTACTTCTGAAGGGATAAGACATTTAAAGAAAAGTTGTCGTCGAATGGACCCTAAAAATTTAAAAATAAACTCCTAAATACTTTTTACTTTTGGCATACAAAATACAAAAAAAAACGCGCAACGATAACAAAAAACAATCAATCTCGGCAGAATTTGATGATTTTGTTTATAAAAAGATAAGTTTACCCGATTGAAATAGCTTTTAAAATTAACAAAATGTCGAAAGTTAATTAAAATATAAATAAAAAATGCGATACAAACTTCAAATAATCATGTCCCGCCGCACCCCGAGCGAAGCGAGGGGTGCGGCTGTTTTAGGAATGAGAACGCCCGATCTGCTAACCGAAATTTATGATTTTTTTTATTTTGCGTGATTATGCTGGTATTAGAGGACTCCCTAGGGTCAATTTTTCGTCGCATTTACGAATCTGTAAAAAAAATAGAGGGTTAGATATCGTAATTCCATCAAACCGAAAAATCAGCACTGGTAACAATGTCCCGCTGGGCGATCCAGCATAATAACGATATATTTTGCTATGTAAAATCGTTTTCTCCACCCTCAAATACCTCTATGAGTAAGCTAACTTTAAAAAACATCACATAAAAATAGATGTATGCCGCTATGGAAATTTAAATATTTTGATTTAGTGTAAATATATCATTAGCTAATGTTTCTTTTTACTTATTGTTGTTTGGTGTAGGGATCTGAAGCGGAAATGCGATGAAATCGAAGTCATAGGTTCGAATCAACTTTTTTTTTATTTTTTAAATGAATTGTTTTAATTAAATCAATAAAAGGCAATAATGTTTAAATTATTTTTAATAAATTTTAAAAATATTTTTGGCATAATAGATATTTATATTTTGGAGAAATTTCCAAAAATTATAGTTTTTTGAGAATATTAGGTTTCTTTAATTAGGAAATGAAAGGGTATTTATTTTTAACGGTTTTTAGTGACTTTTTTGTTTTGTTTTTGAATTACATAGACTCTTGGATCATATAATTTTTTTCTAAAACTAATTGGATTGGCATAAAATACTTTTCGATATTCTAAACGCAAAATTTAATTAAAAGTACGCTGCACGCTAAGTTTGTGAAAAATAGAAACATAAGTTAACCTTTTTTATTATTTTCGGTGATTTTAATCGAAAAGTAATTTGAAAATTACTAGAAAATAAATATTCATTGTTTGTTCGTTCGTTTTCGACTGCTTTTGGCCGCAATCACTGGGCAACTGGACTTCGCTAATTCGCATACATATTATTATTTTTCTCTCAGTTTTTTTTGTATCTTATCTTGTAATCTTTTGTAGTAAAATAAAAAATGTAAGATTAAAATTTGCAAAAATGTGAAAGAAGCTTAACTTTCTTTACAAAGCGCATTGAAATGATTTGTGTAATTTTCATATACATAAAAAATCAGCAAAACATGGTTTTGCTTGCTCCGCAAATTACACGAATTAACTATTGTAAGCTCGATCGATGGCTGTAACCTTAACCTTTTGCGAATTGCCCACAAGCTGGTATAAATTACTTAATGGTCCATTGTTTATTTAGATTCTGGCAAAAAAGAAAGTTATAATTTTAACTTCTTTTTTTGTCAAAGTGCAATAAGTAAAATCATCAGGAAAGTTAATTAGCTTCTGATCAATTGAAGAAAACAAATAAAATTAGACCGAAAACCTAACTTTCTTTAGATTTTTGCTAAAAAAAAGTTTCAAAGGCTTACACATGTTTCAATTTTTAGGATTTCTTTATTTAAAATTAAGTGATTAAAATAGACACGAGTGATAAGTTTGCTCGGGAAAAGCTTTGATTTTTTTAAAGTCAATGCAACTTTTTCGAAAAATTATTAAAACATAGGAATAAATGCGACTGTCAATTTTGTATTTTTTAATAGAACAAATAAGATCGCCGGCGGGGCTTCTAGTATTATAATTATTGTTGCAGACGGCTCAAGAGATTAGTGCACAGTATTACTATGTAAAAAAACACGAGGCTGTTCAGGAAAAAAAACTTTTAGACGGTGGAAGAGATTAATTTAATTTTAATTGATTTTGCTTTTAGACGGCTAATGAGATTAATTTTTTTATTAGTTTAAATAAATTATTTTATATGTTACCCCGAAACAAACAGCCGCACCGTCTTCGATTTTTAACAGTTATAAAAATTTTTGTTGGACAATTAATAATATTTAAATTTTTTGCTTAAAATACCTCTTTTTAAACATGTTTCAAAAATCAATAGAAAAATTTAATAAAAAGCTTCAAAAATTTTGTAACTGACCTTATAATTATTTTTTTTCTCATTTTACACCAAAAGATTTTTTACATTAAAAATCTTGTCGACTCTACTACGAGTTGGCTTCTTAATTTTATCTAATCAAGAATAAAACAAAAATTTAAATTTTTACCGTGTTTTTTATCTTAATTTTTTTAATTTACATATAAAAGACGATTTTTTAATAACAGAAATTTGATAAAGAAGTTGGATAATAAAAATCGAAGACGGTGCGGCTGTTTGTTTCGGGGTAACATATAAAATAATTTATTTAAACTAATAAAAAAATTAATCTCATTAGCCGTCTAAAAGCAAAATCAATTAAAATTAAATTAATCTCTTCCACCGTCTAAAAGTTTTTTTTCCTGAACAGCCTCGTGTTTTTTTACATAGTAATACTGTGCACTAATTTTTTTCGTATTGAAGAAGAACACAATTTTTTCTTTTGCTTTTTTGCTTTGAAAAAAAGCTTTATCAAAGGGCTGGCTGTTTGACCTTTAATGCCAAAATGCTTTTTTCTATCAAAAAAGCATTTTTTTAATCATATCATAAATAAATATTAGTTTTTAAAATTAAAAAGTATATCAAGTAGTGATTTTCATTTATATCTTTATATACAGAATTTAATTCTGCATCATATAATATTTTTTCCATCTTTGTTTCAGACTGATTGATGAGTAAAATAATTTTAAAAAAAGATTTTTTACGTTGTTTAGCTGATTATTAAATAACAACCCATACTAAAATAAAATAAAGAATCTTTGAGAAAATAGTTTTCTGTGGCAAAATAAATGAGGGATACAATTTCAAAAAATTATTTGACTCAAAAGTATGTCGGTGACACTTTTTTTTGTTGGTTCCCAAATGAAGTAATGAATCAATAAAATTATTAAAACTTACAAATGAAAAAGTTAAGAAAACAATTTTTCGTATTTATTACAAAATGTTATTTTGGAGCAAAATAATCAGAAAATAAACAATTTCATCAAATGATGGAGGAAGTTTTGGAATTCATAAAGAAATTCTTGAATCCAAAAATATTAAACAATTTTTTTCTTCCAACGAAAAAAATAGCGGAGGAATTATTGGAACTTTTCTTAATTTTAATTCGAAAGTTGTCACTCGTTTTATTGGATTTTTATATCAAATTCCAAATGCAGTAAATGGATTTGAATATGATTTATTCAAAATTGCTGAAAAATATTCCATGGAAGATTTAAAGGTAAGTTTTGTCTTGAAACGAATACTTAAAAATACTTTTAAAAATTTAATAACTTTTTTTTATAGAAAGAATGCATTAAATCACTTGAAAAAAAATTGACACCAGAAAATTTCGCAGAAACCATTAATTTTGCAAATGAAAAAAATCTCAAAGATTTTATGCAAGCATGCACAAACTTTTATTTAATGCACCAACGTCAATTTGATAAAAGCAATTTAAAAAATGTTTCAGCTGATCTTGTCCATCATTCTTTTTAACAAAAAACATTTTTTCACTCTTTTTTGGATTTTTATTTGCTATTATTTTTTGTGTATCTATTTTTATGATTTTTTTATTATCCTTCACGGAGAAAAAAATGTCCGCAAACAAGGATCACTGGCGTTATCCTTGTGCATAACGTGTCCGCAAAATCATGTTATGCCCAAGAATAACGCCGGCATAAGTAAAGTAATGACAAGAATTTTGAAACTTTTTAAAATTTGAATTATTCACTTGGCCCCATGAACATGAAAACTATTTTAGGTAATTATTTTTTAAAAATCTACATATTTATGCAAAAATTACACAAAAATTAGAATATTTGCAAAAAAAATCTTGTCATTATTTCGAAAATATTAAAAGGTTATTGCTTTACTTATTGCAACTTGAAAAAAAATTGGTTTATGTGAAGAAGGTGTTAACGCTTTTAGATCATATATTAATAATAATGAATTTGAATCTCTTTAGACGACAGCTATGAAAGATGCTAAGTCTGTTTGAAATACTTTTTTAAAAATGGCTTTAACTTTTCTTGAGAAAAAAAATCAAACAGGAGATAAAAGAGGAAAAAAGAAAAATCAAATTTTTTAAAAAATATGTGAAAACACACCAAGCACTTATCCGTCAGCTTTAGCCATTTTTATAACACCTGCAACAAATGTTGCATTTACAATATCTGTTATTTGAGAAAATCTTCCTCTTGCTCCTCTTTCCGAAGATGATTGTATTTTTAGAATGTTTAATGACCTAAACTACAAAATTTTACTTACAGCTTGAAATTAAAGTTCAAAAATCTGAAGAAACGAAGTTGGTAAAACCTCGGCAATATTTTTTTGTTTAATGGGTTTTTAATTTTAAACTTTTGTCTCTTTGTCCATGTTTTTGTTTCTTTACAATTTCAAAAAAATATTGTTATTTATTTATTGGAACTCTACATTATTCAACTATAAAAAAACAATCATATATTTATACAAAATGAAAGCTAACATAAATACTATTAGGCTTTCTCCATTCTTGATTCACGTTCAATTTGATTTATCATTTTACCAAAATTTTCTGATTATTAATCAACAAGTTCTCAAATTTCATCATCCGAAAAGCTTTCCATCTAAAAAAAGTAATAAAAGAGATTTAACAAAAATTAAACAAAACATACTGATGGAGCAAATGATTCATCGTCTTCGCTATAACTTTCTCCAGAACTAAACTCTAAAAAAAGAGTTAATTAGTAATTATAAAAAAGATAAAGAGATTTAAGTTCGTTAATAAATAAATAATACAAACTTACCACTAATCGTTTTGTTGGAATCTTCTTCGGTTTCATCCAAATCAGTATCTTGAGTAGCGTCACTTTTAACTGAACTTGTATCACAATAAAGATCATCCAATTCATTGATTTCAATTTCTTTTTGACAAAATGCCTCAGGAAAAACATGATTAAGTATTGGCTTATGACCTTGATTTTCAAGCGATTTTCTTTTACGATCAACTTCTTCTTTTGTCATTAATTCTTTAATAAGTTTATATTCTTTTTGATCTTCAGAATACGAACGAACAAAAAAAGATTGGCCTTTTTGAGGTGCAGTTATGTTACAAACTAAAAAATTATTGTAAAAATTGAATTTAGGATATTATTTCCAATGCATTAATTTTCATGACATTTACTCACAACAAATATTCCGCTTATCGCTTTTTAATTTCAAAAAAAAAATAAAAAAACTTACCAACACAACCTTTTTTGTGCCAGGATTTATCACTAACCATCACAAATCCAACTTTAAGTTCAATATGAATATTTTGTCGACACCTAAAATTTGTTTAATTATTTAAATATTTTTATACAAATTTTACAGTTTTTCAATATTTTTTGAAAAACTTACTTAGGACAATGGAAAAGGTTATCTCCTCGATATGGAATTCGCCAATACTTGTGATATAAGTTGTGTTTACCATCATTTTCTTTGTAAATAAATGAATCTAAAAAAAGTTCATAAATATTGAAAATTAAATGGAAAAAAGCTACCATATCTAAGAGCTTTCTTTGTTTCTTTCTTTGTTTTTTCTGTAGCTTGACCACCATTTTTCGATTGTTTCGTATCAGCTAATGCAAGTTTTTCAATTTGTTCATCTATTGACTGATTATCCAACGAAGTTTCAGAAGTATTTTTGCTATTTGATGGTAGAGGTACAGCAACATAAGCATGAGAAGTTCCATTTTCACTAATAGGTGTTTCTTGTCGTTCTAGAGTTTTAAAAGAATCAGATGATTTTTGTGTTGAATCAATTTCGCCATCACATTCACAGCCATCATTCAACCATGGATGAAGAAGCAATTCAGAAGCTGATAGTCTTTGATTTGGAACAGTGTTAAGCATTTGAAACAAGAAATCAACGAGGTTGATTCGATCATCACCATCCATTGGAAGTTTATCAAATTTGGTTCGCAAAAATTTCTCAATTCTATTTACAGCTATTGCAGGTGAATAAGATCGAGTAGAAAATTTCGTTTTATATCCATCAAGATCTTTGAAATCTTTAAAATAACATCGAGGAAACTTGCCAAACATATTTCTTAATGCAGTTATTTCACCGATTTTACTACCATTTCCAGATTTGATAAACGTTTTGTTGGTTAATAGGACAACTATCTAAAAATTTGGCAAATTTATCAATTTTGAAAAAGTTAAAACAAATATACCGTAACTCCAAGCGACCAAATATCATGCGAATGAAGCAGTGGTGAACCAAAAAAGTATTCGGGCGGACGATATCCATAAGTACCAGTACAGCTTTCAGTTCCTTCTTTCTGGAAATGGATTATTATATTTGGTAAATAAGCTTTAAACAAACTCACCATAGCGTTTCCAAAATCAATTAACTTAAAGATTAATTCTGCGACATCACTAATTTCCAGCTTTGATACTTTTTCGAGTTCTTCTTCAAAAAGCTTTGTTTTTTCATTCATATCAATTTCGGCATCTTTCTGAAATACCATTCGAAGCGATGAGATGCTTTGTCCAGATTTCATAAGTTCAACAACTTTTTCAAATTCGCGACGCAAACTAAGTTGAGAGACACAAGTTGCAATGTTGTGGAGTTTGATATCACTGTGAATCACTTTGAGTTCATGAAGAGTTTTGAGCGCCATTAGAATATGTTTCGCGATTTTTTTGACGACCGTAATTGATAAACCACCATGTTTTGAAGCTTCTTTCATCAACATATGAAGATCCTTCCCCAAAGGTTCATAAATAGCAACACAAGCATTGCGTCCACCATATTGAAAATATAGGGTTTCATAGTAGCGCAATATATTAGGATGGTTTGCAGTTTTTTGAAGAATCTATAAAAAGTGTTTATTTATAACAAAATCCAAATTATGAAAAAATATTATAAATATCTAATTTTTTGAAGCTGAATCTCCGTAAAAAGAAATAGTTTTTCAAGTCCTTAAGAAAGGCGATATATTTTATTGAATAACTCATTTTATTTAAAAACTAAACTTACTTCTCTTTCTGTTTTTGAGATACCATGATCATATTTAAAAACTTTTGCAACTTTGAATTCCTTGCTTTTCATATCAATGACGAGCCAAACAATTGAAAAACCACCATATCCAATTTTACATATAACACGATATTCATTTTTCGATCTAAAAATATATTCATAAGTACTTAAAATTAAGACAAAAAACTTACTCATTATTTTCCAGTTTATGGCATATATCAAAAGGGAGTATTGTGTCTTTATTAAATTTTTCTGGCTTTTCTTGAATATTTTGTGTAAAAACGTCAATATTATGGTTGATATTTCCTAGCTCCGTCGCAATTGGTGTTTTGTTAATCGTTGTTTGCAATTCACTAAAATCCTTATTGTATCACAAAAATAAAGTATACTAAAAAAACTAACCTTAGATTCGGTATATTTGTTTTATCTTCTTTTGATGAATTTGATAGATCAGGTGGTGGCACTTAAAATTAAATAATGATTAGATAAAAATAATAAAAACGGCATTTCGAAACGTTGGAAGGATAGCAAAAAAACATTAAAAAAGTTAATAAATAAAGATAGGGATGGGCAGCGGTTTTTACAGAATCGATAGAATTTTTTGATTTTTGTCTCAAAAGATAAGTTAGCTCAATTGAAATAACTTTTGAATTAACGAAAAAACAAAATTCAATTAAAATATAAATGAAATACGCAATTGAAATTTCTAAAAATTGCATTTTTTTCGTAATAGGGAACACTCTTGTTTTTCTTCTTTTTTGCTTTGAAAAAGAGCTTTTTGCTTTGCAAAAGAGCTTTGTCAAAGGGTTTGCTGTTTGACTTCTAATGCCAAAATGTCTTTTTCAAATCAAAAATGAATTTTTCAATCAAAAAAACATTTTTTTCAATCATTTCATTAGTTTTTTGACTAAAAGTATTTCGGCGCTTGATGGCGCCTGATTTTCCTTTGAGCTATAGATGCAGAATTTAATTCTGCATCTTGTAGTATTAGTCCCATCTTTGATTGGGATTGATTGAGGGGTTAAATAATTAAAAAACTGATTTTTTTACTCGTTTGAGGCTACTGTCGAATAAGAACCCATGCTAATATTAACATATTTGGGATCTACATAAAAAATAAGGTCTAAAAATATATGAGAGAACTCGAACCCAAAAAAATGTTTTTTTGCCTTTTTTGCTAGCGTTGACGAAAAAAAAGACGGGGAACACTAGCGTTAAAGGCATCGCTGCCCATCCCTAAATAAAGAATAAAAAAACTTACTAGAAATTTTGTCAGGTACCCAGTTTTCATTTTCTAGCTCTGTCGCAATTGATGTTTTGGTACTTGATGATGATTTCGATTCACTAAAATCATTATTGTATCACAAAAATAAAGTATACTAAAAAAAACTAACCTCTGCTGTGTTACATCTGTTTTATATTCTTTCGATGAATTTGATTGATCAGGTGGTGGCACTTAAAATTGTAATATGTAGTAGTAATCTCGAGTAAGTGTTTTAAAAATAAAAAAAGCACAAAAAAAAATATTATAATATAACTTACCAGAAGATTTGTCAGCTATCCGATTTTTTTTAATTGGTTTATTTTCAGCATCACCAGCAGGTCCTCCAATTACCCTTTTCTTACTTCGGAACGGATAAGACATTTCAATACAAGTTGTGGAATTGATTCTAAAAATTCAAAAATGAACTCCTAAATACTTTTTACTTTTGGCATACAAAATACAAAAAAAAACGCGAAACGATAACAAAAAAACAATCTCGGCAGAGTTTGATGATTTGGTTTATAAAATGATAAGTTTGCCCGATTGAAATAGCTTTTGAATTAACGAAATGTCGAAAGTTAATTAAAATATAAATAAAAAACGCGAAACAAACTCCAAATAATCATCTTTTTTTCGTATTGAAGAAGAACACAATTTTTTCTTTTGCTTTTTTGCTTTGAAAAAAAGCTTTATCAAAGGGCTGGCTGTTTGACCTTTAATGCCAAAATGCTTTTTTCTATCAAAAAAGCATTTTTTTAATCATATCATAAATAAATATTAGTTTTCCTTCCTAGTAATTTTGATTGTTCGTTATTTCGTCACCTGGAAATGATTCATAGGAAAATTGCAAAGAAAATGAAAAAATTTGCATTAAAAAATGAATGAATGCGCAAGGAAAGAAAACGTGTTTGCATTTCATAAAAATGAAGCGGTGATGGGCGGTCGTTTGTTTTGTGTGTTACCCAAAGATGCCATAGGATCCAATACGTAGAAGGATCCCATTATATTCAAAGGATCTAAATTTATAGAATGTAAGGAAATCGTTCATGGTTTGCTATTATAGGGAAAATGTTAAGAAAACTTTTTGAGCAACTTTTAGGACATTTAGAAAGTAAAATAAAACGCAATGAAATATTGATGAGTGGCGGCTGATTCTGAGTTATCAAAGGGTGCTAAAGGTACTAAAGATGCCAAATGATTGCATAAAATTACTTTCATGGCCGGCGGAAGGCCGGCGGGGTTATAAATGAACATTAAACTTTATTCAATGAGAAAAAATGAGTGGATGTTGTTCGTGAGGAACTTTAAATTATTTTGGGTTCTTTAGATAATTTGGGTGCATTTAAATTTCCAGAATGTAGGGAAATATAGGGTTATAATGGAAGCACTTTTTGCTGGGGAAATTTTAAGACGAATTGCTCATTCTTTTAAAAGAGCTAAAAGCAGTGGTGATCTTATTGGAATTTTTATATCGCACTGGTAAAGATATTAGATGTCATTGCGAGGACCTGAGGTGTATGAGATGAGGATTTTAAACACCAAAGAACATTTGCAATTGATTAGTAGGCTATGGGAATTGTTATGCCAATTTTGAACAAGTTTAGAGGGCATTAAAGAAGTAAATTAGCCTTGGATGTTTGGGTATGATAATCTTATCTTCCAGAGCAAGGAATCAAATAATTAATGTCAAGATTTTCGTAATAATTTGCGTAAAACAAGGTTCATAGCGGGCCGAAGGCCCGCGTAGCGCCTAGTTTAAATTAAAAAGTATATCAAGGAGTGATTTTCATTTGTATTTTTATATGCAGAATTAAATTCTGCATCTTACAGTATTAATTCCATCTTTGATTGGAACTGATTGAGGAGTAAAACTGATTTTTTATGTGGTTTAGCCGATTATTGAAGAACAACAACCCATACTAAAATAAAATAAAGAATCTTTGAGAAAATAGTTTTCTGTGGCAAAATAAATGAGGGATACAATTTCAAAAAATTATTTAACTCAAAAGTATGTCTGTGACACTTTTTTTTTGTTGGTTCCCAAATGAAGTAATGAATCAATAAAATTATTAAAAATTACAAATGAAAAAGTTAAGAAAGCAATTTTTCGTATTTATTACAAAATGTTATTTTGGAGTAAAATAATCAGAAAATAAAAAAACTTTTTTTCATGATAAAATTATCTTTTGTTCATCAATAAAAAAATGCATAAATGTTACTTTTTTGATTAGCTTTTTCAAGCCACTTGCCTCCCATTGAGTCCTCCATTAACAAATCTTCAATTAACTACCACCATTCTTTTTTTTCCAAAAACATATTCACCTTCATTTTAAAATCATCAAATAAAATTTCATCGAAAATACCCACTTCTTTTATTCCATTATCTTTGACATAATAAAATAAATCATTAAACGCTTATTTGGAACAAAACCTTCAAAATTTTTGTCGAGTTGTTTTTCACACAACAGCCTCACGAATGATTCTCTGAAAACTGGTAGCTTTATCGAGTTTATTTTTTCTTACACTAGATCGAATGGCGGACGATATCATCATCAACAAACTTAAGCAAGGTAGCTTTAGAGAGAAGTGCATTTTCAAAAAGCTTGAGAGTTGTGTTATTATTACACAGCAAATATTTTTCTGCGTCCTTTGACTTATAATTAATTGCACACGACGAATAAGTTTTTTGAAAATAAATTATTCGTTTTTTCTTCTTTTTCCATTCGTGACCTTCTTCTTTTGTTGCTTTAATTGCATAGGTTTAGATTTTCAGTAATGGATGTTAAATTCTTTTTAGCTTGCTTGCTTATTGGTTGCAATTTTGCGCTATCTATTTGTCACCTTTTTGCAAGAATAACAAAAAACATGGCATAATGAAGACTACTTCCAAGCAAAAAAATGTTTTTTAAAAAGCTATGTAAGACTCAAATTTTTTAATTTTTTTATTATCAAAAAAAAACTCATCTGTTAAGAGTTATTTTTTGTAAAATAAAAACAGTCGATAAAAAAATTTTTTTCCAACAACAGTAAACTTTGATTTTTTGAAAAGAAATTTTCTAGTCATAGTTTTTTAAACATTTTTAAACCAGGAAATGAGTACAAGAAATGATCAAATTGAAGGTTCCACTTTTTTAGTTTGTTTTCGATAACAACCAATTGGCTTTAGAGAAATTACCCCAATTTATATTTGCCTTTTTTTGAAGAAAATATTTGAGAAAATGATTCATAACTAAAAACAACAACCGTCAATCAACAACCAAAAAGCCAAGTAATTATTTTGGTCAAGAGCTCATTTCCCTTTCTTGTTCCTTTCTGCATTCGGTTGAGGTTGCTTCTTTTTTTTAAACTCGGAAAAAATGGCCGCTTATTTCGATCATGAGGAATCTTTAAGATTTTTGAGTGATGCTGGAAAAATTTCAATTAAATGTGAAGATGGAAATGGGTTTAATGTAAAATGGGAAAAAGAAGGTGAAAATGTTTATATTTTTGAAATATTTGATAAATTTCCAGAAAATCTCAAAGTTGATGTTATTTCTAGACGTAAGTAAAAAATTAATAAAAAATAAAAAAAATTCCAAACATTTTCTCTCTAATTTTTTTTAGGCTCCTTTGATACCCTTGAAATGTTGGATGTCAATAAATATAAACTCACAGTTGATTTGGAAAAAACTAACATTCATCGAAGCATGCCTGAAATTGATTTAAAATCAAAATTGCAATTCAAAAAAGCTGAAATCCCTGAACAAGAATTAATTATGAGTTATAAACTTCCAGCAAGAATTAAATCAATGAAGCTTGGAGAAATCATTGAAAAATCCATTACTCTCGGTGATGGAATTGAAATTGATTATTCCATTGCTTATGTAATCAATGGCTATGATATTCGTGAATTTAAAATTACAATCAAAAGTAAAACTCATGATTTGACTTCTTTTAATCCAGGTAAGTAAAGATAAAAAGTTTCTTTGTTTAAAAAACTGAGGTGCAAAATTTTCAAATTTAGACGGGAAATCAAACGACGAAAAAAAAACAATAAAAATTCTTTTTTGTCCTTTAAAATTTTTCTTTTTAGATTTAACCGATCTTTTTCAAGAATATATTTCAATTGAATTTATGCCAAATAAATTTCCTACTTCAAGCGACATCGATGAAAATAATAAGCGTGAAAGCATTTTAAAATTTAGAAAATGCGATTTTAACTCCGACCGAAATGAAGGTATCCGAAGATGTGTTTATCTTAAAGAAAGAATTCCTGTGAATGCTTTTCAAGAAAAAGTGGATAACCATGGAGAAAAAACTGATGTTAAAATTACTTCCAATGATGGAAAAATAATTTATGTTCATAAAAAAGTTTTGGAATGCAAATCAGAAATTTTCAAAGCTTTATTTAAAAATCGTGAAAATGAAGGTTTTCCATTTTTTGAATTGGATTTAAATTACAAATCTGAAATTATTCAACGTGCAATGGCATATTTTTACGAAGTCATCGAAGGCATCGATGGCCATGAAATTGAATTAATTAAATTTGCTGAAGAATATAGAATCCAAGAATTAAAAGTACGTTTGGTTTCGAAAAAGTTTGTAATCCAAAAAAATAATAGCTTTTTTTTATTTCAGAAAATATGCGTTGAATCTCTTGAAACTAAAATAACTTCAAAAAATGTTTGTGAAATTTATCAAATTGCATTTGAATTCAATCTTGAATCATTAAAGAAAAAATCCATCCAACATTATCAAACTCATCGTTACTATGTTGACAAAAAACCTCTCCAAAGTTTTACCAAAGAAATGCTTCTTGAACTTTTATAAAAAACTTTAGATGGATTTTTGAAATTCTACGTATCAAAATTGACATGTTTTTTCTTTCTTTAGTATTTATGTTTGTAGCTTTATTTATATTTTTCTTTATTTTTGGACTCTTGTGTATATTTATATTTTAATAAATCAAAAAACAAACCAAAGGTTTTTAAACCAAAACATTTTGAATTTTCTTTGTTTTTGCAAGAAATTAAGAAAGAAAAGAAAAATAAAAGCAAGTTTCCAATTTAATTTTTCGCCTTTTTTTGCAAGAAAATCAGGGTTTCCCGGAATTCCGCTTTTGCGGAATTCCGCCCTTTTTTGGACTTCCGTAAATTCCGCGGAATTCCGCAAAATTTTGCGGAATTCGAAAGCGGAATTCACCAAATTTCAAATAAAATTTCAAAAAGTTTTTATATCTTTTGGCATTTTTTTAATAAATAAACTCGACCAAGTTCCCAAAAAATGAAGATAAAGACAATAATAAATATATAACTTAGCAAGGCTCGAGACCCTGAAGCCAGGCCTAATTTAGTTCTTTTAAACACAAAATTAAAATTTAATTTTAATGCTTGATAAACCATGCAATCAGTGGGTTAAAGAAAACTTGAACATTTTATTTTCTTTTCTTACTTTGCAAGTAAAAAGCAGCGTAGTAAGGCAGTGTAATGATGATCGAATGCAAAGTACTAAAATAATTTTTTAGCGAAAGCTCATTAACCATCCACGCCTTCATGTTTAATTTTTTGAAGAAAAAAAACTTTCAAAGTTTTAATAAGTAATTTTTAGTTAACATCTTCCTTTGATTTTTTTAAGGAAAAGAAACAAAAAAATGCCGAAAAACTGGCTTAAAACATAATTCATAGTTGTTTTTAATGAATAAAATTAATTTGTTGATAAATATATGTATTTATAAAAGCGATGGTAAAGAGAGAGGAAAAAAGTAACCTTAACCAGTTGTTTGTAACCGGTCACTCTGCGTTAAAATGGGAAAAAATGAATGTATAATAACAAAAAAATTTTTTTGGTAATTCCGCTTTTGCGGAATTCCGCCTTTTTTTTAGTTCCGCTTCCGCTTCCGCTTTTGCTGAAGTCGATTTTAAAATTCCGCCTTCCGCGGAAGCGGAATTTTTTGCAATTCCGGGAAACCCTGATGAAAATACAAAATTGCTGCAAGAAAAAAAAAATTCTTTTTCTTTTATAAGTCAAAAATGCTAGAGCCATCAATCAATAGATCAGACAAACAAAAAAATATGAGTAAAATTTATAAGAGAAAATAGAAGAAAAATTTTATGATTTTTACCATACACATTTTAGTTTACCACCATAAATAAAAAGAAAAAAAATTCATCATACATGTTTTTTTCATTGATGGTCTAGTTGGCACTCTTTTCTTTTACCCCCCATAAAGTCATCTCAATCAAAATCTCTCGACCTCTGAAAAATTTTTTGTGAGAGATAAACACTTATCTTTTTTTTTTGCTCCAAGTTATTTTTTAAAACAAAAACTGTCATCCTTTCAAGTTATTTTCCCATAAATTCATAATTCACCATTTTTCAAAAACAACTTTTTACCTTTCTTCTCTCTTTTTTTTTGGGTCCATTCATTATAAAAAATATTTCCCCATACTCTTGGTTGATTATTTTTTAGTTTGGTTTTTCATCAAATAAAAAACTCTATTGGAAAAAAAGATGGAAGAAAAGATTGAAAAGAATGGTGAAGTAAAAAATTTTCAAGATGTTCAATATACCATTACCCTTTCGGGTGAAAGTGGAATCAAAAATTTTAATTTCACTGATGAAAATAGTTTAAAAGTTAAATGGGAATATAAAGGAAATAATGTTTTTGAAATTGAAATTTTTGATCTGCATGGAAATATTGAAGCTAAAATGGGCATTGAACGTGAGTTTTTCAATCTTTTTTTTTGCGTGCAAAAAGTTTACATTTAATTTTTTTTAAACTAACCTAAATTTTTTTTAGGTGGAAAAAATGGAAAAATTAATCGAATTGAAGGAGAAGGATGCAAATTTAATTTCACTTTAATTGATACTTCCAACATTATTTTATGTGTTAAATATCCTTTAAAAACCATTGAACCGCCAAAAATAGATTTTCAAAAATCATATCAAATTCCAGCTGAAGCAAATGTTTTAATGAAACTTAAAGTTGGGGAATATTTAGAAAAACATATCACAATTTTTGATGATATTAATTTGGAATATACCATTCGCCGAATTCCTCATGATCATAATCAACGCAACACAGGGGTTTATGTTTTAACAATCAAATGTAAAACTCATAATTTATTTGCTGAAGGTAAGCATGTTGTTGGGGTTTATTAAGTTTTGCATTATTAAAATCAAGTTTAAATTATTTGAGTTTTGTTTTCGTGATGAGGCGCCGAATATCATTTTAAAATTTTTTCGCTCAAATTTCCAAAAACTTTCTTTTTAAAAATTTTTGCGCTTTAATTAAAATTAAATACAGATTTTTTGAAAAATTAATTTTAAAAAAATACAAAATTAAAAAGTTAAATAGTTTTTTGACTCCTTACACGAAAATATTTTACATATACATTTGAGATTGCTTCTAAAAAAACCCAACCAATTTGATCCAAAAAATTTTTTTTTAAATTTAGCGTTTTTCTAGGTACTCAAAGCACCTTAATCCATCGATATCGTCGACATTAATTTTGCAAATGAAAAAAATCTCAAAGATTTTATGCAAGCATGCACAAACTTTTATTTAATGAATCAACGTCGATTTGATAAAAGCAATTTAAAAAATGTTTCAGCTGATCTCGTTCATCATTCTTATTAAAAAAAACTCTTTTGGTTTTTATTTGCTATTATTTTTTGTGTATCTATTTTTATGATTTTTTTTATCCTTATATGACTATTATTTTCTCCAAATAAATTAAATTTTTTTGTTGCGTTTTTGGAAATATACCAAAAAAATTAGTATAAAACCATGAATATTAGAAAAGACCCGGAGAAATAGTTTCTTTTTGGTATTTTTTCATCCGAGAGATTTTTGTTGATGAATTCTTTCCATTGTTTAGAATCACACATGGGCATTGGGTACCTTTGGGTACCTTTTCAGGTACCTTATAGGCAGCAGGCAGCATGAGATTTTGGAGATAGACAGCAAGCAAAACAAGAAAAAAATAAAAAAAAATTGAGAAAAAAGGGTGTAAATGAGAGAAAGTAATAAAAAAAAAGACGAAAGAAAAAAGAAAAAAAAAGGGAAAAGAAGAAAGAAAAGGAAGATGGAATATAAATTAATAATGTGCTCTTTTACCTTTATATTATTTAAAGGCATGAGGCTTGCTGCCTATGATTTCTTCTTAGGCATCAATGCTGCTGTATAGGAATATTTTTAATAGACGGCTGTTAGTGCTGTCTATGAATTAATTCAAAGACAGCAATGGTTTCTGAATTTTAACAAAATGTTAAAAAGCACCGTTTGCTGCCTATTAATTTATTTTAAGGCAGCCATGTTTTAAGGCTTTGGATTTATTTAAAAATTGGATTTGCTGCTGCCTTTAACTTGTTTAAAGGCAGCAATGATTGCTACACGCGCTTTCAGTGATAAGCAGCATTTTATTGAATCATGAAGCCAAAAATATAAACTATCTAAAACTTTTTTTGACACGTTTACGAGTAATTTTTTTACTTAGAAGTATGAACAAATTTAAGTTTTTTTTAAATATTCAAGTCAGTGTTCTTACTCGCGCCGCACCCGCGCCGCGCCGGCGCGCGCCGGCGCGCGCCAGCTGGCGCGTGGCGCGGTGCTTGGCGCGGCTTTTCAGAAATCCGATGCTCGACGCGGCGCGTGGCGCGAGAAAAATTAAAAAATTTTTTTAAAATTTTAAAATGCTTGGATTTTCCAGAAAAAAATTGATTTAATCTTAGTAAAACCTCAAATATAGCGTTATTTTAAGTATATCTTACTAAATAAATAAAAAAGTTAATGTTTTTGGTCATTATTTAAATTTTTTTTCTGGCGCGTGGCGCGGCGCTGGTGCTCAAAATTTTAAAGGCTGGCACGTGGCGCGGTGCCTGGCGCGGTTTTTCATTTTTCTGGCGCCCGGCGCGGCGCTTGGCGCGACCAAAAGGCAAAGTAAGAACACTGATTCAAGTGATTTCATTTGCTTTCATACATTAAAAGGAACTTCTTTACTTTGAGCACTCCCGCCTTTGAAATTTTTTTTCGTTTTTTCTCTCTGGAAATTTGCATTTGAAAATTTTTGTAGTATGTATAATAAGAGAGCAAAAATAATATTTTAGAGAAATTGATTAATTGTAAATTGTGATTCACAATTAGGTTTTAAAAAAATTTACGATTTCCAAAGAATATCATAAGATGGAGGAATGCGGTTGCCAAGAACTTAAAAATGTTCTTAATTTTTATTTTCTACTAATAGCTTAAATTATTAAAGTCGTGGTAATATCCAAATTTTTTTTCGAATAGTAATATACAATATTTATTTACGTCTCGAAATTATGGTACTCCAGCTTTTTGAAAAGTTGCTTTTTGGATAAGGTTTTAATTAAAGAAATAATTTAAACGAAAGTTATGAAAGTTTAAAAAAGGGTTGGTGTAGTTTTGCGTACATACTCCTTCTTCTTTGGATTAGACTATATCCGTGTTAGAAGAAAATCTGAAATTTTAATAATTCTTGTAAAATTGTTCTATGTACTTTTGAATGGTCTAAACTAAAAATGATTCTCATCTAACAGCTATACTCTTTATTGATTAAAGTTAAATCGAAAAATGCAAATGTTAAATGAAGCATTTATTTTTTTACTAATAAAGCAAGCTGAACAATATCTAAATTACTAACTTTTCTTTAATATTTACGAAAACATAATTATTTCTTTTTTAACAAAAAGTTTTATAATTTATTTATTGTTATTAAGAAATTCTTAAAATTTTTCAAATACTTTATGAGCTACTATTTAACGATTTTTAAAATCGAATTGATTCTATTCGCTTTTTAATTTTCCAGTTTATTGATGATTTTTCTCAATCACCGTATGTAAATTACGGCAAAGACAAAACTTTTAGTTGCTCCATCAAGCTTTCCAAACTTGATTAATATTTGTGAAAAAGAAAATGAGATCTGAATTTTTTTTATCTCGAATAACTCGGCCATATAATTTAAATTGAATGACTAATAGATAACTAAACCAACTTTTTAAAACCAGTAAATCACAAGCTTCTGAAGACTCTAAAAATAAAAAATAATTAAAATTCTTTAGATTTGCAAAGAGCTAAATGATATTAAAAAAAATATTAAATACGTTTAACTAATTTTTCTTCAGCTTTTAAAGATTATTAAGTTAGAAGGATTTTAGATGCAAAATGATTATAAACTTTAAAAAAAATAAAAAGTCTAGCATGCCGATTTTCGATTTTTAAAGTCGCAAAATTAGAAAATTGGGGGTGAGTTAAATTGCCCAATATGAGAAAAAGAAATTAAGAAAAAAGCACAGGGAGAACCCTTTGCTCCTTTATAGGCAGCAAAATTTTCAAAATCTAAGGTACCTATACGCCCATGTGTGTTTAGAATAATAAAAACATTTTTATTACTTATTACACGAGCAAAATTAATTTTTCTTTTCTTTATAAACAAAAAACATTTTTTTTTTATCGTGAAATTTTCCTTTGATAATAAATAATTTTTAAAAAGTCATCTTTTTTTATTTGCTTTTTTTGTTGTTCACTCTTTTATTTTTTATTCTGCAAAGAAAAAAGGAAAACCAACAACCATCCTCCTCCACTCTATGGTCAACAGCGACGACGACAAAACATTTTTGATATCGATCGTGTGTTTGCTTTTTTTTCTCACCATTTATTTTTATTTTTTACGTTGCTTTTTTTGTTGTTTTTAAATGCATAATTTTTTTTTTGCAAACTAACTTTTGAATCATCTCCGATGATCCCAAATTTTTAATAATAATTTTTTTGTAAATTGGAGTGTCAATTTTTTTGGATGTTCGAGTTAAATAAAAAATACGAAAAAGTTTAAGAAAAAAAATTCTTTGCACATTTTTATTTTCAAAAAAAATTTCAGTCAATCAATAAAAGAAATGAGAGTTTGGTGTTTGACTAGCATAGAAATTGAGCCATTATGGAATGATCTCGATGATCGGGATCCATATCTTCCAGAATTGTTTGGAGCAGAAAAATATGCCCTTACTGAAATATATATTGGTGGCAATGATGATGGATTTATATTTGAAATTTATCGAGATGATATCGGAGTATTAACTTTTGAAATGCATGTAAGTCAAAAAATATGTAAATTTATATATTTAAAAAAAAGATTATTTTTAGTTGGAACGATTTAGAATTAAAAAAATTTCAAATGAAATTATTGATATTTTAATGTGGGATTTTATTGGAAGTAAGTAAATTACAAATTTATAAAATTTCGCGAACAAAAGTTTTTTGAAAAAAAGGTTTTTGCTTAATTAAAAAAATAAAAAATAAATTAGTTAATTTTTTTTAGTGATGTCTGATAATTTTGGTGATCCCTATTCTAATATCAAAAGAGAAGATTATGTAAAAAGGGTTCGGATTCGAAATGTAAGGCCGTATTTTCTCCCGAAAAAAAGTTACCAAAATGCTTTGAATCTGATTTTGTTTTTGTTTTTTTCAGATAAAAAGAACTTCATTTCATAAATTGGAAAAAAGTGAAAAAAATATGTATGAAAAATATGCTAAAAAAATTGAAGATGAAGCTAATGGAGATTCAGGTTTGGAAGACAAACAACAAACAAATAACAAACAAAAAAATTTTTGTTGTTATTTTTTAGATCGACGTGAAGCAGCTTTTGATAAGATTGGAAAACTTAATCTCACCACTCAAACTTTTGAAAATTTTGAAGATGATTCGTCGGCAAGCGATGATAGTAATAACCTGACTGATGATGAAGAGGAATATGTTGAGAAGCAAAGCCGCCAAACAGTTTCAATTGAAACCGAATCAGAAGATTTCATCAATGAAAACCCAAATGATCAAAACCATGCAACAACAAATTCAATTGAAACCGAATATGAAAAATCACCAAAAGCGTTAAAAGGTGAAAGAGATAGAAAAAATGATTTGGTTAAAGCCATCATGGATATTTGTTATCCACCTGATAAAGATCTTGATAATTTAATTAGAAGTGCACGATATAATCAACTTCCTCCAGGTCGAACTGAAATAAGAAGTGTGTATTTTTGTATTTATATGTTTTCTTTAGTTTTTTTTGATAAGTATAAATTTTTAGATGCCAAAATCAATGACAAATCTTTTAATCTTATTCGAGATTTTAGGCGGGCTCGAATTATTGATGTTGATAGCGGTGAGTTTTTTTTCATTTTGAGTTTTGAATTTTCAAAACTATCTTAACTTTGTGCACAAACGACAAAAAAATGGACCGACCATAGCAATCTAAAATCAAAATGTTTGATCCTTCCACTTTAATCTCTCCGATGCAAGGATAAAAGACAACTTTTTTGCGGCCTCTTCTTCCATGCTTGTTCGCTACTGTTAACGGAGGTTTTAATCGCCAAGAAAAAGATTGATTCCTCATTTTCGAAAATTCTTTATTTTTTTGACTAAAAACTGGCATTCTCTCATTTTTTCAGTTTGGTTAAAAGATATTAAAATGAAATGGTTTGAAGCTTTACATTTAAAAGAATTATATCTAATTAATGTGGAACCATTCGCTGAATATGGTTCATGGAAAAGATTTGAAATGGGAATACAAAAATGTAAAAAACTTTCTATTTTGCAATTAAATCATTGCAATATTGAATATATTCATGATCAAATATTTGATGCTTTACCAGAAAGTATAAAAATATTAAGTTTATCTGGAAATAATTTATCAAGAATAGCTCCAACTATTTCAAAATTAAATAAATTAGAACTTCTCAATCTTTCAAATAATAAAAATTTATCCGATTTACCATGGAATTCTTTACCAGAAAATTTATCAATGCTGTATTTAAAAAATACAAATTTTGAAGAAATTCCTTCTAAAATTAAAGGATGCTATAAATTTAGGTTGAAAGAATTGGAAATTTCTAGTCCTTCTTTAATTGTAAGTTAGAAATTTTCTTCTCTTTTTTACGATCGATCGACGGCTTTTATTGTTACAGAAATTCAGTAGCGAATGTTTAAATTCCAATTTGAAGAATTTATACGTAAAATTTGGTGGAAACTGTGAAAATATTGATTTTCCTTCAAAAGCAACATATTATTTTTATTTATCTTTCAAAAATGCTGGACTTTCTGTAAGTGCTGGGCGTTTAAAAAACAAGGCTGCAGCTATTTCGCAAGCTTGTTTTTACTAATTTAGAAATGAAAATTTTGTTGATTCAAAAAAACAAAATTAAAGATATCACCATTGTCGAAATTCATTTAAGACGGATTCTCTGAGAAAATTTTTCTTGCTGTTGTGATTTTGGTAGAGAAAAATTTTTTTTTAGCTAATCCGATGTAAAATTGGATGGAGATTCAGGAAAAATTGGTCTCGAAGCTCAGAAAATTTTTCTCGACCTATGGCTGAAAATTTGCATATTTTGACAAATAAATTCATGAAAAATCAGGGATATGGTTATTTTTTTATTTTTTTCTATTTCTATAGGTTTTCAACCATAGGGAATCGAATGGCATATACCATTTGTAGCCTTTCATATAGTTATCATGGAGAAACAGCTATACCTCCACACATGTCCTTTCAAAACTTTTTTTCCTGAATACGATCAGGATGAGGTACTAACAAGTGAAATGTAGCCCGGAATCTCCTCTATCGATCTACCGAAAAAAATAAAAAAACAAAGTGACTTTCAGCTCGAGCCAAACGAGACCACATTTGACATGAAATTTTTTTTATTGTTTTGACTAAAAATATTTTTTTATATAAGTAAAATGTAAATGTGGTAATTCAAAAGTTTCTTAAAATAATTTTTTGCATATATGTGCCTTTTCAAAATTTAATTTTCAAAGAGTTGACTTTTCTGAACGTAAAAAATTTAAAATTATTTTTTAAAATTCCATACAGGCACATATATGCAAAAAATTATTTTAAGAAACTTTTGAATTACCACATTTACATTTTACTTATATAAAAAAATATTTTTAGTCAAAACAATAAAAAAAATTTCATGTCAAATGTGGTCTCGTTTGGCTCGAGCTGAAAGTCACTTTTTTTTTTTTTTTTTTCGGTAGATCGATAGAGGAGATTCCGGGCTACATTTCACTTGTTGGTACCTCATCCTGATCGTATTCAGGAAAAAAAGTTTTGAAGGGACATGTGTGGAGGTATAGCTGTTTCTCCATGATAACTATATGAAAGGCTACAAATGGTATATGCCATTCGATTCTCTATGGTTGAAAACCTATAGAAATAGAAAAGAATAAAAAAATAACCATATCCCTGATTTTTCATGAATTTATTTGTCAAAATATGCAAATTTTCAGCCATAGGTCGAGAAAAATTTTCTGAGCTTCGAGACCAATTTTTCCTGAATCTCCATCCAATTTTACATCGGATTAGCTAAAAAAAATTTTTTCTCTACCAAAATCTAAAATTTTGTCGGAGATCCCGTCTTAATAAATAGCTAATAAAAATTGTTATAGGAGCATGTATGGCATAAATTGCCACCAACAACCCGTACCCTCAATTTGACCTCAAACAATTTGACCAATCTTATTTGTGATCAACGATTGGAAGAGTTAACCGATTTAATCATCAAAAAGAATGGCATTAATTTAGTTGATTGGGAAAGTTTAAGAATAAATATTCCAAAAATAGAAACGCTTAATTTAAGTAAAAATGATATCTCTAAAGTTGATTGGGAAGAACTCCCACCCACTTTGGAAAAATTAAATTTATCTTTTAATTTCCTTCAAAATATGAGAATGATTTGGCAATTAGAAAATTTGGCATTTCTGCATTTGGATTCTTGCCAACTTGAAAAATTACCTGAAGGATTGGAAAATTTGCTAAAGCTTCGAAAGATAACTCTCGCAAATAATTATCTTACTTTCCTTCCTCAAGGCTTTGAAAATATTTCTGAACTTTATGAACTTGATTTAAGTGGAAATAAATTTATTCATAAAAATAGTGAAGAAAATTTATGGAATCGATTACCAAAGAAAATCGAAAAGCTCAAATTGAATGGTATGAATTTGGAAGAACTCCCGTGTCAACTCGCTCGAATTTTATGGAAAGATTTCGAAGCGATCGATTGCCATTTAAAATATATTTGTCCCATGATTTATTATGCCCAACCTTACGATGACTTTGAAAGATTCATGGATGTTTGCGAAAACGATGAACTCAAATATCTTTCATTTATTCCTAAACAAATTCTCTATCCTCCTTACAGCAAAATTATTCCAGAAAAATATGAAAATATTTACAAAATCAATAACGAAAAATGTGTTGTTGAAAGTAAATTTAATTTAATTTCAAATAAATCTTTTCGAAACACCGATAAATGGTTTACCGAAAATAAAATTCATAAATATTTATTTTCCAATAATGATTTAACTGAAAAAGAAAAGAATTTAATTATTTGTCATTGTTGCGCAGGTTGTGGAACCGCTGAATGTGATGAAGATAAAATTAAAATGATTAAACAATTTATGGTTATGGATTTTTATTTAATTCTTTGCACCAAAGAAGATATGGAGGAGAGACGCAAAAAGAATATTGATGAATTAGTATTTCAAGGAAATTCCACTTGGCTTCCAGGAAAATGGAAAAGTGAAATAAAAACTCGAATGTGTGAAAATTGTATTAATCAATTCAAAGAAGCGGTAAACAAATTTTATAATGAATTTAATCAAGAAAACACTGAACATGAAAATGAATTACCTCGAAATAATCGAAAAATTCCAACAGCGGCGGCAAAAAAGAAAACGCAAAAGACTGCTAATTTGGCGGATGCTCCATCGTCGTCTAAAATTATTTGACCCTCTGAAGAAGATAAAGAGGCGGGAGCCATTGGAAACATTGAAAATGATACTTTACTAAGGCCTACAAATGATGATGATGATTTGCAATATACCAAAAATCCTGATCCTTCCCAAAATCACCAATTTTATCCTCCTTCTTTTATGGGTTTAACGACAGAAAAATCTCAAATGGTTTGTAAACAAAAAAGTTTTAAAACTTTTTAATAATATTATAGCAAGATTTTTTAGATAAATGAATCAATTCAGAATGTTGATTTTCAAAACCCTCAAATTGTCTCTTTTTCACAAAATTTCGGCCAACATTATTATTCTCAACCATCCTCTGAATGCCAATTTCCATTGAGCCAACAAGACATTTTAGAAACAACGACAGCATTACAAAATTTTCAACAAACTACTGGCGGCGGCGGCTATCAACCAGAAATTCCGGTTAACCAAAATTTTGCGCATTTACAATCAAATTTTCCATTGCAACAAGGAATTCAACAAGAAATGGTTGTTAGTCAACAAGAACCTCCTTTGTTATTACTACCTTCCCAACAATTTCAACCCATTCTTTATTTGAATCCCAACGACGAAGCTATGGAAAGAATTACCATAGGCGAAGAAAATTCGCATCAGCAACAACCTAATTATCAAGGAGGACAAGTTCCTCCACAATATGAAATGCCAGAATTTATAAATGAATTTGGTCCAATTTATGAAGGTGTTTCATATCAATATGGCCAAAATGAAATTTTACAGCCACAACGACACCAATCAATGGATGTGGATGTTCCAAATAATTTGAATCAAACCAGAAATTTGATATGAATGATCCATCGACATCGTAAAAAAATAATTAATGTTTGTGATTTATAATTTTGCTTTAACAATAAATCTATTTTTTAATTCGTGAAATTTTTAATTTTTTTACTTAATTATTTTAAACATTTATTTTTGTATTTAAAATCTTTTTTTTCAATTTTCAAAAAATTTATTATTAAAAAATAATATAAAAATTCAACAAAAACTAATAAAATTAAAAAACGACGATTTTTTTTTTGCGATTTAAACCAAAGAAAAAAATTCAGTTAAAAAAGATGGTAGATAAAAATATTTTAGAAAAATTCAAGAAGCATTTCTTTTGTGAAATCTTTAAGAGGCTTTTTATCAATTGAATGGGTATGAATTTTGTAAGAATAGATAGCCTTTTTCTTTAATGCTTCAAGATCATAATCGAAAGCAATTTTGAATATATCAAACGTATTTTCTTTAGTTATTTTCTTTTCAAGAAATTTAGCACTTTGCTTCTTAAACAAATTTTTTTTATTATTATTTTTAACTTTAAAAAATAAACAACGAACTTTTAATTCTGGAATTCCATATTCTTGAGCAAATTTAATTAACTCAATTTCGTGGCCATCGATGCCTTCGATGACTTCGTAAAAATATGCCATTGCTCCAGAAATAATTTCAGAATTATAATTTAAATCCAATTCAAATGGAATTTCATTTTCACGATTTTTGAATAAAGCTTTAAAGATTTCTGATTTGCATTCCAAAACTTTTTTATGAACTTTAATTATTTTTCCATCATTCGATGTGATTTTTACATCCGTTTTTTCGCCATAGTTATCCACCTTTTCTTGAAAAATATTCGATGGAATTCTTTCCTTGACATAAACAAAAGTTGCATTTCGATAAAAGCGGGAATGTCTTGAATTATAATCATATTTACTTAAAGTTAAAACACTTTCACGTTGTGGTTGTTGTTGTTCGTTATTGTCAATTTGAGGAAATTTATTTGGGCAAAATACAATGAATACATCATTGCCTTCAACATAGTTTAGACCTAAAAAAATATTAAATTTTTAATGAATTTTATTTAAATTTTTATTTTTGATTAATAAAAAAAAATAATTAAATTAAAACTTAACATAAAAAATTTATTTTTACTCTCCAAATTTAGTAGCATTTTTTTCCTTCAAATCCCTGGATACTCTATTTTTTCCACTTAAAAATGTACAAAGGTTGCGCTTTTAATCAGTTTTTTTATATACAAATTTAATTTTAAAAAAGAGTTGCTTACTTGAACCAAAATAATCAAAATCATGAGTTTTACTTTTAATTTTTATTTGATATTCGCTCTCTCCATATTTTCCAATTACAAATGAAATTCGATAAGCTATTTCAATTCCATCGCACAAAGTGATGGATTTTTCAAAAAATTCTCCAAGTTTTAAGGATTTTAAAATTGCTGGAATTTTGATTGTTTGGGCAAGAGGATGTTGGTCTTCAGCGATTTCAATCTTTTTAAAATTGAATTTTGTTTTAAACAAAATATCGGGAGAATATTTTTTAAATTCATCATCCAATTTAATTTTATATTTATTAACATCAAGCATTTCCAGGATAATTTCGGGACCTAAAAAATGGAACAGAAAAAAATTTTAGTACGAAATTTCAAATTTAAAAAAAAAATTAACTTACGTCTAGAAATAACGTCAACTCTAAGATATTCTGGAACTTTATCAAATATCTCAAAAACATAAACATTTTCTCCTTCTTTTTCCCATTTTACATTAAACCCATTTCCATCTTCACATTTTATAGAATTTTTACCGGAATCCGTTTGAAAATTTATCGAAAATTCATGATCGAAGCAAGCCATGACTGCCATAATTTTTTTAGGAAATATCAAATTTGTAGCAAAATAATTTTCTTCAAAATTTTGAAACTAAAAAAAATGAGCAAAAATTAAACCAAGTTTTATTATAATTGTTTTTGTTATGAATATTTTTTTGGTTGTAATGCCTTAAAATATCCCTAAGAGATTATGCAAGTTTTTCGTCACGATTTTGATGGGAACCATCTCTTTTCATTTTTTCTTGGTTTTGTTATTGAAAATAAAAAAATTAATATCAAGTGTTTTTAGAAAAAATACAAAAAAATAACCCTTAGAGAATCATTTGTTTTTAGCTTTTTTTATTATTTGGCCCTGGTTTCTACTATCGCTGAGAAAAAATTATTATTGCCAATAGTCTTTCATTGGTGAACAATTTTGAATTTTTTTTTCTTTTATTAACCCTTTTTTTTGGCTAACTATTATATAGCGTCCTCATTCTTTATTTTTGCGAGGGAAATTTTTTAAACTGAGCCAAACAAAAAATTTTTTTTTGAGGTAATAAACACTTGTACTTTTACCCTATAAAAAGTTTGTTAATCAAAATTTTTTTAAGAGTCACAAAAATAAAAAACAATTTGATTCATAAATTTGTCTTCATTTTTAGCATTTCCCAAACGTTTGTTAATCCTCATTTTTTTTTCTCGAAAAAAAAAATAAAACAAAATGGTTGCTGCTGCTGAATTTCATGAAGACGAATATCAACTTCATATTTCAAATGAAAATGGTACAAAGAATTATAAATTTTCTGATGAATGCCATTTAAAAGTTAAATGGGAAAAATGTGAAGAATCAAAAGTTTATGAAGTTGAAATTTTTGATATTCAAGGCGAATTTAAATTTACTGAAATTAAAAGTGGTGGTAAGTAATTATTTTTCATTTTAATAGAATCCAAAATTAATAAAGGTTAAATAAATAAAACATTCGGATCGTCAAAAAGCAAAGACGCGTTTCATAAAAAAAAATAATTTCTTAGGATTTTTCTTTTGGGAAATCACAAAACTTTGAAACGCGTCTTTTTTTTTGAAGGGTTTAAAATTTTATAAAATATTTTCTAATGGTCGCAGGATAGTGTTTTTCTAAAAAAAATTAACTCAAAAAGGTCACGTTCAGATATCTTTTATTTGAGAAAAAGAATTTCTTATAAGTGTTTACATAATTTTCATTGAATACAAAAGAAAAATCTCTTTGAAAGCTTCTTGAAATTTAGCTCTAAAAAAGAATTATTAAAAAAATGCTTGATTTAATTCATCTTTATTTTTATAGGTCCCTATACCATTGTAGAAAAATGCGTTGATGAAGAAAATAAATATATTATTACTTCCAAAGAATCAATCGTTCCCATTATTTTGCATGCTTCTTTTCCTATCAACCGACAACAACAAGAGCAACAAGAAAAAAAAATCGGTGATGATAAAGACGAATTAAATTTTTCAAAATCATATAATCTTATGATGAAAAAAGATTTTTTAATGAAAACCCTTAAAACTGGTGAATATTTTGAAAAAACTATTACCATTTTTGATGGTGAAATCAAACTTGAATATAGCATTCGACGTTTACCAATTGGAAATAATATTAAAGATTATGGTTTATTTGGTTTAACAATCAAATGTAAAACTCATGATTTATCATTTAAAGGTTAGTAAAAAATTTTTAAAAAAATATATATTAAAAAAGAAAATTTGAAATTCTTAAATTTATTTTTATATTTTTTTTAGGTTATCGCCCATTCAGAAATGGTTCAATTTGTAGTGTAAAAGGTTTCCTCCTAGAATATACTCCTTCAGCATTTCATAAAAAACTTTCTAATGATAATGAAAATGAAAAGGAATCAGTTTTAAATATCACTTTTAATCCTGATGATTCTCGTCCAAGTTATTCAGCTCATCAAACCATTTTCATTCAAGATCGAGAAAATGAAAATGATTGGTCTTATGACGAAAATTTGAAGGAAATAATTATTTCCAAACTTGGAAAACCCATTGATTTTACAATTTCTTCCAATGATGGAGGGAATTTTGGAATTCATAAAGAAATTCTTGAATCCAAAAATATTAAACAATTTTTTTCTTCCAACGAAAAAAATAGCGGAGTGATTATTGGAACTTTTCTTAATTTTAATTCGAAAGTTGTCATTCGTTTTATTGGATATTTATATGACATCCCTAAAGCTGTAAATGGATTTGAATATGATTTATTCAAAATTGCTGAAAACTATTCCATGGAAGATTTGAAGGTTAGTTTTATAATTTTTCTTCATCCCTCAAATTACCCAACAATTTACTGAAGAAAAAAGCACACATACCAAATTTCATATAAATATTTTTTATTTTTTAGCAAGCTTGCATTGAATCTCTTCAAAAAATTATTTCTCTTGAAAACTTCTATGAAATTATTGCGTTTGCAAATGAAAATAATCATGATTCTCTCAAAAAAGATTGTAAAGCTTTTTTCCAAATGAATGATTACAATATGGATAAAAGTAAATTAAAAATTATTAGCGCTGATTTGCTTGCATATGATTAAAATATTGAGAATGCTGCTTTTTTCGGAAAAAGATTTTGCTTTTATCGTCGTTGCTGAAACACAAAAATGTCACTTTTTCATTTTGATTTTTTCTTTTAATTATTTTGTTATTTGTTTATTAGAAATAAAAGTTATTTATAAAAAAAAAGTTTATTTTAAAAAATAAAAGCATTCTGTAAATACTCAAAAAAAACTGAAATCATTTTTTAAAGAAAAAGTTTACTTTTTTTGGTGGATTAAAAAGAGACAAAAATTTCATTTCAAAAAACCCGAATTAATAAATGCCAGCTCATACATGGGCAAGGGAGTGTGTCAAGGTTTTTTTGCTAGCGGTACCCCAAATTTTCCAAAGGGTCTCCCCTCTCTGCTATTTTTTGGCTAGCAGAAAAAAAAGCGGTACCCTCAGAATACAGAAAAAAATTTCCCTTGGTATCCCCTGTGGATTTTTTTCATTTTCTAAAAAACCTCAGCGGTACCCCGGTACCTCTGGGTGTGTCAAAACACACCCAAACACACCCTGTGCCCATGTGTGTGCCAGCTCCAGTATTCCTCAGCTTTGTAAATTTTGGTAACAGCTCTGGCAATTATAAAGAATTCAAAACAAGTGAACAACATAATTTATTAATCCTTAAATCTTAAAACACACATACAAATATTTTTTTAAATTCAAACATACAAAAACAAATTAATAATTAAATTTAAAATTAACCAACAAAAATATCCTCATCAAAACCACAGCTATTTATTTCAATATTTTTTCCTTTAAACCATTTCAATCGATCCATCAATATTTGTACAGTCTCTGGAGAACTAAAAAACCCCCAAATTTCAGTTTCAACAAAAGAAAATATATTAAAAAATAAAACTAACTTTGCTGCAAAATAAATCTTTTGTGGCATTTCATATTTTCCATTTAAGCAAGTCCAATAATTATTATTTTTATTGGATGATGAAATTGTTGTTGGAAAATAAATAAATGCTGTAAATTCAAATCCATTTAAATAATACAAATTCCACCCATCGAAAGAGAATCTTTGAAAGCGTTCGCTTGAATCGAGTTCAGTCAAAAGGTTTAAAGTTTCAGGAATTTTTGGGTCCAAACTCTGAAGAAAAAAATAAAAATAAAATGTAAAAAAGTTGTTTAAAAGTATCAAAAAAAGTATGAAAATGGGTGGCAGTTATCAAAATTGTGAATTCGATTATCAGCTGTTTCAAAGCAATCAAATTGAGTGATTAGTAACACAAACCAAAACTAACAATTTTGGGCCATTGAAGATAAACAAAAATAACAAAAGCTTCATAATCCACTTGATTCATGCTTATTCCAATTTGGTGTTCTTTATAATGAGTTGCTTTAAGTTTTCTCAAATCAATCATTTGGGTGAAATTTCGTTCTTGAAGTTGTTGCCCATCAATTCCAGGAATTTTATAAACATATGTTTGATCAATTATTAATTTCAATGGCATTTGATTATTGATTAATAAAGGATGATACACCCATATTCCAAAATGTTTTAAACTGAAAAAGAGAAGGGGTGATCCTTAATCGCTGAGAAAGATATTTTAAAGCTACTTGAGTTTTTCTTCATTTAAAACCTTCGATGAAAATGGAAAGAATTCATACGAAGTTTTAGTTGCAAATTTTGAGTTGAAATATGGCAGCACTTTAGTCCTGAAAAGTTTGTAATCAATCAGAATGAAGTCAAAAACATTCATAAACGAAGAAAATAAAGTCTTCGAAATCGGAGTTCATTCAAGCTTCAACAAACTTTACAAAAAGTTTCTCCATTCCTTTTTTTCCATTTAAAAAACAATTAGATATGTACCTTTTCCATCCATTTGTTGGTGGTTGTTTCATTGGAACATAAATATATAAATAATTAAAGAATATAAAAGCTTTAATACCTTTTTCATTTATTCCATTTTGTTCATTTGGGAAATAAAGTTTTGGAAGCTTGATATTGGTGGTTTTCTTTATAATTTCGCTAAAAGTAAAAACAAAATTATATTTATCATAAAAAGTAATGATTAAAGTTTACATTGAATGTTCATGAAATTCTTTAGTTTTAGCAACTTTTATATCTTCGGCAAGATGTCCTAAAGTTGTTATATATCGTTCATAAGTTCGAGAAAATTGATTTTGAAGTTGGCGAAGTTGTTTTCGTCGATGATGTTGATCATCATTCATTTTGAAACCCAGGAAAATCAAAAATTTAATTTATAAAAAGTGAGAGAGAGAGAGATACTTTGTTATTTTAAAAAAATTGCGCCAAAAAGGGAAAATACAAACTACAACAAAAATGAAAAAGAAAGACAATCATTAATTTTGGCGGGCCGAAGAAAAGCCAAGATTGGAAAGAAAAAAGCGTGAAAACAAGGGTTTTTGGTTCAAAGGTAAAACATTTATTTGCATCTGCAGCTACATAAGTACATACAATAACCCTGGAACAAAATAAGGTCTTTAATCCAAATTCATTTTTGGCTTATTCGTTGTTGATCGCTTATCATCCGTCAATGGTTAAAAAGAAGTTAAAGCTGCTTCCTCGAAGAGTTAAAATCAGTAGTCTAAATCCATAAACTTGAAAAATTAGCAAAAGCATATATTTAATTAAATGCCGCCATTTTTTTTTATCTTTGGTAAAAATATTCCTGAAAATGATAAACTTGATATTTTTTATTGACGATCCAAAATTTTCCTTGGCTTTATTTGAAAGAGTTTTAAAATTTGAATAATCCGCTCTTTTCTTTCCCATCATTTTCCCGCCTTTTTTCCATCCTAAAAATGTTTCACTTGTTTTTTGTTTTCATAAAATTCATTCATTCTTTGAATTTTTCTGCTGCGAAGTGAACACTTGTCGTTTCGCTTTCATCTTATTATTACTCATCTCAACTGAATAAAAAAGAAAAGGAAAATGGAAGAATCATCATCAAAACAACAACATGAGCAACATAGTCCTCGCAAATTTATTCTTCGAACAACTTGCATGAAAAATGGTGGATTTCGACATGTAAGTTTTTTAGTTTTTTGATTTTACGATTTACAAAATAATTTCTTTTATTTTTTAGTATCTTCCTTTACCACCTCAAGATGTCTTTCAACATTCATATTCAGTACTTGCATCAGAATTGGATATCAAAATTAAACGAAAGCAAACTTTCTTTAATCGTGAAACATCGTGGATGTGTCGTCCTATATATTTGACAACGAATAAAGGTGTTCTCTTCATTTATGTTACTGATCGTCATGGATATATCTTGAGTGTACCACATGCTCTTCGACTACATTTTGAAGGAACCAAGAAACCTTGCAAGAAGAATCGTGCTATTGGTGTTGGTGGTACAACTGAATATGATGCTGTTTTTATTCTTCAATTTTCTTTTGGTGAACTTCATATTCGTTTCTCTAAAGATGATAACCTTCGTTCATGGCGTGCTCTTCTTATTGCTGCTCATCAATCTGAAATAGGTCTTGCGAATGTTTGTGATGCCGTTGCAAACGAAATCAATCCAACAGTTTCTTTGGAATCCGTTGTATCAACTAAATCTGTTGTTGCTCCTGCTAATAAGAGTGGTAGTGAGTTTTATCTTTGACCCATTTACTTTTTTGCTTCACCTCTTTACACTTACCTTTTTAGAACAAGCTGGTGTAATTATTGTTCATCGTCATCCTCGTCAAGCTGAAACCGTTACCGACGATAATGAAAGCTTCCAAAACCATGATTCATCTCCTGCAATTAGAGGAGCTCTTGCTTCACCTTCATTTTTAAGAAGTTCTCAAAGTTACAACAGTGCCAATGATTTATCTCCATCATCATCAATTGAAACAACAATGCCTGCTGCAACTCGAACACCTTTTATTACTGAACATGAACCTGCTGAACGAAATTATGATAGCGGCATGATTCATTACGATGCTGAAATTATTGAATACCAAAATGAAAAGCCAACAAGTCATCCATCATCTAGTGCTGTTGGAACTTCAGAAGTTGATGTAACTTGCAAGGATATCAATGAATTTAATGCTTCAACAACTTCCATCAATACTGCCATTTTGAATCAATGTATGTTAACGTGTTTATAGGCACATTGTATTACTAATGTGTGTTGCTTTTTCAGCTCAACTTGATACATATGGTAATGATAAGTCTCATCATTCTTGTGATATGGATGCTAAATGTTCTGATCAATGCAAGGCTATCGAAGGTGATCATCATCATGAAGCTTATGGTGGTACTCCAATGCTAAAGTAGCTTATTTTCTTGATTTATAGTGGCTTCATTTATGCTCTAATATACTTGTATAACTAACTCATACCTTTTTTTTTTAGAACTTATGCATATTGTGTCAAACTTCAAACACCAGTTCAGAAAATTCAAAAGGTTTCTTTCGCAAAAATTCAAAAATCACCTCCTCCTCCACGATCATCATCACTTCTTCGTGCATCTCGTCTTCCAAAACCAACTCAAATTATCATGGATCCAACAGCAAAACGTGTACAAGTAATGGATTTTTGGCGTCAAAAGGTAACTAACCACTTTTCCTTATATTTATTCAGTTTACCTTTATGTTTGTTTTTTTTGCAGGAAATTGAAACAGGTGGAAATCAACCTCCAATTCGAGTCAAACGTGTTCATTTCAAGGATGATGAAACAACTCTTCAAAAGCATACATGTGGAAAAGTATATGATTCTCCAACAAAATTTTATGCTCCTGTCGTTGATGAAGGTTCTTCTGTTGATGGAACTCCTACCAAATTTCAAGATGATCCAAATCAAAGTGGCGAAGATGAATCTTTCATTTAACTTTTCTCTTCTTTTTTAATTGTAACCAAATCGAAATTATTTGACTATAAATACATACATTTTTTGTACTATTTTTTTGTTCTTTGATAACCTAATTGTCGTCTAGCTATAATTTTTTTTCTTATTTGTAATTACATATACAAATATGTGTCTTTGATAAGAATTAAAAAGACTTATCTGTTGTGAATATTGGATTTTTGAGAGACTTGGTTTGCGCGGGCATTGATAGTTAGTTGTTTCGGATCATTGCAAACTTAAAAAAAGCTTTAATTACTTTTCGCATAAAAACCCTTTAAGCAAAAGGCATATGTGAATGTATGACAACGAACAGGCAATGTAAGCTCAGAAGTACATTTGTGGGTTGATTTAATATTACCAATAATAATTGCATTTTTTGTTTCGTTGTTTTTTCCCTTTCTCTCTAAAGTTCAAAGAAATCATAAAGCATAAAAAATAGGTTTGTTTGTTGTTGTTTTTATTCTTCAAAGCTCCGTTTTTGTTTGTTGCACCAAATACAGCTGGTCTTTCATTACAGCTCTAAGAATAATTTAGTACATTGCTTTATGGTTTATTATTAATTTTTCTTCTAAAATAACATTAAAAAATAGTAAGGCGTACAACATAAAGGAATAAAGATCAAAATTAATTCAATATAGTTTTTCTTTTTGCAAACAGGAAAAAGGGATTTCTGTTGAAAATAAAGTAAAAATGACTAAAAATAACCAAGTTTTGCTTTTTTTAATGAAATTTTACATTTGAAAAACAATAACCATTTTTTAAATTTGGTTTCTTAGATTTTTTTGTTTTGCTTTAATTAAAAAACTATTTACACTTTATTCTCATTAATTAAAGGTAGTACACAGTAAAATAAAATCGTCAATACTTGTTTTACTAACCTTTTTTTTATGCTTCAATTGTTTTTATGAAAAAAAAGTTTAAAAAAAAAGTTATTTATTATTTTTGTTTGAAAGTTAGAAAGTTTTTTTTGTGGATTTGAAAAGCTGCAACTAGCTAGCTTTAAATCTTTATTTTTTTTATTATGGTTCTTTATGAGTAATAATAATATTTTGCACTACAATTAAAGACTATAAAATCCATTTGTAAATTAAAAAAAAGTTTTTTCTAAATTAAATAATTTTTTTTACAATTGTTGCAACGAGACGAGACAGACGCTTGCTTGTCCACGAAAAAAAAAATGTTTATAAACTTTAACCTTTTTTCCAGCTTTTTTTGGCCCAAATATTTAACTTTTTTTACAGAAACACACACATACATATTTTTTAATGTTTAAAAAAACCATATATATTTTTTGAATGGATTTTGCCGGCTTTAGTATAGCCACAAATCCAACATTTATTTCAGTTTATCATTTTACCATAAATATTTTGTTTATTATTTCTTCCTTACTTTTCATTTTATTAATTTATTTAATTTTAACAAAATCATTTAAATTTGATAAATATAAAAAACGTTTACTTTGTCATGTATGTTCTTCATATTTATTAATGGCGACAATGGCATATTTTAAATTGACACCATTATTTCCAATTATTGCATTTATTTTTTATCCTCCTTCATTAAACTTTTCTTCTTCTTCTTCGCCGAAGCCACCACCTTGGATGGCTTCATTGGGACTTTTTGCTTATGCTTTTACATTTATTTTAATTTCAATTACGCTAAATATTGTAATTATGTATAAATATTTAAATATTTCTCCGGAAATTACGAATTACACAAAGAAAATTAAAAAATCTCAAATAATTTTTTGTTTTTATTGTTTTATTACATTTTTTGCTTTAATTTTAGTTATCTATCTTACTTTCAATTTATACTGTAAATCCATCGAACGAAGAAAAACAATTGGAAATAATTAAAAAAACTTTATCGCCAGAAAAATTAAATAATTTTCCATTAACTGGGAGTCTTACAGCTAAAAATGGTGATGGTAATGGTTTATTATTAGTTTTTACAACCGATGTATCATTATTTTTTATGATTTTAAGTTTAATTATTTTTTCATCATGCTTTTTTATTAGTGGTTTATTTATTAAAATGAAAATTAAACTTAATTTTCGTTTAAAAAATAATATTGGAAGTAATACCGTTAAACTTCAGGTACGTCGCCTCAAAGATGGTTTTTTTTGGTTTTCAAAGTTGTGAATTTATTATTTTAATTAAATTTAGTTTTTTTTAGATGATGTTATTTTATTCTGTATTTGCAGAAGCCACGTGTGCCTCCATATTATTAGCATATCCCGGAGCATTAACATTTTTTGTGGTTGGATTAAAATTGGAATGCAGTGGATTTATTGCTTATATCGCTTTAATTTTAATGTCCTTTCATTGCGCTGCCTCTTATATTGTTATAATTTTAACTATAAAACCATATAGAAAATTTATATTTTCATTTTATAAAAAAAGATTTTTTATTGTTCCAAGTTTATCATTTTTTCAATAATTTTTTAATGTTTTTAATAAAAAATCTTTTTTTCCAAATTACGGTATCGAGTTTCGCTTCGAGACTCTATGGCAAAGTTTTTTTTCTTCAAAAATGCATTATTGAAAGAAAAAATAAACTTTTTTTTTAAATTTCTAAGAATGATTTCATTATATTTTTTGTTTTGTTATCAAACGTTTTAACAACAACTCTCATTCCTTTTTTTTACTCATAGTTTTCCAAGAAAGCATTAACCCAAGATAAATAAATAACGAAGGTGTGTGCATGTGTGTTAGTCACTTTAAATAAAAAAAGTTATAAAAAAGAACAAAAAATTTTTTGGCTTTGTATTCCTCAAAAAAAAAGACAAACAACTTCAATTCTTTTCATTTTTGTTCTCGGGTGCTGCTGAAACTCAAATTTTAGATTTAACTCTAAAGTATTAATTTTTGTCTTTAATTTTAAAGAGAAAAAAAATGCTTTGTTCCACTGTAGCATTATCAGCTGAATTATGTGCAAAAAATGATCCAAGTTATAATAAAATTTTATATAAACTTGAAAAGGATTTACAACAACCACAACAACTTCCATCAGAATCTGAAGATGAAAATAGTGTTGTAAATTTAAATGATTTACATTGGAATTTATTAACTGAATTTTCATCAAATTATATGATGCCTAAAGAATTATGGCAATTTTATTATAAGTAAGTCAGGCAATAACCAAAAAAAATAGAGGCATCATCAATGCTTTGGAACTTTGCCTCTGCACATCGAAATTATTTTTAAATATTAAACTTATCTTTTTTAATTTTAGTTTGGCAACAGTAAATTCAAATTTTGAACGAATTAAAAGTCTCACCCTTCCATCATATTATCATTTTTATTTTAATCAACCATCAAGCAATGCAATGATTGGAATTAAACGAAGCAATAATATCAATAAATTGATTGATTACAAACAACAAACTCCAATTTCAAGTTTTGAATTATCTCATGGAAAAACAATTTTTACTGAAAATATTAAAAATTTAGAAAAGGATTTAATTTTTCCTCATTCAAATTTAAAAAAGAAATGGATTTTATATGAAAAAAATATTGGTAAGTCAAAGATCCACTGAAATTTGCAAAAAAACCGAAGAATATATAAATAAAAAAATTTTTTTTGCTAAGCAATGATAAGTTTTTTTTCTTTCAGCTTCTCCTCCACCCAAAGCTATTGCAAAAAAATATCAAAAAATGTTAAAAATTTATGAAAAAATTAAATCAATTGAAATTGAAAAAGATGGAGATGATGAAAATGAAAAATGGTTTAAAACTTTGGAAGAAGTAGACGATGATGATGAATTCATTCAACAAAATGTTGAATATAAAATTGGTGAATTTTTGGGTAATCGAAATTTATGGAAACTTTATATTCAATTTTTGAAGCAACGAAATAATATTAAAGTTAGTTTTTTTTAATGGGAGAATGATTGGGTTTAAAAACATTTTAATAACGTCCAAAAAATAATTCAAAGTCTGACGACGAAAAAATTTATTGTAGCACAACGAAGAAAAAAAATATTAATATTTTGGTTATTAAATTTTATTCTTTCGTCTTTTTTAATTTTATTAAAACAAAAAATAATCCATTTAGAATTTGAAACTGAAAAATTAAATCTTTATAGCTGTTCTTAATTTGTACAGTAAACTTTTTCATTTCAAGATCCAAGAGTTTAGCTGATAGCTTTTTTTGATGGGGAATTAACATTTTTTTACATCTCAAAATAAATATTAATTTTTTATTTGTTTGTTTGTAGCAAATGCTTCACGTATATTCCAAATATTGTCGCTTCTTCCTTGATGACATTGAAATAAAAAAAGAATATCGAAAAGAAGTATCAGAATATTATGGAAAAAAACCTTTCGAAGTTCCATGGAAAAATGTATTTGATTTTGAAATTTATAATGAAAATGTTTTAAAACTTCTTCAAGCTGGTGAGAAAAAAGAAAATTCCGAAAAGGAGGAGGATGAAGAGAAAAAAGCTGGCGGCGATGACCATCAAAGTGGCGAAGAAGAAAAGCTTTATTTTACTCCAAGAAATTTAAAACTTCAAAATTTTTCTTTGGCAAAAAATTTAATGCATTATATTTTACAAAATTCTAATTCGGAAATTTTACAAAAATTATTTGAAACTTGTAAATTTTTTTACACAAAAAATTCTATTCCAATTTGTTTTAAATTAATTTTAAAAGAAAATAATAATAATGATTTGGGGTTCCCAGAAATTCGATATTATAAACAATCCATGGAAGCAGCAGCTATTACTCAAAGTCTCCAACCAAAAAATCAAGAAAAATTTCTTCAAAATTTTTATATTTCAAATTATTTTTGGATTCAATTTCGAAATCCTAATGCTTTATCAGAATTAATTATTCCTAATTTATTTCGATGCGATGCAAAATATATAACTATTTTTGCGCAAAATTTAAATGAAAACGAGCTAAAATTTTTGATTGGAAATGGAAAAGTTGAAAATTTGAATCTCCATGAGGTTAAAATTATTGATATCGCCAAAGGAGACGATCTCCCAGTGGAAGAAATTCTAAAAATGACTCCAAAGTTAAATTCTATCAAGTAAGACTTACTTCATTTTGCAATGAAAAAACACCCAAAAATTTAAATATAAAAAAGTTTTCGTGGCAAAAACTAAATTAAAGTTAAAATTTTCTTTTCGAGACTCGATGCAATAATTTTCTTTACATTCACAAACATTAATTTTTAAGAATTCCGAGAATTTGTAATAAAGAAACTAAAATAATTTTTTTAGTATCACCGCTGCAATTTGTTCACCTCAAACAACTCAAATTCTCAAAGATTTACCATTTCAAAATAAATTTGAAACATTCATTCTTGCTTCAATTCAAAATGATTTATTTAATGCAGAAGATTTTGCAGAATTTTTAAAGGTATGCCTCCTTCCTAGCAATCACGTCTTTGATCTTGATTTTTTCCCACTTTTAAAAAGTTTATCAAACTTCACTTAAATCTATCTGTCTTTTACTTACTTTTAAAGCCTAAGAAATAAATAAAGCCTTAAATAAATTTAATTTTTAGAAAAATGCAGAACCAAAAAGTCGAATAACCATTCACTTCAGATCTCATGATAATGCTGATTTTATAACCAATTTTCGTGGAATTGTTACGTCTGCAATCAATGGTCATTGGAAAACTGATGAAAAGCCTATTTTTAAAACGTTTTAATGCCCGCCTAAAAGTTCTATCTTTTGATTTGAGTTTTGTAATTTCAATTTTTTTTTATCTTTAAAAGTGCACTTATTTTTTAATCGTCACAAACATGTGCTTTAAAATCTTTGTAAAAACCTATCATAACTTTACTATAACATTAACACTTTATAATATGTATTTTGTTTGTTTAATGATTAATAAAATAAAATAAAATAAAATTAAGCAATTCTCAAAATTAAAAAAATCGCAACTGAGTTCAGAAAAACTTTGGAAGTTAGCTTTCAAACAAAAAACAAAAAAAGCAATCATCCATCACAAAATTTTCAAATCTCCACGATTTTTCTTGGCTAAATGCCTTTTTCATGTTCCTTTCCCATTCATGCTTCCATAAAAATTTTGTTCCTTCGACATTTTTTTAGTTTTGCATTTTCACATCAAAGTTTTTTTCAACAAACTTTCTTTCATCCGCAAAAATCGCATAATCAATCGTTCCAACTTCCATTTTTTTACAGCAAATCCATCATCTTCTTTGCTGCTTATTTCAAGCTATTTTTGTGAAAGGTCTATTTGGTGATTAAGAAGGTTCAACATGGAAGACAGAAATGGCTTTGCTCGTATGTTTTTTTACTTTCATTCTCAATCTTTAACTAACAACAGCTTTTTTTTAGTTCGTGGTGCAAAAGGTATCAACCTTTACAAAGGTGTCTCAAATTCTCAACAGTTTTATAGCTTTGATGTGGTGTAAGTTTTTCCTTCTTATATTCATTAAACCTTTGCTATATTTGAACTTTTTAGTGATCCTGCAAATGATATTCGTGTTATGCAATACTCAAACAATGGAAATTATTTAGCTTTCTGCAACTCTCTTGAGTGAGTTTACTTCCTGTTTACATTATAACAATGCTATAAATCGATGAAATGCAATTGAAAGATGGCTATGAAGCTTGTCACTTATCTTATTATTGATTCTCCACCTATAGCTTTACATACCTTTCTATCTTACTAACTTTCTTATTTTCAGAACATATCTCATTGATACAGAAACTGGTGAAGAAGTTATCAAGTATCCTGCACCGAAGCCTACTATGATCGTCTTCTCTCCAAAAGATACGTACTTTGTTTCTTGGGAAATGTACTGCGTTTATGGTCGTCGACGAGGTGATGATGGTACGATTAAAACACCGAAGCCCAACATCAACTTTTACTCTGTTGCTGAAAAGAAGCACTTGAAGACGATCATTGGTAAACGACGAGAAGATCTTCCACAATGGACTTATGATGAAAAATATATGGTTCAAATAATTGGTTCAGAAGTATTAGCATTTGAAGATGGTAACATGGGTATGTTACTTTGGCATTTTTCGGAATGAATAATGGTTTACTTTTTTAGAAAAGAGCAAATTCAAGAATGTTATCCTTGAAGTCAGTGCTATCTCTGTCAGTCCTCATCAATCTGATCACTTTTTTGCTGCTTTTGTTCCTTCAAAGAATGGTGGTACTGCACGTGTTGAACTTCGACGTATTAACAAAGAGATGACTTCATCAACGTCTGTCACCTTTATGAATTGTGATAAGATAAACATGTCATGGAACTCGAAAGGTAACATTTTTTGTTCACGAAGTAACTATTAATGCTTATTCTTGTTTTAGGTACTACTTTACTTGCACTTGCTAGTGTTGATGTTGATAAATCTGGTAAATCGTATTATGGTCAATCATTCCTTCAAGTTTTACAATCAAATGGGGAAAAAGCTCGGGTTCTATTTGATAAAGAAGGTTCAGTTCACGATGTTAAATGGAGTCCTACTGGAAGTCATTTTGCTGTTTGTTATGGTTTCATGCCGGCCAAAGTAGCTGTTTACAATCATTTGGGCAACGCTGTTTGGAACCTTGGAGAAGGACATCGTAATGAAGTTCATTTCAACATCCAAGGAAATCTGCTTATTACTTGTGGTTTTGGCTCATTAACAGCAGGAAAGATTCAAATCTGGAACTTTGTTGATCAAGAAGAAGTCAATAAGATTGAAGTGGAAAACACAACACATCTTGAATTTTCTGGTGATGGTCAACATTTTTATACTGCCACTACTGCTCCTCGTATGCGTGTTGATAACCGATATCGTCTATGGCATTACACTGGTAAACTTTTGTTTGAATATGCTCCAACAACAAAATATGAGTTATGGCAAATTATGTGGAAACCTGTACCTGAAGCTGTTAACATGAAGTTTAATCCTGTTTCTGTGACCAAAGAAGATAAACTCCAAACTGGTTTAAAGTTCAAAGTTATGAATGGCGATGGTGAAGTTGAAGTTGCTGCTGGTTCTGTTAAGAAAGCTGCTGCTTATATTCCACCGCATATGAGAAAAGAAGGTAAGCAATTTTTTGCATTGTTTTCTCAACTTATACTTGCTTTACTTTTAGGTGCAATCGATGGATCTCTTAAAGCTGCTGGCACTGTGGTTTCTTCTTCAGCTGTAAGTGAAAATGAAAAGAAGATTAAGAAGATTGTTACACAACTTCGCGATATTCAGAAACTCAAAATTAAGCAACAACGTGGTGACAAATTGGAAAAGAATCAGCTTGATAAACTTGAACGTGAACAAGAACTCTTGGAAGAAAAGGAAAAGTTGAAACCCTCATCAACTTAAATTTTTATTATCTTGTAAGAAAGACTCGGTGTGATATTATTTTCTCTTTTTTCATTGTTTATTTACTTTTTGTTGTTTGAAAAATTAAACTATAATTTTGTTATTGGAATAATAAAATCGTTTATGTTTTTGATATGCTTATTCTTGTTGTTAAATCTTACTATATACAGCTGCAGTCAGATAGCTTAAGGCATTAAGGGAGAGAGATGAACGGTGACAATGCTGCTGAGGTTGTAAAGTCGCCATCTTTGACAGCAAAAACGAAAGGAGAAAAAGGTCAATTGAGATTTTTGCGGTTATAAAAATAAAATAATTTCGCCAACAGCAGCACCGGCGCAAAAAAATAAAAAGAGAGGTGCAAGTGAGGTATCTCTCTATCTCTCCATTGTCGTCAATCAATCAGTTCAACGCCTTTTTATTAAAAAAAAATTTTGTGTTGTGCGAAAACACTTTTTGGCAAAAACAAAGAAAGAATGAAAGATTTTCTTCTTCTTCAACTTTCATTTCTTTTTGGAATATCTAAAAGTTGTGTGGAATTTAAAAAGGTTTTGCTTTTCATTTAAAATGGACACTTACTTGACAAACTAACTTTTTTTGGATTATTAAAAAGGTTTTAAGGATTTTAAATGAATGATCATTAATCATCCAAATGGCTTTCTTTATTTTTAAGTTTGTTATTTGAATAATTTGATGATTGAAATTTAATTTTTTTTGTTGGCAAGTTTTTTGAGATTTATTGGGGAAAGAAAACAGAAAGGCTTGCTTCTATGGAGATTTTTTCAATGGAGATTATTAACTTGTTTTCTGATGCAAATTTTTTCTATTTTTATTACAGATTTCTGTTTTCTTGATAAGCCTTTTTTGAAAGGTCACATCTTGAAAGTCCACTACATTTAACTTTGTTTTTTAAACCAATTTCCAAACCTTTCTGTAATTTGCAAATGCTTCAAGAAAAAAAATCTTTACCCTATTTATTTTCTTCTTTCAAGTTTTTGATTAAAGTTTTTATCAAAAAGAAATTTTTTTCTCTTTAATTCAAACGTTAGCCGCCAATCAGCAGCCAACCATTATCAAAATCGATGAAGCCCGTGTTCTTTTCTTAAACAAATTTTTTATTTGACATTGTACTTTTTTTCTTCTTCATGGGTTGCTATCTGAGTTATTTATTTTTTCCCTATCTTTTCAAGCTTGAGTTTGCTTATGTGTTTGTTATCCACGATATATAGATTTTTTATTTTCGCATTCGTTGTTGCTGCCGCTGCTTGACTACCTTCATTTTTTTTCTTGATTAATTGACATTTATCTCTTTTTCTTTTTTCCTTCTATCTCGTTCGTTCGTTGTTAACAACATTGGCATTTTTGATTTTTTTTTGCTTGCTTGCTTGATTACTTTCATTTTTTTCTCTCATCATCATCATTATCAATGTTATTTTCATTTTCGATTCTCGTCGTTGTCGTCGGCAACAAAACTAACCGACGAGACAAAAAATAATGTAAGCAAGCTAAAATTTTATTTTTTTATTGATGGCTTATTTGACATCTTTTTTTCTCCCTTTTTTTCGTGTTCTTTTTTTCTTTCATGTTGTTGTTGGATTTGAAAAACTTAATTTTAGCTTTTTTTCTTCTGGTTGGAATCAATTTTTTTTACTCATTCCTTTTGGTTGTCGTTGGCGGATATCATCGTGTTTGGTTTTAGTGAATGTAAAGGTTTTTTGACATACTACGAGAGTTTTTTTTCTTCTTGGCTTTCGCCTTCTTGTTGTTGTCACTTTGTTTTTTTTTGAATTTGAGAAGATAATTATAAAATTTTTTGATTACAAAGTTTCAACTTTTGTATTTTTTATATAAAAATTAAGCTTTATCTTTGCTGGCAGCAATTTATAGTTTTCTTTATTGCTTGAATAAATTTACTAAAAATAACTATTGAAAGTATTAGAAGGCAGCAGCAGCTTTCGTTTATTAATCAATCAAAACGCAGCGGCTTAAAAAAGTTTTAAAATAATTTTCACCTTTTTTACTTTCACTTTGGAAACTAACTAACTAAAAACTGACCAATCAAAATTATGTCACCTAAAATTTTTGGCAGATGTCCATCAAAATCTCAAACCTTTCTTCTTCTTTTTTTCAAAACTATTTTAATGTTTTTGTTTTAATTAAGCCTAAAAAATAGTTTAGTTTAGTTTTTTTACTTTTTTTTTATTATCAATGAACGATGTGAAAAAAATGGCTTCATTCTTAATTCATTTTTTTCTTCTTCTAAAACGCCTGTTTCAAAAATAAAAAATATAAAGGAAGAATCATCCAACATTTTTTTGTTTCATTTCTTTTTTTCTTTTTTTTTTTGCCAGTCCACCAACACCACCGCCGCCATACAACAATCAAGAAAATAAAATAGCTTTGAAAAAAAGCAGGCGACAAAGGCGACGAAACAATGGGAAGACTCAAGCCAAGGTGAGACAGAGACTCATTCGTTGCTTTGATTTTATTATTTTATCTTTATTTTTATTTTTTTGTCATTGATCAAGTTTATCCTAATAAAAATATAAAATAAAGAAAAAAGTTTTTTTATTTGAATGCCTTTGTCGTCGTCGTCCCTCGACACTTTATAGTTTTTCTTATTGTTTTTTTTCCTTTTCACACTTTTATTTTTTGAGACTATTTCGAATAACAAAAAATACACTTTGACTCCAAATAAAAGCTTGTCTTTGGATTTTAGTTAAAAATAGCCTTCTTTTTTTTCTGTCGGTGGCGATCGAAATTCGTTTACTTACTGCTTCGGTTTTTTTTTTACTTCTTTGGTTCTTTAATTTTTTTAAATGCAATTTTAATCTGATTCTAAATTCTATTCGTGCCAGTTTGTGACTATCTCTCTTTGTCTGTTTTTCTTCTTTTGTTAAGTTTTATTATTAGATTCTTTTGCCCAAAAAAAAACATCGTTTTTCGGTAACAAAGCTTGAAAGTTAAAAAAGTTTAGAAGGTTTTAATGAAGGTTTCTAAATATCCAAATTTCTTAGTTTTTTTTTTATTTTGAATAATTATTTATTAGCTTTTATAAATTAATTTTTAGCTTTCTCCCGTTTTTTATGTCCAACAAAAATAATTTAATCTTATTAAAGTTTCATTTTTCAGTCTTTCGTATATATTTTTATTTCTTTCCTTTGCCACACACACAACATTCCTTAATTTTTACTTACTACTTTCAAAAAACAAACTAACTTTATTAATGAAATCAAATGAAGAATTATTTACGTCGATTTCGTAGATATTTAAGTGAAAGTGGTCCAAATCCCCATAATAATAATAATTCGGATGATGATGAAGATGAAGAAAATGATTATCGCCCTTCTGGAGCTGGAGCATCGGATCTTGAAGCATCCAGAACTAGTCGATCTGATAAATTAGGAGCAATGGCTCGAAGTGGTGGGATTCCAAAGAAAAAAAAATCTACGATAAAGAAAAAGAAAAAATCTTCCGCTGCCGCTGCAATTAAAAGTATTGGTGGCGGTGGCGGTGGAGATAATGATGATGACGATGATGGACATGCAACTTCTTCATCGGTTTTTGAATCAAGCGAAGAAGAAAGTTCCACGGCGAGACTTTCAAGGAGGTCATCAGTTTTGGTGGATTTATTCGCTCTTTTTCGTCGATCCAGCAGCTTCGGTCGACGTACAAGTGGACGATATTCTTCCAGGGGAATGTTTGCGGAGTAAGTTTTTTATTTCAATGGCGATTTTCTCAGGGTTTTCACTCTGAGACATAGAATCTCAACTAGTGTTAAATTACCGACCGAAAAGTCGGTAATTACCGACTTACCGACCGACTTTTTACCGACCGATTTACCGACCGACCGTTTTTTTATACCGACATTTTACCGACTTTACCGACCGACAAAATTTTATACCGACATTTTTTTCTCAAGTTCTTATCAGGATTTGTTTTTCTTAAAAAGTTAATAGAAATACTATTTTTTTGATGTTATTATCACTTTATTATTAAATAAGAATGTATTTTTGACTAAAAACTGAAAGTTTTTTTGATTTTCTGATTCGAAAAAAATTTTTATACCGGCTTTTTACCAACCGATTTACCGACCGACCATATTTTTATACCGACAAATTACCGACTTTACCGACCGGGAGCAATTTCCATACCGACAATTTTCTGGATTTACCGACTTTTTTGTCGGTCGGTCGGTAATTTAACACTAATCTCAACACGAAAGGCGTTAAAATAAATTAATAAAAGTTCAGAATTTTGGCTGTAAAAATAGTAACATTTTTTTCACTGAACCTGCAAAAATCTTTTCTGTTTTACTCCCAAAAAATAATTTATTTCACAAATTCTTTGGATTTTTTTGTTTCAACTTTTAAAAGTGTCAAAAAAAACTCAGATCGAATTTCTTCCGTCTTTTATTGATTTTAAGTTTAACTATTTTTTTCCCTGAAACTTTTTGGAAATTTAATATCCTACAAACAACATTCATCCTTTTTTTTCAAAAAACAATCAGATTTTTTTGTTTTTTGTTGTTAGAAACAATAAATCTTTTTTAAAGCAGCAATTTTTTCCTTTTTTTTTTATCTAAGCTCGAGGCTGGTTTTTTGAGATATTTTTGGATATAAAAAAAACTGTTTGATAAATGGCAAATGATTTTTTTTATTGTGATTGTAATTAGTTTTAATGGGAATCAAAAAAAGACTTTGCTACCATTAAAAAAACTTTCTTTTCAAAACTAAAAATGCTTTAAAAAATTTGTTTTCATGTTTTTATTTTTTTCATTTTAAAAGGTTTAATAAAAAAATAATTAAAAACCTAGAATTTATTACGAAATTTTTTTAAAACAAATTTTGCAAAAAATAAAAGATTCGTTAACTTTGATTTTCTTTTTGTTTTCTCCCGTCATTGATTGATATTAGCAGGCATATCAATATTTTTGACAATTGGTCACTTTCATTCTATAATTTTATTTTTTTTCATCACTCAAAAAAAGAAAAGGAAAAGAATTTGATTTGTAAAGAAAAATAAGAAAATAAGATTAGAGATTTTCGTTCATCAATTGTCATCACATCACTTATGAAAAACATTCATTTTTGAGATTAGAGAAAGAAAAAATTATTGATTAATAAATTGAATGATAGTAACTAAAAATTAGCAATAAATTCATTAATTTTGATTACTATCTTTTAAAAATCTTAGAACGAAAAATATTTTTTTTTACAAGTACAGAAAAGCTTTATTTTTGGAGATTAGAATAATTAAAAATCGAAACATAAACTTTGAATTTAAAACAAAAAAATTATTCAAAAACCCTTCATTTTTTTCAGAGATCTAAACAGCGAAGACGAAGATGGCCAAAAACATGTTTCAAAGGATAAACTTTTGGCTGCCATTCGACAAAAGAAAGAAATCATTGGTAAACTTCGTTGTCAACCATGGAATATGAAACGTAAACGAAGAACTTTAAAAGTTGCGAGAAGGCATTTACAGCGACAAGAAGCTCGAGTTTCTAAATATCATTTATATTCTCAAGAAATTCAAAAGCGTCTAAAACTTGTTAGTCGATGGTTTACAAATTTTAAATTATATTTAATTCCATGGGAATCTAAAATTCGACAAATTGAAAGTGAGTTTTATAAATAAATAAGAAATTTTTTCAAAATTCGCTTCGAGACTCCAGAAATCTTTTTTTGGAGAATTTTAGCATTAAAAGAATTTTTAAAAAATAAAATTACAGTTTTTTTGAGTTTCTCCAACCTTTTTTACTTCCGTGTCTCGCAAAGAAATTCTATAGTACCACAAAATAGTGAATTATTGTCAAAATTTTGTTACTATCATTAATTATTTTTAGGCCATTTTGGTTCCGTAGTTTCATCATATTTTGTTTTGCATCGATGGGTATTGGGTTTGGATATATTAGTATCAATAATAATTATGATGTTTATTGTTACGCCCGAATGGTTGGCCGATAATCGAAATGACGTTCAAAGATATAATGAAACAAAAAGTTTTAAAGAAATGCCGGAATCCATTCGAAAACATTCGGGTGAATTAAATACTATATTAGATTTTGGTGGCCTTGCACAATATTCATATATTTTTTATGGTTTTTATAGTTCTAAACCATATTCGGGTGATACAATTAATTATAATTTACCTATCGCTTATTTTGTTGTTAATGTTGCATTATTATCGTTTTATTTTATTGCAATTTTAAGAAAGTAAGAAAATAATTTACAATATTTTTTAATGGAATTTTTTTTGTTGTCGAAGGATTGAAATCGATAAATTTTAGGCCTATTTTTTAAAATTCGCTTCGGAATTTGAAAGGCTTAAAAAGATCTTGAAAAACATAATTTTTAATAACGAGGCTTTTTAAAATTAGTTTTTTAAAACGAAAAAGAAATAAGAATAGTTTCTCAACTTTTATTGAAAAAAATATTCCCAAATTTTTTAATATTTGATTTTAAACAAAAAACCTTTTTAAAAAACTTTAAAAAATTTTTTCTTAAACCCCAAACTTTGTTTATCCGTTATAAATTTTTGTGGATTTTTATCATCGGTAAAAATTTCAAGTAATGAATATTTTTTTAATTTCAGAATGGCATCAAATGCACGAAAGAGTAAACTTGCAAGTGGTAAAACGGAGCAATATGTTTTTAGTTGGAAAGCTTTCACCGGATGGGATTTCACTATTGGAAACCCTGAAACTTCCAGTAATTTATATATGGCTAATGTAATCAAAATGCGGGTAACCATTTTTTCTTTTTATTTCACCACGAAAATATTTTTTTTCGTGCCAAAACAAAAAAATTATTAATACAAAGTATTTTTTTTAGGAATCAATAAGCGAATATAAAGAAAAATTGGCATCAAAAATAAAATGTTTAACCATTTTGGGACGAGTTTCAGCAAATATAATAGTTTTATTTTTATTGGTACTTTCTGGTTGGGCCATTAAAGCTTCTTCTCAATTAACAGAAAAGGATAGTTTCATCAGACAAAATGCTTTAGCTATTACCATTTCTGTAATTACTTTAGCATTTCCAAATTTTTTTGAAATCATTGGAAAATTACTGGAGAATTATCATCCTCGAACGGCTTTGAAAGTTCAACTTGGAAGGTGGGTTTGAAGAAAAAAAGGAATGAAAGATTAATTCTTTTGAAAAATAAAAATTGTATCTTTTAAAAATTCCTTCCTAGTAATTTTGAGTGTGTGTTTGTACTCACATGGAAATCTTCCATGGGAAAATGAAAAATAAATGAAAAAAATTTACATAATATTTGAATGAAACCTCAAAGTAAGAAATTTTCATTGCATAAAAACGAAGCGATGATGAGCGGCGGTTGAATGTGAGGTATCCAAATATACTAAAAGATCCAAATATGCTAAAAGATCCAAGATCCAAAGAAAGATCCAAATATACCCAAAGGATCCAATCCACTTGCAAATGTTTCATCTAAAGGAAGAAAACCTAATTATAATTTGAATGAAAATAAAAAATAGTAAAACTTTTTTCATACGCCTATTTGAATTTAATTTGCATATACTTAAAAACCCAATAAAAGCGCAGAAGCAAAAAGCTTCAAATAAATTTTGCAAACTTGCTCGCAAACGGTGACCTTGAAGCTCTCTTGCTAATAGCTCACAGCAAAAACCTGATTTTGCTATCAAACGAAATTTTGTTTTTAAAGGTAACTTGGGCCTTAAAACCATTCATACCTTGGGATCTCTTCGGCGGTCTTAAGCACTACCTTGAGGTAACTTCGGTGATCTTAAGCATTAACTCTTTCGGGAGAATTTATATATCTTTATTCTTTTTATTTTTTTGTCTTACTTTTGTTTAACCAATGGGAAGGAAACCTATAAAAAGAACTGCTTCGCAAGAAGCTATTCATCAAGCTGATCTAAAAAGACGTAGAGCTGAGTATGATAAAAACCGTAGATCAAATATGCCAGAGGAACAGAAACAAGATGAAAAAAAACGGTTGCAAGAGAGAAGATCCACTTTATCAGAAGCTGAAAAAGAGGCTGAAAATGAAAGCATGCGTAATCATATGCAAAATAAAAGATTAACACTGTCTGAAGCTGAAATAACTGAAAGAAACCAACAAAATAAAACTGCCATGAGAAATAAACGTAGACCAAAAAATCAATTAGCTGCAGGAGGCAAAGAAATTGACGATGATACGCAACAACATTATCTTGGACCCATGAACTTTGAATGCACCCATTGTAGCTCAAAACATTTTGAAAATGAAAAGGTTAGCAATAAAGGTTTATCTTTTAGCTTATGTTGTCAACATGGTAGTAGCTTAAGTTTATCAGCTGAACTTCCTTACCCTGAAGAACTTAAAAAGCTTTTCGATATTAAAGAATTCAGAGATAATATTCGGTTATATAACAGCGTACATGCTTTTGCTTCATTTAATGCAGATATTGTAAAATTTGGAATTAATCGTCCAGGGCCTTATTCATTCGTTGTTCAAGGACAAGTTTATAATCAAATCAACATAGCCCTTAGAAATGCCGAAAATGAACCTAAATCATACGGACAACTATATTTTACAGATCCACTTGAAGCAGCAGAAACCCGTTTACAAACTTTTTCAAATCTCAATACCGAAATCACTAAAATTTTGTCGGTTACCTTGAGCCAAATAAATTGTCACGCCCAAGCTTTTAAAATGATGTATGAGCAATATGAAATGCAACAAAGTTTGGCTGCTCAAAATGGAACTCCACCTTTAAATTTATCAATGCATTTTAGTCTTAAAAAAGGTGTCGATCCACGCCGTTTTAATTTGCAAACATCAAATGAAGTTGCTGCAGTTTTTGCTACATCGGATGACGGCGAAATCCCCGATTCATACGTTACAATTTACGATAAAGAAGGTCGTCATTTAAAAACTGTAAATGCATTGGATAAAAATGTTGAACCATGGCTTTATCCCATTTTCTTCCCTTACGGTCAACCTATATGGCACCATGAAATGAAAAAATTATTTGGTAAGAAAAATGAAAACTTGACTCGCGGCGCTTACGCCAAATTTAAAATTTCTATCCGAGACGGTGAATTCAATGCAGTTTTACATGGTGGTCGTCTTTTTCAACAATGGTTAGTTGACACAGCTTTAAAAATTATCAAAGAAAGAGTTGAATACCTTCGAAAAAATCAAAATAAAATTTACCGCGACAGTTATGCGAATATTGATGCATTCATGAAAAAACACCAAATAGATAACAATGCAAATTCCATTGGTACCAAAATAATCTTACCATCAACTCATACAGGATCACCCCGTTATATGGAACAAGTTTATCAAGATGCAATGGCTATTGTTCGCCGACTTGGAAAACCCGATTTGTTTGTTACGATGACTTGCAATCCAAATTGGCCCGAAATCGTTGAAAATCTTTTACCAGGACAAACATCTGCCGATAGACCTGATCTCATTGCAAGAGTATTTAAACAAAAATTAAATTTCGTTGTCGATTTGATTGAAAAAAAGGGTTATTTTGGTGAGTGTAAAGCTTACGTTTATACTATTGAATTCCAAAAAAGAGGCCTTCCACATGCTCATTTGTTGGTAACTTTGGAAGGTGACTATAAAATGCGAACAGCTGAAGTAATTAATCGATATATAAGTGCACAATTACCTGATCAAGAAAAATTCCCAAATTTGTTCAATTTAGTTTCAACTCACATGATTCATGGGCCTTGCGGTTTTCGATGTGAAAAAGATGGAAAATGTTCAAAAGGTTTCCCTAAAAATTTCCAAGAAGAAACAACTCTTGATGAAGATGCTTATCCAACATATGCAAGACCTGATAACGGAACATCCTTTACAAAAAATTCAGGATTTGTCATTGATAACAAATATGTCGTTCCTCATTGCCCAAATCTCCTACTTTTAATGAATTGTCATATAAATGTTGAAGTTGTTTCATCCATAAAAGCAGTAAAATATTTGTACAAATACATTTTTAAAGGTCATGATGCAGCTGCTATTAAAATTGTTGATGGTGTTGTCCAATATGACGAATGTGAATCATTTTTAAATAGCCGTTATATGGGTGCAGCAGAAGCAGCTTGGAGAATTTTTAAATTCGAATTGCATGGAAAAAGCCATTCTATTACTCGACTTCCCCTTCATTTACCAAATGAACAAAGTGTAAATTTTATTGACGCAGAAAATATTGATGGTTTACAAGCTGCTTTAGATAAAAATACAATGTTAATGGATTACTTTGAATTGAACAAACGAGATCCTAAAGCAAAAGACTATTTTTATGGCGAAATACCCGAACATTTCACTTGGGGTAAAGATAAAACAACAAATAAATTTCAATGGAATACACGTAAAGGTGCTTTTAATAATCTCGGCAGAATGTACACCGTTTCTCCCACAAATCAAGAATTATTCCATCTTCGGATCCTTTTAAATCATGTCAAAGGTGCAACAAGTTACGATGAATTGAAAACTGTTGATGAAAAAATTTATCAAACTTTTACTGAAGCTTGCTTAGAATTGGGTTTGGTTGAAGACGATAAAGAATGGTATCGTGTTCTTTCCGAAGCTCGAGTTTCATTGTTACCATACCAAATGCGTTCTTTATTTATCCGACTTTTAATTCATTGCTCACCATTAGCGCCACAAGATTTATGGGAGGAATTCAAAGAAGACATGGCACAAGACTTTGCTATTTCAATGCCCGTAGAGACTGCAATCCAAAAAGCTTATCGAGAAATTATCAGGTTATTAGAAAATGAAGACAAAACAATAGCCGATTTCCCAACAATGGATCAAAATATTAATTTCGACGATGAATATGATTGTTATGATCCCTCATTTGACCAAACTATCGGCGAACAAATGTATGCCACCATGAATGAAAAGCAAAAGGAAATTGTTAATAAAATTTTAAATGCAAGCGAAAATATGAATGAAAATTCCCAAAAACTTTATTATCTTGACGGCCCAGGAGGATCTGGAAAAACTTACGTTTATAAAACATTATGGCATTTGTTACGCTTTAAAGGTAAAAAAGTTCAAACTATGGCTTTTACTGGCATTGCTGCAATTTTATTACCAAGTGGAAAAACTATTCATAAAACTATTGGGTTACCTGTTCCTCTCTATTCGGACTCAAATTCAATTTTAACCCCAAAAACAAAACAAGCAGAAAATTTGAAAAATACAGATGTTTTCATTTGTGATGAAACCCCAATGGCACCACGATATGCTTTTGAAATTATGGATAGAACTTTACTGGATTTTACTAAAATTGATGAACCTTTTGGTGGTAAAATTGTTGTACTTGGTGGTGATTTCCGTCAACTATTACCTGTTCGAAAAAACGGAACACGCTCTGAATGTGTAAATTTATCAATTAAATTCAGCAACCTATGGAAAAATTTTGAACAATTTAAATTACACCAAAACATGCGCGCTGATGCTGAAGAAACTGAATTTGCAAAATATCTTTTAGAAATCGGCGAAGGTAAAATAAACGATGAAAATGACAATTTTGAAATACCTACCGATTTTATTACTGAAAACGATTTAGTTGAAGAAGTATACGGTAATTTAATCAGACAAAATCGTTTTAATGATGTTTCAAATTCAGCTATTCTTTCGGCAAGAAATGCAGATGTTGATGAATTAAACACCGATGTAGTCGCAATGTTACCTGCAGAAGGCGAAAAAATATATAGTAGCATCGATTCGGCAATCGAAGGTGAAGCTTTGCAAGAACTTTTAACCCAAGAATATTTAAACAGCTTAAATCCTCCATCATTACCACCTCATGAACTGCGTTTACGAAAAAATACAGTAATTATGCTCATTCGAAATCTTAGTCAGACGGAAGGATTATGCAATGGAACAAGACTATTGGTTATTGGCTTAATGAACAATACATTGCAATGCAAAATTCTAACTGGTGATAAAAAAGGTGACGTTGTCATGATTCATCGAATTCTACTTTATAACGAAGAAAATTATCCCTTCACATTGGCTCGAAGACAATTTCCGGTGAAAATAGCATTTGCTATGACCATTAATAAAAGCCAGGGCCAAACATTTGAAATTGTTGGAATTGATTTGCGAAAAGACGTTTTTAATCATGGGCAAATGTACGTTGCATGTTCTCGAGTAAAAAGGTGGTCTGCATTAAAAATATATTTCGGACAACAGCGAATGAATAATAAAGTTAAAAATTATGTTTACAAGGAAATAATTAATTAGGAGGTAAAGCGGCGTAAAAACGATATGGTGGCAAATTTTTAGTTTATAAAATACGTGGCAAATTATTTATACTTAACCAATTTCTTAATTGACGAACTCTTCGGAGGATCTATTTTAAACCACCTTTATGGTGGTCCCCTACTGCAGGGTATGCAGCGTTTTGGAGTTGGGTGAGAGTTGGAGCAGGAGGTAAGTCTTTTATTTTATTTTTATTTATTTTCTTTTTTATTTCAGATAGGAGCAAACACCAAGCAGCATCTTTATTCTCACAAAATATTCATTCATTCAACTTTATACCAAGAAGGCATTCTGATGGACAGTAAGTTTTTTTTCTTAATATTTTATTTTGTTATTTTGTTTGTTTTTAGGACATTCTCTTCATTGTTGATCGCTTATTTCAAATTCAGAATTTGTTTCGCCATCTCAAAATTATATTATGATCTCAATACATGAACGAAAATTTCAATTCAAAATTTATTATGCTGGCTTATCCACTATCTACGTTGGTGTAATTCTGGTGAAACTGTTAGTTTATTATTATTATTATTATTATTATTATTATTATTATTATTATTATTATTATTAAAATAATGTTTTGTTTTTAGTCTATGTTAACTTCAAAACTTCTCTCAACTTCGAAAAACAAACTTCAAAACTTTTATCAACTTCAAACAAACAACTCCAAAATTTCTCTCAACTTTCAAAAACAAACTTTAAAGTTCTCTTAATTTTCTATTAATAAAATCCTTTATTTATTCTATGTAATATGTTTGTTATAAAGTTAAAATTATAAAATAGTTATATGTAATAAAAAATTCTACAAATTTTTGTATTGTAAATAATATATAAACTAAATTTTATGTAAAAAAAATAAATTAATTAATAGACATGGCGGCGCGGAGCGCCGCTTCTTGCCTAGTTAATGATGAAAATTTGAAAAGTTCGTTGCAGTCTTATATAAAAATCTTCTTTTAACATTATAAATATAACAAACAAACTTACCACCAACTGATTTAACAAAACAATTTGTTTTACACACACTTGTATTGAGCCGAGTGATTTCAAAACATCTTTCGCATTAAAAGAAGCATGCATCATCATTTTTGAAAACAAATGAAAATTGACGTCCAAGATTGTTTACACGATCAGTAAAAACACAAAGCTTAGATCCTATTTTGATGTTTGATAAGCTTGGATTTAGAAGAAGCAAATTACCATCAGAAATGAGTGTAATATTATCCAACTTATGATGTTTACGACGGAAACCTCCTCGACGTTTCTTCTTAAGAGGAGCTTTTGAACAAAGAGGAGATGATTGATATGGTCGTTGACTATAGCTTGTATTGCTTTGAAATGGTGAAGATTGAGATGAAGTGTAGGAATCAAATGAAGTTTGGCTTTGTTGAAAATGACGAAAAGTTGGTGTAGCATTTGCTTCATAACGTACATTCACAGAAGATCGACTGAAACAAAAATATTGAAGATTAATCAAGATTACTATTTTTCTCAATCAAATTATATAACAACAAAAATCAAACAAACCTCGCCATCAAGTTATTTCCATCATGTTCTTGATTGCTTGGAGAATATGGCGAATATGTTGCAAGGAAAGATTCAATACTTGGTAGTGATGATGGTCCTGATGAACTATTTGAAGCCATGATTACCTAAAAGAAGATAAGGTATAATAAAGGTGATAAAAATGAAATAAAAAACACGAAATAAATAATGAAGTTCAAAGGGTTTTCCACGTAACTACATACATAAAATTTTAGGTTTAGCAAAAGAAATTCGGCAACAAACAAACAAGTGAATGGTTTAAAGGGCGAAGGAAGCATCAAAGGGAGGAGATTTAGAAATTAAAGTTAGTGCTAAAAGCCACCATTAATTATATGCAGAGAAAGATTCGAAACACAACAACAAAATCACGATTTCAATCAAGCAAAACTAATGAATGAAAGAGAAAAAATCGAGAATGAAAAAAAGTCTGCAAAATGAAAGCAATTGAATGAATGTTACTAGGGTTGCGCCTCGGTAAATTTACCGGTAATTTACCGGTAAATTTACCGTTCAAAAAATCGCCTTTTTACATTGGTAAATCTTGTTTTTCTTTTGAAAAATTTCAAATATTGGTCGAAAAAGCCGTTTGTTTTTAGCTTTTGAAGTATAAAAAATTGTTTTCAATTACCTTAAAATGTGTTTTTCTTATTTCACTTTTCTCACCAAATCTCTAAATTTAGATTTTGAAATTTATTTATTGTTTTAAAAAATGCCTCACAAAAAAGTTTTATTAAACACAACCACAAGTTATTCAAACTAATTGAAGGAAAAATTGCTCCAATATTTGAATATCCTGAAAAAAGCTCAGAAGATAGCTCAGGTGACAATTTAGGAGAAATGGTTGTCTCTTCTGATGCATCATCAGCTGGTAAAAAAAGGGATAAATAATTAATTTGTTTTACCTTTTCATTCACTCTTAAAAAATCTATTTTTTTTTTAATATAAATAATATAACCTTCCCTCCTAATTTCATAACTTTTCTCGCATTTGCTTTAACGAAATTGATAGTAAAATAAATAAAATACTTTTATTTTATATGATTTTTAAATAAAACCATTTTAAATATGTATATTATTGTGTTTTTAGTCAATTTACCAATTTACCGATTTACCAGTAAATTTACCGGTAAATTTACCGGTAAATTTACCGATTTTTGATTTACCGGTAAATTTAACAACCCTAAATGTTACACATTTTCGCTATAAGTTTCAAGAATTTTTTAAAAACCAAGCAAGCAAGCAAAAATGAAGTAAGATTTTGCTATCGATGATGCTTATTGTTATGGATTATTATTATTTTTTTGAATTTTATAATAAAAACTTTTGCTAAGGTAGGATTGATTTGTTTATTCGATAATGAATAATAACAACAATTAAACCATAAAACATGACAAAGAAATGGCAAAAGTGAAAGAGGAAGAAGCAATGCAATTTTAGGCTTGAATCTTCGCTGTTTTTCACATTATTCATTGGTTCAAATAAAACACACTTTGTGGCGCATTTGCTTTATCAACTTTAATATTTATTTATTTATTTATTTTTACTCACCAATAAACAAACAAAGTATTTTTATATTTTAAGATTTTTTGTTGTTGAAAACTTTTTTGGGCATCGTTGTTTTTGCTGCTATGATTGTGGAAGCTAATAAAAGATTTTGTTGGGTTGCTGGAACGTGTTTTTGATTATAAAGTTGCAGATTGCTTTTTTTTTTGTGAACAAACTTTTCGAAGTTTACTACGATGCTTTATTAATTAGGGATAACTTTTGACTTTTTGGCTGATACAGAATTACAATGGTGAACAATGTTTTCATCGCAAATTTTCCTCATTTTTTCCTCATTTTTACTCATTTTTCCTCATTCTCTTCTCTTTTATTCCTCATTTACATTCTCACATATTTTGCCAAAGTCCCTTTAATCCATTTTTCAAAATTTTTCGAAAGCTTTCAAAAATGGATTAAAGGGACTTTGGCAAAATATGTGAGAATGTAAATGAGGAATAAAAGAGAAGAGAATGAGGAAAAATGAGTAAAAATGAGGAAAAATGAGGAAAAAATGAGGAAAATTTGCGATGAAAACATTGTTCACCATTGTAGTTATCTTTGGATAATTTTGCTTAAGAATTTATGGAGATTTTGATTATCCAACAACCCTTACATATTTTTTTGCATTCGATTTGACAACTACTTACTTATTTCAAAGTTCATAACAAACTTGAATTTACTTTTTAGCTTTTTGAAAACTATAAAGCTTTATTTCTTTTAAGCCAAACATGACATTTACTAACTAATGAGATTGACACGAACATACATGAACATGTGACCATGTTTGATATGTTTATAACAAGGGCAGATGAAGTTAATGAAAAAGGGAAATTTATTGGAACTTTACCAACCTATGTTTTTTGGAGATTTGGTTGTTGTAAAAAGATGGATTTATTAAAAAAAAATTTATAGCAAAAACATTGTTTCGGCGTAGCTTATTTTTTTATTTTCGTTTTTTGCCATTTTTTTGAAAGTTTTTTCTAAATTTTTAACTTCAAAGTCAAATATTTTTTGGTGGAAGGAGCCTCAAAAGTTTTGAACCTCCAAGAAATGAATATTAAAAAAAACAAAACTGTGGTATTAAAAAAATTGGGGAATGATGACCGAAAGCGTTTCACATTTATGTACGCTGCTCGGTTCACAAATTGAGTAAAGGACAACAACAACAAGAAAACGAGAAATATGGGAGAAGGAGGAAATATCCCACTACCTACCACCGCTGCTGCTGCCACCCAAGCAGTAGCTATAACTTTTCCTCATAGCATTTTTTTCTTTCTTTCCTCTACCACAAAAAAATGAATGCTATTTTTGTTATTTTTCTAAAGAAATTAAAGTAAAAAGTTTTTTTAATATTTTGATGCGACTCGCTTACTTTTTTTCTTTTCTTCTTCCGTTAAATTTTGTTGTTTGCTTTTTTTGAACTCCTTGTGGCCGATGACTTCGATGAAGATGTTGAAGGGATTGTTTCTTATTTTTTTTAAATCAATAAAAGTTTAAAATTTTTTTTGGTAGTTTTGGATTGAAATTTTTTTTAAAGTTTTATGTTTTTAAAACCTTTTTTATTTGCTTGCTTTTTTTTAAACCTATGTAGTCAGGCTCCATTAATGGCCGGCCACAAGCAATAAAGTAATACGGCTAAAAACAACAACAACGAGTTGGGGAGTATTTTTTTGTTGCTTGCGTGTATGTTTTTTATGCAAAAACCCAACCAGCCTCAGGAGTGATAGCACATAGAAACACCCAAAAAGTAAAATGTATGTTCAATGTCCTTCTTCCTCCATTTTTTTTTAAGTCACCCACAAACACACACAAAAAAATGAAAAGCTGTAAAATATATTTTTTTTTTACTTTGCTCGCTTGCTCGAAAGCAAATTTTTTTTGTTACTATTTTTAGAATTACTTTTTTTATGTATGTTAATTTAGTTTTGCTTCGACGTTTCTTTTTAATGCCATTTTTGAAAAAGAAAAAAGGAATGTTGGAAGAAGGAAGGAAGGATTTTCGTTGTTATTGAAGAAAGCCTTTTTTAGTTTTATTTTTAGTTTCTTTTTTTTGGATTTTTTTCTTTTTTTTTATAAAAAAGTAATACATGCGTGTTTTTTTATTTTTGATTTTTTATTAGATTCAAAAAATGGATATGCAAAAATAAAAAAACATACAGGCCAAAGAAAAAAAACTTGAAACGCATTTTTTATGTGTGTGTTTCTGATAAAATAAACTTCTTTTTTTTGAAAGGTTTAGCCCATCTCGTTTTTTTGTGTGTTTTATTCATGCATGTCTCTTTTCTTTTTTCTTCTTCTTCTCATTCTCTTTCCATAAATAGGATTTTTTTGATAGATAGATAAAACGAAAAACATTCAATTTAATGAAAAGTAAAATAAAAAATAAGCAATAAATGAATGATAACAACAAACAATGAAAAAAGAGAAGGAAAAAATGATAGAATATTCTTTGATTTTTTTGCTTTAAACACAAATATCATAAAAAAGTTTTAATTACTTTGAACCTTCAAATATTTTTTTTTTTAAAAAGGCTATTATTTATTTTATTATTTTTTTTCTTCGGGTTGAGGCTTGTTTTTTATTTTTTGGGGAGAAACAAATCCCATATTTAATTTTTAGCGTTTGCAAGTGAGAGATTTTCTGATTTTTAGATTTTACATTTTTTCTTTCAAACATTTCTGATTTGTAATTCCAAATTTACTAATTTTCATTCCAAAAGCATCAAACCAAATAACTTTTCTTCTGAGATTAATCATTTTTTATTTCAAAAACTTAACAACAAAATGAAAACTATAAAATTTTAATAAAAGCTTTGTTTTTTCTTTCAACTTTTTTTCTTTGACATTTTTGTTTACAAAAAAAATGTTTGTTAAAAATTTGTGTCTAAGTTGTTCCAACAACACAAATAAATAAATAAATAAATGTTTTTAGAATGAGTTGACAAAACAAATAGATTTGTAAAAAATATTAGAAGCAGCTTCCACAATAAATTTTTTTCTTTTTATTATTATTTTTTTCTTGACGCAAAACATTAACTAACAACTTTAAAATTTTTAAGTGCTTGAAAATAAAATAAACGGAAGAGAAAAAAAAATGAGGACGAATAATATTTATGTATTTATTGTTTATTCTTCTTTTCTTCTTTTCTGTCGTTCGTTAACTTTAAATTTTAATTTTTAAAATCAGTTTTGACACGTTTCTTATATATTTTTTTGTAGCAAAAAAAATTGTTGCAAAATATTTTCTTTTTTGCAAAAAATATTTGTAGCTTTAAGCCGTCGTCCATCGATTATCCTCCATGGCATATTAAAAATATTTTTTATTTTTAGTTAAAAGCTTTTTTAAAGTTCGTAATTTTTTGATCTCTAAAAACTTTCGTTATTGAGACTCCTTTCCCTGTAAATTATAAATTTGTGTGCTAAATTTTTTCACAATTTTTTTCGTGATTTTTGGTGGATTAAAATTTCTTAAATACTTTCTTTAATTTCTTAAAATTAAATCTGTCTGTCAAAAAAGTTGTTTTAAAAATATATAATTAAAAAAACACAACCTTTTTTTTCGTCTTCTTAAAATTTTGTTAAATAAAATTTAATATCTTGAGCTTTTAAGCTAAATCGTATATAATATATTTTTTTGGTTTTTTTTTTCAAATGCCAAGACAATCTATAAAACTATTTATTTCATAGATTTATTTATTACGAAGTTATTAAGTCTAATTTTTTGTTTGTTTTAAATTAAAAGTTTTATGTTTCAAACTTGTTATTACTTTTTTGAGTGGCAAAAAATTTTTATGGTAGAGGAACTTTAAGTCATTTGACAAATGACAATTTCTTTAATCTTTTGATTACCAACAACTGAAGAAAATTCATAATGGTAGTATAATTAATTTTAAGCTAATAATGCATTTGTAGTAAGGAGGTTTTGAAAATTTTAATTTTCGTGAATCGTGCCGTGCAAGAAATGATATATCATCGCCTCACCCACTCTCAATCTGACCTCATCAAGTTTAATAATGAACTTTATAATACACCAGCAAAATTTAAGGATTTTGGCCGATCATCATTAACACTTTTTGAGTTTTTAGGCTCCTAATCAATTTTTCACAATAAAAAAAAATTCACGCGATTAAAGTTTTTTGTTATTTGAAATGTTAGAACATTTATTTGATGTTAAAAAAGCCTTTTGAGAATCATTAAATAATTAACCAAAAGAAAAAAACATTATTAAAATATTCAAAAAAAAATAGTTGAAAGTTGCAACCACTACCCCATTGCTAAGGAATGACCAAAACGGAAACAAAAATTAGAGAGTGAAACTTTTTTTATGGTTTTATGGTTTTTATGGGTCAAAGCTGATGAAGGAAAAACGATGACAAACTTTATCCCTTGATAAACAAAAATTATTTTTTTTCTTTTTTGCTGCATATAAAAAAAATCAATGCGCGCGAAACACACACACACGCATTGCAACTAAATCTAGACGATTTTTAATTTTTATTATTGTTGTCTGCAAAGATGGACGACAAACTTATCCCCTCAAATCCTTTAGCTTCGTTCCCTCTCGGCGGGCTTATAATATATTTTGGTTTTTGTGTTGTCTAAAAAATTTTATGCTCAGATTTGGCAACATTGAAATAAATATTCTTTTGAAAGTTTGCAACAAACCTTTTTTAAATTTTTTTATGCTTCAACAACTTTGATTTCTTTCCTTTTTTTGTTCATTCTTGTTACCTTTTTAAGAAAATTATGAACGGACGACGTATGTAGTCTTTTTTTTTCTTTCTCAAAGATTTTTTTTTCATTTTTAGAAGGAAGTAAAAATTTTCTTCCTGTTTCATCCCTTTTTTTAGTAGTTGAAAATAGATTTTTTCTTGTTGCTACATGCATATAAAAATTTTAATTTTTGTTTCGTACGTATTTTTTATTTTTGGCTACAAAAAAAATATGTTTTTTAAAAGACCAAAAAACTGAAAGTTGCTAGTTTTAGAAAAATTTTTATTAGTCGATGCTTCATGAGTGTTCTTGATAAAAAAAAAGTGTTCACATTAAAAAAATATATAAAAAGCTGTTATGAAAATTTGAGAGAATAGTATCAAACTTTATTTTTTATTTGTTTAAAAAAAGTTTTTTTTATGGAACTGATGCGTTTTTTTAAATACAAATTAGCATAATTTTCCTCCACTCTAAACGATTGTTTTTAGATTAAAAAATGAAATTTCAATTTTTTTTTTGATTTTGTTGTTCATAAGTTTCGGATTTGAGACTAAAAAGCAAGCCATTCTCATTTTTGACCGAGATCATAAAAGCTTTTTATGTATTCCTTTTCTCAAAATCAAAAAGTAACAAGAATTTTTTCTTATTTTAAATTTTTTTCTTTCACCTTTGCTCTTTTAACTCTAACTTTAAATTCTCACAATTTAGTGAAAGGACTCAATAAATAATTTATTAATTAATTCAACTTTAATTAAAAAAGAAAAAATACACCTAAAAATAGAAAACACTTTACAGCAACAAGAGCAAGCCAAAAAATTAAATAAATAAATAAATACTTATTAAAATGAAAAAAAGAAAAAAAAGAAATTTATTCCAAGAAAAACATATGCTTTTTTTCCATTTACTCTTTCTTTCTTAGTCGCTTGCTTGGCTTGAGTTAACTGGCATGAGTTTACTTAAAAATTAAAATTAAAAAATTATTATTTTTCTTTATTTTTTTTTTGCGCCTCGAGCTAGACTCTTTTTTTCTGTTTTTTTCTCTCTCTCAAAAACTCAGAGTGAAAAATAATGTTGAGCAAAAATTAAAAAACTTTTTAGATTAAAAATAGAAAATAAAAAGTATGTACACTTACTTACTCATATTTTTTTTACCCTCCAAAAATTTATTTTTCTATTTTTTTATTAAAAATTTATTTTTTCTTGCTTTGCTTGCTTTTTTTTTTTTTTTTAATTTCATTCTTGATGGGTCGTGTAAAATATTTATTTCTAAATTTAGAATTTATTTTTTTTAAAGCTAAAGAAAAAAAAACGAGCAGCAACAACAGCAGCGGCGCAGCTAAAATTAAAGAAAAAGCAAGCAGCAAAAAAGCAGTGAAGAAAAAATAAAAATAAAATAAAACTCGAGTTTTTTCTTTTCTTTCTTTATTCTTTCATTTTTTTGATGCTATTTTTAGTTTCCGAAATTTTTTTCTCCTTCCTCATTTTTTTTTGTTGTTGCGTTTCTGCTGCATTTTTTTTATTCTTCCAAAATGTGGTTGTTGCTTCTGCTACTTTTCTTTGGTTGAAAAAAAAAAATTTATTTTTGGTTGCGTTCTTTTTTTTGCTCCATTTTTTATTTTGTTGTTAAAAAATTTTTTTGTTTCCTTTGGGATTCAATAAAAAAAATCTTTATGTTCGCTTTTTTTTAAAATTTTATTTTTGATTTTGAAACTATTGAGTTTTTTGAGATGAAAAAAAAAAATAATGTTTCGTCGTTCCTTAATTTTTTTGTTTTGGAGTGATAGTGTAGGAGGCGAAGAAGGCGAGACCAAGAAATAACGTTATTTTCTACCAAAAAAGTAAAGTATTTTTTTTATTGTTGTCTAAAAATGTCAGGAAATTATTTGCGTGTCTATCTAGAACTTAATTTTTAAGCTTCTCTTTAATTGTTTTTTTGCAATTCTTCAAAAATTTTGGCTTCTAATTTCATTTTCAACGAAAAAAAAATTTCGAGGAAAGTACTTTTGAGACAATATTAAAAAATTCTAAATAACCTTTGTGATCCAAAAACTAAAATTACCTCATTTCTTCTTTCTCCTTTGGGATTATTGGCATATTGTAAAAAGATTCAGTAAAAGACCAAACTAAATACATACAATTAAAAAAATGTTTATCAATCAAAATCTATTTTTAAAATAACTTAATTTTTTTTTTTCCATAATCAATCCGCAGCTTATCAGTCGTCAAGTCAGTTCACGCGATCCATAATGATGAAATTTTATTTTCGTTGTTAAATATTTTTATCACAAAAATAATTTAAAGGTTATCAAAATAAAAAATATATGGGAAAATGGAGGCGAAATGTATTTTGATTATTGCTGCATCTAAGTTTTTTGGGTGCTTTCTTTGCAGAATTTTGCAGAAAATAAAAAGAAAAAGGTTTTTTCATGGAATTTTTCCTGGTTGTCATTAATTTTTTTTGAGTCCATTTTTTCCTGTTTGATAAAACTATAGTTTTACGAGTTTAAAAAAAGAATAAATTTTATCTTTGCATCTTCTTTGGTCTCTCGAAACACGAATAAAACCATGTTTGCATTTTTTCATGTCATCGAGATTCTGAAATATTTATGAATTTCTAATTCTAATTTTTTGAAATACTTTTGTTTAACAAAAAAATTTTATTTCCCTGTTTTTCCAACAAAAAAAAAACTCGTCATTATTATATATTTTTTTAATATTTTGAAGAATTACATTTTTTAAAATTCTTTGTTCTTTTCTTTTAAACTAACTAAATTTTGTTTTGTTTAATTTAAAAAAAAATTATTTCGTTCGTTGTTCGTCGTCGTCGCTGATCTTTTTTTTCATTCCTCACACTCGCCTCGCCGTCGCCTCACACACATACATATAAAACATTGAAAATAAAAATAAATAAAGTCTCTTGTTTCTTTCAATTTTTTTTTCTTTCACAGCAACCAAAAAATTTTTTTTATTAGCTCAAAATTTTTCTTTCTTTCCTTCCTTTTTCCTTTTCTCTCCACCATTTTTCAACCAGCTGATGATGATGATGGTGATCGATTTTTTTGCTATTGATTTCTTTTCTTTTTATTTTTCGCTCAAAATAAAAATTTTAGTTAAAAAGCATGTGTCTTCCTTCCAGTGTTTTTATAAACGCAGGAATTAAGAAGTCGTTAGATTGAGGATGATTTTGAGGAGCTTTTTTTTAATTTGTTAATTCGATTTTTTAAATTATTAGATTTTTATTGTTTAGTTTTGAAACAAAATTACAATTATATATTTGGATATGTTTGAATTATTGGAATTCGAATGCTTTTCGTGTATTTAATTTTTAAAATTATTCTTAAACGTTAAAATACATAAATATTTATAAAAACTGCATTTTTTAAAACTTTCTGACACTTTGAAGTTTAATAAAACCCATTCCTTTATTTTTTCGTGTTAAATTTTTTGACTTTTGCCACCACAAACATACATAACTTTTTTCCTTATTTTTCTATTTTTGTCCTCTAAGAAAGTTTTTTTTGCGGTTTTCTTTTCCCCTCTATTTTTTATGTTTGGAGCTCTCATTTTTCACCCTTCTCTCTCTCTTTTTCACTCATTTCATCTTATTCCGTCGTCATTCATTTATTGAAAAAAAGAAAAAAAGTATGTATGTTTTATAAAATAAAAAAGTGTGTCTGTCTTTCATTCAGTTAGTTCTCTTTCGTTTGTTTCTTTACTTTTTTTTGCGTTGAAAAAAAAAATGTGTCTAAAAAAAGAATATTTTTTTCGTCTTTCTTTCTTTTCTTCAAACGAAACGAAAATGTGTAAATGTCCATAAAAAAAAACCCGACAACGACGGACGGCGTGGACCAGAAAAAGAAAGAAAGAAAATGAGGAGAGAATCGAAAAGGAAATTTTCATTAATCCATCCAACATCCAATCCTTCCAAGTCCAAAAAAAAGTATATGTATTTATAGAAAACTCCATCGAAGTAGCTAAAGATAAAAAAGAAAAATGAAGCATGGATGTGGATGTAGATAAAAAAAAAAGAAACTAAACTTACTTTTTTTTTTTTTTTGGCAAACGCTCGCTTGCTTTATTTCTTTTTCTTTTTTTGTCTTTTCTCTCGTGTCTCTCTCTCCTTTTTTTATTTTCTCGACGACTTCTTTTTAACTATTTTCCTTCTTTTTTTGTCGTCGTGGTCGTCCATTCGAACAACCACCACCACCACCAACCTTCGCTAGCTACGACCACACAACCAACTAACAAACTAACAAAAATTTTTTCAGCCACCCCACGTGGCATTTTCTATTTTTTCTCAAATTTTTTTTTCTTCGTTACTTGCTTGTTTAAACTTTAAGGAAAAGTTTTAGTTTTTTTATATATATTTAATATTTATATCTCGTGTTTCATTTTTATTTTGACTTCTTGTATAAAAAAATGTTAGTAAGTAAATTATTATTGGCTTGAAATAAACCAACAAAAAAAAAGTTATGTCAAAATTATTTTTTTTTGAGAAACCTTTGATGTCAAAAATAAAAAAATTGGTGGTCGTGGCTTTTTTTTGTTGTTGAAATGGTTATTTGAGAGCGAATAATTTTCGTTTTTTTTGTCGTCGATGAAGGATTTTTTTGTTTGGTTGATTGTTTGACGCCATAAAAAATTTTTGCTTCTACGCCATCAAAAAAAATATAAAATAGAGACGATTAAAAAAATGGCAGAGAAACAACTATTTTTAGAATATTCATGATGACAGCCATCATCATCAAAAATTAAGCCTTCATTTTTTTTTTATAATGCATATAGTCTCTCTAAAAGCCAAAGCCAATTCAGCTTCAAAAATACTCTAAAACAAAAATATAAAATCCTTTAAATGTTTTTTTATTAAAATTTTAAATATAATTTTTATTACTTTCTTTATTATTATTTTTTAAATAAAACCTAAATTCAAGTTGGAGGGACATAAACTTTGCAGTTGGGATTTGCCGTTAAAATAAGTTTGGTATTGTCACGGAAATTAAGAATTTTCTCGATTTTTGTGATTCAAGAATTTTTAGTTATTGCGTTTTGCTAGAAATTTGGTCTTAGCTTTTCAATTTGTTAATTTTTATATATATTTATTTTCCCCTCAACTCTCATTTTTACATTTTTACCAAACTTCGCGTTCATTTTCTCTTTTTTTTTTTATCGTTTCACGTGGTGCCGTTCTTGAAGTCGCTGTAGCTGTTGTTGTTAAACAACAACCATTATAATTAAATTTTTCATAATAATTTATGTATGTATTTAAAATTACCCCCTTCACTTAATATTTATCATCATCGTCGTGGCTGACTCATTTTTATATACTTTTAAAAGAAAAGAAAAAGAAAAACTAAATAATAATAATACTATAATTTTTTTTAGGTTTATTACTCCTAAGTAAATTTTCTCCAAAATCACAAGGAAAAAAGAAAATTCGAGAAAGTTATAATTATTAATATTTTTTTTTTGAAGCTGGGTTATTTTTTATTTCTTCACTCAACAGCCAGCAACTCCAGTTTCTGTCTCTCATTTTTTAATATATATTAAAAACACATTTAAAAAAAAGTGTAATGCTGCTGGTGTTTTTTCTTAAACTAAAAATTTATTAAGACGCCAGCGACGAAGACAAACACGACCATAAAAAAAAGAAGAAAAAAACATTAACGCACACTTTTTATTCCATTTATTTTGTTTTTTCATCTCAAATTCAGTTATTTTTGTTGATTGCTTGTTTTTACTCTTCTCTGCGCTGGTTTTATATATTCCAAAAACAAAAAACTTAAAATTGATAAATTTTTTTTATTGATGCGTTGAAAAGAAAATTATTTATTATTATAAATATTTTGGAATTAGGATTTCTGAAGAAAAAATAATTATTTGATAATGGAAGATAATAGTATACCAATTCACACAACGATAGCAAGCACAAATTCTTTACCATTATCTGCGGCATTAGCAGCAGCTTCATCAGCCTCAAATTCAACAACAATGAATATGGATGATTCAACAACAACAACAACAAATAATATGGATATTCCATTAGCATTTGATCAACGTTTAGCATTTTTACAAGAGGTTAGCTTTTTTCAAAACATAAAAAATGGCGAAATTTGGAGAAGCTAAATCAGAAAGCAAATAAGTTAATTTTTTTCAATCCGTATTTTTCTTAAATTTTCTTTTACTTTATTGCCGGATTTTTTGTTTGTCCCAAATTTCAAAAATTCCAAAACTTAAGTTTCTTAAAAACTAATTTCTAAAAACAAAAAAAAAACTTTTTTACACTTTCATCAATCTTTTCAACAACAAAAAGAAGAAAAAAATTAAAACCAAAAATAAACTATTAAATAACTTTTTGTTCTCTCTTTCTTTCTCCATCATCTTTTTAACATTATTAAACATACAAAGTGCAAAAAAAAAAATATATTCACCTTTTCCCTATTATGAATCGATGACGATGACGTCTGATAGAGAAGAAAAAAAACCATCGGCGACGTCCTTCCTTCCTCTTCCTCTTCTCTCCCATTTTTTTGGTTCGTAAAAAATATTGTATATTAAAAATTAAACTTTTCACAATCATTCGATGTCATAGAATTTTTTTCATCGTCGTCTTTTGTTGTTGCTTCCCCGCCTCTCATTTTTTTTTTATATTATTTTTCAATCAATTTTATTTTTATTTTTAACGATATATTTTTCAAAAATCAAAAAAATCTAATTCCGAAGAAAAAGAGAGAAAAAATGTCAGTGGAATAAATTTTTTTAACTATTGATTTTTTATTTTAATAAAATATATTTTTTTGTTTTGTTTTTGAAACATAAAACAAAATATTAAAAATAAAAAAGGTTGTAGTCAAAAAGAATTTATTTTTTATTTTTAAATATTTTATTTAATTCCCTGGAGAATTGATAATAGGAAGAGAAAAATAAAAAAGCTTTAAAGTTTTTTTTTCGTTGGTAATTAGAAGCTCGTGTTTTTAGCAAAACAACAAAAAAATCAATTAAGAATATATTAATTTATTTATTTATTCCCATCTCTCTGTTTTACTTTTTTTTACTTAGCTTAAAATTTATATATATATTTTTTCCAGATATATCAACGTAAACACGCTGAATTATTAACTGCTGCAGCAGCTGCAACATCCTCAGCTACAGCTTCATCATCCGGGGCATCAACCTCAAATTCTCAAAATTTAAATCAGCCTCTTTCACCTTTAACCGCATCAAATTTGGTTAATAACGAATATTTACAATCATTAATTCAATTAACTTTAACTCAACAAGCTCAACAATTTGCTAATTTACAATCTCAATTATCACAGGAAAATAATTCAGATATTGAAATGCAATCCACTTCGTCAACGAATATTCCACAATTAATTTCGAATAGTAGCAACAATGGAAATGGAAATGATAAAACTGCGCCCTCCACACCTTCAGCAATTCGAAATCGGCGAACTTTAAGTGGATCAGGTTCCACCATAAGTCAGCATACAAGAGATAGGCTAAAAAATATGATAGCTACAAAAAAACAAAAACAACAACGACTTGGTTCTAGTGGTTCGTCATCAGGATCACAAACTAATTTAACTCAACCCAGTGGTGGAGGGACGACGACAAATTCGAATGGAGCTCAAACAACATCTTCATCCACATTGAATACAACAGGGACGACGACGACAGGAAGTTTAACATGGATTCCACCAAATAATGGTAATGATTTAATTCAACAACTTGCTGCTGCAGCTATTCAACAACAGCAATCTTCAAACTCGTCTGCTTCAAATAATCGACATCAAAATTCTTCCACTTCTGGAACATCCCATTTTGAACCATATCCTCTTCCATCGTCTGCTAATAATCATAACCAACAACAACTAAATGCAGGAGGGCAAATGAGTGAATTCCAATTACGTAAAGTAAATTCAGAACCAAATTTAAAAATGCGTTTGCGAGCAAGATTATTAAATAAAGGTTCTTCACCCATTGCTCAACAACTTCAACAGCAGCAGCAAACCTCTTCATCATCATCACAAAATCCTCAATCATCTTCTGCAAATGGAGGTACAACAAATAATGGAAATAATAATAATAATAATCCATTTTTATCTCAACAACCCCCTGCATCTTCATCAACTCCCCAACAACAACAACATAGGCAATTACAAAGATGTGATAGTGATTCATTGCAATTTGAAAATTTACTTGGTTCACCTATTGAAACTCCATTAACTCAAGCAATTTCAACAAGTCAATTATTACCATTATTTCCAGCAAATTTAATGATGATGCCTTCTCCATCGTTACCTAATCTTTGCCATGGATTAGATCAATTACAAATAGATTATACTAATTTTATGTTACAATCTGCTCTTACATCATTTTTATCTATGCCTTCGCTGCTTAAAAATCAATTAATTCCTAATTCTATTTCTGATCCACAGCAGCAGCAACAACAACAAGGAGGTGGTGTTGGAAATGATGATGGTAAGTGTTGGGCTTAATTTTTGTGTTTAGTGGAACTTTAAAAATATAAAAATCGCATTCATCGTGAAACCCAAAAATCAATAAAAAAGTATTGGTAAAAAAGTTTTATTTTAAGAAATTAAATTTATATTTATAAAATAAAATTCCGCTCAAAAAACATAAAATCGATGTAAGGCTTAAAAGTAAAAAAATTTTTTGCGTCAAGACAATTTTTTTTGAATAATTTAACAAAATTTATTATATTTTGTTTTTTTACTTTAAAACAAAATAACATTGTTAAACTTGAAAATTTGGGAACTTTTTGGGACATTTTAGGTGCATTTTTAAGACTCATGCTTTATGCCTCTGTAAAATAAAATATTTTTTTAGTTTAGTATCTTATTAATTTAAAATTGCCTCTTCATGCAGAAATAAAAAAAACTTAAAGCTTTCCAAATTATCCCTTTTAAAATAAAAAATAAAAAACTTTCCCGAAAGAAAAAAAACACCAAAGCTCAAAAAATTGAGTTACTCATTATTTTTTGTCACAAAGTCTCTCATATTTTTTTCTCTCGCAAATTGCAACAAAAAAAGCATTTCTTAGAATCAATCCAACTATATTTATTTATAAAAGGACACCACTGCTTTTAAACAAAAATGATTTTTGCTTTTTTATGTTTTTAAATTTTAATAATTTAACCTTTTAATTTTAAAGAAAAAATATTAAAATGCAAAAAAGTCATTTTAAAAATGGAGAAAAGTATCTAAAAATAAATAATAAAAGTCTGCTTTGAAAAAAAAAATCCAATATGGACAAAATTTAATTTTTTTGATGTCACTTTTAAAAATTATTTTGGTCTTTTGGAGAAAAAATATTAGGCAAGAGAATAGCTAAAAAACTAATAAAAAGATTGTGAAGAAAAAAATTATAAAATAAAGAAACAGGGAGCTTTGCAGCGAAACTAAAAAATTTTTTTAAATCGATTTTTGCAAGTTTTTTAAAATTATAAATTAAAGAATTTTAATTTCAAAAATTTTTGGAGACTTTTAAAAAAAAAATTTTGTGACAAAAATAAACCCATAAAAACTAAAGCTATAACTTAATCCTTTCTTTTTTTAGGCGGTGAAGGTTCGTCAATAAGTAGCAACCGACCAACAGTAAAATTTGATAGTCGAACGCTTTCCTCTCCATTGCCCATTGGTGGATATCCTTCACTTTTGAAACAACAATTGAGGGATTTGGTTTTAAGACGAAAATCTTTGGTTCGTGAAGAACCTGAAGATGAGCAACTTATGGAAAGCATTAATCAACGATTGCAAGCTTTATCGGAAGCTTCTGGACTTGGACAATTAAGGAATAGTCATGATTCGTTAAAGACTGGATTAGCATACGATGCAGCAATGTCAAAGCACCAATGTTTATGCGGGGAAAATCAAAATCACGTCGAACATGGCGGTAGGGTTCATTCCATTTGGGCTAGGCTACAAGAATGTGGATTGGTGGATCAATGTGAAAGAATATCCATGAAAAAAGCTTCATTGGAAATGTTAAAATTAGTTCATTCACCAACATATGTAACATTTTTTGCTGTTTCTCCAACCGCATGCTTAAAATTGGATCCATCTGAATTACCTCTAAAAAGTTTTGTTCAACTTCCATGTGGCGGAATTGGAGTGGATTCAGATACATATTTTAATGATGCTAATACTCAACTGGCAATTCGAGTGGCTGTTGGCTCCATAATAGAATTATCCACTCAAGTTATTGAAGGAAAAATAAAAAATGGTTTTGCATGCATTCGACCTCCTGGGCATCATGCTGAAAGGGAACAAGCTATGGGTTTTTGTTATTTTAATAATGTTTCAATTGCAACTAAAAATCTTCAAACAAAATATTCAAATTTATGTGAAAAAATTGCGATTATTGATTGGGATGTCCATCATGGAAATGGCACACAACTTTGTTTTGAATCTGATCCTTCGGTGCTTTATATTTCTTTGCATCGACATGATAATGGAAATTTTTTTCCTGGCACTGGAGCGGTTACAGAAACGGGCAAAGATGCGGGTAAAGGTTATACAGTAAATATTCCATTTAGTGGAGATATAATGGGTGATCCAGAATATTTAGCTGCTTGGAGAGTTATTGTTTTACCTTTGTTGGATTCATTTAAACCTGATTTTATTTTTGTTTCCGCTGGTTTTGATGCAACTAAAGGCCATTCAGCGGCGCTTGGAGGGTAAGTAAAATTTTTTTGAATTGCAAAAAATTTTGGATGAAATTAAAATATTTTACTTAATGTCGGGGATTCTTACCACAAATTTTTTTTGGATATTTAAATTTTTTAAATCAAAATCAAAAAAATTCATTAAATAAAATTAAAACTTTTGGCTAAAAAGGTTAAAGGTTTTGAAATTTCTGGGATTAGAAAAAAAATTTGTGATGAAATTCTAAAATGCATATTCGTAGTAAAATACTAAAAATAAATTGATGAAAAATTCTTTAAAAAATATTTTCGCAAAGCGATTCAATGTAAAATTTTGTTTCGAGATTCTATGCACCATTATTTTCTCCATTTGAAGCTAATAAATAAACCCTTTACCAATATTCGAAAATTTTAGCTACGAATTATCGCCACAAATATTTGGTTATTTTACAAAGACATTATTAAATTATGCTAATGGTCGAGTGGTTTTATCTTTGGAAGGCGGGTATGATTTACCTTCAATTTGTGATTCAGCTGAAGAATGTGTAAATGTAAGTCGTCGTCTGTTTCACTCAAATTCCTTTAAATAAAAAAAATATCCCAAATATATTTTTTCATTTTATTTTTTTATTTTTTTCAGGCCCTTTGTGGAGATGGTGGAGATTTATCAAGGCTTAATTCGGATCATCTTGAAGCCATTCCAAATCAAGCCGCTCAAGATACCATTCAAAAGGTTATCGCCGTTCATAAAACTCAATGGCCTTGTTTGACGGGGCTTCAAGGCCTTAATGCATCGGAATATCATTGGCAAACAATTTCTCAACGATTTAGTTCTCTCACGGTTCATTCATAATAATAAGAAAGCATTTATTTTAAAACTTTTTTTGTCGTGAAAATGAAAAATTAATGATAGTAACAAATTTTTGCAAATTATTATCAATTTTTGTTTATTTTCATTTACTCATTTTTACTTCCGAAAAAAAAAATAATATCATTTTTAAATACAATTTTTTTTAACTTTTTGTAAATACATACCTTCAATTTTTTTTGGTTGGATGGATAGTTATCATTTTTTTTTATTAATTTCTACCTTTCTTTATTCCGGTGAAAAACAATTCTCTCTCATTTTTTATTATTTTTTCTTTAATCTCTTTTTTATATTTGGTTTGTTTCTAAAAATGGAATTATTATATCATCATTTATCATTTGACAACAATGTTTTTTTATCCCTGAAAAAAAATTTTCTTTTCTTTTTTTGCGACGATTGGCTTTATCTCAATTCTTCGCGCCATTATTTTACTTTTTTTAATTTTTATGTTTGTTTGTTTATTTTTTATCTGTTCTCCACTTTTTTATATTCGATTTAAAATTATATATATTATTTAATAATCACAAGGTATTTAATTAGATTTCTATTATAAAATAATTTACTAAAATGCGATTGTTTTATTTTTTTTTGACAGAGTTTCTTTTCTAAAAAAGGAAATGAAAAAAAGGTTTGATTCAGTAATCCACAAGCAAAGCAAAAAGCCAAATTCGAATTATAAAAATTTTGTTTCTTAAACTGTTTAGACAAATATGTATTGTCAGAAAGAAATTAAAAATAAGTAATCTTCAAAAAAAATTTATTAATAAAACAAAAGTTCCTTAAACAAATGAAACGATTGAGGCTAAAGTAAAAGTTTGGTGATTTCCATTGATTATTTTAAAAAAAAAGTATATGAAAAATCAAACTTTTTTATTAGCAAAAAAAATATGCGAAAAGTATTTCTAAAAATTAAAGAAACATAGCAGCTGAAACATAAAAATTTTATTCACAAAATTTTTTATTTAATGAATACTGTAACTGTGTCGGTAAAATCACCAAAAACTTAAAATTTAATAATGTTTTTTTTTATAGAAAATATTTAACAACATCCTGCAGCTAATATGTAAATAAAAAAATTTTAACCTCATTCAAATCTTTATTGGCATAATGCGACAAACAAAATTCCACACGTAAAATCCAGAAATAAAAAATCGTGTCACAAATATTGAAATAATAATAATGCTTTACTCTTTGGATTAGAACCTTCTTGAATTTATTTTTTTTATTAATTTTTTAAATATAAAATTGCATAATACATTTCCCATCTAAACGTGCTTAAGATATATATATCTTATAATTAATCATTCGTTATTTTTAGCCGCTATGGCGGATGGAAATGATGTGCCTTTAAGTGATTCCAATCAAGCATCGGATATTGAAGAATTTGCTTCAAAATCAACAATAAAATTACTAAATGATGTGAGTGGAGAAAGAACTGAAAGTGCTACTAAAGATCCATCAACACTTGAAGCCCCAAAATCTCCATTAAATGGAATAATTGATGATGGAAATATAACGAATGTTGAAGCTCATAAAGAGCCTTTAAACGATTCATCATCCGATACTGAACATTTATTAATTGATCCAACACCAAGAGAAGCAACAAAATCCCCATTAAATGAATTAATTGGATCGGGAAAGCCAAAGACAAAAGCAGCAACAGCTGCTGCTGGACCAACCTCAAAAGTAAGATTCCCAGAATATATAGAAGATAGCTTTGCTAAAGAACCCTTTTTTTTAGCTTGATACTCTTCCACGTGAGCATTTACTTGCATTATTAAAAAAGCAAGCATTTGCATCAAAGGAATCAAAGAAACAAGCAGAAGAGTATCAAGAAAGAATCAAAAGTTTGGAAGAAAAATGTAAAAATTTGGAAGAAAAAATTGGTAATGATTCTGGAAGCGAGATGATGTCCATGGAATTGGATGATTATAAAAACAGCTGTGCTGAATTAAAAAAACAATTAGAGAATCAAAAAGAAGGCCAAAAGCAAAAAGACGAAATGGTTCGGGATTTATCAACTCGAAGTGATAAGTTGCTTCAAGAAAAGGAAGAAGCTCTTCAACAAATGAAAGAAGCTAAAACTTTAGCAGCTAAATTACAGAAAGATCTCGATGGTAAGCAAAAATTTTTATTTTCCTTTTTAAAAGCCAGACAGACTAATTTCCCTAATTTAGAGCAACAAACAATTCTTTCCGAAAATTCCAAGGAAGCTCAATCCTTGACTCTTCAATCCCAACAAATTCGAGCTGAATGCGATCTTGAAATCGCAAAATTAAATATGCAACTAAAAAGATTTCGTGAAGAATCCATGGATCAGCAAAGATATGTCACAGAAAAAACTTCCGAAGTTCGCCGACTTAAAAGTGATTTAGAATCTCTTCAACAAAGTTACGATAATCTCAAAAATGAACATAGCACTTTTAAAGAGCGAGCGGAATATGTGTTAAAACAAAAAAATGAAGAACAAAGTAAAGAAGCATCATTAACATCTTCAAGTAGCGGGAAAATGGAAATTGATGAACTCATTCGAAGTTTGAATAGTCGAAATGAGAAGATTACTCAACTTACGTGAGTTTTAACAATTAATTTCCAAATCTTCAGTTTTAATTATTTTTGGTTTACCAAACAGCCAAGTTAGTTATTAGTTACTAAAATCAATTAACAAATTTTTAGAGAACGCTGTTCATACTTAGAAGATGAGCTTCGATCAAGTCAAGATTATGCAAAGAATATTAAAGGAGAATTAGAAGATGCCCAACATTCTCTCAATTCTTTACGAAATCGCGGATTAGAAGAACGAAGAAGAGCAGAATCCGATTATGAATTTCGACTTCGTCAAGCTTACACGGATAAAGAAATCCTTCAAAAGAATTTAAATCGAACCGTTGAACAAGCCACGGAAGATAAAAATCGATTGATAGAAAGTTTTAATCGACAAAATGCGGAATTAGAAGAAAAGAATCGGGAGTTGATGCAGAAAATGGAAGAATATCGAAATTTAGTCGCTTCTCAGCAACCTGCTTCTTCAACAACTCCTCGAGCATTAACTCCAATTCGAATTCCTCGGCGGCAAAAGTTTCCTCAACCTATCAATTTTGCACATGAATCACATTCAATTGTTACTTCACCTATGTCCAATGGTCCAATAACAAATCCACCTGGCCTTGATCATGATAATAATGATGAAGATGATCTTCGTTCACTTCAAGATGTCATCAATGATGCAAGTGATGATCAAATGACCATTAATGGTGGTGGTGGACCTCGAACTATTTCAGCATTTGATGATTTGGCTTCCCGACCATCCATCGATTTTTATACCATTGAAGAATATGAAGCAATTGAAAAGCAATTATCCCACACTCGCGAACTTCTCAATGATATGGAAGACACGAATTCAAAATTGGTGGAACAAATAAAAATTTTAAAAGAAGAAATTCGTCGTCTTGAAAGAAATGTTGAACGTGAACAACATACATCGAAGAATAGTGAATATCTCAAAAATGTTGTTATGAAATTCCTTTCTCCACCCAAAGTGAATGATGAACGTCAACAACTTTTACCCGTTCTTATAACCATGCTACGTTTGAGTCCAGAAGAAGTTACAAGTATTAATGATTATATTAAAGGTAAAAAAAATTTATCGGTGGCTCTTGAGAATGTGGAAACTCGTTCCTTAAAACTTTCATTGCTTTTTAGAATCTTCTTTCTCATCAACCGGCGAAGATAATCCTGGATGGACAAGTTTCCTATGGTCTAATATTGTTTAATAATACACACACATTCATTCCATTAACATTACTCATCATCATTTCTTCTTGCCCGTTTACGCAATTATAATTATTTCATTATTATTATTCTTCGATGTTGTTGTTGTTGCTTGATTGAATATTTTTATTATATATATTTTTTAATGGGTCTTTCTGGTCTTGAATATTCAACAAACAAAAAAAATTTAATTTCACTTTCTATTTTTGCTTTTTTTTCTAACTGTGATAATATTTTTATTCTTTTGGTATTAACTATGTAGTTTATGTTATATTTTATATTTATTACTAATTTTTGGATTATGTTTTATTTTTAGATTTAAAAGTTTGTAAATTTGTGCAATAAAAAGGGTTATCATTTTTGAGTTTTTGTGAAATTAAAAAAGAATAGCAATAAGCTTCAGATAAATTTTCATAAGATTTAGATCGTTTATCACCACATTCTCTCCTTGATACAAAATTAAAAATAAATGTGTTGTAAGCATGCGTGTTAATTAAGTTTTTTACAATGCAACAAAATTATAGGCAGCAATAAAAATAAATGCAATTTTACTGGAACTAAAAAATAATTACACTCATGCGAAGAAAGCAATCTTCCTTTTTTCATTGTAAAAAAATTTACATAACCCAAAATTTGATCATTCATTCAAACATTTTTTTCACTTACACTTTTTTTCGAGAAATCTTTTTCGTTTCATTTCAACTTTCTTACTTGCTTGCTGCGTGCATTCCTGAAATTTGAAAGCAATGAATTTGGTTTTCGTTCATTTTTGGTACTTTCTAAAAACATTACACTCTTCAGAAAAAAAGCATTCAACCATTGAAAAAAAAGATGATCAGCGCAAATTCATTTTTCTTCTTTTTTCTTTTCAAATGCGATGTTCTTTAATTTTTTGTATTTTATTTGTATATGTAAGTAATTAAATAAATGATTATGTTTGTATTTTCATTTATTTTAAATAAACAATTTGATAGTTGGTAAATCACATTTTAATAACGTGAAAATAAAAACTTTTGTTTGAGCTTTCTTTTTTCTTCTTCAGAAATTTTTTTAATTAGTGAACTTTGTTAACTCCTTTTTACGAGATTCGCATAAAAAGCTTGATAAGAAATTTTATTGTATGTATTATCAAGAATTAATTCTTTTTACTTTTAGTATCAAATAAAAAACCCAACAAAAAATCAAAAGAAAAAAAGAGAAAGGCTTTTTTTATTATTATTTGCTGCACCCAAAAAATAATAATCATGCCACACCTTAATTTTTTTTGTTGTGTTTTATTCAATTATAACAACAACGATGATTATAAGGCGAAACAAAAGCTTTTGATAAGCTTTTTTTGAGAAAAGCAGTTGGTTAACTTGAAGGGAAAAAAGCATACATAAAACAAGCTAAAACAAAAGAAAAAAAGTCAAATTAAATTTTAAGGGAAGTTTTTTTTGTTTTGAAAATGTTTGGACTTTTATTGTGTTTTGCGATTGCGGTTGGTTACTGCAATGGATTTGCTACTTCAAAAGAATTTGCAATATTTTTACCAATTTTTGGAGGTATATTTTAAACTATTTTTAAATATAAAAATAAATATTCACTTTTCTATTACAGATACAAAATTTCATGATGTTCAAATATCGACAGCTTTATGCTTTACACAATATAATTTTCTTCAACGCAATTATGGTTTAAATGGGCCTAAACCGTTTATATATGATCCATGTCCATATTTAGAATGGTCATATGAAGTTGATGGTTTGCTTTATGTAGCTTATGATCTTGTTCATCTTGAAGCAATTAAACTTGAATTTGAAACAGGTGTTGATGCTCCAGATCTTCAAATAAAAATGATACCAACTGAACATTTTGATTTGGAAGAATATATATCTAAAACCAATCTTCTTTTATTAACTTCTCGACAAAATATAATTAAAGCCATTCAAGCTCCCTATCCATCTTTTACGAGTATACGCATAGCACTTGGAACTATGATTCATACTTTACAAGATTTTTATAGTCATACAAATTGGGTTGAATTAGGTAATAAACAAATTAATGTTAATATTGGAATTAATGAACTTCTTGGTGTTAATATTAATGGAGGAACCTCAACGGCATGTAAGCCATGTGTTCATAATTTTACTGATACAGAACAACGTGCTATTGATTTTGCTTATTCTAATTATGGTAATCGATTATATTATTTTGGAAAAGAAAATAATATTTATTCATGCATCGATAATTTAGCAACAAATTATTTAACATCCGGATATCATTCGAAGGAAGCTAAATATACGACATCAGGAACTTTTCCAAATGGAAAATGCAGCCATGGTGGTAAGTTAATTTGATAGGGAATATATTTGCATGGTTTAAAGCTTGTAATAAATGTACGTTGAGATAAGCTCGTTATACCCAGCGCCATCGATATGAAATTTAAAAAAAAATTAAATATAAAAAAAATAAAAGTTAAGAAAAGGTTTTATTTATTTTAGGTTTATCCGATGATTTTGCACCGATTAATCCCACAGGTGGAATAAGTAAAGATGCTGCATCTGTTATATTTGCTCCCCATTATCATCTTCATCGAACTGCTGCAGATTTATCAGTTCAAGCCACCATTCGATATTTAGATGATTTAAGAATTTCCCTTGATGATGAAGAACTTTTTGGAAAACTTATTGGTTTTGATGCAGCTTCAACAATGTCAATAATGATTGATACAACTGGAAGTATGACAGATTCAATTGATGCAGTAAAAAAATTTGCACAAAAAATGGTTATTGAAGCTGCAAATAAAACATCCAAATTTTTCATGACTCCTTTTAATGATCCATATTGGGGACCAGTTTTATCTTTTACTAATGCAAGTAATATGGTTGCTTATATTGGAACTTTAACAGCGGATGGAGGAGGGGATACTCCAGAAAAATGTTATAGCGCTTTATTGGATACTGTTCGAGCGGTTCCACAAGGAACAAATATATATATTTTTACTGATGCAAATAGTAAAAATCCTGAATTATATCCAATCATTGTATCCCTTGCTAATCAAAAATCATTACATATTAGTTTTATGATGTCAGGAGAAAATGTTGGATTTTTATTTGCTAAAAAAAGTAATTACAAAAATTTGGATAATCCATTAACCAACAATAAATTTGATGATGAAGGAGGATCAACAACTTCAATTGAAGATTATCGTAAACTTACCATAGCTACCGATGGACAATATTTATTATCACAATTAAATGAATTAGATAATGTTACTGCAGCTATAACAGATACAAATTGGCAAATGATTAATATACTTACAAATGTTATGTCACCCATGAATAGCACATTTTATATTGATAAAAGTATTGTAAGCGTAGAAATTTCATTAAGTTCTTCAACAACATATTTAAATAATTTTATTATTGATATTATTGATGCAAATGATGAAAGTGTTATAAATAAAAATGGTAGTAATATAATAGTAAATAATGACTTTACAAAAATATATCGTTTTAATACAACTTCATCGACGCCAGCTGCTTCACCATGGACTTTAATGATAAGTGAAGGATATAATTATATCGATCAAATAACAATTCGAGTTCAATCAAGTTTAATAACAAATTTAATGCTCGTTAATTCTGAAACTCAAATACCTTTAAATGGTTCGCCACTTTCTATGGAAGATTATGATATATATGTAATTTGTGAACAATGCACAAATATTACAGATATTGGAGTTACGAGTTGTGGAGATAGCGATGATAATGGTGGTTCTTCAATGATATCACAAATTCCAAAAAAAGCTGGAAATATTAATTGGTGGAGTGTACAAAATATTACTTTACCATCCAACACATTAAATAATCAAATTTGTATTATATTTTCTGGTAATATTTATAATGGAACTTCAACATTTTATCGAACTGCTCAACAAAAATTATCTATTAGCTCATTAAGTTTAGAAACATCCATGTCCACCGCCAATTTTAATAATTCTGGTCATGTTTATCCTAATAATACTGTAATAATTTCATATTCAGTAACAAATATTGGAAATCTTGATGATTATTTTACCATTTCTGTTACAAGCTCAATTGCATTTAAAGTAAATTTTACTTCCGGTAATATTCTTATTAATGCCAATGATACAGTAACGGGAGAAATAAATATTATTGCTAATAATACTATTGGAACTATTAGCAATGTGGAAGTAGGGGGCTTTTTTTTATAAATCTGTAATCTTATTAATGACTGATTTTACTCACATTTTTTTTTTGCTTGCAGATTAGCGTCGCTTCTGTTAATGACCCATCTCAATATAATGTTGCAGACTTTACTGTATTTATTGTGGATCCTAATCCTGATGTAAATGCCCCAGTTTGTAAGGTTCTGAATACTACAGTATCTAATTGTCCAAAAGAACCAAATCTTTGTCAAACAGCTGATTATGATGCAGAACTTTCATTTTCTGATATTGGTACAGGCGTTTATCGAGTTGCTTTTAATGATGGCACATGGAATGTTGAAGATTCAGGTAAACCGCGGCGTTATAAAAAAAAAGTCCAGAAAAATTAACCAAAAAATCTTTTTGTTTTACAGATATGTTTAATAATACAAATGCAGCAAATCATACTTTTTATGCAAATGGTATTATATCATGTTGTAATAATACACAATTTAGTGTTATTGATGGTGCATCTCTAGTTGGACAATGTATTATTGAAGTAACATATCCTCTTCCAACATCTCCACCACCACTTTCAACTACAACTATAACGACGACGACAACAACAAAAACAGCAGCACCAACGACAACATCCAATGCAAGCATTGTTTCAATTAGCCTTTTTATGTTATTGTTCAGCTTAATCCTAACTCAATAAAACAAGAAGAAGAAAAATCAATAAAATTGTTTAATATGGGCGGGCAAACTTGATTTTAGTTTTCAAATAGAAGAAAATATTTCTGAAACTTTTTTCTTAATAATACCAAAGTTTTTTCTTTTGTAAAAAATTTGTTTTTGTTATAATTAATTAATTCTTATTTTTTTTTGCTGAATCAAATACTAAAATAAATTTCTACTGTAATTTCACAAGTGTGCATACTACATATAAAAAAAAGCATATTGTGTCGAACTTTAATAATTAATTTTTGTTTTTTGTTATTTCAAAATAAATTTTTCTTATTTTTTTATTTTTGAAATCTTCAATGCGCAATATTTAAATCATGAACCATAAATAATATGTGATGCCTTGGTTTTTTTTTTCTTCATATTTAAGGGCAAATTTATAAATTTTTCTTTATTTGTCGCGAATTTCATTTTAGTTTGAGCTTCTTTTTTTTTAAATATAAATAAAAAATATTATAGCTTTTTTTTGTTGTTGAGATGGATTTTATTTCTTCTGAAGATTTAAAATTTTTATTACCATTAATTTACATAATTCCAACATATTTTCTTTATTTTTTTATTTTGTATATAATTTTTTTCTCGCCCGCAAAAATCAAATTTTCTGGTTCATTTTATGATATTTTGGTTTTCTCTATTATTTATGATTTAATTACTTCAGTAATTTATTATTTGGCTATTCGAATTCCCTCAGCTCCAATATTTTTGCCTTTTGTTAAAACTTGGAGAATTCGAAGTTGGTTTATTACTTTATTACAAACGATGAGTTGGTATATTGCATTTTCGCCTCATTTATTTAGTGTTACTTTATCGTTTAATCGATTTACAGTATTTGTTTTAAAAGCTAATTATCAAAAATTTTGGGATAAATATTTGAGGTAAGTTTGTAACAAAGAAAACCCCCAGCTTTGATAAATAAAATTTGAATAGTTTCAAATGGAAAAAATTTAAATTTCAGATTATTTATTCTTTTTTCCTTTGAGACAAAATAAATAATTGTTTCAGTTCTCGAATTGAAATTTTTTTAATTTGTAAATTCCCATTATTTTTAGTTTTTTCTTTGTGATTAATTTAACTAATACAGAACTCTCGAAAGTAAAAATTAAAAAATGATTCTGTTTTTTTTACTATTTTTAGACCTCTTTTCAAAATCATTTTAGCCTTAAAGAAAAATTTTAAAAAAATCTTTTTCCAGTCGAAATAACGACTTAATTTTCGGATAATTTTGGACAGAAAAATTTCCACTTTCAATTTTTTTAGATTTTTCCTTGGATTTTGTATGCTTTTTCCAATGTTACTAATTTGGCATATTCCTTTCACCGACATTTATATGCAGCCCAATGATAATTCAAATCCTGAAGGAATTCGATATTTAACTGAAGGCCACGCTGAAGCTATATCATTTATGAATAATCCACGAAATGCAGCCATTTTAATTACTGCAACCTCGCTTCTTTCCCTATTTTTTAATATTTATGTTTTTATTTGTTTGATGCAACAAAGATTTTGTTGTTATAAACATTTTGGGCATGTAAAAGAAAAAGCATCAAATCAAGATATAAAATTATTTATTTATACTGTATTAATTTTTTGTGTGGAAGTTATTCATTGCATTCAACAGGTTAGTTAAAAGGCAACTAAAAATGATACGTTTTATGTAAAAGTTTTGATATATAAAATGGCTGGGAAAAGAAGGTTTTTAAACTTGGAATATTTCTCGAATTTACGCTTCTAAATCAAAAATATTCCATAAAAATGTTTTAAAACCTAAAACTTTTTTTATTATGTGTTTTGATTTATAATTTTTTTGATTTGTTTTTTTTGAGAATATTTAGAAAAGAAATTTAGCGTTTATAGGTTTCTTGAATTTTAGCATCAGAATCTAAAATACAAAATTTTATTTAATTATTCAATCAAAAAATTTTCTTTTCTTTATTTTTTACAATTTTTAGTTTATAATTTTTCGCTTTTTGTTTTTATTTTTATCTTGGGCATATGATTTTTTTTGTTTTGAGTAATTTCTTGAATTTTCGCTTCAGAATCATAACACAATTTTCTTTTATTTTTTTTGTTAGTCAAAACTTTCTTTGTATTTTTTTACGCTTAATTTATTAAATCCTTGTTCTTGAACTTTTTCCAATTTTATAAAAAAGAAAAATAATTATTCTAATTTTAGTATGCATTTATGACCGCCAAAGATAATGACTTCATTATGATGATGTTTAATTTACAATATTTTCTTCTTGATATTGGATCTCTTTCACCAGCATGGTTTATTTTAATTACAAATAAAAATATACGTGAACAAATTAAAATGAGAATATTATTTTGCTTTTGCAAAAACATCGAAGTGCAATCAAAAAATGTAGTTATTTTAGTTTCCACAGCAAGTTTGAAGCCAACTACGAATGTAAGAAAAAATAATGGTACATCGCTTTCAACCATAAAAATTTAATTTATTTTTTTGTTATTTTTTTAATGTAGCTAACTTTTTTTTTTGTAATTGTTTTTTTGATTATAAATTACTGTAGTATTTTTTAAACAAATTTCATTAACCAATTTCGTTTAAAAAAACTTTGGAAAATATTTAAATATTTTATATAGAAAAAAAGGATGGCAAACAACAAAACTTTTTTTTACTCAATTCCATGAAATTTGGGGAGATTTTTTTAAAGAAAAATGTTTCTTTATAATAGCCAAAATAAGTTTAAAAAACTTTATCATCAAAATATGAAGTAAAAAAAATCAGACAAAAAACATCAACCGTTTAATTTAGCGAACTATGTTGCTTCAATTATAAACATTATTTTTAAATAATCAAAAGTTTTGAAAGTTATAATTTTCCTTCACTTTTTTATTTTTTGGTTATCAACTTCCTGTGTTTTGAATTTTTACTTTCAAAAAAACAATTATTTGCTTCTTAAAAAAGTATACATATATTTACCAAAATTGATGGTTGTAAATTTTTTTAAAGTAATGTTTAACAGTTTTTTTTATGTACTTAGAAACTTTAAAAAAAAACATAAACAATTTAATTTTTACCAATTTTTTTTTTCATTTTTACTTGTTTGTTTTCAAAGTGGAAAATACAGTTAAAAAATATTCTTGATGGACAGCGACGACGAAGATTTTGATGGAGCTCAAAATCGAAAATTTTTATTACCTTTAATTTACATAATTCCAACATATTTTCTTTATTGCCTAATTTTATATATAATTTTCGTGAATAAAAAAACCAAACACAAATTTTCTGGATCATTTTATAAACTTTTTGGTATTTCCGCAATTTATTATATGAGTTATTCATTTTTTTATTATTTGGATCTTCGAATTCCTAAAGCTCCATTTTTTGTTCCTTTTGTAAAATTATGGGGAATTCGAAGCGTTTTTGTTACGGTGGTTCACATGATTCCATGGTATTTAAATAATGCCACACATTTATTTAATGTTATTTTATCATTTAATCGATTTACAGTTTTTATATTAAAAATTAAATATCAAGATTTTTGGGACAAATATTTGAGGTAAGAAAAAAAGAAGAGAACTGTCTCGAAGAGAAAATTAAAAATAAATATGAATTTCCATAGTTTTTTTCTTTCAAACAAAATTTTATGGAACTATTTTTTTTTATAAATTTTTTACTCTCAATTTTTTTAAAGATTTTTCCTTGGTTTTTGCATACTTTTTCCATTGCTACTCATTTGGCATATTCCATTCACAGATATTTATATGCAACTTTCAAATGAAAATGATCCCAATGGAACTTCATATTCCACCGAAAATAAACCAAATGCAATTCCATGGATGCAAAATCCCAGGAATGGAGCCATTTTGCTTAGTTGCACTTCACTTTTAGAATTATCGATGAATATTTTTGTGATTAGTAAATTGTTGAAACAAAGGATGTGTATGAAAAAATTGATTCATGTAAAAGAAAAAGTTTCGCCACAGGATATCAAATTAACTATTTATACGATGTTGGTTTTTATCACCGATGTTATTCTTTGTGTTCAATATGTAAGTGGTCTTAAATATAATTATGGCCTCTATTTTTTTCAATCATATTCTTCGAAATAATATTTTAAGTTGTGAGAGATCAAAAAAAATACTAGGTTAATTAAAAATTTGTTGAATTTCTCAAATTTTTTTTCTACCACGCTTCAAAACATTCGATGGTTATTTTTTTCTTGTCAAAGTCCTAAATCTGAAGAAGAAGAAAAAAACGTTTGTCTTGATTTGCTACCATAAGTTTTGAAAAAAGGGTTTATAATTAATTTTTTTACGCGAAAGCATTTAGGAAAACGTTTTTCAATCGAATAACTTTTTGAATAATAAAAACACGAGAATCTTAAAGGAAAAAACTGGTTTTTTTAAAAACAGTAGAATAATTTTTGTAAAAATTTTTAATAATGGTGTTTCTCGTAAGCAAATTTCCAAAATTTCCTTGCTTAAAATATCTAATTTCTGGAGAACACTGTATTTTTAAATTAAACAAGCCAATTTTTTTCAAAGAAGAGCGTTTTTAAAAGTTAAAAATCCTATATTTTTTAGTATCTTTTTATAACCGTGACCGATTTCAACTTTATTCTTGCAATGTTTGATGTCCAATATTTTGTTGTGGATTTTGAAACTTTATCTCCAGCATGGTTTATTTTATTCACTCATAAAGGAATAAGGAAACAAATAGGAATATATTTATTTATTTTAAAACCTGAAAATACGCCTGCCATTACATCCGTGGCAATAACAAATGCCAGACTATTACCAATAACTTAAACCATAAAATTATAGCTTTTTTTTAAATTTAATATGAAATTTATGAAAAATGGAATGCAACAAGAAATTATAAAAAAATATTATTTATTTATTAAAGTAAATTAATTTTCAAAAAAAAGAAGCAATTTTTTCCATAATTCCCAGACATATTTTTTATAAAGAAAATATTCAAATTTGTTAATTGTTTTAAATCCATAAAGAAAATTTTATTTCTAAAAACTTAAAAGAAAAAAATCAAAACACTGACTTTCACAACATCGCGGAGGTCCTCGTCGATCAAAGGATAAAGGCTGCATGAAGAAAAAAAAGATGGATGGCAAAATAAATTTTTTGAGTCTCTGAGTTTTGGTCTCTAGTTTTTATCCATCTTTCAAAATGTTATATCTTAAGACAATTTCAGGACATTATTATACTTAAATTAATATTTACCGATTTTCTAAAAAAAAAAATGACTCAAAATTTTTCCAAAAAAAAGTGACTCATTTTTTTTATGAATATGCCAAAAGTGTAATTTTATGATGCCTTTGCAATAAACTTCGTCATCATCGTCTCAGGTGGCAGGCACGATTTAGCAATAAAAACAACAAAAAAGTTCTCTTTTTTATGACTCATTTTTTTCTTTCTTTCGATTTTTTGTTGTTTTGAAAAAAATGACGATATCCCTCGCCTACTTTTTTTAAACTTTACTTCCGCCGTCGATAAAGATCCATCATCGCCTTGCCTATGGCAAGTGAATGAAATGAGGGAGGTCTTTCCCGGGACATTTGTTTTTTTTTTCTTAAGTTTTTTTTTTGATCGAACAAAAAAAAAGAAGTGATTTCATCGTTGATGAAAAAAGAAAAAAGCATTTCAAAAGTATTCTTTTTTTTTTTTGCCACTATAAAAACAATGGGTATTTTTTTAAAATTTTCTCATTCAGCTTTTGAGTTTATTTTTTCTTGACTTGAAACTGTATTTTTAAAAGTCTTTTTATTATTAAATAAAAATGGTATCTGCTAAAGTTTGTTGTTTGGCATTTTTATTTTTGGCTGTTACTTGTTTGGTTGGTAATACTTTTGCTCGACCAACAAGGGATATGGGTGAGTTATTATTTTTTAAATATCCCAAACTTTGACTCTTTTTTTTTATTGGAATTTTTTAAATCCAAATTCTTAAATTCTTTATCCAAAGACTTTCGCGACGAAGTTTCTTAGACTTTTATTTATCTTAATTTATTCATTAAAAAAACTTAAAAATATAATCTTAGACTCTCACAACGAAAAATAGATAAATAAAATTCCAAAGAAAATCACTCTCTCAATAAAGTCAAAAAACATTGTTTTTCGAGAAAATATTTGGACTCTTTATTCTTTTTTGTAGCGAACTTTCACAAAAGCTTGGTTTTCGGCTGTGACTTAAATGTTTTCTTTGAAAAATTATTTTTTTTCGGAACAGCTGACTTTTTTTCCCAATTTTGCACTCAAATCTAACAATAGAAAAATAAAGAAAACAAAAAAAACAGAGTCTTTAAAATTATAAATATTTGTTTTTTAAAGAATTTGGTGACGCTTTAAATCTCCATAGCGAAGATGTACCTTCAACTACTCCAGCTGCAGCAGTTGAACCCCAAAATTTCCCATCCTCTGAAATTGCTGCTACTGTTGCCCCAACTGCTACATTTGAACAATTAGCTGATGCTTTGAAAGATGCCATTGCAAAAGCTCACATTCCCGAACCTTCTAAAAAACCCTTCCAAAATACTAATTCGGTGACCGATGAAGATGGAAATGTTGTTGTTGTCGCTGGAACTCAAAAACCATGTAAGTAAACTAACTTTCAAGAAATCTAAATTTTTGGCGATAAAAAATTTTTTTTCTAAAAAATTATGCAAATTTTCATTAAATATATTTTTATTGTAGTTGATGAAAAAAATTTCAATGATATGCTTTTAAATGTCGTTCTTGAAGCTGTTCGAAAACAAGTTCAAAACCCTGATGGTTCATTCGATTTTATGACCATTTTGAAACAATTATTTGATGTTTGGGCTATTCGATTTGATCATAATAAAGATGGAGAAGTATCCATCGCTGAATTTGCTCAATGGTTAATTGAATTTGTTAAAACTAAAATTGAATCATTCTAAAACAAAAAATGTAACCGAATTTTTCTTTAAACAATTTTTTGCTTCGTAAAAGTTCGAAATTTTCCTGTAAAAATTTTTTTTTGTTGATTTCTCAAGAAAAACCCTTAATTATTTAATTCTAAAAAATATGTAAATTAAAAATGTGATATTAAATTTTTTTGTTATTTATTCTATTATTTTATTCTTTGTAAATAATCTTTTCTCAATTTTTTGTATTAATTAAAAATAAAATTTTGTTAAACTTTAATTCCTTTTTTCATTTCCCTAATTTTCCACTTTGCTTTTCTCATAATTAATTAATTACAAGCATTATTAAAATAAAATAAATATGAAAAAATGGGTTTTGCTCATATATTTACTTGGTATTTAACTCATGCGACACATTTAATTAATTTTTTATTGCCCTTTAATCGATTTACAGTATTTTTGTTAAAAGAAAAATATCAACATTTTTGGGGAAAATATTTAAAGTTTTTTCTTGGTTTTTGTATTTTATTTCCAATTTGTTTAGTTTGGCACATTCCTTTTCAAGATATATATCTTAAACCTGAAAATGCTTCAAATCCAATAAGTAAAAAAGCTTTAGCTCAATTTCATCCAGAAATTTTTGGTTTTATGAATAATCCAAGGAATTTTGCTGTTCTCATAACTTTGACTTCATCGTTTTCATTTTTAATGAATATTTATGTTATAATTAAACTTATGAAACAGCGATATTGTTATAATTTTTCTTCTTCACAAGGAAAGGTGTCACCTCAGGATATTAAATTAACCATTTATACGATGTTAATCTTTGCTACGGAAATTGTTAATTGTGCTCAACAGGTGAGAAAAAGAGTGGCGGGCAGAAACTCAAATTTTTTACATAAAAAAAAATGGAAAAAGAGGGCCAGACGAGTCGCAATTCAAATAGCAAACCGGGATTAACTGCTAATAAAATTTATCTTGGTCCATGAACAAAGTCGATCGAAAATAATTCATAGGCGAAGCCTTTGGATTGGAGTCATATGTTTTTTTACCTTTGAATCATTTTTTTATCCATTGGATTTTCCTAGGAGAAATTTTTGAGTTTTTGGCTTTGCCAATGGATCAAAAGGAATTTCGGTATCGGTCAATCCACGTTGATTTTTTGAATTGCTTCGCCTAGATTTACCCATACCCAATTTTTCGCCACAAAAAAATAAATTAGTAAAAAAAATTTTTGAAGACAAAGTTTTTAAAATATTTTGCGATCATTCTTTAAATAATTTGTTGACACTGACTTTTTTAAAATAGAATTCCTAATAATATTTGTTTTATAGTATAATTTTATATGGGTAACAGATTTGAATGTTTATTTTGCAATATTTGAAGCTCAAGCATATATTATTGATATAACTTGTTTAGCTCCTGCATGGTTTATATTAATTACTCATAAAGGTTTAAGACAAAAAATAGGAAGTTATTTTGGATGTAAATTTTCTAATTCAATTCAACAACAACAACAAAATGTTTCAACAAGCACTCAACAACAACCAATGTTTGTTACAGCTAAAATTAATACAGTTCAAATAAGGCAATAAATCCCTTTTGTTTTTTTGTTTTTGGTTTGATTTTCATTTTTGCTTATCAAATAGAAAAATGAATAAGTTCACTGTATTTCTTGTTTTAAAAAAAATTATAAGAAAATGTTTAATTTATGAAAAAATAATTAATTAATGACATATTCTCTTTTTGTATTTGAATTATTAAAAAAGTTTTTTGATGTAGTGTATTTTAAATAGAAAATAATAAATTAAAGTTTCGTTTTTTCATAGTTTTTTTTTATCAATTCACGTGGCAGTGTTGAAAAAAAAAGTGTTACGGAAAAAGAAACAAAAGCGAATGTCAAAGAAAATATTAAAAATATTTTTTGTTTGTTTCTAAGTGGCATTAAAATAATACAAAAGAAAAAAATTAAGGTGTAATTTTCGAAAAATTATAGCAAGCAAAAACAAAAATAAATGTCAAAAACACAAAACAAGTATCATAACTATTACAAGGCTAAAAGCCTAAAAAAGGTGGAAGTTGAGTCTCGAGTCAAGAAAAGCATGGAAATCATGAAAAGTTTGAGTCAATAAAAGTATGGAAATCTCAAAGATTCAAGCCGACTCAACTTCGCGCCCCAAAAAAAATTTTTAGAGAAAAGAGTAGCTTTATTTATTGTGATTTTTTTTCATTCCATCGAAGAAATTGTTTGGTCACAAGCTTCGTGTTAAGAAAACAGAGAAATAAAATTGATGTATTCAATAACGAGAGATAAGGAAACAATCTTTTGAACATATTTGTAAACTTTATTTATTATATGTTAAGAAAAAAAAGAAAAGGAAGCATAGAAAAAATGTGAATAAAGAGTTCAGATGATAATAAAAATGAAGCTTCAAGTAGGGACAAAAAGTTAAACAAATACAAAAAAAAATTATTTTTTGATATTGAAATATGTTTTTGGAAGCTATTTATTTTAAATATATTTAAAAAAGTTAAAAGTAAAATAAAAAACTTTAATTAATAAACGTTATCAAAGCATTAATGGAAAGTTAGTATCGTAAGAAAAATTTAAAAAAGGAGGAAAAAGAAAAATTAACAGGTCGATTAATGCGAAATTAGGAAATAAGTATGAAGAAAATATTTAAGCTATATTTTATTTAAAACAATAGTAAATGTAAAAATAAAATGAGGTGCAAAATTTTTTTTGGGGCGCGAAGTTGAGTCGGCTTGAATCTTTGAGATTTCCATACTTTTATTGACTCAAACTTTTCATGATTTCCATGCTTTTCTTGACTCGAGACTCAACTTCCACCTTTTTTAGGCTTTTAGCCTTGTAATAGTTATGATTTCCATTCTTTTATTGAGCTCGAAGAGATAAATTTTTAAAATATTTTTTTTCTTGTACTAAAAACCCTATAATTATTTCAAACAATGATTAACAAATTGTTCATGTTGATTAACGTATTATCTTTGTTGACGAGCCCAATATGCAAAGAATTGTGGGAAAGCAAGTGACTTAATTTCAGGAGGAAATTTTACAAATGTAAATATGTATGGAATATAATATGAATTTGTTAAACGAAGAAGGCGTTTGCAAGCACAATTATAAACCTTTTTGTAATTGATACTAAGTATATAACTCAATAATAAATCTATAAAAAATTAAAAAAATGCTCTTTATTAAATATTCAAAAAAATAAAGAAGAAGAAAAAACAGGTATTCTAAAAAAAGGAGGACAAAAGTAAGATGCTCTCCTTTTTAAAACCTTATTATTTGTTATTCGTAAACATATTTTTTTTGGCGTAATAATAATAACTATGAAAGACCTAAGAGACTACGTAATCACATAAAGACACAAAAATTATCAACATATTGCAGTTTATTTTTCATTCATTCAAAAACTTAAAGGCGAAAAAGCAGCATCCACGAAATCTTACCAAATATTTTTTTTTGAATATTTTATTAATTTTTTATTTTATATTGCAAAAAAATAATTAATAAAGGTGATTTGATATAAAAAAAAATAGTGAATTGGAATTAGTTCTATAGTTAAAAAGCCTTTAAACAAAAATAAATTTAAGATTGTAGTTTCATAAAACAAAAAGGTTAACTCAAATTGCCGAAAGAATTTTTTTATAATTTTTGGAATTATGGTAAATAGGTAGACATTAAAAATTTTATTATAAATATTTTGAGGAAATTTCATAAGAAGCTATGGAATATTTTAAATAAATGAAAACGTAAAAAATATTTTACAAAAAAGTGAATAAACCAAAGCATTTCCTCTCAAAACGAAAAAATTCAAGCGGGAAAAAAATAAACCAACTAAATAAAGGTATAAAATTTTTTTTACCACACAACTTTATTTTTTAATTGTTTGATTCATACTGATTCTCATTCATCAAACGTTCATCATCATCAAAATGAAAGCTGAATTTGGACTTTTGTTTTTAATCTGCTCTTTGGCTTCAATGTTTGCTGCACCTATTTATAATGCATTTGAAGATGAACCTATTCCACTAGAAATTTTAGAATTATTAAGAATTCCTGATATTGAAAAAGAAGAAGCATCAACAATGAATGTTCTCAATGAAGGTGTTTCAACTCTTGAACAAGAACGTGAACCTCCTGCTGGTAATCTCATCACTGACAAACCGATTGTTATCGTCAACTCAAATACAGAATCTGAAGCAACTTTGAATACTCCTGCTAGTGATGCTCTTGGCCTTCCTGCTGAAACTCGTGATAGTTCTGGAGAACCACCTCTTCAAGCAACCATCTCAACTCTTGATTCTCCTGATGAAAGTCTTGGAATTCAAAATGCCAGGGTTGAACCAACTTCAAATGTTACTGGAACCGAAGCTGCTGATAAAGCCAGCGGAAGTGCAGGTTTATTTGTATCTTTTCTTTGTATTGTTATGCTTCTTGTTTTGTAAATATTGTATTGATGAGGCTTTGATTGACTTTTGATTTCATGTACTAATAACTTAAATAAATATCATGTATTCTTTTATTTTTGATTTAAATTTATTTCTTTTTAATTTACTCACTTAAAAATTTAAACATTGCTTTCATTTTTAGTTGCGTCCATTTTTTTTTTGCGTTTGACCTATGAGACATTCTCTTAAGGTGGGTGAAAGCGCGCGAAACATTTTATTTCAGCGTCCTCAAAATTTATAAGTGATCAAAAATCAAAAAAGTGCCGTTTTTTTAATTATTTCTACGATGCAAAACCATCATTTAGTTGTAGTAGAAAAAAGAAGATTGTTGCATCATCAACAAAAGAAGAACAAAAAGCAATTCGTAAAAAAGCCAACATTGCCATTTTTAATTGCGTCCGTTTTTTTCTATTTCATTTGTTTGACTTATAAGTATATCTCTTAGGGTGGGTCACAAAAGGGCGCCAAACTATATTCTAGCGTCCTCCTTTTATTAAAGATCAAAAACTAATCAAAAATGTGTCTCTTTTTATGTTGTTGCATTATTCTAAAGCTAAGCCAACTCAATCAACAAAAAAATGAATGAATGAAATCAAAAACAAACTGAAAGAAAAACACAAACAAAAATGTGTGAATTTACAGTAATCACAAATTTTTAGAAATGCAAAGTTGCTTTAAAAAAATAAATGCATTTATACCTTATTTTTTGTTAATAAATTGTATTCATTTTATTTTAATTTTGCATAAAATTAAAAAAAAAGAATGTTATTTGTTACTTGAGCAACGTCTAATTTTTTCAAGTTAAATAAATTTATTATTAAAAAAAGAAAAGAATTGATGAATAAAAACTTCGAACAAGTAATAAATAATAAAAAAGAACAATTGAGAAAAAAACATAAAAAAAGGTGAAAAAGATAATAAAAAATTATTTTTTAAAGGGAGTGTCTCAGGCGATGGCAGGATTCCTTACGACGGGTGTTCCTAGCCCGAAAGTTTTTTCACTGTCTCAAAGCCTTCCAAAGTGCTACAAAAAGTTTGAAGCTTTTAGTAGCTATTTGTAAAAAAAGTTCCTTGCACGAAAAGCATTTCGAAATGTTTCGTAAGCAAAAACAAAGGGAGCCGTCGTAAGGAATTCCTGCCATCGCCTGAGACACTCCCTTTAACACAAACTTCTTATAAATAATATGTCTGTTTTATAACAAACATTTTTTTGTTTGCAATATTTTTTTCACGGTATTTTAGTGTTTTAAAAATACCTTTTAAAAAACAAGAAACAAAAGTGATAAAGCAAATCAGAGGAAAACCAAAAACAAGGAAAAAGAAAAATGAAAAATATAAAGCATTAAGGTCGTTTTCTTTTTGTACTCTAAGAATATATGCAGCAGTATTGTTTTTCCACATTTGAAAACGAAGTTGATTTTGGTGTCTGAAAAACAACATTTTATAATTGAAAACAGAGATGGACCGAATTCTATGTAAGCCCCCATAATAAACGGAAATCCTCTCATTTTTAGTTTCATCTTCCTTTCGTGTTTCGAGGAAGTAAGTTTTAAGGAATAAACTAAAAATAGTTGCTTAATTATTGTCTAAAAGAACCAAATTTTAGAGAAAAAAATTAGAAAATTTTGATTGAAAGTTTTAATTTAAAAAAGTATTAAATAAAAGCCCGAAATTCCAATTAGAATAAAAATAAATTTTTAAAATATTTTAGTTTTTCATTATTTCAGAAATTTTTATTTATACCGTGTTTTCTTTCTATCTATCTTATTTTTCCGCCTAAAGTGTAAGTGAATAAAAAATATAATTTTTCATTCCCCTCATTTAAAAAAAATTAAATTCCATTAATTTCTGATTGGGAATAAAAAACAAATATAAAACAAAGCAAAAGATTTTTTTTTCGAAAGTTTTTTTGCAACTTGTTTACTTTAACTCATAATTGATTGAAAAATCAAAAGTTTTAATGATTTTTAAATTTTAAAAAGAAAAACGAATTTAAAACTATTTTGAAAAAAAGTAACGAGGTAAGATAAAATAAGCTCCGTCAAAATAATGCGAAATTTGTTAAAAAAATAACTCACTTTAAAACCTCAGAACTATCATAAGTTAAATTTCGGAGTGGAGCACTGGGTTGAATAATCGGCGATTGGAGAGGGCGGATGTAAGGTGCGATGGAATTTCTAAAGTATAGAAAATTATAAGGAATATAAAAGGTGTTATAAAAAAGTAATTTACTTTTTAAAATCCATAGTTTTTGGGGCAACCGTGGTTGAAGGCATCAAAGGGGTAATTGGCTGGGTTTGAAGCCTAAAAAAGGAAAGTAAAGATTTTGCTACTAATAATAAAATAGCTTGACAATTTATTCTTACCCCACGAAGAAGCAGGAAAAACCAAAGAAGAAGAAAAAATACAGCATTTTTCTTGGTTGTTGTTGTAATTGAAGCTGAAATTAATGTAAATAAAAAAACAATTGAGAAAAATGTTTTGATTTGATAAAGACAAAAATTTAAAAAAAATTTCATCTTTTGACTTGCATTTAAAATTCTTGCAACTGCTTTAATATTGTGTGTTCTTATAAATCTAACATTGTTTGTCGTTTTTAGTTGCGTCCATTTTTTTTTTTGCGTTTGACCTATGAGACATTCTCTTAAGGTGGGTGAAAGCGCGCGAAACATTTTATTTCAGCGTCCTCAAAATTTATAAGTGATCAAAAATCAAAAAAGTGCCGTTTTTTTAATTATTTTTACGATGCAAAACCATCATTTAGTTGTAGTAGAAAAAAGAAGATTGTTGCATCATCAACAAAAGAAGAACAAAAAGCAATTCGTAAAAAAGCCAACATTGCCATTTTTAATTGCGTCCGTTTTTTTCTATTTCATTTGTTTGACTTATAAGTATATCTCTTAGGGTGGGTCACAAAAGGGCGCCAAACTATATTTTAGCGTCCTCCTTTTATTAAAGATCAAAAACCAATTAAAAACCAATCAAAAAAAGTGCCTCTTTTTTCGTTGTTGTATTATATTTTAAACCTCGCTGATCTTCTTGTTGTTGTGAAAAAAGATGCATTGCGTTTAAACTAGAAGGAAAGAATAAAAAAGTAGCAAAATAAATAAATAAGGCCGTATCAATTTTTGTACAGTAACTCATTTAAAAATTAATAATGCAAGAAAAAGAAGAAAAATAAGAGCTCCAGAAAATGAATTAAATGTAACAAAAATTAAGTCGTAAAAATTATAAAAAAAAGTCACTATAAATTTCACTGTATTATTTATGTATTATCACACAAAGTTATTTAATTTAAAAAAGGTTTATTTATCAAAAAGATAGTTAACGTAACAGTAATAAAGCTCAAAAAAAGTTTGTTTAAAGAAATCATAAAAAAAGGAAATAATGAAGCAACAAAAAATGATAAAAATAAAAAGGATATGTGAAAATAAAAAAGAAAGTATTAATTATAATCCCTCTTTTTGAGCTTTTACGGAATGAAAAATTTGGCTTAAATGATTTTTTAAACCCAAATCATTTAAGGCATCATCAATTTCTTTTATCTCCATTGATTTTAACCATGGTATATTTTCCTTTAAAAACCAATAAAAATGATCCCGACAATTACCCAAATTGTTTAAGGCAGGAATGGACTGAGCCTGATAGAAAATTCTATAAAGAAAAGAAGAATTTTAATATCATTCGCTTATTTAATTAAATTTAAGAATAACTTACGTAACCCAGTTTATTATGGTTTGTTTTGTTTTGGCTAATGATTTATTAGTTTCAATTCGTTTTATTTCATCTGCCGATAATGGTGTCATGGGAGGAGCAGTAGCAATTTGCTTTGGTGGAAGAAGAGGTGCATCTAAATTTAATTTTTGAGATTTATTTAAAATAACAACATAATTAATTATTACCATTATTTTCTCCTATCAAATTAGGATATTCAATTTTTTTAATATCTGATATTCCAGGAAGGCGATCATGACTGATGTCCCAATCATCTGGGGGTTGCTTTGCAGCAGCGTCAGCCAACATTTTAGCCATATTTGGATCCAACAAATTATCATGACTGATGTTCCAATCATCTGGGGGTTGTTTTGCAACAGCTTCAGCTAACATGTTAGCCTTATATTCATTATCCATTTGACGAATTTGAGCATTTACAACATTACTACTAATAGTAGCATTAGCAAAATTATCTCCAGTAGTTGAAACAGGAATTCCCAATGAAATATTCGTCGAAAATTCATTCAATTTACCTAAATCTTTCAACAATTCTTGAGTATTATATATTTCATCTGTTGGAAAAGAGGTTTTTTGAGTGGATGTTACAAAAAACACTTCTTTTCGATCGCGTGGAACAACAACAGCTAAAAAAAATAAATTTAATTTTTAGCTTTTCTTTATATAAAAAATTTAATAAAGTAAAAACTAACTTAAATCACTCATCAAAATATCTTCCTCTGTTTGTGTAACTTCTTCAGTGGTTTGGTACACTTTGGCAACAGTTAGATTTTCAACAAAGTTCTAAAAAAACGTATTTTTGTAAGAAATATAAAAAATTTTTGCTTGCTTAATTCCTATTTAAACATACTTTTAATAAACTTCCCAAATAAGTATTATCATTTTTTACTGTGGGATTTAAATCCTCGAAATATACCAAAAACATTTCACGTATGTTTTTGTTGTTGAAAGCTCGAGCCATTTCGAGCTTATCTTCAACAGACACATCTAAGCGGTTTAGCTTAGATGCAGCAGCTATATCAGCATAGCTAGAAAGAAAAAATTGATGGGAAAGAAAAAAAATTTAGAAAGTTAAAAATACCTGGTTACTTTTTGCCCTAGTAAATATACAAAATCAACAAATTTAATATTTCCATTTTCCCGCATGATAACTGCGCATATATTTCTGGATTTTGCATCCAAATAAAATGGGAGTTTTCCCAAAAAATCCTTTTCACTCCATCTCGATAAAAACGCATCTTCTTTTAATTCTTTACAAAAATTAAAAAAAGTTCGGCTATCACTTCGTCCTTTGAAAGATTGTACCATGATTCTGAAAAAAGTAAAAAAAAAATCAATAAAATTTACTTTATTTTTTATTTTTACAAAAAGTAGGTATTTATGTATTACGCGAAGCTCCCTAAACATATTTAAAAACCACTAATAAATTAATAAATAAGGTAAAAAAATTAGGATGATAAAGAATTTTTGGAATTTATATTTTCTATGTAAGTTATTAAGAAATTATATTCAAAAAAGTCTAGTATAAAAAAATGTACGCTTAAACTTCTTATTTTTTTAAAGAGAGTTACAGTAATGCATTTCGTAGCAATAAAATAAAAGGAGGTAAAAAAAGGAAAAAAGGACGCGACGCTCAGTTTCTCTTAGAACAAAAAATTGGCGGTCGAAAAGGTCAGATAGGATGATGATGGAACGCTGACAATCTATCACAAAAAATGTCAGCGGGAGAAAAAAAAGAGCTTTAGATGGCACATGAACGCAGTTGACTTGCTCTTAGACCACAAAAAAAATTGGCGCTTAAAAATGCTTCGATCCAATAATAGGACGCGACATTCTCTTAGAGAATATAGTAGGCGGGAAAAAAAGAAAGAGGTGGTAGAAGAATGCTGCTGAAATTTTTTCAGAAGAAGTTAGTTGAAGGTTATAGTGAAAAAACTAAAAAAAAGAGTGAGTTGGAATATTTCCATTGAGGATAAAAAAGTTATTAAACATTTTAAATTAACTTAGAAAATTTTTTTTGTTACTTTATTTTTAAAAAATATTATTTTTGGATTTTAAATTTCGTAAAAACAACTTAATATAGTTATTAGTCAAAAAAAAAATGTGTATGTGTAAATTTTTTAATAATTTCGTGAATATTTTGAGTTTTTTAATTCCGTGAATAATATGCGTGTTTGTTATTTTAAAAAAATAGATAATAAAATAAACATAACTTTAAATAAAAAAAAATTTTAGGCCATGGAATCAAATTCAAATAAAAAATATGCTCCAATACCTTTTAAAGGAATTAAAGATGAAAGATTTTGGCCCGATTTTCTTCTCCACTACAATTTTTATGGAAACGAGCTAAAATTTACTAACAAAGAAAGATTAGTAAATCTAAATTTGTTTATGGTAGAAGAAGGAAAATTGATTTATAATGAAGTCAAAAACAAAGCTACATCATGGGAGACAATGGTGACCCTCATAACTGATCATTATACCAATGATACAATCATCAAACATCATGTTTTTATAAAACTCAGCAAAGCGCGTCAAGGAAGTCAGCAGCCAATTCATGAATTTGGAGATGAAATCGAAGCACTTATCAACCGTGCGTTCTACAAAAAAAATGATAACGATAAAGAACAAAAAGAAAGACTTTCAATATGCTTTTTTTTAAATGGCCTTATAACTCCAATTACGATTACAACAGACAATTATCCAGAAACTATGGATGGAGCAATAGTAATGGCAATTTGTGAAGAAAACAAAGTTGGTTTAATAAAAAAATAATTTTGTTATTTTTTCGGTTAAGAAATATTTTATAGAATTTTTTTTTGTAAAAACGTAATGATAACAGAAACTATGAGAGATATGAGAAAAGGCAATTTAAATTTTTTTTTTGGCCTATTTAACAATTGATCCAAAAAACTTTAGGACCTTTGAAAAAAATTGATATTTTAAATAATTACAAAAAATTTTCTTTTCTCCGATCATACATAACTTAAAATTATCTCTAAAAAATCATTTTTAAGTATTATTTGATAGCCAGGCATGAAATTTATTAATATAAAAACTTAATTTCTCAATGAAATATTTATATTTTCGAGAAAAAAAAGGATTTTAAAAGTCACTAAAAATAGAAAAATTCTAAAGTTACTTTTATGTTAAGAAAAAAATGAGAAAAAATGTATTCACATCCAAAAAACAAAATTGTTTCCAAAAAAAGCGGAAAAAAAGTGCTTTTTTATTTAGTTTTTGTTAAAGCAAAATTTTTTTTAATAAAGGTTCTTATTTTTTTTCTATAAAAATTTTGTTTTAACTCAAAAGCAAGGATGTTAAATATGTAGCTTATGCCAACATTAAACGATTAGACTTCGAGTAATTTTAGCTGACTCCGAAAAGGCTAATGGTACCAATTTTTTGATGAAGGTGCTGCGCTATAAGTAGTTATTCTTCTTTTAGGATCAAATCAGCTATTAAAAACAAGAAATAATGAAGGAACCCCAGATTATAAAAAAAGTTTTAAATTTATAACAAAACTTGCGCATTTTACACACCATTTTCCTTGACAAGGTGGAGATGCTTACTTTTTTAATGTAATTTAAATAAACCCATAAAGAGCTCAACTACATGACTTTTTACTATTCAAAAGTCTTATAAACCTGCTAAATATTTCTGTAACAATTAAATTTAATTTTTTCGAGGCAAAACAACCCTATTAATTTATTTTCTCTACCTATATTGACAGACTTTCTTAAAAGTTAAGAATTTCGCTTAAAAAAGTTAAAAGAAAAATTTGATTTAAAAGCGACGTAGCTCATCAAAAAATAAAATAAATTTAACTAACATCTGAAAAATAAATTCATGTCTGGCTTTTTTTCATCTGTAAATTTTAGCTTTCAAAAATAACTGTAAATTTATTTGTAAACTAACCAAAGAAATTTAAATAATTATTTAAATTTTTTATTTTTTTGTATTTTTGTTACTATGGTAATTTACGTTATGGATTTTTTTTATATCCATGAAACGTTTTTTATGTCATTTTTTTTGTATATTTCAATTTCTTAACTATATTACAAATATTTAATAAACTTTTTTGTAGCTGTTTTATTTAAAAATGTTTGAAAAGTGTTTTAACGAAATTTAACTATCTTTTATTTTATATTCAAACTTTAAAATATCACGTATCAACGAAATGCAAGAGATTTTTTTTAAATTTCATAACATTTATTTAAAGGACATTTTTTCACAGAACAAATAGTATTAGTTACAACTAATAAAATTAGCAGCACCTTTTTTTCTTAACATCAATCAATACTAATAAAAAAAAAACACTGTTTTTGTGGAATCCTTCACTTGATTTTCTACAACTTTTTTAAACTCTTTTTTAAAAAAATGGCAGAAAATAAAATATAATAACTGGAAAAAACACTTTTAACCTCACTAAAATTATAAACAGCAATGCTGAAGGCACCAACCAATACTAAAAAAATAAAAAGACTAGTTTGCCAGAGTTTTATGAATAAATTAGTTTATAGGCATATCCAAAAGCTCAGAATGTTTCCTATTTTGTGCTGTGCCCTTAGAGGAATTATGTTATTCTTTAAACTTTTATCTTCCATTATTGGATGTTGTTGTGGAACCAAACCTTCAGTATTTTATGCTGATGGTGATGTGGAATCAGGAAAAATATATAAAATAAGATCTACAGCAAGCTCTAGTAATATTTATTATTAATTTTTTAAATCCAATGACATCATAAAATTTAGAAAGATACGCACGTCATCCTTGTTTTATTAATGGATATAAAACAAAAGCATTTATTGATAATGGAGCAGATATAACAATCGGAAGAGTTGCATTAGTAAAAAGACTGCATTTGGATGTCCAATCTATAACCCAAAACATATCTGGTTTGGCAAATGTGAAATTAACAACAAAAGGTTATGTAACTGTTAAACTCCAAGTCGAAGGTGTTGAAATTTTACAGAAAGTTGCACTTGTCGCAGACGAATATTCTCCTGAAGATATACTTATTGGACGAGATTTTTTAACAAAGACCGGTGCTCGATTAGATTTTAATGAGGAAAAATTGAAAATTGATTTTGCACCAAAAGTTAAACTCGAAAAAAATTAAACTTTTTTCATTTTTGCTTCATTTTTAACCTTTCTTTATTTAAAATTATTAAAAAAGCTTACTAATTTCACGATTTATAATTCAATCAATTTATTATATTTTTTTGTATGCGAGACCTAAAATAAATATTTATAAAAATTACTCTAGTATATAGTAACTAATGGTGTTATTGCCATTTAACTACCTAAAATTAAAAATTTTGTGTCTTTGTCTTTTACACTTTCTTCATTAACGTCTATCCATTCTTTTTAAAAATAAAAATAGATTGGAACTTTTGAAAAAAAAAATATACTATAATTTTCGAAAACCCTTCTTCTTCTGCTATTAAATTTTTATGAATTTGTTGTTGTTTAAATGAGTCTTTGCACAAATGATCCAAAAAATTTTAGAAACCTAAAAATGTTATTCTTTGTTTTCATTTCTTCCATTGTTTTTATGATTCCTTTGAATAAGGCATGTGATCCTGGAGAAGTAAATGCTTTACATCAAATGGAATGGCCGGAAGAATGCGATGCAAATAAAGTTCCTGGAAATGATTTTTCAAAATCGAAAATCAAAATGTTTATCCCATCCCAAGAATTAAAAACAGTGAAAATCGACATATGCTTTTTACAAACAATCGTAAAAGTTGATGAAAAAACGTGGAAACCATTTGAAAAAATAATCTCGAAAGAAATTATAATCTCTTCGCCGATAAATGTTGAAGAATGCAGAGAAATCTGTAAAACAAAAGCATATAATAATCAAAGCATGAATCCAATGGAATATCAAACGTATTTACCCAAAGGTAATGCTTATTACTTAAACTTGATTGAAAATCATTATGCACAAAATTTAAATCAAACTCTACAACTTGTTATTTATGAAATATCAGGGTAAGAAACTTATTTAATAAAATAAAATGTTTTCGGTTGAAAATTTCAAAATTTGAAATTTTGTAAAAATACATTATTTCACTAACGTAAAAATAGTAGAAATTTAATCATTTGAAAATCACTGATTTATTGAAACTAAAAACAACTTTTAGGTTCACCAATGGGAAAAATTTATTTATTCCAGCTTTTAACATTACAACAAATTATAAAGACAAATCCATTTTAACTATGAATGAAACAATGCTATGGAACCCCCAAGAAATATGCTCTTTTGAAAGTTTGGGAATTTATGATAATGCTTACATAAACAACCAAATTATCATAATAACTAATCTTCAAATGATTTTCGTTAAACAAAATAAAGATGCAAATGTATGTGGACAAAACATTCAACTTTTGGAAAGCGGCTATGGATTTATCATTATTGAAAAACTTTATGAAATTACACCACAAAATGCCACATCTTCACAAAGACAAAAAAGGCATACTCCAACAACAACAATGACTGGAATGGAAATTTATAATAAAATATATCGAAATATTATGTTAAACCCAGAAGATTTCAATGTTGAGACCAAAAGAACAAGAAGATCTACTGTAGATGTAACACCAAAACCACATGAAAATGAAATAACTTTAATAGCTAATCAATATAGCTCGATTTGTAAACTTCATAATAATAAAACACGCACATTAAAAGAAATAGCAAAAAAAAATTTAACTGAAGCCATAGAAATTTTAATTAATAAAAAGCTGGTATATCCAGCTGATATCATTGATAAAAAAATTGAATATAGTTTATGCCTTAGCACAAAAACAATTTCAAGAATTTTAAATTTTGTTTATGAGCCACTTGGTACACATCTCACTTTTTCAAAACAATTGGAAGGCAATCAACAACTAATTAAATTGTTTAACTTGAACAGCATAACGAAAAATTTAGGCAGCATAATTAATACCACTGAAATAATTATAAATTTAGCTAATAGCACAAGCACAATTGCCGATTCAATATACAATAAAAGTCAAGAAATTAAAGAAATTGTTAAAGTCAAAACAGAAGAATTTCAAAACAAATCAAGCGAGTTTATGAAAACATGGCAAGAATGTTTTACAACTCCGATGGATTGCGCAAAAGAATATGTTAAAACTACTTTCTATAATTATATAATGGATTTACTCGAAATGATTCTAATTGGATTGGCAATTTTCTTTGGATGTCTCTTGTTAATAGACCTTCTTTATATAGGATTAAATAAGCTTTTTTTGAAATTTAATAACAAACCAAAAAAACAAATTGTTAATACTGCATAAGATTATTTTTAACACTTAATCTTTAACAATCGAACACAATTTCATTACTTAATTTAAGCACTCCACTTCACAATCTTTTATATTTATATTATTTCGTTTGTTAAATAAATAAGAAGTTAATAATACTGTTATTGTCGATTTTGAAATTTTCAAAGGTTATAAAATGCCTACTGAAGTTATCTAAGACGTTAAAAAAAACACAAAATAATAAGGTAGTTTCAGAATGTTTCTATTTTCTCAGAAAAAAGAAGAAGTAATTAAATACTATGACATAGGTAAGGAATAAATAATATGTGAGATGAGAAAGTAAAGAAAAAAATTTATAGAAAGTCATTATGTTCCAGTTTCAAAAAAGAAGAAGAAAAATAAAAACACTGAATATGAAGTTCGTGAAAAAAGAAAATTATTTAATGCTAAAAAAAAGAAACAAAAAGAATCAAAATTTCATTATTGTTATGGTAAAAAAAAGTTTTAATTTTAAAAAACTGCAATAAGTAAAATTACAATTTTAGATTATTATTATCCTTCATGTTCACAAACTCAAAAGAAAAAGGTACTAACTCCCGTTCAAGTAATTCTTCCAAAAAAGAAAAAAACTTTAGGTAAAAAAATTATAACCTTGTTAGTCCATCCCAAAAACAAATTCATATTTTTAGCTTCACTTCTATTTTCATGCTGGAGTCATAAAAAACTTAGTACCGAAAAAACTCAATATCATTGTTATATATTGCAAAATAATAATGAAGACAGGTAAGAAAAATAGGGATTATTTATATTTTTTGTTGATGATAATAAAAATCAGTTTTAGAACTCCAAATGAACCTCCTCGTCCACCCATGGCACAAAATCAACAAAATCCTGATGCCCCAAATAATGAAGGTGTAGGATTTAGTTCCAACGACTTAAATGAATTAGATCCAGATGGTTATTTGCTTGACAGTCAAGTGAATTGTGGGATAGCTGGATTCATTCCATTTGCAGTTCAAGAAGGACCCTACAATAGAATTGCATTACTAAATTCACTTTATATCAATAGCATAAATGATTCATCAATAATCATTGATGCAAATGACCAGCTTCAAGTCTTTCCAATAAACCCAGATATTATTATTTTTCCATGGAATGATTCTCAAATTCATTGGATGGTTTTTATAATAAACTGTAGAGAAAGAAGGGCGACATTTTATGATCCTGTTGGAAATGATAAAATTACGGCACACAAACTTTGTATGATAATGAGAATAATGGAAAAAATAGGAAAAGAGTTATTCAACCAAACGATACATTGTGTAATAGCAGACAATTCAACATACAACATTCAAATTGATGGAATAAGATGTGGCGTACATGTAATTAGAATATCTGAAGAAGAAGCATTTACTGGCCGTTCTATCCGTCTTCCAAATTTTAATATTGAGGCAGAATATCAAAGATATTGGAGACAATTTGAAATTATGCATCAAATAAAAACGAATGTACCTTATTGGCCACCTCGTTTATCTACACTTAATCGGTATGTACAACCCATAGCTCAAATAACAGCTTCACCCGTCATACCTGCTGCAAGAGTACAACCACAACCTCTACAAAAAGCCTTTTTACAACCTGGTGTTCCAATACAAAAATTACCACCAAAATTAAGTTCAAAAACCCCTATTGTACAAGTCCCCTTAATACCTTCAACACAAACCTCAACCGCTGCATCACGAAAACAAAAAAGCAGAGCTAATAAAACGGAAGAAGAAAAAGAAGAGAAAAAACGAAAAGACAGGGAAAGAAAACAAAAAGCAAAAGAAGCAAAATGTTCAAAAGAGATAGAAGAATACAATAAAAAACAAAATGAAGCAAGGAAATTACAACGTGAAAGCATGACCGCTGATGAACAAGCAGAATACAATAAAAAAGAAAAAGAAGCTAGGGAGCTACAGCGTAAAACTATGACCCCAGAAGAACAAGAAGAATACAATAAAAAAGAAAAAGAAGTTAGGGAGCTACAGCGTAAAACTATGACCCCAGAAGAACAAGAAGAATACAATAAAAAAGAAAAAGAAGTTAGGGAGCTACAGCGTAAAACTATGACCCCAGAAGAACAAGAAGAATACAATAAAAAAGAAAAAGAAGTTAGGGAGCTACAGCGTAAAACTATGACCCCAGAAGAACAAGAAGAATACAATAAAAAAGAAAAAGAAGCTAGGGAGCTACAGCGTAAAACTATGACCCCAGAAGAACAAGAAGAATACAACAAAAAAGAAAAAGAAGCTAGGGAGCTACAGCGTAAAACTATGACCCCAGAAGAACAAGAAGAATACAACAAAAAAGAAAAAGAAGCTAGGGATCAACAGCGTAAAACCATGACCGCTGATGAACAAGCCTCATATAAAAAAAAAGATAAAGAAGCTAGAGCATCACAACGAAATAACTTAACAGAAGAAGAAGCAGAAAAAATTAAAAAAAGAGAAGCAACACTTAGAAAAATTAACCGCCAAAAACAGTAAGAATTTTTCATTAATTTCATAAAAAAAAATGAATTTATTTAATTGCTTAAATTTTTAGAAAAGAAATAGATGAGCAGGCCTTACTCGAAAAAAACTTGAAAAAAATTATGAATATTTTCAATGATATTGATCTGCAAAATAATCCGAACTTATTCGAGCAGATAAAACAATTTAAATTATTAACTGATAACCAATATGAAAATCTAAGAAAATACTATAGCAGAACTCAACAAAAAAATGGAGAAAATTTTTCTGTTGACATGATGAAAAGATTCAATAACCTCAAAAAAGTCCAAAAAGAATTACATCGAATTCAAAAAGTGAATGAATTATTCAGTCAACTAATGAATAAAGTTGAAGACAAAGATATTGTCACCGAAAAAATGAAAAAATTTGTTGAACTTGGATTTTTGTTACAAATAAGAGAAAGTGAACCTCCAGCAGATGAAGAAAAAGCACTAATTCAAATTGCTCAGATAAAAAACAAAACAAAAAAAATTCAAGTAATGAAAGAAAATGGATTTAAAAAATTAGGGCGAGCTAAAGCTGCATTATTACAACAATTAAATGCAGATATCATAAAAGTAGCAGAAAAAAATCCGGAAGATTTTTTAATTCGCCAAGTACAAAGAGTACTTATTCATGTTGGAGATGGAAGAGAAACACTAAATGAAGTTTACCCTCGAGCATATGCAAAAACATTTGCAAAAACACCAGTTCCAGAAGCAAATGTTTCATATGTTAATCTTGAACCAATAATAAATGATTTATTAGGGGAAAATGAAGAAAAGAGTCAAGATGATTTGTTAGAAGATGATAAAAATAAAGCTAATTTATTAAAACAAAATCCTTCAAATGATAATAAAATAAATAATCAAAATTTAATTAATGAAGAACCTACAAATTTTATGGATCATCTTTCACCTTCAATAATAACAGAAAAACTCTCAGAAAACACATCAACAGAAAAACCCGATTCAAAGATATTAAATGAAAAGGATTTAAAAACGGTTGATCAGGAACAAGAAATAAAAGAGCAAGAAAAGGATAATAACCAACCAGATACAATATACAAAAATTCAAAAACATGCATTTCTGTTGAATTAACAAATAGACAAAAAGAAATGAATAAAGTTGTTTTCGACGAGATATTATTCAACGATGAATTAAAAAAAAATGCAGGCAAAATAGCTCATAAACTTTTGCCTCATACCACGATGGCTAGAGAATGCGATGATGATGAATGCCCGAAATTAAATTATGAAACAGCAAAAATCATTCAAGATTGCTTAACAACTTTAGCTCAAACGAAAAATGAAGAATTGGAAGATGCTCTAGAATACATATTGAGTGATAAAAAAGATAGTATTAACAACAAAACCGTAATGGAATGCTTAAGAGAATTTGCTCCACATTCAACAGGAATTCGTTCAATTTTAAGAAGATATGTTGAAATATTTACATATTTTGCATTTATTACTAGAATTGAAAATGCTTATAAATCGTGCAATTATGAAGAGCTAAATAACATAACAAATTACAAAAATGTTCCACGTGAAATTATGTATGATACAAGCAAAAGTTTTTATGATACTATAGACAAACTTACCCAAGAATATGCATTAACTCAACATGGAAAATTAATCCAAAAATTTGAAAAACAAATTACACTAAATGAAACTGAAAGTTGTGATATTTGTGATCAACTCTTCCTTGAGAAAGATGTTTCAAAAATAAAATACACAAACGAATTATTGCAAGAAAAATTCCAACCTTATTTACTTGAAGAAACTTACAAAGAATTTATCCAAAATCCAACAAAGGAACTTAAAGTATGTAAAACATGTAATTCTGCAATCAAAGGTGGTAATATTCCACTTGGAGCAGTTGTTAATGGATTCCAAATAGAAGAAATCAGTGAATTAGGAAAAAAATTGAATTGGTTGGAAAAAGCGTTATGCCAACTATTTCGACCTGTTCAATCTACTTTTCAAATGAAAGATATTCTTGGAAAAAGAACACAACTCAAAGGAAAACAAGGCGCTTTGGTTTTATTACCTGTGCCAACAGAAAACACGATAACTCATTTAGTAAATACATTACCAAGCTCTGAAAGTTTAACAATAATCGTGAAAACAACAGTAGGAAAGCCGCTCGTGAGATTACCTTTAGTACTTAAGTATTTAAAAGAATTAAAAGAAAATCATGATTTTTATAAACACATAACAATAAATGAAGAATTCACGTTTGATAAAGATGAAAATCTTATTTTTGATAAACCACCCACTGAAGAGCAAATCAAAAATCTTGTTCAAACAAAAAATAATCCTCATGAATTAACAAGAAACTTGAAAGAAGAACCAGATGAAGATAATTTGGATATTGAAATTCAACCAATGGTTGACATCGATAATGATGGACCATCAAAAACTGCATTTGAACAATATGTACTAATTAAAAATCCCAATGAACCCATTAACCTTGGAACTGAGAAAAATGTTGATGTCCGAACTTTTCACGATTTGTATCCTTCTGGAAAATATGGAATGCATGATAAACGATCTCGAACAGTAACAGATAGAATGTATGTCCGTAATAAATTAAGAAATAAAAACAGAAGATTTGCTTCAAATGCAAAATATTTAACCATTAATCAAGGAATTTTTGAAATTAATGACATTAAAAGCAGCATAGCAACAAGAACAAGAATTGGAAAAAATAAATTGCTTGCTTCAGAATTAAAAAACGCTTTAAATTCTGGAGAAGAACAATTACAACAATGCATGGCAACTCAATTTGCAGCACTTCGAGGACATAAAGGATATTGGGAAAAAGTAAGATTGAGATTAAGAGCTATGATAGCAATGTTTGGAGCACCAACTTGGTTTCTTACTTTAAATCCAGCAGAATTAGATTGGAAAGAAATTCATGACGTATATTCAAAAATTTATGGAGAAAATGTAACAAGTTCAAATATTCGAACTTATATTGCGCTTGATCCATATCATTGGTGCCGATATTTTCAAAGAAGAGTTAAAGCATTTTTCAAAGATGTTTTATTAGTAGATGATGGGCCACTTGGGAAAATTTTGCATCATTTTTATCGGATAGAATACCAACAACGTGGAACTGAACATATTCATTGTTTATTATGGGCAGAAAATGCACCAAAACCAGGCGATGACGAAGAAAAAATTGTTAATTATATTGATAATTACGCAACTGCACGAGAACCCGATCCAATTAAAGAAGATATTTTGCATGATTATGTTATTAAATATCAAAAACATTTTGAAAATCATTCACCAACTTGTAAAAGGACAATTAATGTTGATGGTCAACTCATAACAACATGCAGATTTGATTTTCCACGTGACGAAAATGGAGTTACAATAATCAATAGAACTGCAACAGATTCCATGACAATTGTGAATGGTAAATCAAAATATTATTCATTAAAACGTCGAAAAGGCGTAGAACAATGGATCAACGATTATAACCCTTCGATCCTGATGGCGTGGAAAGCCAACATTGACTTACAATTTTTATCAAAAGATACGATGCATATCGTTAATTATGTAAGTGGTTATGCAACCAAAGGAGAATCATCAAAATCTGAATGTTTATTAGACAGCTTAAAAGATAGTAACATATCCAACTATCAAAGATTCAAAGTTTATATTGATATTCTAAAACGAAGAAAAATGGGATTATTGGAAATTGTTGATTTATTAATGGGTCATCACATGTTTGAGTTTAGTTGTGGTGAAGTATTTATCAACTCAAACGCAGATGACAAACGATATCGCATTCTTAAACCAAAAGATAAATTACCAGCAGATGATGCCGATCAAACATATTTGGATAACTGGATGGACACATATTATTCCAAGAGGTTAAATTACTTTGAAGGTTTCTCATTATTTAATTTGATTATAAATTACCAAGTAAAGAATACAAAAAAAGCTGTAAACACAGATATTGAAATGAAAGATGAATCAGTAAAAACATCAATATCTCAAGAAAGTTATCATACTTGCATTGAACCATCAGACCAAGAAGATAATTCTGTAAATACTGCAATCGAATTTTATGATGAAGAGGGAGAAATAAATATTGATGAACTACAAAAAAATGAAAATAATGATGGAGAAGAAGTAAATGAAGAAGTAGCTTCTGCAAGCAATAACCCTTTTAAACATTATTATCATATCACTGACAAACTTTCACCATTTTTTTATCATCCAAATAGTGAAAAATCTTATCGAATTAACAATTGCCCAAACAAACTAATGGTTAAGCGAAAAGCAGTTTGCCCAAGATTATATTGGCCTAAACTTGAAGCAAATAATGAAAAAAGTAGAGAAGATTACTTCAGAAGACTCTGTATGCTTTTCATCCCATGGAGAGAAGAAAACACATTAATGAGAGATTTTGAAACATTTGAAGAAAAATGGATTAATTTTATGGATATTTTAAAAAAAAAAAGTGAAGGAGCATATGAAGACATTCAAAAAGTTATTAAAAACCAAACAGCACAATTGGAAATGGAAAGAGAAATTTATGAGGCAAAGCGACTGCTTCGAGAAGCTCTTGTTAAAGAAAAAGTCGATCTTGAACCTGAAGATGCTCTTGAGGTTTATGATCGGCAAGTGGATAAAGAACAACATGAAAAAAACATACAAGCCTTAAATACTGAACAATCGGAAATAATGAAATGGCTTTTTGACCATCTAGAAGCACAAAGGCAAGACCCAACAATCAAACCAATTCAAGCATTTATAAGTGGAACAGCAGGAACTGGAAAATCATTCCTAATTAATACATCAGCCGATCAAGGTTTTATTTCATATGGTACAGAAGAAAATAATACAACAAAACCTCCAGTATTAATTGCAGCACCAACTGGATTAGCAGCAATACAAATAAAAGGATCAACCCTTCATAGTTTATTTCACATAAACGTGCAACATGGAAGAAATGAAAAATTATCAAGTCTAACACCGGAACAATTAAATTTGAAAAGGTTGCAATTTCAAAATATTAAATTTTTAATAATAGACGAAATATCAATGGTATCAAACATTATGCTTGCCAAAATCCATTACAGGCTAACACAATTTATGTGTAATAATGAACCATTTGGAGGTATAAATATATTAGCTTTTGGAGATCTCCTACAACTTCCACCAGTGAAAGAATCGCATATTTTTCAACCTCTCAAGCAACATCAAATCAAAAAAGTTTTTGGAAGTTGTATCGAAGATTTCACTTTTTGGTCTCTATTTGAATATCGCGAGCTTCAAACCAATATGAGACAAAAAGACAGCAAAGATTTTGCTGAATTATTAGGACGTATGCGGATTCAACAAATGAAAGATGCTGATCATGAAATATTAAGAAAAAAAATTATTCCCGGCACCGATGATAAAGATGCAACGATGGAAGAAATTGCCCAAAAATATGTCGAAATTTACCAACAAAAAGATCCTAAAGTAATGGCATTATTTTCGTTACAAGCAGAAGTAATTGAATTTAATATGGTAGCCATACAAAAATTAGGTTTAAACGCAATAGTTATTGAAGCAGAAGATACTGAAAAAAGAAGCAAAAAAAGAAAAGAAAATTCAAAAATTCGTGAACGAATATATCAAAAAAATGAATATCCAAGAATTGATGGAAAAACACGCCAAAACAACAGAATAACAAAAAAAGATAAAGATGATCAGCGAGCCGCAGGTGGAATGGCAAAAATTATACATCTTGCTGTTGGTGGAAGAGTAATTTTGAGAAGAAATATTAATGCCCGTATTGGTTTGGTAAATGGTGCAACCGGAATCCTTACAAAAATCCATTATTTTAATGATATACCTCAAACATTAGAAATTAAATTTGATAATATTTCTCAACCTCAAATGATTGAAAAAGTTTCAGTAATATTTGATATTGGACCTGAAGACCAAATTTGCCGACGCCAATTCCCGGTAACTATGGCATTTGCTGCTACTATCCACAAATGTCAAGGGCTTACATTAAATAATGTGATAGTTTCATTAGGAACCGTATTTACTGGTGGTCAAGCATTTGTAGCATGCAGTCGTGTAACATCCCTTGAAGGACTTTGGTTTGCAGATTATGATCCCGATAAATTCAAAGTTGTTATATCATCATTAGAAGAATATAATCGCCTCCGGAAAACTCGTGGCTTATCTCAAATTGCAATGCCATCAAAAGAAACCAAAAAGCAACAACCAATCAAAGCAAATCCCCGAAAACGCAAACTACCAGCTACAAATAATATTAGTTTATTAGTAGTTCCACAACCTGATGCAAAAAAACCAAAAAAGCAAACAAAAGCTCAAATACCAGCAAAAATTAAAAAACCTAAAAATGATAACACTATGGATTGGGAGGTAATTAATTTTGTTAAAATAAGAAAAAAAAAGTACTAATTTATTTAATTTTTTCAGCCAGTGCAGCTTCGAGATTTGAATGATCAACCTCTATTATTATTAAGAAATTATGGGAGTGATTGTTTTTTAATTGCAACAGTAAACTTCTTACATCGAATCACACCCCTAGTCCAATGGCTTGTTGCAAATGGTCCCAATTCACAAAACCAAATCATAAATGAACTTTCTCGAATTTATAATAATTCAAATACTGATATTCGTAACCTTCGACAACTCCTTAATACACCAACCTTTATCGATCTTAGAGAGGAACATAGAGATGTAACAGATGCTGTGGATCAACTTTACCACCATTTTGAAAACAATAATATAAATGCCATCAATTGTTTCCAAGTTAGATGGCAAATTAATCGTGATTGTCCCTGCAACCTTGCTCCTAGACTTCAGCAACAATCATATATTTCATACCTTCTCAATTCGCTCGGAATTCCCACTAATATAATGTCATTAAGTTTTACTCAATTTTTGGAATATTGGGCTCATCAAGAACGTAATTGCGGTGATCATCGTCAAAATCGTAACAAAGTTTTACAAGACCCCAATGATCCTCACTTACAGTACATTATTATTATGGTTGATGGTTATTTAAATAATGGCAGAGATACAAGAAAATTAAGAGTAAGAGAAATGGTCAATGTTCGAATGTTTGATTTTAATTGGAATTTAATTTCTGCTATCGAACGACGCCCTGCACATTATGCAACCTGGGTAAAAGCTAGGAATGAAGATGGATGGATAATACTCGACGATAATAGACTTGACCATCGTCGAAGTATTCTAACATATATCACTGATTATCGAATGCTTCTTTATCGAAAACGAGAATGAATCTATATTAAATTTTATTTAACACTTTTATGAAAAAACAAATTTTAAAGTTAATCGTAGTCAATTTGATTTTAATGTGCAAAAAGATTTTAATATAATTTCATTAATTATAATTTACATAATAAATATATTCCATGTAAGCAACCGTTGTAAAGATTACTCGCACTTTAAACAAATAAAAACCAGCAAAACAATCTTAATAAATGAAAAGAAAATTTAAAGAAAAATTGAATGATAGGAAAACAAATTTTATCCAAATAGAATAAAAAGTTTGTAAAATTATAAATTTTTATCAAAGTCTGTTAGATTCATTCTTTAGAAGTTATTTTCCAAATTGCAATGGATTGTACACAAAAATTAATTTTACAATCAAAGATTTTATTAAAAAATTTACGATAACAAAAAAGAAACACGTATAAAAAAAGCATTACAATCTTAACAAAAAAAAGAAAAAAAATTCATTAATTCAAAGCAGGATACATTGGTTTGTAATACGGTGTTGCAGCACATACTTGAACAGAAGGTTGTTGATAAGCTGGTTGAATTTGAACGATCGCTGGAGGCGCAGGTGGAGCTTGAACTACTTGAATAGCTGAAATATTACAAGGTTGAGATTGAACTTGAATTACAGGTGATTGTTGTTGTTGCTTTGTACGTTGCGCTGAAATTGTATAATATTTTAAAATGAATAAGAGGTAAAAAAAAATACTTACACCATCGCTTTTTAATAAAAGGAAACGCGAATACAAACATAAGAAGAGCAAAACCAATAACCAATGCAGCTATATAAAATTTGAAGGCGATGATGATCCAATCTTGAAATTTTAAACAACACTCTGTATTCAATGTGCCACAGCATTCATAGTAGAGGAAGTACGTTGCATCCGGGCAGGGATTTTCTTCCAAGACCAAAGGACAAAACGGGTGAGAGTACCTGAAAAAAGTAAAAATAATATGTAAATATAAAAACGATTAAAAAACATACAATAATTTAATGTCAGCAGAAACCAAGATAGGCAAAGAAAGAAGAATAAAAGCAGCAACAGCCATCTTGTAAAGCATCTTGTCTTCGTAGAATAGAGCTTGTACCCGTTTGAATTGAAAATTAAAGCTTTGTTAAAAAGATATTAATTTCACGCAGGAGTGATCAAATTAATGCAGCTAATTGAAGAAGAAAAAAATTCAACAAACGTCTGAAAAAAAGAAAGAAGTAAAAAAATGAAAACGAGTAACGAAAAATTTTTTAAAGTTTCAAGTTTGCCCTCTTCCATCACTCTTAGAAGGCTTCTTTGCATGTAAAAAAAAAGAGAGGGAAAGTATTTCAAAACTGGCTTTCAAAAAAAACATTTGAAAAAATTCCCTTGATCATCATTTAAATAAAAAAGATTTTTTTGAAAATCAATTTAATTAATTCACAAATATTTTCATTTAAAATTTTAAATTAATAAAATTAAGGATGTCAGAATCACAATAAAAAAATATGTTTTTAAAGAAATTCACGTTAGTTTATTTTTTTTTTCTCAAAGTTTTAAAAATTATTATTGTTAATTCAAATAAAACTTTTAAAATACTTAATCAATGAAATGGTAACAAAAAAACAGTTTAAAATAAATTAATAATCCAATAAACCTAAAACAAAGGGGAAAAAATCGATTTTTTCTTTATTATTTTACAATTACAATTAATAAAAACAAATCATCCATTCTCTTCGATTTTCATTTGTATGTTCCATTTTTTTAAAAACGTTTTTTATTTTACAATCAACAAACAAAAATAAAAAAAAACAAATTTTGAAGAAAAAAATGTGACACAAATTTTGCATTTGAAATAATAAAATATTTTCTGTAAAAACCTCGAGAATAAACATATTGTCTGTTATTGCATGGAAATAAATCGACATGAAGTTCTTAATATCAATTCACTTTGAAGTTACTTTAAAAGATTTTTTAAAATAAGTTAAACCAATTAAACAACAAAAGGAAAATTAAAAAAAATGACGCATTTATGAAATTGTAACACTAATTAAGGCTTTTTTTAGAAAGAGTTTTAAGAAGTTAATTTAACTCGATAAAAAACATTGAAATTATATTTCTGAGAAAAAAATGCAAATTGAAGTTTTTGTTATTTATTAAAATTCTATTTTATTTGCTTCAAACAGAAGAGAGAATAATTCTTTATTTAGAGAACAAAGTAATTAAAAAATTAAGAAAAAGTATCGATGCAGTTAAACAAAAAAAGTAAATTAAAAGTTTATTTATGCATTACTAATTGTAGCACTTTTTTGATGATAAATATTTTTTTTAATGTTTAATAAATTCACAATTCCTAATAATGATATCCATTCAGCATTCACGTCCTAAAATAATAATAATTTTAAAAAATGGCAACATTTTTTTAGTAGTTTTTGAATGATTGAGGCATTCTTTCGCGCTAAGATTTGTGACGGAAAAACAAACAAACAAACAAACAAACAAACAAACAGACAGACAACTTTTTTTTGGACACATTTATAGTCAAAACTCTCGATCTATAAGGTTTTTTTTCTGGATTTCTTTACAGATATATTCTATAGATGGGCACTCATAAGATTGCAAAATTTCAGCCATAGTTAATAAACATAAAAACATTGATTAAGCTAGTTGAAAAAAAAGAGATCTTGCGCTCCGTCACCCCCAACTCAACTTGGGCCAGCTTTTCGCATGCAGCACAATCGCTTCGCGATCGTGCTGCATGCTCTGGCTGTCCCCAATAAAAAAAATGATTTAAAATGTCAGAAAATTTTTTATTTAAAAAAATGAATTTATTTGTTTACAAAAAGATTTTTCTCAAAATCCAATTAGATTTACTTCTAAACTTCCAGAAGTTATAAAAAAGTTGAAAAAAAAAATCATAAATTAAAAATATGGAATCGAAGATTAGTGGCAAACTATACACTTTTTGGTTGTTTATTTTTTGAAATAAACGTTTAACCTTTTCCAACAACAATTTTTATTTTTTGTTTTTTATAATTCGAAAAAAATATTTTGATTGCATATCATTAACCAGTTCAAAAATCCAAATATAAAGCAAACAAACAAAAAAGAAGTTTTGTCTCTGATTATTTATTTTTACTTTTTTCTTTGGTTGATGAGAAAGAAAAAAATAAATTTGATCACTAAAACTTTCACTTTCCCAGATCAATTTCAACCTCTGTTTTTTTTCTATGATCATTGAAAGTCATTATTGTTGTTTCATGGATTACTTGTTCAATGATTTTTATTCAAAAAAAAATACATATCTTTAATCTTTTATTTTTATGAATAATTTAGACTTTTTTTTTGCAAACAAATAAACAACAATGAAAAAAACTATGGTTATTTTATGTGATTAATTTATGAAACGATTTTACACCACACGAAAAAAAATAAAATGACTCAAATAAATTATGAAATTCCCGTGTATTTTTTTGTTGATTCAAAACAGTTAATTTATTCAAAATATGTTAACTCACGTATGTATTTTATAAGAGAAGGAAACTCCTTTGCGGAATGTCCGTTGAAAAAACTTTTAAAAATGGTAATAAGAAAATTAAAAAAAGTTGGGTTCATAGTGAACAAAAAAATTTTGTACTAAAACATCAATATAATTACCATTGATTTATATCTATCTTTAATAAATAATAAAAAGAAGCTAAAAGAAATTCACTAATAAATAAAATTATTTAAGTAAAAATTAAATGAAAAAAAGCAGTAAAGATTTAAGATATTTTTGAATTTCAAGGCCTTCTTATTGTCAGTGAAGACTTTATTCTTTTATAACCAAAACCGTCGAGGAAGAGAGAAAAATAACACAAAAATAATGTTTAGGAAGAAGCAAACAAAATTTTATAAAAATCATTGAAGTCTAAAATATGCATTTTGTTTTTTGCTTGCTTAAAGCAAAAAAATATTTGGTAAACAAAGTAATAAATATTTTAATGTGATGATGACCATCTTTAATTTCATAGCGAAAAATATTAATGCTTTTGTAAAAAAGCTAACATGAAGTCAAGCAAAAGCAACTTTCCTTTTTTATTCGTTTGAAAGCTTTCTCATTTTTTACTTCAAAATTATTGTTTTATAAATTTGCATATTTCTTGTTTTTTTTTTGCATTCATTCATTTCTCCAGCATCTCAAAAATTTTTAAATATGGTTGATTGTCAAATCATTTCGTTTCATTCAATCAAAAATCAAAGTTTGAAAGAATGTCGTCGTCTTCGTCTTCGTCTCTGTGCTTCGTTGCTTTCTTGCTTTGTTCGTTCATCATCGATGGTGGATTTGCTGCTCCAAAGAAACATGGTAATAGCTTCAATGAAAATGTAAGTTTACATTGTTTTCTTTTTTGAGGGTTATCGTAAACACTAAAATATTATATTGTCCTTTAACTTTTCTTTATTTTAGCGTATTCGTGGCGGTGGTGATGCACCTAATGGAACTTTCGATTTTCTTCCATTTCTTCTTCTACCAAAAACAATCCACTCAAATCTTGGTTTTGCTGGCTGTTCATCAACAATCATCTCACCTCGTCATATTCTCACTGCTGCTCATTGTATTACTTCACCTGATAATGTTAAGATAAGTAATCCTGAGAAATATGGTAATATTACTGGTTATGGTCAAAATAATATTCTTCGATCTCATTTTATTCTTACTGATGTTCGTCCAAAAGAAAAGTTGGGTACACCACTCAATGCTCCATTATCGAAGTATGGTGTTGCTACAAGTCTAATCATTCATCCATCATATCGTCCATTTGACAGTAAACACGATATCGCTATTATTGAATACCCAAATGGAACCAATCTTGGTATTGATCCTATTATTCTTGCTGGTGATTATCAAGAAAAAGATGGTGATATGGCTATAGCTGCTGGTTATGGAACATTTAAATATGAAGGTAAGCTTTTATAACTTGAATTTTTTACTTTATGGAAAGTTTATTAAGGTGTTTACAATATAATCGTAATCCTAATAATTATATTGCGACCAATAATAACTATTTATCTTTTTAGGTGTGAAGGGTATCGCTCCTGATGTATTACAAAATGCTACAATACCTGTTTGGACTACAAAAAAATGCGTTGATGGTAAATTTCCTGAATATATTTGTACTGGTGAATATGAACTTCGTGCTGATCATGGTGATAGTGGTGGACCAATGATGATTGAAAGAAACGGAAAAATGTATCAAATTGGTATTGCTCTTGCCATCAGTAATAAAACCAGTATGCTTTTTATATATTGCTTTCTCATTTTTTAATATGATTCTTTTTTAGCTTTTTACACTCGCATCTCAAATTACTGTGATTGGATTACCAAAGTAACAGATCAAGAAGTACACTGTGAAAACTTGCCTTCCCCTCCTGATTCAACAAAACCAACTCAAGCACCAAGTAGTCCATCATCATCTCCACGTTCTAAGAATCCAAAGAGTCCAACTGCTGCTCCTCAAAAAGCTCAAACAACAACTACAAGTGCTTCAAACATGGTCAAATTCAATGCTCTTCTCATTCTTTTCACTTTCATGGTCTTTGCTGTTCTTTGAAATTGGGACTAATATTTCCTTTTGTGTGTAATCTAATGATATTGTAATTATATGAATAAAGCTTTAATATTTTTGTGGTTGTTAATGTTGTAAAAGAAAATTAAAACTCTTCGAAAACCACTTTTTAATCATTTTGCATCAATTTTTGCTTGCTTTTGTTTAGACACTTTTTGAAAACAAAAAACGTTTTTGAGTGAATTTCTTATGGATAAAAACAAACTTTTGAGAAGCTTTATCTTTGCTACTTTACATCGTTATGATTTGAAGATTATTAATATAATAAATACAATATACCGAAAAGTGTATAAACTAAAATAAAACAAGTTCACAGCTTTATTTTAATGCGACTTCAGCTTGGTTTTATGCTTTTTTATCGTCATTTTAACGTCCATATTCAAATCATAAGGTAAAAACATGTTATCTATCGCTAAAAATCTTACTGTACTTCCTAAACCTTTTGCATAATATTTTAGAAACACAGTTCACTAGCTTTTGACGATAAAAGTTTAATAAAAAAAACTCGATGAAACGAGAAAAAAAATTCTTTGAACTCAATTTGATTTTACATAAATTTAAGTATCGTATCCTTTTTTAAAGCCACGCCTATTTTTTTTATTTTTGTAACAAAAAAAAATTCACGCGTTCGAGAAAAAAATAAGCCAACGAAAAAGAAAAAGAGGCGGTTTTCATTTTTATTTTTTGCTAGATTTTTCGGAAGCTCTCTTTTTTTACTCGTCGTCACAAAGAAGAATAAATTATCCGCTCGCATCGGAGATCGATCGTTGATTCATAAATCAATCATAAATAACAAATAATAATAATAATAATTTTTATGCATATTATTTTATTTTTATTTTTGTCTACCTATGCTGTTTTTATGAGGAGGAACCAGAAGGGATTAAAATTTTTTATTTTTGTACATACGTCACATTGCTTGCTGATTGATGATGAGTGTTGTTGATGATGATAATGATAAAAAAAATAATATAAACAATTGGACAAATGGATTTTTTTAATTTTTTTTGGGGTATATAAAAGCCTGGAAAAATGTAGAGAAAATTCATTCGTTTGCCTTTTATTTCTGTTTTAGGTTTCAAAAACATTTTTTGGACCTTTGAGAATTTTTATTTTATTGTGAAATTACTAAGAAATTATATTTTGATTAATTAATTAATATGGATTCAAGAAATTCCATTTCGGTTCTATCTTCCACTTCAAGTGATGAATTTTATCAAACTAATAAAAAAAAGTGGTATAATCTTACCACAAAAAGAAGATGGATTCTTGGTAGGCGATTTTTTTTATAATTTTCAGAAAATTTAAATTTATTTTTTATTTTGTATTTAAAATAGTTTTAATAATTTCCTGCTGCCAATTTTTCGAGTAATCATAATTTTATTTAAAAAATGTTGTTTTCTTTCATAACGAAATTATTCTTAAATATTCTTGTCTCACAAAGAAAACTTTTGTTATTTTTAATAATTTTTTACACTTTTTATATCCCTGTTTAAAATTTTAGCTTGCATTCTCATGCTTGGAAATTATTGCACTATTTCGATGAGAACTCATGTCGGCGTGGCAATGGTTTGTATGGTAAATGCCACAGCGGTTTATGAATCTCGAGATCATCCAGTTCCACTTTTACCCGAATTTGGTGAAGCTGTTGAAGATTCAATTATAACTCCTCATCAACAAAAATGTCGAAAAATGGCGGTTAAAGAAGTTGGAAATGATACGGGTTACAAAGTATGCAAAATTAAAAATATTTATTTATCTCGACACAAAACTTTTTATGTTGATTTTTAGGGAACTTTTGTATGGTCGAATGAGCAACAATCCCAATTATTTTCTGCAGGATTTTATGGAAATATTTTGACCATGTTTCTTTCGGGTTTACTTATAAGTCGATTTGGTCCTAAAATAGTTGCATTAATTGCTATGATTGGAATGTCCTTGACGATGGCTTTGAGTCCAATTTTGGCTTACACCAATTTTTATTATTATTTTGGTATTCGATTTTTATATGGAGCTTTTGAGGTAATCGACCTCGATCAAAATTTTTATTTTTATCTATCAAATAATTTTTTTAGAATCCCGTTTACCCTGCTTTATCAGCTTTACTTTCGGCCTGGTTCCCATCCACCGAAAAATCCACTGCAGCCGCAATTTTTACTTCAGGTTCACAAATTTCTGCTTCATTTGGTATTTTACTTGCCACTGCACTTTGTTCATTAGATTTTCTTAATGGATGGCCTTTAATTTTTTATACTATGGGTAAGTTTTTTTTTGTTTCAAAAGCGAAATTTTCTTTTTTCTGCGAAACCCGATTAAATTTTAATTTTATGAATTTTTTGTTTTCAGCCGCCACTGGATTTATTTGGATTATTATTTGGGCTATGTTTGTAACAAATAATCCAAGCAAAAGTAAATTTCTCTGTGACGCAGAGAAAGAATATTTGGAAAATAAAAATGGAATGCATTTACCCACCACCACAAATACTGCAGGAAAGAAACGAGTAAGTTCGAAACCTTTTATTAATAAAAAATTTTTCAAGGATACTACTCCTCAATACAGTAGCGCCTTCAGCAAACCTGATATTCAGACTCAGAAGGCCTAAACATACTGTCTTACTAATAATCATCCCCTCAAAGGACGATCAAATCAGAGACAGCATAGCATGCTTGACCCAAAACAAAGATGCTAAATACTTAAAAAATAGTAAGACTTTGACCAAAAGAGAAAAAAAATAAAATGAAAAGCCACAACGAAAATGTGGCATTTTATTAAAAGCAGACGAGGCAAAGAGGCTGCTATTAAAAAAATCTAAAAAATCTATCTTATTGGAAAAAATTTATTAGGCCTAATTAATTTGAATATTATTTTTTTAGAATTCCCTTTCTTCAATTCCTTATAAAAAAATGCTTTTATCTCGTGCCACCATTGCTGTAATAACAGCAAGTTTTGCGCATAAAATGACTCAAACTTTTATGCAAATTTTCCTTCCCTCATATGCTAGAGATGTTCTCATTTTGGATCTTCAAAATGTAAGCTAAATTCATAGTTATTAATTATGCATTTAGCATGATTTTCCAATCAACCTTGGAAAAAGTTTTAATTTTCTCACGAAGTAATAATTTTGGAAATAATTTTTAGAATGGCTTTTTCACATCCGTTCCATTTTTATGCAATCTTGTTAGTAAATATTTTTTAAGTATTTGTGTAGATATTTTGAAAAGGAAAAAAATTGTTTCCGCCACTGGTTCATGCATTTTCTTTCAAGCATTTGGTAAGTATTTTAAAAAATTTTTTCTTCGGTCTTGACGCAAAAAAAAAATGAGCCTTGACACGACTTTTTGGATTCTTTAACTTTAACTAATATTTTGTTATTTATTTATTTTTAGCAAATTTTGGTACTGCAATTGTATTAGGCATTTTGGCTATTTATGTTGATTGTACAAAAGAAATGGAAGCTTTACTCCTTCTTGGAGCTTATGGGGTTTTTGTTGGCTCAGCTGTGCCTGGATTTACCACCTCTCAACTTTCCATTGCACCAATGTATACTGGAATGATTTCCTCTCTAACTATGGTATCAGGAAGCATGGGTAATTTATTGGGTCCATTCATAGTTGGATTTTTTGTTGATCAAGGATCTCGAAGCGAATGGGGAATGGTATTTGGATTTATTGCAATTGTTAATTGTTTAGCGGGAATTGTATTTTGTTTATTTGGTTCTGGTAAGTTTTTAAAACTTATAAAATTTGGGAGAAAATATGTCTAAACTGAAAAATGGTTTTTTAGCTGATACTCAATCATGGGCTCAACCCATTACTCCTCCATCAAGCGATGCATCCCTTGATAAAACATACGAAAAATATTGTGGGAAAGAAAATAATAATGAAATAATAAATAAACAAGTTTCTTTTGAAAATGTTAATAATATTAATAATAATTTAAATAAAGATGAAAAATATTAAACTTTTTTGTTTGTGACTCGAAACAATGGCAGTTTAAACTTTAAAGTAAAATTTCAAAACAAAATTTAAACTTTGAATCTTTTTTTAGAATCACGAAAAACAAAAACAATATTAATAACTTTTTAAAAATATTTTATATTTAATCAATGATTAAAATTTGGTTTTTTAAAAACAAAAAACTAAAAAGAAGAATTAAACTTTAAAAAAACTATTTTTAACTTTGTTTTTTTAAAGGTCGTGAATCACTAACAACTTTTTCCAAAAAGCACTTTCATACCAGGGCTGTCCGGGACTAGGTCTTTGCCAATCCGGGATCCGGGATCCGGATCTGAAAAAACGGCCGGGATTCCGGGATCCGGGACACGGGATCCTGGATCCCGGACAGCCCTGTTTCATACATGATCAGAAACAAAGACAAACAAATCAAATTTTAATTTATTCCCGCAAAAAAAATAATGGTTATCGAGTTTCAAAATTTCTAAAAAAAAACTGTGATTCAAAAATACATGGGAATTTTATAATTTATTTGAGTCATTTCATTTTTTTAGTGGTGTAAAACCATTTAAAAAATAATCGCACATAACAAACATCGGTTTTTTTCGATGGCTGTTTGCAAAAAAAAAATTAAAACCGTTGGAAGACGAAAGATTATAACAAAAATAAATTTGTATGAAAAGTATGTATGTATTTCGTAAAATTATTTTTAAACAAAAATCATTGAAAAAACACTACTTCTAACTAACAAACTCGATGATTTTCAATGAGTATAAAAAAGGGAGCAAGCTTTGAAGTTGATTTGGGAAAGTAAAAGTTTAGTGATCAAATTTATTTTTAGTTATCAAACATAAAGAGAAAGAAATTTGTAAAGAGTATCTTTCGTCTCATACAATTAACCGCCCCACCTATCATGCTTATTAGTCTTAAAGGTACAAAAAACAACAGATAAAAATATTAAAGCTTTATTCATATTATCATTAAATTACAAAAGAAAACATTAGTCACAATTTCAAAGAACAGCAAAGACCATGAAAGTGAATAGGATGAGAAGAGCATTGAATTTGACCATGTTTGAAGCACTTGTAGTTGTTGTTACAGACTTTTGAGGAGCAGCAGTTGGAGTCTTCTTAGAACTTGGAGATGATGATGGATTTTTTGGTGCTTGAGTTGGCTTTGTTGCATCAGGAGGAGGAGGCATGCTTTTACAGTGTACTTCTTGATCTGTTACTTTGGTAATCCAATCACAATAGCTTGAGATGCGAGTGTAAAAAGCTAAAATCATTTTTAAGAAATCGATAAATAGAATAGAAAGCACCTACTATTGTTTGCATAACCCCATGATGTGACACCAATTTGATATAATGTTCCATTTCTTTCAATGATCAATGGTCCCCCACTATCACCATGATCACCTCGAAGTTCTTTTTCACCTGTACAAATAAAATTAGGTAGAGGAGCTTCTCCTTTCAAAAGTTCACATTGTTCATGAAGCCAAATATGTACAGAAGCATTTTGCAATACATCAGGAGTGATACCGTGGATACCTAAAACGATAAATAGATATTATTGATAAAGGTCGCAATAGATTTTTTATGGTAACGGTTATATGTAAAACCATTACTTAGCTTCCCATAAGGAAATAAACCAATTTTAAAAGCTTACCAGCATATTTATATGTTCCATAACCAGCAGCTATAGCCATATCACCATCTTTTTCTTTATAATCACCAGCAAGAATAATAGGATCAATACCAAGATTTGTACCCTTAGGATATTCAATAATAGCGATGTCATGTCTGAATTCAAATGGAAGATATGATGGATGAGTGATGAGACGAGTAGCAAAACCATATTCAGATAACGAACCATACGTGGTATTTCCTACATAAATTTTTTCTTTTGGACGAATATCAGTAAGAATACCATGTGTACGCCAAATAGAACGATGACCATTACCAGTAATATTACCATATTCTTCAGGATTATTTGTCTTAATATCTTCAGGCCAAGTAACACAATGAGCATCGGTGAGAATATGACGAGGTGAGATGATTGATGACGAACAGATAGCCCAAGCAAGCTTATCTTTGACAGTTTGTGGTCGTAAGAGAAATGGAAGAAAATCGAAAGTTCCATTAGGTGCATCACCTCCACCAAGAACGCGCTGAAAAATAAAGGAGTTGATAGAGAAATGACATAAAAATAATGTAAACTTACATTTTCATTGAAGCTATTACCATGTTTCTTTGGAGCAGCTAATCCACCATCGATGATGAATGAACAAAGCAAGAAAGCAACGAAGCACAGAGACGAAGACGAAAACGAAGACGACATTCTTTCACACTTTGATTTTCGAATGAATGAAACAAAATGATTTCACATTCACTCATATTTATAAACTTTTTGAATCACCTGGAAAAATGAATGAATGTAAAAAAAGAAATATGCAAATTATCGATAGTGACTTTGAAGTAAATAATGCAAGAAGGCTTCAAAGAAGAAAATGTCAAAAGACGAAGAAAATGGAAGCTTTTTTTTTGGTGGACGGCATGTTGTTTGCAGTTTTATTTTCTTTCAAAGCCATATGATTTCCAAATCGAAACTAGATATTGTCTTCGCAATTTAAAAATTACATGTTCCAGAAGCTTAAAGGTTTTTTTCTTAATGTAATTAGGAAAAGTAAATACACAAATATTCTTATAAGTTAAGGTTTTGCTATTTCAAAAGGTTTTTTTAGCTTTATAATAAATTACTTCGTCTCTGTTTCTTGCTTGATCATATTTTTTTGCGAAGTTTTGTTTAGATGGGTTTAGATTTTTTAAGTGTTTCAAATAATTTAATTTTATTAGTTTGAGATGAAATTATATTAAAAAAATGAGTTTCAGTTTCTTTTCCTTTGGTTTTTAAAAGAACCTTTTATATTTTTGAAAACTTTCATTAATCGATTAACACCCTCAAATCTTTGGTTTTAGATTTTAAAAAATCCAAAGCTTTTGCGTTTGCTTTTAAAAAAGCATTTTTGCCATTTATCTATCGGACAAACAATAAATGAAATGAGTTAAAAACTTTTTCTTAAAATTTATTGAAGCTTTTGGATATATCGAACATATTTAAAAAAAGCAGACGAGAGTGAGAAATGAAAAAAGAAACGACAAAATAACAAAAAAAAGTTTTTGGAGGAACGCAAAAAAAAGTTAGAGAAAGAAACAAAAAAATCGAGGAGGCGGACAAGAAAGAACAAACAACAACAACAGCAGCAGCCGCCTGCTTTTCCTCCTTCAAGCCGCTTTCTTTCTTCTTTTTTTTTGAAATCGGTTATCCTCCAGTTTTAGCTTGTTACTTGTTAGTTAGTTGGGTATTGGATTGATCAGCTAAAAGAAGAAAGCTATTTTGCAATAATAAAAAAAGAAGAAAGATTGTTGCTTCAAAATCCAAAAGCCTCCAACAACTCTAACTAAGTCCACAAGCAAGCAAGGAAATTGAAAAAAAAAGATCCAACAAAAAGCTGATGATGAGTTTTTTAAAATTAAATGCGGCTGTTGTTCTCTTTTAATTTTTGTTTTTGTTTTATTGTTTAAAACGCCTCCAGATTGGTTGGATCGCCTTCGACGTTGTCCGAAACAAAAAATCAAAAATGCTTTTAATTTGTTTTTCATTTTTCAGCGGTGAAGATTTTTTTAGTTTATAAAAATAAATTTTTTCTCCATTCAAAAGATGGGTATTATTTATCGAAACTTTTATTTAAAGAAATGATAAGAAAAATTGCAACGAAAATAAAAATTATATGGAAGCAGTTTTTCTTTTCTTTACTTACTTTTTAAATCCAAAAAAATCGGACGTTTATTTTCCTTTTTTTGTTGAGCTTTCTTTTATTTACTTTTGTCTGCTACCTTCATATCTTCTTTTTCTCGGCTTTTGCAACAACACATTTTCAGCTGTTTTTTTTTCTTCTTTTTCATCTTATTACTTTCATCCTTTTATTTTTAAGAACCTAGAACCTAACTTTTTTTTTATCTTTCAAACACTTTTGCAATCGAGAGCCTTGAAGAGAGAAAAAAAAATTCAAACAAACAATTGCGTTTTTGTGTGTGTCAAAAAAAATCTGGTTATTTCATTATTCTTTTTTTTTTCTATCTTTCTTCTCGCTTAATTGTTTTAGCATCATTCATTCATTCATTTATTTCATTTCCTCTCATCCTCCTTCACACAATCTCTTCTCAAAGATATTGTTGGCTTATGAGTTTTTTATTTTTCTTCATGTGAGTTTGAGAGAGCAGCGATAGTTAGTTTTTTTTTGTTTTAAACTTCAAGCTTTCTTCATCCAAACTCGCACATTTTTATCGTTGCCCAATTTTTTTACTCATACATTTTACTTTCTTTTTTTTGTTGCTTCCTCTATGGCTGATCTCGTGGATGTGTTTTTCTTCAATCCGTTGTTGTTCTCATCATTTTTTGACTTTAGAAATAAGTAATAGTTTCTAGCTTATTGTCATCCATTTTTTCTTTAAAAATTTTGCAATGTTTATTTTTTGTTTTTTCAAAAAATACGAAAAAAAATTTCTATGGTTTACTTTTAAATTGACCGTAACAATGGTTTTTGATGTGAATTTTTATAACAGAAACTCCAGCGGAAGAGAAAAGTTTTTCGCTAGAACAGCCGTTTAAAGGGAGTGTCTCAGCAAACGAGAAAACTCCTTACAGCGGGTGTTCCTAGCCCGAAAGTTTTTTTTCATTGTCTCAAAAGCTTACAAAGAGCTTCAGATTTTTTGTAGCTTTTTGTAGCACTTTGTTTTTTTTTCTCAAAATGCTACAAAAAGCTACAAAAATTCGTAGCACTTTGTAAGCTTTTGAGACAATGAACTTTCGGGCTAGGAACACCCGCTGTAGTAAAAGTTTTCTCGTTTGCTGAGACACTCCCTTTAAAAAATAGATATTGGTGAATATTTTACACCAAAACCTTCAGTTGCTTAAATACGCAGTATAGTTTTTGGAATTAGAATATTATTATCGCGAGCAAAAAATTTTTTCAAACTTGCGTACACAAAATAATGGATTACAAGTTTACAAGCTGAAATAATATTTTTCATTTTTTTCATTTTTTAGTTTTCCAATAATTTAAAATTTTATTTTTGGTGGGACGAAAAAGATAAAATAGAAACACTTGTTCCCAAATCTCTAACTTACTAATTTCATTGGCATTAAAAAGTTTAATGATTCATTTCAAGATAGGTAACAATCTTCTTCTTTTTTTTAAATGTGCCAAACTTTTTTCACCGGAAGTTAGTTTGCCGCTGAATCATCATTTATTTTTTTCTTCTCCAAAATTTATTTCAAAATATTATCAATTTTTTTTTCAAGCGATTTTATTACCTTTAGAAAATCTACGGCTTTTAAAAAACCTTTTTATTTTCACACAAATAAAAAAAAGAAAGAAATCGGACATCTGTTTTTATTTTTATTTTTGTTCCTTTTTTTAAGTTTCATTAAGAGATTTTATTTAAATCTTTGCTATCTAACTCCCTGGTTCATTTGATCCAAGGTTGCAAGGTTGTCGATTTTTTTTGTTGTCGCTTTTATCTCATTTTCATTACTTTTCTTTAGTTTCTATCTTTTTTTGACAAATTTATTTTTTCCATTAATTTTGTTCCAAGAAAATCAGAGAGAGTCATTCTGATTTTAAAATTTCTTAAAATTAAAATTTTTTTTGCCATCCTTTGAAAGTTAAAAGATAATATAAATATTATTTTGATAGTTTTTTGCAAATTACTTTATCATTTCGAGTTTTTGAGTTATCCATTTTTAAGAGTTTTATTTTTGATGCCCAATCAAGCCAACAACGTTTTATTCAAAAATATATATTTTTGCTTTGGGGTTTTTTTAAAAAAAAATTAATAAAAGTCATCAAAAATATTTTTATTACTATCCTTATTTTTCTTTCCGCCAAATTAAAAGAATTATTTATTTACTCAAAAAAACGTTTTAAAATCATACATTTTGCGTTCATGATTTCTCAAAGTTGTTTTAAATATTAAAAAAAATTTAAATTAATTGCAATTATGTTTTAGAAAGAATTTTATCATCCATATTTTTAATTTCTCGACAAATAATAAATCATGTCTTGGCAAGATCTCGTAAATAATAATCTTATTGGAACTGGAGATGTTTCCAAAGCCGCAATTGTTGGATTTGATGGTTCAATTTGGGGAAAATCAGATAATTTTAATGTTAGTTTTTTATTTAATTTTTTTTGTTGCATAATTTAAAATTTGTAATTTTTTTTAAGATGGATCAAGCTGAAGCCACTGCTGCAGCTAAAGCTTTTGTCAATCCTGACGCTGTGCTCGCTTCGGGCCTTCGATTTGAAGGAGAAAAATTTTTTGTTTTACGAGCTGATGATGAACGAGTTATTGGTAAAAAGACTTCCACTGGGTTCTTTCTTTACAAAACTGGACAAGGTTTGTTGTTGCTATAGTCGCTTAATTAAAAAATAATTCGTGTTGGGATTAAAAATATATTTTTTTGGAGTGGAAAATAATATGAGACCACAAAAAAATTTTTAGAAAAAATTCACTAAAACATAATTATTTTATGTTAATTTTAAAAATTTTTTAAAACGAAAAATCCGAAATGTTTTTGTTTAAAAACTCTTAATAAATTCAACTCAAATTTCATGATCAGTAAAAATAAATTTTATAATGAACACATGCGCTTTTTTTCTTTTTTAATATTTATGCAAATTTGACCTTGTTTTTTTTTGATTACACAGCTATTTTTAAATAATCTACGTCATCATCGCTGGATTAACATTGTTTTGAAAATAAACATGTTTATCAAAGCAAGAAGAAAAAAATGACCAATTGATTTTGGGTTTCATTTTGGACTTTTTTGACTTGGGTTTTTGTTTATTACTTTTGTCATACGAGCCAGTTGAGTCATACGATCAAAAAAGTGTACAATTGACACAGACAGTAACATTCAATTTTTTTCCAAGCATTGGGGACTAAAATAATAAAAAAGGATTTTTTACAATAATTTTATTTTCGTGACGAAACTATTCTCATTTTTAAAAAAAATTTATTAACGAAACTTTTTTAAATCAAATTTTAAACATTTTTTATTTTATTAAAAGTTATTTCTTTTTAATTAATTCATGGATTTTTTTAGCTGTAATCATTTCAATATACGAAGGTGGAGTTCAACCTGAAATGTGTAGTAAAACCACTGGGGCCCTTGCTGATTATTTCAAAAGCATCAATTATTAAATTTCCTTCGTTGGTTATCCATGTTTTCTTTTTTTTTTGTTTCCACAAACAATAATACTTTTTTAAAAGCGGTATTAATTTTAAAAAAACCCATGTCACACAATTTTAAAAAAAAAAGTCAACAGAGTTTTTTATACCGTAAAAAATAATATTTTTTTGTTCTATGTTCTAAACTTTGCCATTCAAATTGCCTTTTTTTCTTGTAATTGTTGTTTTCTAAAAAAAATTTATTTTCTTCTTTCAATTTAATTTTTTTTGATGATGTGTGCCGTATTTTTTATTTTTTTCAAGAAAAATTATGTATGTATTTTTAATTATCCAAAAATAAATAAATAGATTTTATTATTTTCAAATACTTTTTTTTCATTTAAATAATTTTACATAAATAAATACAAAAGTAAAAATAAAAGTTTACCCGTTAAATAAAAATCAGAAAAAAAATAAAACCCTTCTGTTAATTAGTTGAAAACATATTCTGGGATTTGGAATTTTGACACAATTACAAAAAAATTTTAACAAAATTAAATTTAAAAATATAAGAAAGATACTAAATTCTTTGGTTTTGACACGGAAACATTATCAAAAAAAAGGAATCGAACTAAAAAAAAGAGTTACCTAGAATTTTACCTCGAAAAATTCCAAAAATTATTATTTTTATGTAAAAATCTTATTTAAATCCAAAATTATTTAATTTAAAAATTTTCATTGTAAAATGCAAAAAGTTTTCGTGGCTTGAATCGAACGAATTTTTTTCAGTTTTTAGCCTCTTTTCTGCTTGAAATAAATAATTTCTTTTCTTAATTTTCTATCCTCTTTATGCTTTTCTAAACATCACATTGAGGCAAATGACTATTATTTGATGTTGGATTTAATGGTCGATAAATTCTTTGAGTTGAAGTTCTTCGACCTCCTCCGCCATTTAATACCATCGAATGTCTTCGAAGATTATGATCTATCAAAGTTTCTGCATCAAAGCTATATCGAGTTGGAGGTTGTCCAACTGCTGAAGGACGAAATCGATTTCGATATGATGTAAAATGCGGATCTGGATCAGCTTCTCTACCGCCACATATTGATAAAGCTCCACAAGTTAAAAGTAAAGCTGAACCAATCAACATGCATATATATGCCCAACCAACTTGGCATTCACCTGAATTTAAAAATAAAATAAGTTTGGAATTAAAAACCAAAAATATTTAAAAAATTTGGAAGCAAAAGAAGCAGCCGATATATTTCTTTCGTTATAATTTTTTTTGAAGGTTATAGCGCAGAATCTTGTCATGATTTTTTTAAATCATTACTTTCTCGAACCAAAATAATTAAAGAAAAAAGTCCATAATAAAATTAATTTTTATCCTTTTTTTCTTCAATTTTATCTCTCCAAATCTCAACAAGAAGATTTTGTTAATATTTTTTATCATTGATTTTAATCTCAAAAATTAGTATCTTATAATTTTTTTGAATTGGGTAATAAAAAAAAATAAAGTAACTCGCAAGTTTTTACATTTTCGTTAGGACATTGTAATCGACAAATTATATTAAAATACTCAATTTTTTTAAAAACTTTTCTCTCCGGTCTTTTTTGAGTTATAAAAAATTCAAGTCAAGAAACTCACCAAGAAAATATTTTCCTGACGATGCTCCACAAGCATCTTTAACTTCTTGATTATCCCATCCCAATGGATATAGCAAGCAACCGCAGCTCACACAAACCGCTGAAAAACCAAATAAAAATTAAATTTATTTTCTCAATTTTTTCAAACAATCAACCTGCGACAGCTTGCATTAAACCAATAATGATAGCAGAATTTTTAGATACTATATGTTTAAAACAACACGATGGAATTAAAACTAAAGTTAAAGTGGTGGTTAATAAACAACCAAATGCAATTAAACATGTGGCTATTTGCCAATATAAGGATGGAATGTCATCGAATCCACTATATCGGCCACAAACTTCTTCAATTCGAAATTGTTTTATTTCCTGAAACAAAAAAGTGTTTTAATTTTTATTTAAAGGATAGTAATAGAAAATTGCTAAAAATGGTTTGAATTTTGTTACTATTATTTAAAGAAAGTAACCTAAAATTGCAAAAATTTGTGAATTTTGAATTACTATAAATTTTTTGATTTGATTCGAAGTAAAGCTTACCTCATCAAAAACAGGATAATTACATCGTCGAAAACTGCCAAAATATACAATATTTTTTTTACCATTTAAATCTAAAGTTCCCAAAATCCAATATGGCATATAAAATCCAACTATGACACATAAAGTTGCAAACATGGATATTATAACCCAATAATATCCTATTATCGATAAACCGGTATTATTCATTTTTTTATTTTTTTCCGTTGTTTATTCTGAAATAAAAAAGAGTTTCAAAAAGTCAAAAAAAAAACGCGGAATAAAACAAATATGCTTTAAAAAAATTCGGGAACGAAAACGAAAATTGAAAGAAAAAATAATTTAAAAAAGCTAGATTTAAATAATAAGGAAATTGTAATAACGCGAAAATAAAAAGTTTGAAAAATCGTAAAAAGTATCGAAAATAAACTACAAGGACACGATGAAAAAAAAATTTTATTGGGACACAAACCTTTATTTTGGCATTTTTTAGTGATTGGCAAACATTACTTTTTAAATTAAACCCAAAACAAAATCTCTCAAATTTTTAATTGCCACCAATTTTCCAAAAAAACCCAAAAATGTAATCAAAAAACTAACTTTTCGAAAGAAAAAAAAAATTTTCAGCTTATGACACATTATTATTTCTTCCTCAAAAAGTTGTCAAAAATCTTCAAAATGACAACACTTTGAGGGAAGAAGAAAAATGAGACAATTGCGATCACTTTTTTTTTACGACTAAGAAAAAAGAATTTATTTTATTCTCTAACTTTTCACGATTGTGCTGCTTGCGGCGTCGATAAAGGAAAAAAAGTAAAAGAAAAGGTAAAACTATTTTTATTTTTTCACGGACTTCGTTGACGATAAACGTAAAAGCTGCTTTTAAAGAGGAGGGAAAAAAAATGAATGAAATTTAATATTCTAAATTTTAAGTTTTGGAAGTTTGAGAAAGAAAGAAAAACTAATGTGGCAACAAATAACTTTTTTGTTTTTTTGTTTGTGGTTGAAAAGAATGAGGGTTTTTAGTGTAACAAACAAAAAAAGACTTAAGTGATAGCAATAAAATAAAATAAAAATTCTTGGGATCTCTAATTAAAAGTTTTAAATTAAAGAAATGGAAAAAGTTTAATTTTCGAAAGGGTTTTAAAAGCTTTGCATTTGCAGAAAAATTAAAAAAGTTACGACGATTGTGGCCTGAAATTTTTTTTACTTTAATTCAAAATTTTTGAATTGTTTGTTTCAGAAGAGCAAAAGAAGCAAGCGATGGAAAAATTAATTTTCATCCTAAAACGTTGGGTTCAAGATATAATTAATCATAAATTTTAATTTTTTAAATTTATTTCTGAAAAATAGCATGTGTATTGTTTATAAACCCAATCTAATTTTTTCTTTTAAACCACAAAACTAAGAATACTACTCCCTTTTTAGGTTTTCCAAAACAAAAAAAGTGTTTTTTGTTAAAAAAAACTTTGTAAGCTTGAGAAAGAAGGAAATGTGTATAATAAATGTCATAAAATTAATTGCATCCAACAAATAAATTATCAAAAACCAAAAAAAGAAAAGTATAAAGCAAAAATAGCAAATTTCATTTTCTTTGAAAAAAGAATGGCAGTATTAATAATAAAAAATAATAATAATAACAAGGAAATCAAATTAATTTTTTGCATTCTATAAAACCGAAGGCAAAATAAAACAAAAAAGTAGGCAGCAAGAGAAGCAAAAAAATAATAACTCAGGGTTACTGTATCAGCACAAAAAAGCTTTAAAAATATGGAACCATAGCTTCTGAAACTTTCGCTGCGATCCATGGAATTTATTTTTATTTTTAGACTCTTTTGGAACGATTTAAATTTTTTTATTCCTTTTCCAAAAAACAAAAAAAGTTATAATTAACCCCTTTAAATTTTTTTTCCATTGAATAATGAATAGATAAATCCGTGTATAAATTACAAAATCGAAAAAGAAAAGGAAAATGAAAATGAAAATGAAATAAGTAAGAAACACTAATTAAAAGGAATAAAATAGAAGGAAAAATTATACTTGAGATTAGTTAAAGATAATTAATTAATGAACTATTCAAAAGTATAAAGGATAAAAAGAAGAAAGGGACAAAAAGGGTCGTCGTCAAAAACAGCGAAAAAAATGAAAAACCAAAAAAGACATCAAAAAAATACACCGACACCGCAAAATCGGGAAAATGCCAATCATCCAAATATGAAACGAACAAATCCATCCGAAAGAAGATAGATAATCAGTCAAATAACACGCGAACGAAAAAAATTATGAAAAATTCTTTTTGATTAAATTTTTAAGACAAAAATAAAATACAAAAAGAAAGAAATGATTATTTAATAAAAAAATTATGTATCTTGAAAAAAGTTGGTATTTTTTTTCTAACTTTTTGTTATCAGAAATAAATTTAAAAAAAGCTGAGAAAAAAGAAATAATAAAAAGTAAAACTAGAATACTTTTTTTTATTTTTACTCTGTCGTCCAGGAAAAAAATGCGTTAAACCAAACACATTAAAATCAAATTAAATGGTTTTAAACTTGAAACATTTTAATTTCTTTTTAGAAGCCTAACAGAGCTTTTTTTATTTCGAAAGAAAAAAACATAAAAATCTTTATGTTTTTTGCGTCGACTACGAAAGAAAGAAAGGAAAAAACGCGTATGAAAAACACAACTTTTATCTTTTTCAAAAGATAAAATAGAAAAATTCGAAATTCAACAAAAAAAACGTTTTACACGTTTTCGAATTTTTTATAAACTTTTAAACTTCTAATCTTTTTTTTAACATCGTTTACGAACGAATAAAAAAACCATTGAAAAGGCGACGACGACAAAATTATTTTTCAAACCATTTAAAAATTACGAATTTGCTTCTTTCCTTTTCGCCGCTGGGTTACCGTGAACACAACAACAACAACAAAATTAAATGCTTGTTGTCGTCGTTATTCTTAAAAAAGAAAAAAGCGCAGAATAAGAAGCAAGCGATGGAGTTGAAAATGCTTTTGACCAAAAAGAAAAAAAAGGAATTTCGCGCGACCGAAGTCTATCGCTGGCAACATTAAAATTTTTGTCGCATTCTGAATAAAAAAAAATTGCCAAAAAAGGAGGAGGGTTAAAAGAAAAAAGAAAATGGAGATATATTTGGATATATAATCAAATTATGTCCCCCTAAGGGCCTATTTACGAAGAAGAAAAGTCAACTCAACTTTTTTCTTTTCTCGGCAAAACATAGAAAAAAAGTTGTTAGAGGTTAGGATTTCATTTGTTACATATAAAAGTTAAAATAAAATAAAATAAAAATGACAGATATTTTATAAAAGTAAAAACAAAAAAGATGATGTGAAAGAGAAAAAAAATGTGTCGGTTTCAATTAAGGTTTAAAGGAAAAGGAAAAAAAATGAGTAAGAAGAAAGTCGAGCTTAATGAAAATTGAGTAAGATTAAAGGCGGCTTTGCTTTTCTCTAAAATTTGTAGAAATTGTTAGCCGTTGCTTTTACAGAAATATTTTTTTTGCCAAAAAAATAAGTATTTCGAAATTTCGAAGTTACAAATATCAAAATTGAAAACAATTGCAAGTTTTATTAAGCATAAAAAAATCATAAATAAAAAGGCTGAAACATGAAACATGAAACATAATCAATAAAATCAAAAAATAAATAGAATGGCGTTTTTTTTACAATCCATACTTTCCAGCTGCAGCTTTGAACAATATTAAAAAACCCAACTCTTAAAAAATAAACCAAGCATTTATTTTTTTTCTGAACTTTAAAAAATAATACTTTTTTTTGGAAAAATCTTTACGAAAATAAAAGTTTTATTGATTGTGAGATTAGAGCTACTTATTTTTTATCTTTAAAAGTTTTTTCAGCTAAATTTAAAGTTATTTTTGAATAAATAAAAATTAGAATTTAAAACATCGCCGCTTACTAATCGACACATTAATTTAAAAAAAACTTTTAAATAATAGAATAAAAACGACTAAGGCAGAATATTAATGAATAACAAACAATTAAACTAAAATGCCGACATTATTTTTATTTTTTTTTTTCTGCACAAAAGGTCAAGAAAAAGAAGGGAGGACGAAAAATTTCCACTCAATTAACATTTTCTTTTATTTTTTTAAAAAGCGTTTGGCTAAATTAAAACATTTTCCATGAAGAAAAAAACATTAAACCTTTAAAGTTTTGTTTAAAAAGAAAGAATTTAAATATGAATCAATAGTGTTAATTAAAGAAAAAATAGGAGAAAGTCAAAAATAGTTTATGGAAAAACAATAAAGCTTCCAAGAAAATAATAGCAGTCAAAGAAAAATAAAAAAAAGAAAGAAAAGAATGGAAAATATTGTTTCCATCCTTTTTTCTTTCGGCTTTTTTTTCACCCAAAAAATATTTAAAATTTGCAACACAGAACTCAAAAGAAAGAAACAATATGCTGCTTTTCGCTTTTTTCCTTTCTTTCTATTCTCTTTTTTTTGTTGCCGAAATCTTTTTGCGCATTTTGGAATGTTTCAATGTTTTTGAATGATCAAGTCTCTCTCTTCTCTCATTTTTAATTTTTGGTGGTGGAAGAATGGCGACAAGAAAAAAAGTATGGCATAACTTAACATAGCTATGACCAGGCGGCTAGGTGGTCAAAAATTTGTCTTTTGAAACTTTGGATGGACTTCTTTTAAAAACAGAGGCAAAAAAGCACTGAAAAATGGAATATAAATTCATTCAAGAAAGTTTTGGTTTAAAAAAGAAGCGAATTTTAAAATGAAAAATTTTTAATATTTAGGTTTACAAATTTTTGGTTCTTTTGCATATTTTTTTAAAACAAAATTTCTTCCAAGTTTTAATAAAATAGCAAAACTATAATTGATGGAGTGTAACTGAATTTATGGAGCAAGTTTTAAGTAATAATAAACTCTTTAATAAAAAAACTAACAAAAAAATGAATGCAGCAACTTAAGCTGGAATAAAAATGGATTAAAATAAAAATCTTTCATCCTTTGGGCTTTGATAACTAACTAACAACCTAAAACTAACTAAAGAACCAATCCCAGCAGCCTAACCAAAAAGAAAAAGGGAAACAAAAAAAAACAATAGTAGTACATACATATAAATGTGTCACATACATACTTTAAGAAGACAGATATTTGTCAAAGATTAAATTTTTTTTTGCAGACGATTCATCCAAAAAAATTTCCAAAAATTAATGGCATAAACAAAGTTTTCCGCTTTGAGATCTTCAATCTTAAACAATCCATGCTTAAAAAATTTTGGAAACGGTGGAAATCGAAGCTTCATTTTTATTATTGACCTTCTCAAACAAAAATAATAATACAAAAAAATAAAATTATTTTAAACTTAACCAAAGCTCTGAAATAAATTCACTCCCACTGATCACAAAATTTTTTCCACAAATTTGGAAGCACTGAGCTGCTTCAAATTTCACTACTTTCTTTTTTTTGGTTTTGGTCTGTCTCTCACATTTTCTAATTCTCGCCTTTTTGAGCAACGACGAATGGCATGAAAAAAAAAATTCATTCAAGCGAAAGTTAGAATTCTTTTTTCTTTTTTATTTTGCGCGAAAAAAAAGTAACAGCTATTAAAAATCCATCCTCTTCTTATTTTCTTTTCTTTTTTCTTTTTTGGTATAGTCAGTTTATATTCTAACTACATAAAACTAATTGGTTGATTTCATTGGATTTTGTTTTGTGTTAGTGAAACGAAGTGTCGTCGTCGTTGGTCGAGATAGTGAAAATAGGAAATTTAATTGAAATGTGAGAAAATGAATGAATGAACGAAGAGTAGAGACGGTGGCGGAAGTTCGAAAAAGGAGAAAAAAGCTTTCTTTCTTCTTTTTTTCTTGCATGATTTATTTTTCAACCATGGAAAAAAAATGTTTTATCGAGAAAAAAAATAAAAGTGAAAAAAAAGAGAAATATTTATATTTATAGCCTTTCGATGATGATGGTACAGGTTTGAAAACTCATATTATTAATCTTTTGTTTGGTTGCAGGTGTTACAAAAATCATTTGAAGAAATATTTAAATTTTCTTTTGTGTTTGAAAAATCGAATTTAATCAACTTTTGAGAAATGTGGAGAATAAGGATTTATAAAAACTTTTTATCACATTCAAAAACAATTTTTTATGTTGAATTATATTTTAATAATCTTTGTGTATCATGGAATGCATATTTTCTCTCTACAAAAACTTGTTAAAATCGAGTGTCTTTCGCCTTGGTTAAAAAAAGCGTCTAAAAGATTAGCTTTTCTCTTTTTTATTTTAAAGGCCAAAAATTTTATATGAATGTTAGCCGCCTATAAATAAAAAGTGTGATTCATATGAATAAAAAAAACCAAACCAACAAACACACTCAGAATTTGATGTAAAAAATTAATAAAGACAGAATATTTGAAACTTTTGTCACTCGATTTAGTTTAATTAATATCTGTGGAATTTTACCAATAACACAATTTTTTATAATCAATGACTACAAATTTTTGCAACAAAAAAAATAAACCTTTTTAGATCACAGTTTTACTATAAAAGTTTTTACAAAATTTCCCTGCTTTAAAATTTACGTAAAATATAAATATTGAAAGTAATTTTTATTTAAATTTAATAACCTCTGTTATTTATTTTGCAAAAATAAATCACAATTTTTCTTTCTTCTCTCTGTAAATTATTGCGCTTACTTTTTTTGCACAATAAAAAGCAGTAGCGATTGCGAAAGAAAAAAAAATCATCTCAAGCAAGTCAAAAAAAATAATAGAAGAAAGAAAGCAATGAGCAACAAAAAAAAATAGCAGAGAATTTGAAAGAGACGAAAAGCGACAACGAGAACGAGAAATAAAAAAAAGAGCACCATTGAAAGGGGAAAAAGTGTCAAGGGCCGGTCTATAAAGGCGAAGCGACGCGTGCATAGTCATAGTTTTTTTTTGTATGCACACTTTGGGACGCTTCCCCTTTCTTTTTCATCTTTCCATATTTTTTTTTTCATCGATTGGGACGGGAAGAAAAAAACGGACAAACAACACAGCCCTCTAAAAAAAAATATGAAAAAATAATGGGTGCGTCCCGCACTGGTCTTGTCTTTTTTTCTTGGTTGGTTCACCACCGCTGCCTGCTACTAAAAAAAAAGAGAGACAAGAACTGAAAATGCATTCACATTTTTTTTTATTTCTTATTTCTCTCCCCAAATATTTTTCTTTGTGGTTCACCATTTTCGTTGTTCCCGAAAGTTTAGTTTATTTTGAAATACTTTATTTTTACCAAATTATAAAGGATTTTCAGAAAATTATTATTGTGGAATTGAGTTTCATCGGAAAATTTCGAAAAGTTAGAAGAGTTACTCAGCTGCAGCAGCAATATTTGCTAAATTTAAAGGAATTTTTTTTGCGCGATTTATTAAAATTCCATCCAAGAAGCATAGGTCCTTATTTCAGTCTCAACGCGATTGATTTAGAAATTAATTATTTATTAATTTCGGGTTTTGATGACTCATTTTTTATCTTCTTCTTTTTTTTCAACGACTCGTAAAAATTTTGTTGAGCTATTAAAAATATCAAAAAACCTTTCTTAAAAATGCATGCCAAGTCTCGCAATGATTGTTTTAAAATATCCCCGCCAAAATATTTATTTTTATTTTGCATTTAAGATTTTCGTGATTTTTTTCCATTCTTTATTGTTGACTTCCAATTCTTATAATTTTTTAGAAACTTTCTTCTTTTTTTTCTCATTGAATCATGGACGACGAAGAATCCCGTATAATTTTTGAGAGAGAATTAATTTCAATTTGGAAACGGAAAACTCAAAATTGTGTTTTACTTAATCGCGCCGAATATAATTCAAAGCTTCAACGTTTGATAGAACTTGAAAATCCTCAAGTTCCTAAAACCGCTCAAGATTTTCGATTGCTTAAATGTTATAATTATATAGTTCAAGATAATGGCGGGCATCAAACTAGGCGATTATGCAAACGAGGAACTAACTTTTTATTTGTTCCTATTGAAGAAATGTTTGAAATTCTTAAAAGGTTTGTAACAGTTTTAAAAAAACGCGGGTTTTGTAAAAGGAAAAATCAATATTTTTGCAAAATTTCTGAAGTATCAAAGTGCTTATCTATTTTTTTTTTTGCTTGTTTTTATAAAGAAAAAGTGCAGTCAGTTTTTTTTCTTGTAAAAAGCTTTTAGCTAAAAAACAAAACAAAAAGTTTTACACTTATAAAATCACCCAAGTTTTTTTACTAATTAATTAAAGATTTTCTTAAAACTTTTTTCTGAAGTATTATATTTTTTGTTTTACATTAAAATTCTGCAATAAAATTTATTTTTTCTTTCTTTAATATTTTTTAAAGATAATTTTTTCTTCAAAAACTAAGTAAAAAAAACGAATTTTAATCATTTTGAAAAGCTCTTTATAAAATCCTTTATTATCAAATATTTTTTTGTAATTTGTAAATTTCTGTTTCTTACCAAGACAAAATTTTTTTAATATTAGCTCCTATTTTTTAGTGCCCACATTCAACTTCGCCATGCTGGAAGGAATTCATTGCAATTATTTTTTCGAAATAAATATTGTAATATTACTAAAGATTGTATCATGACCTTTTTGGCTTTATGTAAAGCATGTCCAAGAAAAAAGAAGATACGTGAAGTTCGACCTAAAACGGATCCATCGATGGCGGCGGCACTTTTATCTGGGGTTACAGCGGCGGCGGGAACGGGAATAGAAATGATGGATGATGAAGATGAAATAGATGTGGATGGAACTTTACATGGAACTGGAGGGGCTTCATCTTCATCCACTTCAACTTCTTTGGGACATCATTTTAATTCAATAAATGGAGGATTATTAAATAATGGAAATAGTAATAATTGGATGAAACAAGAAAAAAATGAATATAAATATAATAAACATTCTGGAACTTCCAATTCATCGGCTGCTACTAATGGAGGTGGAGGACAAACAATAAATGATACTTTCACTCGAGGCCAAGTAGATATAATAGATATGAGAAAACAACCAGATGGAGAATTTACATATATTTTTAAATTCATCAATCTTCATTCCATGGAAATTCGTTTAAAACCTATGCAATATGGAACTCCAATGGAAGCAGCAAATTTGCTAATAGATATTTATTGCGAGCAAGGTGCCCCAGTTATTTTACAATCAGTTAATGGAAGAGAATTCGCTAAAGATGTGTTAATGGAAATTTCTAAATTATGGCCTTCTTGTCGACAATTGCATGGAGCTATAAGAATTTTAAATAATAATGATTTTGGTGATAATGGAATTATTATGGAACAATTAGTGGTAATGCAAAAAAGATTTAATACTAATGTTTGGGCACATTTGCTTAGATTTTTACAATGGGAAATTAATTCAAGTTATAATAATGGTGAGTGGAACAATTTTTTTTTGATTTGTTCACAAAATTCTAAGAAAACTATCTCGAACCGAAGAAAAACTTTCGCTAAGGAAGCCAAAGATATATTCTTAACATAAAATTTGCATATTGATTGCTTTTATTAAACTTACAAATATTAATTTTCCAGATCTTGGTTGTTCCGTTATTGAACATACCCTTAAAAAGCAACCAACTCTTGGTTTGCCATCTTCCAAACTTCTTGAAGCTGTATATGATAAAGCTCAATCAGAAGAACAAATGATGGATTATATAGCTGATGCAGAATTATTACGACTTACTGCATTTTGTTCAAATGCATGCCAACAAGCTCAACAACAACAACAAATAATGCAAGCTCCACAACATATAGCTCCACCAAGACCTTCGATGCCAAGAATCCATCGTCCACCCATAAGTGCCACGGCTTCAGTCACCGTAAATCCGGGGCATTTTATTGATGAAAGTCAATTAATGGGTCATCCACAACAACAACAAAATGAAACTAAACCTCAAACCCAACAACAACAGCAAAATGGTGGAGGAGTGATGTCCTCACAAAATGAATATCACACAATGCAAAATTCTTCTGGTACAATTACTGTGACTTCAAGTACATCAGCTGCTGCAGCTATGCAACAACAACAACAAAGGAATGGAGTTTCTCCGCCATTATATTTGGATTATCGTTCGCTTCATATGAGTGTGGAACAAGAGCGTCAACAACAACAGCAACAACATTCAGCTCATCATTCAGTGCAGCATTCACCTGCTCCACAACAACAACCTCAACAATTAACACCTCAGCCGCCCCAAATTCAACAGCAGCAGGCGACTTCGGTATATCTCCAACAACAACAACCACCACAAATGGAGACACCCCAGCCGCAGCAACAACAACCTTTAACTCAACCAACTTCAGTGTATCTTCCAAGTTCGATGACTTCGATGGAGCCTCAACAACAACCTCCTCAAGCCTCTCAACAGCAGCCTCAACAACAAGTTCAAGCTCAGCAGACAAGATATGTAAATGTAACAACAACTTCACTTGATATGTTACAAGATATGTTAGATCAAAGTGGACATCAACAACAGCAACAACAACATAATGAAGTTATTGTCGTTGGTGGTGGTGGAGATCCATCTCAACAGCAACAACAACAAAATTCCAATCATTTATCAAATAATAATGGTCAAATAGTTGTTGATAATTTTCAATTATAAAAATAAAAAATACATAATTAAAATAGTGCATGAATTCATTTTTTTATTTTCACTTTTTTTGTTGTTAGTTTTAGAAATTTGTTATTTTCTTTAAATTTTAAATGTTGCTTCGAAAAAAATTTATTGTTAAACCTTTAATCTTTTGGGGTTTTAGATTCGGGTTATTTCTTTATTAAATTAATAAAATTATTCTAAATAATTTTTACGTAATTTTTTCTCAATTTTGAATAAATTAATCATAATGTAAACCATTTTTTCTTTTTAAATTCCGGACAAAAAATATAAATCATAAAAAACAAAATTTCTGTAATTATTATTTTTTATCATTTTTTTTCCTTTAACAAATTCAACAACCATGATTTTGAACATTTTAATTTTTAAAACAACTGAATATGAAAATCATTTTCCAAACTTTATTTATTTTATTTTTTTCTGTTGGCTTCCAATCATATTCTTTGGCTATATATTTATCATGCTCACTTTATAACTTAATGACCAGATATTTAATAACACGTTTATGTGTTGCGATAGAAATAAAAAAAACATGAAAAAAGAAAGTCATATAACTTTTTTTATTTTTAAAAATATTTATTTCAGCTTATCGAGGTTTAAAACTCTTAAAAACAAATCGAAAAATAAAAAGAAAATTTTATAAAAAATTCAAAAAATATTAAATTTAAAGAATTTAAAAAAATGTGTTTCAAATAAAAAGGAAAAATGTTTTTGTTGAAAGAAAAATTAATTCAAAGGCTAACGATATTTGAGAAGCAACCTAGGAAACAGCTATTTTTTAGTCATGGAGATTTATTTTGGAGTGTCTTTATTATTATTCAAGGATTCATTATTTGAGCAAAATTTTAAATAAAAAAATGAAGCCTTCGCATTTTTAGTTTTGTTTTTTTTTCGAAAAAAATTTAGACGACAAATTCAAATCTTTTATTTCTAAATATTACTAAAACATTTCTGAATTTTTTACTACAGGGATTAAAAAAAATAATAATATAAAATATTTACATACAAAGAATTTTTATTGAAATATTTTCTTTTCTTTTCTTTTGACAAAATGAAAAAATCAGGAAGGATAAATAAAAAAAAGAAGGTGAAAAGAATAAATCAAATAAAGAGAAGAAGGAGGGTATTAAAAAGTAAGTAAATGTTCAATAAAAAAAATGTAAAAGATTTTCCTTGCAAAAAAAAAAAGAGAGAAGTATACTTTGGTTAATTTTATTACCAACAAAAAAGATTTATAATTTTTTTGTAAAAATGACAAAACTTTCTGGTTTTTCTCTAAAAACTTATTTAACGAAACATTGTGGATTTCTTTAGTGAATTTATAAAAAAAATTACTTCATAAAATTAAAGTATCTTTTTTACGGTGAGATTTTTAATAGGGAATGGTTTTGGTCGCAGGACATCAAATAAAATAATTTTCACTTTAAAGCCTTCATTATTTATTTTAAGATAATTGGGAGTGCTGATAATCTTATGTACTCACATATATGTTACATGCGTGCAATTTTCAAACATTTTTTGTGATGATTTATGTTTGGCTTTCATTAAAATATTTTATTGAACATTTGCATTTATTTTCATTTTATTCGCGCAATTTAAACTTAAACTTATGACATTTTAAACTTTTTAAAGAATAAAATTGAATACTCTATAATCATTGACTTTTATTTTTTCTTAAACTCCTTCATTAATTTTTGTTAGCTTTCTTTTTTTATATTCCCATAAGGCAGGAAGGCAAATAGGTAAGCAAGGAACAACGACAACAGCATCAGCATCAGCCTCGATTCATAGAAGCATTGAAAGCATTGAAATTTTTTAGATAAAATTATTAAAGTAAAGTCACTTAGGTAAAAAATATAATAATTGTCGGTTAAAGAAGAAGCAACAGATGGATGACAGCAAGCGTTGTTGCCAAGGTAGCTGCTAGCTAGCTTCTGCCCCATTCAAGAAGCAACAACGCCACTGAATGCTGCTGACTTTCATTCAAGTGTATCAAAGCTTTAATTTTTCTTTTTTCTTTACTTGAGTTTTCTCTTTTTTTACCTAAAATTTTTATTTTATTTAACTTTCTTTCTTTAATCCGAGGAAATGGAGTGTAAAGAAGCGTAAAAAAATTTAATTTTGAAATTGTCTTGTCGAAACAATAATTTATAGTAACAAGTAGGGAAGGGCCAGACCATTGGTTATTACTTACTCTCTTTCATTATTGTCTATCGTATTCCCTGCAATTTTTGTAATTTTTCAGGGGAAAATAAACAATTTATAGTTTTTTTTTCTTTCTTTTTTTCATGGTTGTGCGGCCTATTTTGTTAATAATTCCTTAAACTCAACAATTTTCCTATCTTTATTACTGGCTTCCATTATTCATGATCGTCAATTTTATTATTATAGTTTTAAATTTTTTTAGGGAAAAATAAATCGTAAAAAATTTGGCATTTATTATAATTTTTCGGAGTCGGACCTACGATGATAGTAATATCCTAACCTAATAATTCCGTAAATATTGATTATTATTTCTTTCTCGTTTCTCGAAAGCTCTTAAATTTCCTGTGATTACAGTAAATATGTTTTTTCATAAAAAACTAAAGCTTTTTATTTTATTTTAATGATGCCTTTAGGGAGTTTAAAGTCAGTAGTTGTTATACACCTACGTTAAAAAAAATTTACTTTAAAAAAAAGATAAAAGCTTCTTTTTTTGTTGATGCAATTATGAAAGCATAGTTTTTATATTTTCTGCCATAAAAAATTATGAAATAGAATTTGAAGGTTTTTTTTATTTTCATAATTATTTTTTATCTTTTTTTAACGAAACTGAAAATATATGCGTATGTATTCCCAAACGTAACAAAAAAAACTATGGTATAATTTTTAGCGTAATCCTTTGACATTTTTTTCTTGATATTACAGTTTTGAAAAAACTCCAAATAGCAAACAGCTTCAAAAAATTAATTCTTTACTTTAAATTTGCTGGAATTTTAATAAAAGATTTTATTTTCAAAAACTTTTTTATTTCTTTAACTGATAAACTTTTTATTTGCATTTTTTTGCGATTTAATTTCGACACTTATTTTTTCATCCCCAAAAACTCAAATTTTTGAAAATTAAACAATTTATTGTATTTTGTTTCTTAACTTTTTATTGTATTTTTTTGCTTGTTCATTTTCGCGTTCTGAAAGCATTCAAAACTTTGCAATAATTAAAAGTTTAATTAAATATTTTACTAATTATTTTTCTCAAATTTCCTTCTTTATTTTTACTACGCTTTTTTTAAAAGCTTGTCTAAAAACATTTTTTACAAAAAAGTTTAATCAAAATACAAAATACTGAGAAATAATTATATGTCTGTTGCCTTTGAGACTTACCATACCATAAACAGCGTGAAGTTTCCAACTTTTAATGTTATTTTTTCTCTATGATTTTTTGTTGTTGCTGCTTTTATGTTTTTTTTTTTTTTGCAAAATAATTATTTATCTAAAAAACCGTTTTTTTTTTCTTCATAGTTTACTCTTAAAAATAAATTAATTTTAAAAATGACGAGAACTTTATTTTTTTGTTTAAAAATTTTTATAAAATTTCAGAGCTTATTTTTAAATTTATACTTCGGCATTTTTAAAAATTTAATTCCCTTGTGAAATTATTATCTTTTTATTTATATATTTTTTGTACACCGTTTTCGCTGTTTGCACACAGCGATAAATACCATAACCAAAAATAGCGCTGTTAAATAATTTTTTATCTCAACATCGTTGCTTTTTGCCCGTCAAAATTGTACCATTACCATCGTCTGCTTTTAACTCAGCGGCAGTCGATATTGAAAATAAACATGTAAAAGTAAAAGTCAAAAATGGATATTCTCCAAAATTTAACTTTTCATATAGGCGAAATGCCATACTTTTATTTTTGTTTATTTTTGCCTTAAATGTTATTTCTGTGACTTCAAAGACAGTGAATGTTGGATTGATTTTGGATAATCAATTTATGGGTGATGGAACAGCATTCTTTCAAAAAGTTGCCGCGAATTCTTCAAATCAAATGTATCAATTAAAGTAAGAGTTTTATTTTTTTTTTGGGTTCACGTGTACCGAATCGAAAAAATAATTTGGAATATAAAATATTCTGAACAAGATAAATATTTATTCAAAAAAATATTCTTGGAAATTTAGAAAGAAAATATTGTTATTTAAAAAAAATAAGTTTTTTAGTCCATTATTAGATACGAGTAAAGGATGTGGAAGCGGAGCAAATCGATATGATGGTGCAGCTTTGGCCATGCAATATTATTATTTAAATAATATTACTGCACTTTTTGGTCCTGTTTGTCAAGATGGTAAGCTATTTTCTTTTACTTTTTTCTTTCTTTTTTGTATAACCTTGAAATAGGTATAAAACTCTTAACAACTTTCACAGCGAAACACCAAGTTTTAGACAAGACTTTTATTTTCGCTACTTTTTGAATTTTAATTAAATTTTTTTGACTTCAACAATCTCTTTTTTAAATAAAATAAATATATTTTTTAGACCTCGAAATAACTACTGGCCTCACAGTGGCATGGAACATAGTACAATTTAATTTTTGGCGTGATTCTCTTTTTGATTTACAACTTAATTCCGTAATTCAAATGTCCACTTCAGCTGCATCGAATATAGCCACAAATTTAATTTCAGTATTAAATTTATTAAATTGGGCTAAAATTGGAATTATTCAATGTTCAGATTGTTATGATACTTCGGCTTCCATTCCTTCAGCTTTTAGAACAATTAAACGAGTGCTTGAAGATCGAGGCATCGAAGTTTTAGTTACGATTGAATGTTCTAAAGCAAATATAACAAACACGGATGAATTTGGAAATATTTTAAAACAATTAGAAACTCGAGCAAGAATTTTACTTCCATTTTTTGGAAATACTCTTTCAGCATACACAGATTTTTTGAGAGCTTTCAAAAAAGCTGGATTAAATAAAAATGATTATAGTATTATTATTACTTTGGCTCAATATTTAATTACTGAAGAACCCGATAAACCTTGGATAGTGAATAATTTAATAAATCAAGAAACTTTGGGATTATTCGATGATACCATTGTCGTAAGCTTTTTTTATGATTTGTTTTATGGAAAAAAATAAGTTTGGCTCAAAGCTATCCCCTATCCAAACGTTTAGGTACCGAAGAGAAAACTTTTGTTTCAACCTGAATAATGTTTTAATTAGAAAAATAGTTTTTTTGGTTTTTCTATCTTAAATTTTTTTAAAGATGAGTACTAAAGAAATATGCTAATTATTTCTTGAAAAATGAACAAAAAAAATAGTCAAACGACCAAAACTTTAAAAATACGTTAAATGAATTTTCTTCTGTCAAACAATTTTTCCTCTAATTAATATTCTCATTTTTTAGTTAATAAATGATTATTACAATGCCACATTAATCCAGGATTATCTTGCAAGTTCACTTGGAAATGTTCCAATTGTAAGTTTCCCACTTGAGATACAAAATATATTAAACCTTATTTTTATTTTTTAGGATAAAGGCTTAGTTTATATTCAACTTTTTGAATCCATATTTCTTTATAACACATATTTGGGAAATGCTTATAATGCAACGAATGATCCAAATATATATTTAAATTCCACATATATTTTAAATATGATGAGAAATCAAAAAATTACTGGGCCTTTTGGTGAAATACCTTTGGATGGAAATGTTCAGCGCCTTGGTCCATTTCGAGGATATGTAATTTTAGCAGCACAAAATAATATAACAGAATTTATTAAAATTTCAATTACTGATACTTGCGCGGCGGGAGTTAAATCATTTGAAAAGCGATGTTCTTCACTTTATGCAGAATTGCTAAATCCTAATATCGAATATGTTAAAACTCTGCCACCTGATATTCCATCATGTGGATTTCATGGAGAATTATGTGATCAAAAAGGTACGATTATAATTGTGGTAGCTGTTATGGGAGCTGTAAGCATTGCAATAACAATATTTTTATGTGCAAGAAAAATGAAGAGTGGTGAATCCGCTTCTATGCCTTGGGCGGTGGCATCAACCACTGTGAGATTTATTGATGAAAATTTAAAAAATTCTACTGTAAGTTTTCTATTTTTATTATTTTTGTTGAAAGTTTATTATAAAATTTTTTTATCCCTTTAAAATGTTCCATCGAAAGCCTTTCTGTCGCCACACAAAAAGTAAAAAAAATATTGTTTATATCCTTTTGTTGAATGCTCGCCGCCAATTTTTCTTTTTGAGGTTCGTACAATAAAATTGGCAGAAATATTTTTTTTTATCATTAATTATTTCTAAGTTATGTTTTATTGTTTAAAAATTTTTTTAAAATATTGGTTATTACTTTGGCGCGATTCTTTTAAGCATAAAAAAGTTTAAACAAAACAAAAAATATAATGTAATAAAAAATTCAAAAACAACGTTAAAAAGTATTTTCTAATATAAAAAAATGAAAAGAAATGAATGTTTCATTTTCATCGGCTGAATTTTTTATTGATTACGTTTGTTCTCTTCTTACATTTTTTATCGAAAGAAGAAAAAAAAAACACATTTGGATGATTCTCGCGAGACACAACAACGTTTGTCTTTAATGAAAAATAAATAAAAAATGAATCCAATTTTTTCTTTTGTTTTTTTTTGTTTCAAAAAACTTTGTTGAAAACCAAGTAGCAAAAATTAGCTGGCAACGCATAAGAAAATTTATAATTTATATTTTATTTATGACTCCCAAGATTTTTGATTTTATTAGTTTAATTTTATTTTCTTCGAAAGTTTATTAACGATATGGATTTCTTTTTATCATTTTAAAACGCGCCATTGAAGGCTAATAGATCTCCGCACTAAAAAACATTTTTTTTATTGCCCTTCTTTATTTGACGCGCCCCATCCAATGAAGTTTAATTTGGTCGAGATTATATGATGGACATAGAAAGCGAAAATAAAAATATTAAATTTATTATTTCTGAGTTAAAAAAATTTTTATCTGTGCAAACGGATCATTTAAAATTGTGAATATTGCTGTCGCTTTTATAAAGCACAAAATTTTTTTATAAAAAATAAAGAAAAAATAATGTTTTAAAAATTCAAAAATTATATAGTAAAAAATTTTCTAAAAAATGAAGAAAAGAAATGAATGTTGCGTTTTCTTGAATGCAGCAGCCACTTTTTTGTTATCGATTGCATTTCTTCTTTCTTTTTTTTGTCAAAAGGAAGAGAAAAAAGGCAAGACTCTTACGAGACGCAATAAACTGTATTTTTTTTTATTGAGAAATAAAAAAATGAATCATATTTTCTTTCTTTTTTCATTGACAGCTTTTGAAATCTAATTTTATTATTAATTAAAACTGGAAATATTGGAATTTGAATTGTGCTTAAAATTAATATTTCTCTATTCATCGCCAGATTCCCAATCCCCTTTTTCATTAAAACAATAATTTGTTTTTTTAATAACAACACTTTTTGTTGAGGATTATTTTGTTATATTTTTCCTTTTAATAAACAAAAAAACAAAAGTAAATAAAAAACTTTTTAAAAAATTTCTGTATTTTTTTTAAAATCATTTACAAAAATTTAAAAGATAAAACAAAACAAAAAGTTTAATAAAATATTCAAAGTCAAAAAAAATTATTTGGAACGTTAGAAGAAAAAAAAACACCAACAAAAAACGAACGCAGTTTTTTCATTTTTTTTTCTCTCATTCAAAAGCTGGCTGCATTCGTCGGTTGCAGGGTTTCGCGTAAGTGCAAAAAATTACGCTTACGCGTAATGCGTAAGTCCAAAAACATGCGTAATTACGCAAAAGCGTAATGCGTAAGCGTAATTACGCGAAACCCTAGTCGGTTGTCTTTTTTTTATTGATTGTTTTTTGTTCCCTTTTTTTCTTTTTTTTTGATGCTTTGTTTAAAAAATAAAATAACATTGATTAACAAAAATTTTTGTACAATTTTATTTTGAGAATAATAAATTTTAAAATCGTCTTTGCATTCATTGATTCCGCATAAGCCGCAATTTGACATTTTGGATAACTAATCTTTTTCCCCAAATTTAATTAACGCAGATACATATTTGTTTGAATGTAAAAAAAGCGTTTAAATTCTTTGTTTTTTATATCACTTTTATATTCTTTAAAACAAAATTTAAAAAAAAAGAGAAATTAAAATATTCAAAAAACCATACTTTTTTAAAACAAAAAAAAATAAGTGCGGCTTTGTTTTTTAAAAAAAGCAACCAACACATTTTCTTCTTTTTGATTTGACGAGAAAAAAAATTTTCGAAAACTAAATATTAATGTTCGTCCGTCCATTTTTTTTAAAAACAGAAAAGCTTATAAGCGAGTTGGCTGATTTAAAGCTGTTTTTTTAAATAATAAAAAAACTGAGAGTACATTTCAAAGGTGCTTGAATTTTTTTTTTTTAGTCAACAAAAAAAGAAGTTTTTTAATTTATTTAATTTTTTTATTGATTGCAATTACTTTTTTCTTTATCAAAGAAATATTTGGTTGATAGAAACAAAATATTTAATCTAAACAAAAAACAAAGAAAATGAAAAAACTTTTTTTTTAAATTTTATTTTTATTTTGTTGCCACCGATCCCACAAAATTTTTCTTTAAATTAATATGTTAAGATGGTACCTGAAGGAAATAACTTTTTTATTCATTGGATTTTTTTTTTGTGAAGTCAAACTGATTATTTACTTTCATTGTATTAAATTACCCTGTTTCACAACAAAGACTACCTTGCCTCAAATTATTTTAATCCAACTTCTTTTTTTTCGCCCTTTTTTAGTCACTTTTTAAAACAATCGTTTTTTAAAAATAAAGAAAAAAAACAATAGAATATTCAAAAAAAAAGATGCTTGCAAACAAAAAAATAAAAAATGTGTGAAACATTACAAAAAGAAAAGAAAAAAACGATTTCAATATTTTTGATGAAACATTTAAATGTTTAATTTAAAGAACGTTGATTCAACAAAAAAAAACTCACTAAAAAATTTTTTAAAGCGTCAATGGTTTTAAAAGAAACTAAATCGTCAGAATTGAAAAATTACTTTCAAAGTTTCAACAAAAAAATGCAGAAATATATATTTTTGTTATTTAAGCAATCTAACATTGTTTAATTTAAAATTAAAACGCAACAATTAAACTAACTTTTTTTGTGTAATTGAAAATTCAGTTGGCTCGCTACATTATCGATTTTAATATTATCAGCACAGTTGTCGTTGAAAATATCTAATTTCAATTCACGCGTTTAAAACTTCACAAAAAAAAGTTTTCTTTTTTCATAACATTTATTATAAAAAGGTTTTTATTGTTTTTATTATTACTGTTTAAAATTACAATTAAATGATAATAAAGAATAAACTAAAAGGTCTAAAATATTCAAAAAAGGGAAGAAAAAAATATCAAACTGAAAAGCAATGTTTTCAGTTTTATTGATTGAATTTTTAGTCGCACCCGCTTTCTTTGAAAATGGAAAAAAATATATAAAGAAAAAAAACATTTGGGTCTGTGACTATCCAAATGAAGAAAAAAAAGTGTGCTTGTTGTTGTTGTCTGAATGCACGCCTCTTTTTTTTTATTAACAATTTTTATCAAACCTGTAAAAATAAAAATAAAATACAAAAGATTACATCAAAAAATGTTTTACTGCAAAACCATAGCCGCCTTTTTGGGAAATACTTTCTTTCACTTGTGACGTTTTAATTTACCGCAAAAAATTTTTTTTAAATAAACTCACTATTTTTAAAAATTGAAAACAAACTGAAAGTCATCAAATTATTTTTTTTCTTTCAGGAATTTCAAAGCATTTCCATTCATTCCTTAAAAGAGCCGCACCAGGATCAACAAATAAATGGAAGTAAACTTCAAATTAATGATGCCAAACATCAAAAGCGATTGTTTGGCGCCATCGATCAATTGGAAGTTATTATTGAAGTTTTTCAATTACGTGAAAAATTAGTTTTTGATAAAACTGATATGCAAATGTTATTCAAAGTAAGTAGTGTTTTGGTAGCTAAAATATTATCGTTGCGGAAGTCACAAAACTTTCGTTTTGAAAGTCGGAAACCTGCTTAACCTTACTTTTTTCCTTCAATTTTGGGCAATAAAAATATAAATTTTTAGATCAAAAACATTGTTCATGATAACACAAACATATTTGCTGGAGTTTCAATGGATATGAGCCATGAATTTTTTTTAATGTGGAAATATTGTGCTCGTGGCACTTTAGGTGATGTAATATTTGGTTCAAAAGATGGTGATCGAACCGCACTGATTGGACAAAATTTTACTGGAGCTTATGTTAGAGATATTATTAAAGTGAGTTTTATCCATAAAAAATCCCACAAAAAAATTTGGTTAAAAATAAAACTTTTTTATGGAAAATATGCAAAATTTTTTCTAGGGTCTCGATTTTCTTCATTCTTCCCCAATTAAATATCATGGTGGCTTAACAATAAATAATTGCCTGATTGATTCTCATTGGATTGTAAAACTTTCGGGTTTTGGAATCAATCGATTACTTTATAAATGGAAAATATCTGGAATGGTTTCAAGCCGGGAAGGCGGACCTATTATTCCTGATTCAGGTTTTTCTTTTTTTCTTTTTTAAAACTTTTTAATTAATAAATTTTTAGAATTACATTATTATGCCCCAAATTTGCGTACTAAAATTGCTAAAGCTGCTTCATTAAATAAAATGAGCGAAGTGGATATTACTGTGGAAGAAGGGCAAGCATCAGATATATTTTCATTTGGAATAATTTTATATGAAATTTTATATAAAAAAAGAGCTCATGAATTTCCTGAATCTGCGGTGATTCGACCAGTTTATGAAGGTAATAAAAATCGCGGAACAAAAAAAGAAAGATTGAAAAAATAATTACAGAAAATTTCGACTCAAAAATAATTTTTGATTTTAAAAATTATAAATATTTTTTCAAAACTTTGTTTTTGAAAAATTAAAAAATAAATAAAAGGGAAAAAAATTCTTTCAAAAAATTTAAATTTTCGTAGTCAAACAAATTTTTTTAATTTTCGCGCCAATTTTAAAATAAATTTTTTACCCCTAAATTTTTTTTCTTCAGAAGGAATGGAAGGCCTTGAAGATATTGAAATAGGAATTCTTAATGATGCCGCGTTACCTTTACTTCCAACATATCCATCCATGCCTGATGGAAATGAAGTCCATCCAGATTTAGTGAGTCTCATGCATAAATGTTTTCATGGAGTATGGCAAAATAGACCCGATGCAAATATGGTTAGAAAAATTACTGATGCCACATTAAAAATGTAAATTTATTTTTACTTTTTTAAAATTTAAAAAAACGGGAATGTTGAATTTGTTAATTTTTAGGCCTGGAAGTTTAGTGGATCAAATGATAAAAAATATGGAACAATATAATAATAATTTGGAAAATTTGGTGAAGCAGCGAACAGGGCAATTAGAAGAAGCCCAGAAAAAATCTGAAGAAATTTTATTGGAATTATTACCAAAGTGAGTTTCATTAAATTTATTTTTAGTTATTTTTTAATGATTAAAAAATTTTGAAAATTTTTGTTCCAAATCCGACAATTTTTTCTTTACTTCTTTGCCTCAATTTTTTCGTGTTAAAAAGTAAAAAATTCGAAAGCACAATAAATCCCTTTTTTTTAGGACAGTAGCAGACGAACTCAAACTAGGAAGAACAGTTCCACCAAAAAATTATAAAATGGCCACTGTTATGTATTCCGATATCGTTGGCTTTACTTCTCTTTGCTCTGAATCCCAACCCATGGAAGTTGTTACGCTTCTTAGTGGTGTATTTAAAGCTTTTGATGGAATTATTGATCAACATCAAGCATATAAAGTTGAAACAATAGGTAAAAAAATCTCGCCTTGAGACAAGAGTTTAAGAAAAATGAAAAAACTTTAGGTGACGCCTATATGGTTGCAAGTGGAGTTCCAGAAAAAATTGAGAAAAAGCATGTAAAAGAAATTGCTATGGTTGCACTAAAAATGAGAGATGTAAGTTTAATTTTTCCAAGGAAAAAAGCAGACGATTTCATTAATAATTTTAAATGAAATTTTCCTTGACTTATGCCAAAAATCAAATTTTGCTTTTAAATTTCGGAAAAAATGTTTTTTTTATTATTGTTTATAATAATTTTTTAGTACCTTTTTGGTTACACAATTCCTCATCGCCCTGGACAACATTTACATTGCCGATGGGGATTTAACACAGGACCTGTGTTTACTGGAGTCGTAGGAATTACAGCTCCACGATATTGTGTATTTGGAAAAACTGTAAGTTTTTTTTCTCCAAAAAAGTTTAATAAAAGAAATAAAAAATTTAAAAAAATTTAAGGTTACAATAGCGGCTAAAATGGAAAACAGTGGCGAACAAGATCGAGTCCAAATGACTGTGTATAGTCAAAAAGTTTTATCTGATTGTTTTCCCGAATTTCAATATACTAAACGAGATAAACAAATTTCTGTTAATGTAAGCATTTTTCACAAAAGAAAAAAACCATCCTTAAATTAATTTTTCTTTAGGGCCTTGGCACATATTTAACTTATTGGCTTGATAGCTATGAAGAACTTCTAGGTTCTGTAAGAAATGAAGATGCTGCGAATAAAGAATAAAAAATACAAAAAATAATAGATTATTTTTTATTTATGAATTTTTATGATTGAGTTTCTCATTATTATTTTTTTAATGTAAGCAGGGGTAAAAAATAAATTTTTGAATTATAAACAAGTTGTTTATTTTTAGTTTATTAAAATTACAGTTAACTTTTTTTTTGTCTTTTTACTTTTTTCCAACTATTTTCAAATTTTATTGTTTTGAATACTTTGGAGCAAATGTGAAAATTGGCTTTTAACATTTTTTGCTTTTATTAGAATTTTGATTTTATTTTTAAAAAAACGAAGAAAAAATAATAAAAATAAAATATTACATGGTTGATAAAGTAGGTTTTGCATCTTGAGGATAATTTTCGTTAATGAATGTTTTAATAGACGATTCAAAAATTTTTTTATCATCGTACGATATATTTGTCCATCCAATAGAAAAATATGATTTTAAAGCGGCTTGAGCCTAAAAAAATAAGACACGTCAAACTTTTTATTAACAAAAAACAAAATCTTATTTTTTTTATCCAAAAAAATAATTAATAAGGATTTGGACCAAAAATAAGTAAATGAAAATGTTAGTTTGTGTGTACTCAAAAATTTTAAGCTTCATTTTTTTAAAAACCATACCTTTAGAAAATTACAATAAGCTTGGATAGTCACAGATAAATCAATGGGATAAAGCTTACATCTTTGAAATTTGACCATTCTTTTTAAATTAGTAATAATTTCAATTGTTTCAAGTGAAATAGGTTGTGATGAATATTTAAATAGCCTAAAAAATATTTTTTTGTTATATTCGATAAATAGTTTTCAGCTTTTAAATAACTAAACAAAAAAATAATTTAACTTACGAAATTGAAGGTGTAAACGGAATTAATGAAATTATTTCTACAGGTGTTGCAATAATTTTGTTTTTTTCTTTGAAAACAGTGCATTTTGCCAAATGAAATTTTTCCAGCTTTTTTGGATTAATTAAAAATAAAAATTCTTTCCATAATAAAGTTTGATGGCAAATATCAATAAATCGTGCATCACATTTATAAAATTTTGGAATAAGTTTTTGAAGAATTGTTTCATCGTAATAAACATTAAAAGCTAAACAATTTGTAATATGCAAATTGGACAAATTGAATTCATTAATATCTTTAAAATTAATTTTAAGTGATTCTTGATAATATTGCGAGGAATTAGCGAAAGTAGTAATTCTTAAATGGTGACAAATTTTACTTTTAAATTTCATTATAAAATATTTGCAAGTTTTTAATAATTTTTGTTGAACATTATTATAATCAGCGGCTGAGTCAATAAAATAATTAATTAAAGGAGATGAAAAACAAAAAGTTTGCTTTTTAATATTATTTTTAATTTGGGAATGAGTTTTAAAAATATTTGTTGTCGTGGTGCCAGTTGTAGCAAGAAGCTTTTTATCAAATAAATAATTATCCATGAAAGAATTATTATTAATTTTCATTTTTAAAATATCTTTGAAGTTTTCTTTTATTTCAAAATCATCGATAAATAATTTTATGTATCGATGGAGGATATGTGAAGTAATCTAAAAAATTTTTTTATTTTAATTCCCTTAAGTGAAAGTTATATTTTAGATGTCTAAAAAAATTCTAACTTCCATATTTCTTCTTTTTTGCATTGAAATAATATACGATTTCCAAAGATTTTTATCATGATAATTTAGAGCAAGATAATATTCAATATTTTGAATAGCAAATTTATCGCTTATTTCAAATAAATTTTCTATCCACTTTGCATAATTAGAACGAAAATTTTCGATATTACATTTTGGCGCTTGCAATAAAGCTTTTTGAAATTGATCCAAATAATTTTTGAGGAGTGGACGATCTATAAAAATGGATTTAAAAAATATACAATTTAATCTTTTTTAAAGTTTCAAAATTTAAGTCAAAATATTTTTATAAAAAATGAGAAGTTAAAAGGTTTACCCGAATATTCTGTATAAAGATCATATAAATCTTTAAGTTTTCCATGGGGAAAAGTGAAGCCTTCTTCAATATATTGAGAAATTTTTTCTTTTTTTTCTAAATCACCATGATAAATGCTATCTTTATAAATGGGGCCCAAAAAAGAATATAAAAGCCAAGCGTATGTTTTTTGAAAAGGTATAAGGTCTTCAATTCCATAATTACAATTTGTAACAAAAGTAAAAACTTTATTGGAATAAAAATGTGAAAAGCTTTTTTTCAAAAAACATAATTTATCTTCAAAATGGTTTTCACAATTTTTTAATCTGAAAAATAAAACCTTTCAAATAAGTCAAAATTTAAAAAAAAAGGTTAAACTCACTGATACCCAAACATCCATAATTCAGGAATAACCGTATATTCATCCACAAATTTATCAAAAATCTTAATTTTTTTATTTAAATCCGAAGTTATTTTAATTTCATTCAAATGTTTTGTGATGACTTCCTTGTAAGAAGTATCAAGGCTATTAAAATGCTGAATCGAGGCGGTAGTAAATAACTCAAGATTCATAATAATAATATTTGAAATACCAAAAAGCCAAATTTAAAAGAAGAACTTATTTTTTGCAAAACATAAACATTCGTTTCTAAAAATTGCCACAATTTTATTGATTGTTTTTCGTTTGTTTGTTTCTTTCATGCACTCACGAGCAAGCGACGCTTCAGTTGTTGGTTTGTCCCATATTTTTTTTGTTCTTTTTTCTTTTTAAGCACTGAGTCATGATGTGGAAAAAAACTCTCATTTTAAATCCATTAGAGACCATAATATTTAAGAATATGTGACTTTGTTAAAAAAAATAATTTATGTAAATTTAAAAAAAATTTTGAATGCATAGGAAAGTTTATTTAAAAAAATAAAAAGCCGTTGCCCAGCGTTCTTTGTAGAAATTTTCCGGTTTTTTAAATTTTAACATAAAAATAAACTTCTTTTTTTAAATAATATCCTCTTTATTATATCCACCGTTAGAAACTCACAATATGTATGTAAAAAAAATCACGTCGTTTTATTTTATGCACTTTATTCAAAATTAGTAAAAAATACTTTTACATAAAAAATAGTTAATTAAATTGAATAACTCCACCAATAAGTTTTCCCTCTTTTTTAAGTTCAGCAATTTCAGCATCTCGAATTTTTTTTGCATTCATAAAAGCTTCTTGAACTTGTTGATCAAAGAATTTAGAAATTCCATGATTTGCATCGAATTCTGTTTCCTCTAAACGTGTTTTTCCGGCTTGAGCGATTTGGGCTGCAGCGGCTGGAACTCCAAGGGACATATCATCTTCATATGGATTCCACATGGCTGATTGAATTTGATGAGCGAATACTTTGTTTGGGAAATCTATAAAAAATATTTTAAAATTTTGGCTTCCAAAGTTTTTTAAAATTTCGTTCGATACAAAAAAAAATTTCTTTGGGTTTCGAGTTTAAACCAAAAAAGAAAATAATTTTATTGTTGAATTTTTCTCGTCAAAACCCAAAAACAAAAATGATTATGGCTTACCGAATTCTGATGCTGCAGTTCGAGCAAGTCCAATGCCATCAAGATTCCCTGAGCTTACAGCCTTTTCCATAGCTGGAACAGTTCGAAATCCACCCGTTGCAAAAAGGGACAAATTTGGGACATATTTTTTAACGGAACCTATAACTTTGGCATACATGCATTCTCGATCTTGATCTTTAGGTAATGGAAATTCTGCACTTCCACCCGCAAGTTCAACAAACTCATAACTGCATGCCTAAAAAATCAACTTTATTCTCAATTTTTTTATGTATATCACTCAAAAAAAAAACCTATAGCCGTTAAACGACACTTTTAATTTGGCTAATAAACGGCCATAATGTTGCTATTTTACGGCGTTTTTTTTAGACGTTTTCAAAACGTTAAGTCAAAAATATGGATGTTAATTATACGGCGATTTATTATCGTTAATTTTACGGCTATTATTTTATCGTTTTAAAACGTTTACATAAATTAACAACGTTTTAATAACATCATATCGTAAAAACTACCGTTTTACGACTATTAATGTGATCGTTTAACGACTAAATACTATCTTTTATTCTCTAGCTCACATTTTCTTCAGAAACCCAAACGTAGCCCTTGTTTATATACATTATCACTTAAAGGCACAACCTTTGGCTGAAGTTTCGGTTAATTTCTGATTCATTTTCTGAAGGTGGCGGCATAGCCGTGCGTAACTCCATCTGAAGATTATTGAACTAGAAATAGTTAATATAGGTTCAGTAGCAATAGCTCTGACCTACATTAGCATAAAGGAAAGGTTTGCCTATGCATTCCACCTATAAATGCTTTGGTTTACCATAGTATCTAATTTTTGGACAAAAGTCAGTTTATCTGATTTTATCATATTATCTTTAACCAAACTATATTTTAAATCTTTGTCGAAAACCAAAAAATTTTTTGTACCATGCCCCTGATAAACATCATTTAACGACCTTTTTTTAGACGCAAAACGATAATTAATTTTAAGTAAAACGACTATTTTATATCCGTAAAATGACCAAAAATAAATAGACGTTGAATATTCGATCCAGCGGGAAAGCTGGTCTCTAATAGTGCAAAAAAATAGCCGTTTTACGGTTATTTTTTATCCGTTTTTTTTTGAGTGATGCAAAAAAGCGTTTTAATGGTAGAAAAAAATACCTCAATCTTTTTTAATAATTTTACAAATCCGTCAAAATCAACTCCAGATTGTTGAAATTTAGCTGTGCTTAATTTTGTTCCAAAAACAAAATTTGCATTTGGAGGCAACGTGGATCTGAAAAAATAAATATGTTTTAATTTTAAATTTTTTTTAAAAAAGAATAAAGCATTAGACTTTTATCTGAAATTTTTCAAAGATAGGTAAATGCGTAAGTGCATAGACTGATGGAAGATCAAATTTCAAAAGGCTTTTTTGTTTTACTGATTTTAAGTTAATAAAACCCAGAAACAGGAAAAAACTGACAACAAACTTTTATGATTTTCAATGACAAGTCTCGAAGAAAATAATTTTAAAAATAAAGATGGTTAAAACGATAATTAAAAGTTTTCTACTCTCAAAACGAAAAATTTTAAAATAATCTAAAGAACTTTTTTTGATTCAATCCAAGTTTTTGAAAAAGAAAAGTGACAAATTTAAGAAAATTTTAGATATGTTTCACTCACCTAACAACTTTGGCCATTTTTTCAATTCCTGTTTCCGTTAATGCCAAATCCGTGATTCCCTCAGATGAGGCGGGGAAAAGTTGTAAAATAATTCCATCAAACCCTCGATCATAAACATATTTAACGGCGTATCGAGTTTTCTCCCAAACTGCATCTTTTTCTTCTTCAGTTTGGGCTTTATAAAAATTTAATTGATCTTCCATATTATGAACTTGAGCCAAAATGATTGAACCATATTTTTTTGCAGCTTTTGTAAGTCCATCGAATCCATTTCGACGTTCAGGAGTGTCTTCCTTTTCACCAATAAGCATATTTCCTGGAAGGAAATTAAGGCCACCTTGATCAAGAACGATAGCCCCAGTGGACATAATTCCAAATCCGCCATATGACCATTTTTCATATGCATTTATTATTTGTTGAGTTGGAACTCCAGTCGATGGAAGATCATCGAGGTCGAAATGAGCGGTGTATTCTGACATTGGAGACTAAAAAAATTGAAGGAATTTGTGTTGAAAAACTTAATAAAAAAGTTTTTTTTAATTTTTGATTAAACTTTTAAAACGGCTAATTTTTAGAAAAAAAAATATGAAATTTAAATATTCTTAACATTATTTGTTTATTTTTTTTTTTCTAATAAGCAATGAAAATACAAAATACAAAATCCAGAAGCGACAAAAAAAAAATAAATTCCAGAAATTTTCTCCTCAAAAGTTAAAAAATAAAATTTCCGGATTTGGTTTAAAAAACGTTTTGTTTATTAAAATATTAACCAAAATGTATTTATTTTGGAAATAACATTCTTGAAGTTTTTGTATTAAGAGTCAAATATAAAAAAGTTTCTGCTTTAGGATAAAAAAAAGCATGAAACTTTCGATTCGGGGCTATCATTTTTTTGATTAAAGCAACTTTGACGCAATTTATAAGATTTGTTTTAAAATTTAAATCAATAAATTTTGGTTAATAAAAAAAGAAAAACGTACCTTGAAGAATCGATTTTTAGCTGTTAAATTACTTGATCCAAGTGTAATTGGATGTCTCAAAGCATTGGGAATAACCATCTTTTCAATTTCATATCTTTTATGGGGTTTTTGAGTAGCAACCATTTTAGTTAATGAAAGATTTCTTGAAAATATAAAGTTTTTTGACAAAAGAGACAAATAATTTTGTTTCAACTTAAAAATTGAAAACATTTATTGTTGCACTTTTTTTCTTCAAATGGTCTGCTTTTATATTCTTTTTTTCGTTCCTTTTTTATGCTTGAAAAAAGTTGTTAGACGCCGGACGCAATGACTTACTTCAAACAAGAAAAAAGAAAGAATGTGTTTGCGTTGTTATGCAAGCGAGAGATGAGACGTAGACAACAAATTTAAAATTGACGGTTCTCTATGATTTGTGGTTTATGTATTTTTCTAACAAAAAATAAAAAGCAGGCGAAAGAGAGATGAAAAAAATAGTTTATAGCCTTGGGTGGAGAAAAAAAAGTGTTTAATGGTTTATGTCTTTGAATGGCTTAAAAAAAGCTTCAAGTAAAGAAAAAAAAGTATTTGTAAATACACGATGAACAAACTATAAGGTTGTTTTTCTCTCGGCGATGATGATTTTAAAACTGTTTTGATTTTTTTACCTTAGTTTATTTTTTTAAGTTTTGATGACAATGAGCTTAAAAAATGAAATTACAAGCAAAAAATAAAATAATGGAAAGGTTTTGTTTCAAATGAAAGCCGTTACTGAAACAATGAAAAAATTAACCATTCTGAAACCATTTTTTTCCTCATACAAAAAAGTTGTGAGATTTGATTAAAGGTATTTATAAAAATACAAAATAAAATATTTCGAATTTAAAAAACGGCGAAATCATTTATTTATAGAATAAAATTTATTTTTGATAACAAAGCAGAAATTTTTTTATTTTTTGGTTGCATAAAACTTTGATAAGAAAAAAAAGCGCAGAATTGATTGAGTGTATTATTTAGCTTTCATCTTTTTTATTGATTAGTTCATCATTGTTTTTATTTTTACCCTTAAATTTTGTTTAATGGCTTTTCATGTTGGAATTGATCCTGGCTCAGGTAAAGTCACAGAATATAATGAAGTCACTAAAGAAACTTTAAACTTTGACGTTACAAAAAGTAGGGTTTTTTCACTAACATTTTTTATTTTTTTCCCATTTTATTTTCTCGCGAGGATGAAAATGGCGCAATAGAAGATATGTATGTTAAAATATATGGAAAATTAAAGGGTAAAGTAGGATGCGCATGTATTTTTTTGGAGTGGCATTACCCAAATAAAATTCGAAATGAATTTATTGAAAATGGAAGGAAATACGAATTTTTACATGTTCAAATTATTGATGAATATACATTAAATTATATAGATAATATATCGCAATCAAATCAAAAACCAAATGATGGTGATTCAATATGGTTATTCAAAACAGAGTTATTTCGAATTTGTTACATTTGGAAAAAAATATACACGAAAGCTAAAATAACAAAGAATCTTATCACTTGGCCCGATCTAGAAAATTATAATGAAATAAAGACTTTAAAATGTAATGACAAAGCCCCAAAGTTTATTATTTATAATAAAAGCGAAAAATTTGAACAAAAAATAGCTGAAATAGCAAGTTATGAGGCCGAATTAATTTTATTTCGTATCCAGAAAAATAAATCTGAAGCTGCTTTAATAAAAGCGAATTGAAACCGTTGCATTTGATAGTAGTGATAGACAAATGCCTTCCTATGTTGGATTTAATGAAGAAGATCCAAAATGTGGAAATGAAATGGTTCGAAGACTTCAAAATTTTGCGACATCCATAGTTTTTGATTCCAAAAGAATTATTGGACGAAGATTTAATGAAATTATAATAAATGAAAGTTGGCCATTTGAAATTATTAAAATTGAAAATGGAGAAAAACCAATAATAAAAGTTCAAGGACACGATGATAATATTTTGGAAAAACACCCAGAAGAAGTGGCAGCAGTTTTATTTAAACATATAAAACTAAAATGTGAAGAATTTCAAAGTAAAGAATTATCTGAAGTTGTAATAACTGTGCCATATGCATTTAATGAAAAACAAAAAATTGCAACTGAGGTTGCTGGAATACTTGGAGATTGGATAACCATTCATTTATTACCCGAACCCGTGGCGGCTGCAATCGCATATTTTATTCGTCGACTCATTCCAGATAAATCTAATATGCTTTTATTTGATTTGGGTGGTGGAACATTGGATGTTTGTATATTTAAAATTGCTAATAAAAAGCTGGAAATTATTGGTAATACTGGTGATAATAATTTGGGTGGCCGAGATTTTGATGAAATTTTAATTAATCATTTTGGAGGCCTTTTAAAAAGCGAATATAATATTAACGTGAATGAAAACAATAAACTTAAATATCGTTTAATGAGCAAATGTATGGAAATTAAACATACTTTATCAGTTCAAAATGAAGCAAGGTAAAATTTAAAATAATTTTTAAAAAAATATTTAAGCATTAAATTTTTTTTTAGCTTAGATGTAAGCGATTTTAATGTGAATATTGAAACACTCATTAAAATTACACGAGAAGAATTTGAAAAAATGTCCGAAAATCTTTTGGCAAAAATAAAAGGTGTAATAGAAAAAAGTTTATATTGGCCCAATTTACACCCTTCTCAAATAAATAAAATTTTAATAGTTGGTGGAGCATGTCGAATGCCAATGATAAAAGAATTGCTTAAAGAAATTTTTCCTAACGCAGAGCAATGTTGCGAGGAAAATCCTGATGAAGTTGTTGCTATTGGAGCTGCATATTATGCTTATTATTTAATTGATGAATCTCAAAGCTCTTGTTCGATTATTTAATAAAAAAATATGCAAATTTTCATTGTTATTTTGTAAATTACCCTTGATTTTTTTCAAATTTTTTATTTAATAAAAGATAGTTTCATTGATTCCAAAAAATATATGTGAAAATATAAGCAAAGCAAAAAGTAAGCAAAAAACAAAATAAATTTTTTGTTGTTAGTAATTAAAATAACGTCGAACTTTATTTTCTGCTCGAAAACTTGTAGCTGAAACCACGCTTTCTCGAGAATCCGTGGATAAAATACTTTCAAAACTATGCTTTCGTTCATTTGCAGCTGCAGCAGCGGCAACAACCAACGATGATGAAGGTTTTGGATCTTTTGGAGCCATTTCTTCCACTTCCGAATCAGCTAAAACTATTGGAGCTTTTCGAGGTGGATAATTTTTTGCATAAGCTTTAACAAATTTGGTTTGAAATTGTTTTTCTTTATTATTTTTATTTTTTGAATTTCCAGAATTTGGAAACACTGTTTCAAGGGTTGAAAATTGGCTTGCTGGTGGAGCTGAAGGACTTGGATGGCGGAGATTTTGTGGAGATGGAATTGTGGAAGCTACAACTCTAGTTTTAACAATTCCAACAGATTTTCTAGAATTTCTTGATTCTGGTTGTTGAAATTGAGGTTGTAAATTAACAGAAACATTTGTAACTATAACATTGGAAGGCGAAACATTATCATAATAGGATTGTTGAATAATTGGAGGTGAAGTTGTTCTTGGAGAATGAGGGCCTGAAAAATCCAAAATCGAGATTTTTAAATAATATATTTTTTAGACATTTTTTCATTATATTTTTTTAGCATTAATAAACTAACTTTTTGGTGATAAATTTCCTTTGGGTGATAGTGACATCGAAGTCTTGTTTGGTAAACTTTGAGATATTTCACTCATAGCAAAATTTTTATTTTTATCTGAAAATTACCGTTAAAAAGAATCTTTTCGCACTTTAAAAAAATTACTTTTTATTGGTGAAGAAGTCACAGGAATTTTAGAATTTCTATTTTGTTGTTGCAATGGTGGAGATAATTGTGATGATTTTATTGGAGAAATTGGTGAAACTTGATAACCGCTTTTGGATGATAAAGCTTGATAATTGTTTTTAGGGGAAAGGCTTCGAACATTTCTTTCATCTCTTTGATGATTCCCTAAAAAAATAATTTACTTTTCAATGACTTTTTTGTTTTATTTAAATCTCAAAAAAAAAGAAATCGATCTAACCATAAATTAATAAAATTGCAACAAAAAAGTGCAAAAAAAAGTGTAGTCAAAGGTTGCAATCGGAAGGGTAATGGTTGGGTTTGAGTTTCATATAATTGATAACCCGAAAGCTACGGACCACATTTAAAGAAACAAATGAAATTGCTTTTATAAAACAGACACAAGCGAAAAAGTTACAAAAACTCCGTTGCCCATTTTTTTCTCATTATAAACCTGAGACAATAAAAGAAACACTCTCTTTCTCTCTTCTTTCTTTATCAAAAATAAATAAATAAAATATTGGTGATTCATTTAAATTGGATGACTTTGAAGAAAAAAAAGTGGAAAAAAGAGAGTGGAATTAATCACCTTTATTTATCGCATTGTTTTTTAAAAATGGAAAGAACTATTAATTCACAATTGGAGATTTTGTTATATGAAAAAATTTAATAAAATTTTGAAAAAAATGTGTTTAAACTTTGAAGCTTTTTTTTTTTTGATTTGCATATCAAAAATCTTTTATATCAAGGAATCTTTCAAATGCGAACATTTTTTATTTTGTTTTTCATCGAAGTATTTTTTTTAATGTCACACAAAAAAAGACTCACTTTTAGGAGTACTGTACATTTGATCCAAATTACCACTATCTTCTTCTCCAATAAGAGAATCCACTCTTGTAGTTTCTTGACTATCATAACTTTTTCTTAAATTTTCAGCTTTAGCAAATTCGGATTGAAATGTTTCTGGTCTTTTTAAATGACTGGCAGTTGGAGTTGGAACTGCTTCGAATTGTTGTCGCTGAGAAAATTGTTGTTGTTGGAAATTTTCTTGTCTTCGATTATTGGTGCTTTTGGAAGAATTTGGTGGAGAAGAAATTATTCGATTTTTTGCATTTCTCGTAGTTGTTTTTGAATCAGTTGGTGAAATTTCAGCTGAAGCATCGTAACCTTTATTATTGGTTTCAACATTTAATGGAGGATAATATTGATTTATGGGAATTATTTGTCGAAGATCATCGAGATAACCCGATGCTGATCGAATAATGCCAGGTTGGGAAGCTAAAAATCAAAAGATTACTTACTTTTTGAGTCTTGCCACGAATATTTTATAATTTTTTTGTTTATTTATTCGAAAATCGCAAAGAAAAAATGCTAAAATTAATTTACTTTCATTGCCGACTGATCCCGTATCACTATCTTCAGCATGAAGCCGAGTCAAAGACCCAACAAGTAATCGCTCCCAATCATCCAAATTTTTTCTTCTCTCAAATTCATTTGGAATAATTGTATTTGAATTTGTTGCGGCGGGAGGAGTGCCACTTCCACTATCATTTTCAGTTTCATTTTCACCAATCAAATTATAAGTATTTTCGGGGAATTCATTATGAATTTGTTGATAAATATCTGGACCATAAATATCTTCCAAATAAAAACTATGAATTGAATCATTTTCGGTTGCATTTTCACGAATATCTCTTCCCAAATTCCTTGGATCCCCGCTATTGCTTGTTTCTGTGACATAAATCGATTGAATCATATTTTTCCATTCTTCATCTGACATTCCTTCAGGTTTGGGAAAAGTTGCTTGAAGTTCATAAGATTCATTGGAATTTTGTGTTGGAGTTTTTCGAAGGCTTGGAAATTGTTTTTCGGGAAGTGGCAAAGGTTGAAATTCAGGGGTTTGCTGAGATTTAGGAATTGGTGATCGCTTTAAATTTGGATTTGGAGTTGCTTCGATGGATGATGCCTCATTTGATGACCATGATTGAGATAGAGGAGTTGGAGAAACTTCAGGGACATCACTTCCACCCGAATGATTCATATGAGTTACAGTAAGATAAATTTGTGAATCCATTTTTGTGTTTTGTGACTCATCCGCCACAATTTCTTGAATATATCGATTATTCAAATTTTGATTTTCTCGTGTTTCTCTCGATCCTGAGCTTCTAAAACCACTTTTTCGTAATGGTTGTAAATGTTCATCCAAATCCACAAAACTTCCATCATTGTTCCTTTCATCCTCTTCGGAGGATGAACTCGTGGTATCATCGACGATACTTGATTGGCTTCGACTTCGACTATCACTTCGTTCAATTTCATTTATTTGAACTTTATCATTAAAAGTCACAGATTTATGAGAGAATTTGCTTACATCGGATTGAGATGAATCTCGTCGAAGTCGATAATCACTGTCGCCGTTATTTCGTTTTGGTGAATTTTCATTAAATGATTGTTGTTGATGCTTTTTTGTTTTTGGTGGACTTCCTCGATTTTCAAGCTTGTTAAGTTTGGGTTCAGGAATTTTTGTTTCAGGAGAAAATTGTCTTCGTGCATGACCTCGAGCATCGAGAATTACCATATCCTCGCGTTTTGAACTTGTGTTTGGTTTCGACCCAAAATCTTGATTTGGAATTTTTTCTGGGGAATTTGGCGTGGTTGAAATTGCAATTCGTTTTTGATTTGTTGAAGCTGGTTTTTCTTCTATCAAAGTTACGTCGCTATCATCCGATGAAGGAGATTTTTTTATTTGCCTTCCACTCGAATTTGATGGATTCGCATCGGGAGAAGCCACCGCCTTTTTAGTAGGTTTTGGAGTATCTTGTAACCCAAGAGTAGCTTCAAGCAAATTTTCATATTCACTCGTGGTCATTGAATTTGTATTGGAAGAAAGACAAAAAAGTGTTGAAGTTGGTTTGGATTTTGTCGTCGTTGAATTTTGGGATGACCCATGTTTTGGAGATTTGGGAGGTGGAGGAGGAATATTTTGATAATTAGAAATGTCCGTCGGAATTTTGGGACTCATTGATTTTGGCTGAAATAAGAAATTTATATTTTAATAGATTTTTTAAATTGTTTTGAAAACAAAAAACTTGGAAGAAATTTAAATCTAGCTCCAGCCAAGAAATAGTTTTGAAAATAATTTTCATGTCAGAAATTTCCCTAAAAAAAACTTACATTTTTATTTAATTCTTTAATTTCAGCTGATTCTTTAACATTTTTATTATTTATTCCTGCAGGTTTAAAACCAGTTTTACCTTCATGATCTCTATACCATGCAGGATTAGTTAAAATTGATTTACTCATTTCACTTCCATCACTTTCTCTTCGATCCTTAAAACTATCACGTTTTGAAATATTAGAAATATTATTTGACGATGACGACGTTGATGGCAAAGGCATTGTTGTTTCAAAGCCACCACCGCCGCTGCCATTTTGTGGCTGCGAATGCTGAGACATAGGTTTTTGAAATGTTTGAGGCTGCGTCGTTGTTGCTGCTGCGTTTGAAGAAAGCATAGTTGGAGTAATTCGATTTGCTAAAGCTTGTTTTAATAATGAACTACTTGAAGATTGACGGCCAAAAGGCATAGAAGAAATAGAAGCAGATGCTGCAGCAGAAGAAGAAGGGGGAGGCAATGAAGAAGAAATATTATTAAAACGATTATTTCTCGATGAGGACGATAAAGATGAAGCATAAATGTTAGATCCTAAAAATTTAAATAAAAATTTAAAATTTATGTTTAAAAAATTATATTTTATTAATAAAAACAACAGAAATTTTTATAATTTAATTTTTGTGGATTTTTATCTTTAATTAAATAAATTTGTGTAAAAATCTAAGCTTTCGCTGTAGAGCATTCGATCACAGTAAAATTGCTACTCTTTTTTTTTCTGAAAAAAAAAAGAGTTTTGCTCGAACTAATGAAAAAAAGCCGAATCAAAAAAGTTAAGTCTTTCTAAAACTAAAATTTCATGGGTTAAATTATTAAAAAACTTTGAGTTTAAAACTAGTTAACTTTTTACCATAAATTTTATCAATATATTAATTTCCGCTTTTTTATAAATATATTTTTAATATAACCAAAGATCCAGAAGTCAAGTCACTTACTTGGATCACCACCGTTGCTACTTATAACATTATTACCCGTATTAAAGGTGCCATCTAAATATTGTGATGATGTTGATGGATGCTGTGAAGAACCGCCTGGCACCGAGGAAGAAGACGCATCACGGAGGCTAAAAAACCAGGGAAATTACAAAATATCTCAAACAAAAAAAGGAAGTTTAAATTTTAAATGGTTTTTTACCCAAAACAATTTGTACATTTTTTTGATTTTTTCCATGACATTTTTTTTGTTGCCAAAACCTTTTTTTAAATTTTTTTTATATCAAAAATAAAAAAATAAAAAATACATATAAAAACCAACCAATCTAGCTCATCTTTACTTAGTTGGATTTCAATGGAATGCTCCCGCATTCTTTTGACACAATTCATATTTTTTCCCTTTTTTTAGATGCAAAAAAGCAAGGTTCCCGAAAGCTGCTGCTGGCTTCGTTTGGTTGGTATTTTTTTATATTTAAAGATGATACAAAGCTTAAAAAGGAAAGATAAAAAAAATATGCCCGTTTTTCTCAAAAAAAAAAGAAGAAAAAATGCCAAGAGAAAAAAATATGATATATAAATAAAGACGACATTGAATGAAACATTTATAAAGGAAGGAACAGATAAAAAAAAAGCGAGAAGAAAAGAAACATGGATGGAAGAATTTTTGTTATGAAAAAAATATGTATTTTTTTTAAATATTCTTGGATCTTTAAAAAATTTGGATTTTTTTAAATGCTTCCAAAAAATTGTTTTGTATGCTAAAAGTTTGCTCTTCATGTTGGGACTCGCAAAAATAAGCATTTGTTAAGTCAAAAATGCACAAATTAAAAAGTAATATATTCGTAATGCAGAAAAGTAAAATTGATTGCAACGTTGAAGCTCGCAAAACGAAATCAAATTTTTTTTTGTCTTTTTCGTGATGAAACTCTACGTAAAATAGTTATTTTTTTCCTCTAATTTAAAGTTTAAAAAAGTTTTTCTCGAAAGCATGAAAGCTGCTTTTCAACATTCTCTCATTTGGGTAATAAAACTTTTTCAACTCAATGGATCCATTCGACCTAGGCATGATATTGGATAATAAAAAAACTGAAAGGCATAAAGTAACAAAAAAAAATGAATGCATCAAAAATCGTTTTTTTCTTTAGCTTTTGCAACAAAAAAAAAGAATAAAAGAAGAATCATAAAAACGCAAGCAAAAATGCTTTAAAAACTTTTTTTATTTTATTTTGTAGGTTTTATGAAATAAAATAGAGAAAAAATGGAAAGAAAAAAGAATCGAATCATCGTCGTTTGTCATTTGTTTCTGATCTTTTTCGAAGATATCGAATTACAAAAAATAAATATGTATGTACGAAAAAAAGAAGGGATGAAACAAAGTTTTTTCCTGTTCGAAAAAAGCTTGTTCTTAAAATTTTTTGTTGCAAGTTCATTGACTAAAAAAGTTTTAGTTATCCTAAAAATTTGCGTAAAATAAAAAAAATAAATAAAAGATCAAAAAAATTCGGTTATATTTTTTTTACTTTTATTTTTCCAAGTTTCGCAACGATAATTTTTAGAAACTAAAATCAATGAAATAAAATTGGAGAAAGCAAAAAATTTAAGGGTTTGGAGAATTTTAAAATTATAATATCCTAAAAAGTTTAAAACCAACAAACAATTCAATACTTTTTTAGCTAATTATGAACCTAATTTAAGAAGAAAAACAAATACAAGTATCCTTTTTTTATTCTTTTAAAAAACACATTTGTTATTTTGTTTGAAAACAACTTTTTTAAAGCAATTAAAATTTATTTTTTTCATTTGATCATTGAATGATTTAAAAAAAATAAGAGTAACACACTCATCTCGAGGATCATTAGATCAAATCAAACAAGCCTCAAAGCAACGAAAAGCAGCACTAATTCTTATTCTCACTTTTTTTAAAAGTTGAAACGCACACGACACACACAACCTAAAGAAATGAATGAATTACATTGCCACAAGTAAAAAAAAAATTAACTTTGAACGAGTAAAGAAAAAGAAAGAGAGAGGGCGATAGCTCAATGAAAAATGAATGAGTGAATGGAAAAGAGAAATGAGAGACATTGATAAATAAAAATATATCTCGCGTCATGTGTTAATTTTTGTGGGCAAGCTTTTAATCTTTTTTAGTTCTTTTCCTTTAACTCTCTTTGCTGTTTTTTTTTAAATTTTTGGCTTTTTTGATTTGTTAAATTTGTCAAAATTTGATTAGAATGATTGAAAATAAAAAATGTAAACGTAATTTTTTTTTGAAATCATATCGCTGTATTGTTTTTTACTGACGAATTCGCATCGAAAAGTTACAAATAAATTATTTTTTGCTTTTTATTAAACTTTACAAGAAAAATCATAAAAACGTGATTTCAAAAAAATATCGGAAAATAAAAGTTTTAAAAACATTCAAACATTTTTTAGATATCAAGTAAATAGACTCCTTCTCGATACCAAAATACAAAGTTATTAGTTTGACAAAATTATGACAAGAAAAAAGCTAAAAATAAAACGAAAATTTTTGACTACTATTTTGTCAGGTGTTTTTTATTACGCAAATATATCTTCTTTTTTTCTGGAAAAATGATATCCTTTAGACAAAAACCACCACCGACGCACGCCACTACCTTCGAGATCGTCATAGTCATGGATAAAGATAAAACAAAACATAATAAAAAAAACATATGGTCTAAGCAACAGAAAAAAAGAAAGAATATAAAGTGTCCACACACATATTTTTAAAAAAAATATATGTGATTCATGTGGTTGGCGGCGGATTGTTGTTTGCAAGCAAAGTTAAAACAGCTTTTTTTATGAGCTTTATGACATTTTTTTACGGCGATCATTGTTGCTGCCTGCTGCTGTGTGTGATAAGTTAAAATAACTTTGATGACAAAAATTTTGGATAAAAAAAAGCAAACAAAAATAAATATATTAGTGGCTTTGGACTCTTAAAGTTTTTATGGGGGAAAAATTAAGGAAATATGCAAATTTTTCTAGCACCATCGTTTTCACTTGGCTGAATAATAAATTTCTTTTTAAATTTATTTAGTTTGGAAAATTTAAAGGAAAATATTTAAATTTTTAATTTTTTTAAAAGAAAGAAAGTAAACATACCTACCCCGAATTTTGCCTATAAATTTCTTGAGTCGTTGCTGTTGGAGGAGATGATCCTGGTGGAGGATGTTGATGACTGTGGCTATGGTGACATTGGTGCCCATGATTGTGATCGGTGGCTGTTGTTGTTCGACTTCCTGGTGCCATATTCTGTTGTATCCAATCTGGATATTTGTAAAGGCAGCATGAACGAATTTTCTTTTGCAATTGTGGTGGTTCCACGCTTAATTCGGAAAAAAATACAAAAATAAAAAATGTTTATTTATTTTGGATTTTTTTTAACTCGACACGAAAGCTCGAAAATATATTTGCAAAAAAGCTATAAATTTTTTTTCACCAAAATTAAAAAACAAAATTCACGGGTTATAAAAATATGCTGAAGCTCGAAACAGTGATTTCGAGGGATTTAACACGAAAATATTGTTTTTGATAAAATTAAAACTTTTAAAATTTTTTCTCTCATAATTTTTCATAATTTTTTAGTAAAAAAGTTTGTTAAAGATTATTAAAAAAAATTTGAATGAATATTTCTCAACTTTCATTTTAAAATTAAAATCATAATTTAAACGCGAAAATTATTATGATATGTAAAACAAGAATAATCCGATAAGTTTTTAAAAATAATAAAAATTTTTATGATATGAAACAAATTTTAATAAATAACCTTATTGGCAAATATAAAAAGAACAATACAATAATAATAAAAAAATATGTATGTAAAATTTCAAAAGATAGGAAAAAGCTGATAAAAAAATTTTAAAAATATTTAAAAAATACGACCCAAAAAGCAAAGAAAATTATTTTCATTTGAGTGAGTAAAAAATTTTTTTAAGGAAAAATCTTTTTGTTGAGCCTTAAAATTATTTTCAATCACTTTGGAATGGATATTTATTTATTTTTTAAAATAGATATCAGAGGAGTGCCACGCCTCATAAACACAATCATCAACAACGACGACTAATTAGTTTTTTTCACATTATTTTGGGTTGATTAATTGGCATGTGGTTTAGTTGATGATGATGTTCCAGGTTGATCATTGCTGGCAAAACTAAAAAAAATATAAAAATAAAAGCAAAAAAATAGCAAAGTTTTTTTTTCTTGCAAAATAATTTTGGCAAAAAAAGCTAGCGATGATACTGCTTTAAAACAAGAAAGCAAGCACTCGAAGCCATGTATAAAAGTAAAAAAGTATCAATTTTCAACTAACAAAAAAAAACTTTGTAAAAATATTTTTATGTAAAGTAGAAAGAAATAAGTAAGTTCTTACATTTTGGGTGTAGGTCGATGTAAGAATGAGCTGAGCAAATCGATGGGAAATGGAAAGATAATCGTGGAATTCTTTTCGGCACTGAAAAAAAAAAAGTAAAATACATAAGAATTTTTTTGTTCGTGGCAATAGTCTCAAGAAAATAGCAAGAAACCAAAATTTTGTTTTTGTCATCAAGGGTTTAGAGAAAAAAGAGTTACCTTATTGAATTTAAAGTTTGTAAATATCGCAATTGTAAAGCCGAAGGACTTTCAGCTATAACTTCAGCCGCTTCTTTCAAAGCTCTTGAAGCTTTTTGCTCTCCTTCAGCAACGATTACTTTAGCTCGGGCTTCTCGAGTTGCTTCAGCCTAAAAATTTTTTTCAATGAAAAAATATTCTTTTTTTAAATTAATTTTTTTTTGGTGAAAAAATTCAAAACATTGGATCAAGAAACTTATAACATACTTCAGCCGCCATAGCTCTTTGAAGTTGAACTGGTAAACGAACATCTTTAACTTCGACACGTTCAACTTTGACACCTAAAAACATTGAATTAATTTAGAATTTAAAAAACTGTTTCTTTTTTTCTCCCAAATAAATTTGAAATCAAACTTTAAAAAATTAAGTTTTTGTTTTATTATTTTTGGAAGAAATTCAAAAAAGTGTAGTCAAAGGTTGCAATCGGAAAGGTAATGATTGGGTTTGAGTTTTAACATTTGATAACCCGAAAGCTACGGACCACATTTAAAGAAATAAACGCAGTTGCTTTTATAAAACAGACCCAAACGAAAAAATTACAAAATCTCCGTTGTGCATTTTTTTGACGCTCTTTATTGCTTATTATAATTTATAAACCCGAGACAATAAAAGAAACACTCTCTCTCTCTCTCTCTTCTTTAATAATGCGAGGTGGATGATTCATAAAAAGAATGGACGAGTTTCAAAAGAAAGAAAAGAAAGAAAGTCTTTGTTTTTGTTGTTTTTTTGCAAACTTTTATTTTTTTTTCACAGAGTTTTGCAATGAAAAAAAGATTTTGGTTGAATATTAACTTACCCCAAGGTTCAGTGGCTTCATCCAAAGTTGATTGCATTTGCAAAGAAATGGCTTCGCGATCACTAAGCATTTCAGCTAAAGTTTTAGTACCCAAAATATTTCTTAATGTTGTTTGAGCTAATAATTTTGTGGATCTTGAAGAATCTTCAACATTTGTAACTGAGATCGTAGCATTTGAAATTCGAAAATAAACTACCGCATCCACAGCGACCGTAACCGAATCTTTTGATAAAATCTTAAAAATTAAATTGAAAATTTGCATATTTTTATAAAAAAATATTTTTGAGACGGAAAAAAGGCTTACTTCCTGGGGTGGAACTTCAAAAGATAAAACCCTGAGATCTACTTTTCGATATGTATCAATGCAAGGAATAATCAAAAATATTCCTGGGCCTTTCGCTCCTCCAGGCAACAAACGACCAAGTCGAAATATTACTGCTCTCTCATATTCTTGAACCACCTAAAAATATAAATGTTCATTTTTTTTATTGTTCGGCAAAGTTATTATTTATATTTTTATAGAAAAAATCTTGAATCGAAGATAAAAGTACTAAATTCTTAATAAATTTTTAATTTCAGAAACAAAAGGTTATTAGTTTTAAAATTTATTAAACGCGACTTAAAATTTGAAGGTTACAAACTTACTTTAATAACCATGCACATTGAAATGGGTAAAGTAAGAACAATTAAAATATATGATAAAATAGTTAAAATCCATCCACAGATTCCAAATTCATTTTGAATATTAGCTGAAACATGAAAAGTTGTTGTTGTTTGTTGATGTTTTAGCACCGTTGTTGGTTTTTGTGATGGCATTTATTTAGCCGATTTTTTTCTTTTCAAAAAACAAAAATTTTCTTTTTGAGCCAATTTTTTAATCGAAGTTTTTAAGTTTTTTTGGTGGGAAAATTTTAGCAAAGTGACAAACAAATTCTTTAAATGGAGACTTTTGGAAGATTTAAAAAATTTGTTTTTGATGAAATAAAAACTATCATTTTTTAAAAGACAGAGAGACTTGAACGGAAGGCGTTAGAGGAAGTGTGACAGCTTTGTTGTTTCGGAGTTGTTTTCTTTATTTTCTCTTTGACTTTGAATTAAAAAAAAAGTTTCGCTTTTCTTTTTCTTCCAAAAAAATGAAAAGACGAAGAAAATTTTGGAGGATAATCTTTTTTGCTAATTTTTTTAGAAAGCTGCCATTATTTTTTTTTCTTTAGCTTATGGAATCGGCTTTCAATAAGGATACATAAGCAACGCTTCCTTGTCTATTAGGATGGCGGGGAAAAAAGAAATGGTTTCGATGAATGGAAAATGAAATTGATTTGTTGTATTTTTTCTGAGTAAAAAAAGCATCTGTCAAAAACTATGAGAAAAGAAGGATTGTAAGACGGCGAAGGAAAGAAAGAATATATAAAAGAATAAAGAACGATAAATTTTTTGGAATTCAAATAAAGAAATTTGTTTGAATCAAAAAATCAGACAGGCATTTTCTTTCGAAGAAAAAAACTTTGATAAATGGAAAAGTTTTTGCTTTCAAATTTAAGATAAAATTGCATAAATTAAAAATGGAAGATGACCCATCCTATTTCCAAAAAACATTGAGATTAGATCAAAGACATAAAAATAAACTAAAACTTTAATTTTTCTTTGAAAGGTTAAAATCAAAAAAAAGAAGCAAGAATTAATAAGCAAATTATTAGCATTATTTTTTTCTTCACCTTCATCATCATCCCGATCTCCTTCTTCATCTTCATTAAGTATAGCAATTTTATGTGATCGTTGTTTTTTGAGTTTTTTGATTTTTGGAGCCGCGATTGAAGTTTGAGCACCACCAGCAGCGGCTTCAACATCAAGATCCCCATTTCCTTTATGTTTTTTGTTTTCAAAAGATAATTTTGAATCATGTTTTTCATTTTTTGATACTGACTCCGGTACATAAGTGGATGCATCGCTTGAACTATGTTTACTTTTTCTTGCGGGGCTTTCAAAGGTTTTTGGTGGCTGAAAATGAAAAGAATTTTAATAAAATCACTTTGAATCCAATTGATTTTCCTAATTTGGATATTTTTTTTGGCACTCAAGTAATTGTTTTTAAAAATTTAAGAGTTTTTTAAATGAGACCACTGTTTTCTTCAAAAATTTAATTTTAAATTAATTTTAAACTTGGTCTCGAGTGGACACTATTATGTCTTGTCTCAAATTGAACTGTAGCCGGATTGCCCTGAATCGAAAATTTTCAGAAACTCAAAACTGGTTTTGATGGGTTAAAAAAATAAAGCAAAATTTGAAAGTTCCTGGGTGAATTTTTTAAATAAATCAAACATATTTTAAAAAGCTTACAGTTTCGTGAATTCTTTCCAAAGTTTGCCTCGCGATATTTTCAATATCATCACTTGATTCAGAAAGAATATCTTCTTCTTCTTCATCTTTTGAATTACCACTTGAAGAAGGTAAAACACTTATTCCTTCATCATCCAATAATTTTGTTTCAATTATTTGTTGATGATGATTGCTGTGGTGACCAACAACAATTCGACGAGAAGATGAACCGACACTTTGAGCCATTCCAGAAGGTGTAGTTGAAGAAGATACAAGTGAAACTACACTATTTCGATGGGTCGTCGGTGGAACATTGACACTGGCCATTTTTTTAAAGTTCTTTTTGGATGGAAGAGTAAAGGTCAGCAAAAAATAAAATTTATGAGTTCTTCTTCGAAGAAAAAGAATGAATGTTTTTGTTGAAGAAGAAAAAAATGGTAGATAAACTTGAAGAAGCTTGGATGAAAATAATAAAAAGTTCAAAGGAATGAGAATAAGAAGTTGCTGACTGACGGGTAGCGGCGGCGATGAAGAATGAAAATGATAGAAATAAAAATGAAACGCGAGAAGATCATTTAGCTTTTTACTTTTTAGTTTATTTTTTTGTGGAAAGGAAAAAAAGAGAGAGAAAGTATTTTGTTGAGGTAATTTATAATGCATAGAAAAAAAGAAGATGAGCAATGAGAACCAAACAAAAAGAAAACAAAGAAGACGAGGTTGTCAAATTTGGCAGAAGTTTAGGAAAACGAAAATAGCTGGCTATGGTAATAGGATAATTATTGACAATAATGACTGTTACTGTAATTAAATGTGAGACGTTGCACAAAAAATGTTGAATAAACAAAAATCTTTTTATTAGTTTTAGACTTTCAAATGTTTGACTTTTCTATATTTTTTTTTAATAATTAATTAATTCAATGGAAGTGAGGGTGTCTATTTAGAAATGCACACAAAATGGGTTTTTTTTAAGGATGTGAAGACCATGTAACTGAAGAAAATAAAAAAAACAATTAATAATAAAAAAATGTATGTAAGTTTTTTTTGTTGCTGTCAATATGAAAGAATTCAAAAAAAAAAAAAGAGAAAGAAATTTGAATTATCGATATATACAAGTTTTTTGGACCAACTAAACTCACCAGCCATTAAATCAATTCTCATAGACGAAATGCTATCTTTGGAACTATTCTTTGGAACTCTCAACAATATGGGAGTGACTTTTCTGGAAGATAAATCCCATTTTTCAATATCCGAAAATCGATGTCTCATTGAAGAACTTTTTCGACTCATCGGAGCTATCACGGATAAATCTGCGCGGGAGGAATATTTTCGTTTTAAGATTTCATCGGGCAAATTCGATCGAGATGAATATTTTCTTTGTTGTAAAATTTGGTTAGGAGAAATTTTTCGATGAATTTCTGCATATTTTAATGATCCACATTCACTATTTTTTTCTCCATCTTCATTCATTAAATTTATGATTACTTTTTCTCCAGCATCAAGCTTTTCTGCTTCTTCTTGGGCTTGAGCTTCTTGAATTTGTTCAACCATCCAAGAAGTGGTTGGAAGAATGGTTGGTGTTGGTGGAAAAGTGGTGATTTGAATTGGTGGTAGTGGCAGTAATGGAGGAGGTGGTGGAGTAGGCATGATTTAGAGGTATGTAAAACTAGAAGAGTAATAGAAAGTCTAATTGACTATTAAAAAACGCGTATGGAAAAATAAGAAATTTGCAAGTATCGAGATTCCAATTTAATTTTAAAGTCTTTTTTTAATTTTAAAAAGCTTTTACAAAACATACTTTTGGTATATATGTTTCTTAAAATCCATAAAAAACTGAAGTATTTTTAAAAAATAGAAAAAAAGGAACTTATCGAAGAAGTCAAATTTTTTATAGAAATCTAAAGCCCTAAATCTGAAAACTTAAATAACTTTTGATATTTCTCAAGATTTTTTTTACTTTCTGAACTAAAGATTTTCTTAAGCTTTTATTGCTACTACATATCCCCTTATTAGACATATGCATATGAACATGAAATAACACTTATTTTGCAAGTATGTATTTTAATAATGTGGGAAAACAACAGAATTATGTTCTTTATTCTCAAAAAATTTTAAAAAATTGCTTGAAAACATTATTTATTAATTTTATTAAAGCGAGCGCTTCCCATGATAATATATGCAAGTTATCTAAGGCACTGCTCAAAAAAATATTTTTTACAACCCTTTAATATTCCCATACCCACGAAAATATGAATATAGTCTCACAACTTTACAAAAAAAAATGCGATTTAAATCTCAAAACTTATTCTTTATTAATAAATTTCCCTTAATTATTAATTTAAAAATAAACAATTTTTCAAGAAAAAATAAATACAAAAAATAGACCAAAAAGTAAAATATTGATTTTTTTGGTTGAAACTTGCGACTAGGAAGGATTTTGCTTGTTGGCTTCTAAGGACAAAAAATAAAGACAAAGGTTTTTTTATAAAAACAAAAGAAGAAAGGAAAAAATGTTTTTACAAAAAAAAGGTGGAAGAATTTTTAAAAGCCAGCAATTTAAAAAATTTAGTGACTTCAACGACGAAAAACTAAAAGGTTAGTAACCATTATTTTCTTTTGACGCTATTTTCTTCCACATTTTTTTTCTTTTTTTAACTGCGACCTCAAATTATTAGCTTGTAAAATAAAAGTCAAAACGATTGGGTTTAAATATTTGTATAAGTTTTTCTAAACAAAGCTTATTAAAAAAAATTTGATATTTAAAAAAAACTTTAAAACTTTTTTCTCATTGTTAATAAATTTATGAAGTTAGAATCTGATCGTTGTCACAAAAGAAAAAAGTGAATAATCGAATCGAAAAATAATAGTTTTTTTAAATAAAGAAGTTTAACAAAAAGAAAAACTAATTCAAAAGTTTTATATTTTCACATAAAGAATGCCGGGAATTAATTCTATGTATATCGAAAATTGTATTCGCTCTAAAACTTTTTCTCTTTTTTTTTGTAAAATTTTAAGCGCTTGAAAAAAGAGTTTGTTTTCTCTACAAATTGACTTTGACATTTATAAAAAACTTTGCATTATTTTTTTCTTGAATGAGAAGAAACTTCTTTTTATTTGCTTACTGTTTGGTATGAATAAAAGAGTCAAATTTATATATATTTTATATTTGTGAATACGAAAAACAAAGTTTGTAATGTGATATCAGCGGCGCAAACAAAAAATTATGAAGGAGAAAAAAGTACAAAAGAGAGAAAAAGATTTGACTTTCTTGGAATTCCCGTTTTTATAATAATAAAAAATTGAGGTTTTTATTAAAAATTTTAAAAACACAAAAAAATAAGTCTACAAAAAAAGGGTTCAGTCTCAGGGAATTTCAACACAAAAACGACAGTTTTTAAACCTTTGTTTGATAACAATTTTTACTTGAGCGATTTTTTTTCAAAAAAAATAAAGAAATTTTAAATATCCAAAAAGTCAAAAAAATGTTCGGCGCCAAATCTTAATTTCTCAAAAATCATCTTAGACAATATAATCATGTTTTAGTTCTCGAACAAACGTCTAAACATAAAAATATTATTATAGCTGCTTAATGGCCCATTAAATTCCATTCCTCTTTTTTTCACTAAACATAAAAAAAAAATAAAGCCCAATTGCAAGCAAATAACTCAGTGTTCAAAAAAAGGGTAAAAAAAATGTCTGAAAAAAAACTAAAAAGCAAGGCTTTCATATTTCATTACTTCTCTAACATTTTTTAATGGGGTGTTTTTGCTTTGTTATTGCTTGAATAAAAGCGCCATTTATCTCAATAATAGCTGCGTAAAAGCGTAAAAACGATTTGTTCATTAAAAAATGGCAGTAATGAAAGATAGAAAAAAACAGAGAAATTTATGTGTTTTTAATAAGCAAAAAGGCAAAAACAAAAAAAATATTGCTTTTCAATAAATGAAAAAAAAAAACTTTGAGGAGTCTTTTGGTGGATGAGAAAATAAAAACCTAGGAAGTCCATTTTTCTTCTTCTATTAACACTGAAACATTTAAAATTAAGATTTAAATGTTTTTTAAAGAAATTGAATAAAGTTGTTTCAAGGATGAGTAAAGTTTTTTTAAAACTCAATTGGAAGGAAAATGAAATTGATGAAAGAGATTTGGCGCCAACAAATTGAAACGTGGATAAAAGAAATTTAATTTATAGACATAGTAGTAGTTGCTAAAAAGTCGGAGAAAATGATAAGAGGAAAATATTTCAGCATTAATTTGTTTTAGAAAAAAAAATAATTTAAAAAGTCTAATACAAAATAATGGCCTAAGCAGAATCAAGAAACAAATACAAAGAAAGCAAAAAAAAAACCTAAAGAAATATATATAAGAAAATCCAAAGAATCAAATAAACCAAATCGATTTTTTGATTGTTAATTATTGAAAAACATTTTTTTTGTAAAATTTAACTACAAAAAAATTATTGTGCATAAAAACAAAAAAGAAAATAGACAAAAATTATTAAACTTTAGTTTCATCGTCTTTAAATAGTGTTTTGAGTTTAGAGTTTTTTTTATTAAACCAACCTTCCAAATATAATTCATATACATTAGCAGTTTTTTTAGGATAATGACGGAAATTTTCAATTTGTATTGATGGAGTTTGAAGAATTGAAGAAGTTTTCTTTTTTGATGATATATCTCTCATAACTTTTATTTTTTTTAAATATCCAACAACAAAAGTATTTTTAAATCACAAACATTTTTATTTTTTCTTTAATTTTAAAATCACACAAAAATTTGCAAGTTTTCTAATTCACAAACTTTAAATAAAAGAAAAATTGTTAAGTTTTTTTGTGAGGAAAAAGGGCAACGAAAAATCTTTACATTAAAAACAGATGTAAAAAAGTTGCATCTTTTTTAAATTTTTGAGTTGAATCCGTTTCTCACTCTTTTCTTCCTTTTAGATGATAGAGAAAAGAACTTTTTTTTTGCAAAAGAAAAAAAGAAGAAAGAGTAAAAAGCTTTAACCTTTTATAAAAATATATATTTTAAAAAAATGCAACAATAGAAAAAACGAAAAAGAAGGAACCTTTTTTTAAAGAATTTTTTTATAAATTTTATTTAACCGCTAAAGAAAAAAAAAGTTTAGAAGGGTGTTTTCCGTTTGATTTGATTATTAAAAAAAGAAAAGAAGCGCGAAAAAAAAGTTCCTTTCTATGAAAAATGAAGAAAAAAAATTATTGTGTGTATGTGAGAGAAAAAATATTATTACCGCGTCTGTCACTCGTGTGCGAGTAATAATAATGAGAATAAAGGATAAAGTATACAAATTTACGCTTGAATAAAAAATATAAAATGGCCTATTCTTAAATTTATAAAGATAATAGGTATTTTGTTGTCGTCGTCAAAATGAATAAATAAATCTCAAGGGAGTTAGTTAGTTACCTGAGAGATGAAACAAACAAAAATAGAAATAGAAACTTGAACAAATTAAATGAAGAGTAAAAAAGCATTTTGAAAATGTGTAATTTTAAAATAAGAAAAGATAAGGATATAAAAATCGAGGAAAGAAAAAATCAAGAAAAGCAAAGAGTTCCTTTGCTATAAATTTTTATATTCCTCAAATACACAAGAAAAAAAATCGAATGTCCATTGATCATAATTAATTTATTTGGGTAAGAATCGAGGTATTAGAAATTATAACGACAAACCTGGTGCAATATTAAGTGATCGTTTTTTTCTTTGAATAAATCTTCGATTTGTTGTTGCTGTTATTGTTGTTGTTGATGCAGGAGGTTGAGTGGAACTATATTTTCTTATATCTATACTAACACCATGTGCGCCTGTTGTAGAAGTTCTTGATATTTTACGTATCACAACTGCAGCCATTTTTTTTTTGCTTTTTTTTGCTGGCGATTTCGAAAATTTTTTTTTTTCAAAACAGAAAAAGGTTTAAATTTTTGAACAATTTTTTTTAGAAACGTTCGTTTTTATTTTTTTTGGGAAAATAAAGAAGTGAACGTCTACGATTAAATGACGACACAAGAGTCTAATAAACTTTTCATTTCCAATTTCGGCTTTCATTCATTCATTGTTGCCAGAATCTTTCTTTGGAGTGTCTGGAATCTTGAAAAAAGAAGGAAATCAAAAAACCAGTAATCACGGACGATTTGAATAAGAAATAAAAATATTTAAATGTCTAATTTTTAATTAAAAAACTCAAAAAAATATAAAAATTTACAAAATCGCATCTAAAGGATCAAATCACAAAAAAGGCGGCAAAAGATTATTAAATAGAGTTAAAACTTCGACTCAATCAATTTATTTTCTATCCATAAAAAAAATTCCTTAAAAAAGTTCATTCAAGCAAAAAAAAATTCAACTTTGGTTATTTTTTGGTTGTCTAATATTTACACGCCTGGTTTTATTTTTCATTTTTCTTTTAACTTTTCATTTTCCAGAGCTACCAAAATAAAAAAAGTGAGTGAGTGGTGGTTGGCTTTTAAGAAGTTTTTAAAAAAGGCTATGACAAAGAAAAAAGATTTTCGTGTTCCTCTAAAAAATAAAATAAAAATGGCAACTTTTTTATTTATGTCTTTTTTCTTTTTTGCTGACAACAGACATTTATTTATTTAAGAAACAAAAAAAAAACAACCTTCTTAAAAGCCATTTCATTTTTTGTTTTGGGCATTGCTTTTTGCTCCTTTATCTGTTTTTATAATGAAAAAAACGCTGTCGCGTTTTAGTGGATTTTAATTTGAAAAAAAATTAAATAAAAAAATGGTAGTTAAAGTTATTAGTTTTTTTTTGACATACAAAGTTTTTAGCTTGAGTAAAAAAAAAAGGAAAAAAATGTTTCGACCTTGGCAGGATTCGAACCTACAATCTTCTGCTCCGTAGGCAGACGCGTTATCCATTGCGCCACAAGGCCACTGAGAATATATGTCAAAGAAAATTGTTCAAAAAGCAGGCGAGTGGCCAAATTTCTAGCACGAAAAAAGTAAACAATTGTCTCTTCAATCAACCTCTTTTTATTTTTCTCCCAAAAAAAGCAGAAGAAGAAAAAACTTTCGCTTGAAACAAAAAAAAATATACCTTTTCCATCGACAAAAAAAAACTTAGAATAAAAAAAACAAGAAAATAAGTTGAAAAGTGACTTGCCGAAGTCAAAGAAAGAAAAAAACAAGGAAATGTCAAACATCATGAAAATGGCTGTTAAAAAGTAAATTTTATGCTTCTAGAAGTTTACTTAAAACGAGGAAAGCAATTAGTAATTTTTTCCAATGTTTTTTTTTCTTCATGTCTGTGGTCTCATCTCTCGCTTTCAAATGACTTTTTTAAAAGATAAAAAAAAAGTTGCAAAATGAGAGAAATTAAGAAGAAAATTAGAAAAGTATTATTTTCCAGCCAAGTAAACCAAAGAATTGAAAGATTCAATTTACAAAAAGAATAGTTTTATTAGACTGATTTCGACCTTTGATTTTTTGAAAAATACTTTAATTTTATTATTATTTAAAAGATGGAAAATAAAGTAACAATTCTTTGTTGTTGAAGAGTGAATATTTGGAATAGTCTGCCCTAGAGACTTTTTATTCTTCATCTTTTCAGCAGATTCAATAATGTCAAGATTGGCATTTAATTAAACCACATAGGACATAGATAATGGATTTTAAAACTGTCTTTTTTCTACATTTTTTTAAAATCTTTTCTTGCATCAAAATTATGATCGATCAAATAAAAATTTATTTTTTAAAGCTACTTCGAAGATCGAACTTTTGAGATAATGGCACCATAGATTTCTGATGTTATTGAAAATCGTCGGATATTTATTAAATTGTTTCCCAAAATTTTAAATGGAAAAAATTGAATTTTAAGTTCAAAGAGAAAGATAATTATAAGGAAATAAAAAATAGACAGAAAGACATGAATGTTTGATATTTAAAAAGACAAAAATTTGTTTGCCACTTTGTTACTATTTTTCAAAAAAAATAATTTCATCAAAAACAACGTTGGCAATTTTTTGATTAAGTTTAAATGAATTTTTAGCACCGATAAAAAAAGAACAAAAAAATTTAAACCAACCTCCAAAAATTTCATTTCCATCTTTAATCATGTATGATCGAGATGTGTATTTATTTAGATCACCACCTTTAAATTCGCTTGATTTACTATCAGCTGCACGCTTTTTAGTCATAAATACCTAAAAAAAGTTCCCAAATTAATTAAATCTCTGCAAGACAATTATTTTCTTTATTATTTTTTAAAAAATTATGCATATTTTTTTTTTAAAATTTTGGATGTTTTGTAACTTTTAAAAAAATTCAAATTTATGTAAATTTTTTCTTTAAATTCTTTTAATTTTTTCTATGAGTTCCCTAATTATTATTAATACATCTTTAGAATTTTTTGTCTTTTCTTTTTCTCCTACCGGCTCAAAGCCGTATTGCTCTTGAAACATTCGAATTCTAAAAGATTCATGAGCCATTTTAAATCGGCTTTTAGGCGGAGCTGTAACCACCCCCGAAGCCGAAGCTGTCGTCGATGATCCTCCAGGATTATTTGAACTTGTTTTTGGTGAAACTGGCGGATGTTGATGATGTTGATGCAAGCTACTCATCATGGAATGATGGGGTGAAAAACTTGGTAAACGTCCTCCACCAGGTGAAGTGGAGGTTACTCCACTTGGGGAAATTACAGCCGAAGCTCCACTTGCTAATGGTGAAACCGTTACAGTTATTCCTTCCTCCACTGATGAAGCTGAATGACGTTGTTGAAGAGAAATTCCACTTGGAGTTCTGAAAAAGCAAAATAAAATAAATATAAAATTATTTAATTTTCAAATAATGGAGTAATAAAAACATTAAAAGTTTTATAAAAGTAAAGAATTCGAAAAATTGACCAAATAAACCAAAAAAGGAAGTTTTAAAATTTTCTCTTCGATACAAAATTTTTATTTTCAAATCAACCTTACAAATTTTTCATAAAAAAGGGTTTTATAAAATTAGAAAATTTGAAAGTCTGTTTCGGTTTCGCCAGAAATTTTTTTTTCTTGCGTTTGGAAAACAATTTTTTTTAATTCTCCATTCGTGACACTTTTTAACATTTTTTTAAATTTAATACTTTATAGGTGAAGAAAGGCTGAAACGAAAATATAAATAACTTACCGTTCAGCTCGACGTTTAAATAAATTTTCTGCTGTATCTGCACTTAAAGTTGTGGGAGTATGAGGAGGGGTAGCCGTTTTGAAAAGTCTTTTCCTTTGACTGAAATATGAATCTTTCATTTTTTTTAGTAAAGCAAAAAAATTAGAGAAAAAAATTAAAAACAAAAAAGTTAATATAAATGTATTTTTTGGTTGCAACGGTTATTTGCTAATTTGTAAGTTTATAAATATTTTTTCTTTTTCAAAAAATAAAGAAAAAATGTAACATAAAAATTTTTTCTAACAAGGGAATCTATGAATTAAAACTTTGATTAGCGTCCTTTAGATTTTTTACAATTACACTTAATTTTTTAAGTATTAAAAAAATGAATGGGAAGGAAATTTCCAAAAAAATTCTCCATAAATAAATTTTTTTAAATTTATCAACGAAATAAATAATTATGAAAGAAAGCAAAAAGCTCAGCATAGACAAATTTTTAGTAATTTATTTTAGTTTTTTTTGGTATAAATCAAAAGTTTTTTTTGACTCAAAAAATGCGATGAAAGTGAAAAATCAAAAAAAATTTATAACCCGAAAAACGCAAAAGTATTCTCATTTTTTTAAATAATGGATAACCAAAAAAAAATTTCAGATTTTGGTGCCATTTATTTTATTTATTTCAAACTTGCTAAAATATTATATTTTGAAATTTTAAAATGTGCTTCAAGAATTTCAGGCTATTTGACTTTTTCACCTATTTTTTTACTACCAAAAAAAACTTTTAAAATATTTAAAAGATTATTTCGTGACAAAATTAATGAAAAAAAAAATAGTAAAGCAACATTGCGTGTTTTGGAAATCAAAAAATCCTATTTGCACTTTGATACAAAAAAAAAGTAACATCAACTAAAAAAAATTTTTCCAAAACATTAAAATCCAAAGAAATAATAATTTTTATGTGAAAAATAAATAAAACTAACTAACCTTCCACTTAAACTTTTTCTCATTTCCAATGGTGCTGGAATGAATGGAGTTTCAGATCGTTCATATTTTCCACTTCCACCACTTCCATAAGCTGATGGTGAAGTAGGAGCTGTGGCTGATCCGGCTGCCGAAATTGCTGGTGAAGATGGATCACTTCGAGCTATATGAAATGGAAATTTTCTTCCCCCACCACTTCGCTTTTCTTTTTCCTTATCTTTATCCTTCATGGCTGCTGCGAATAATTCGTGGTTGAACCAAACTCAAGTTTTAACAATCGTGGTGAGATCGACTTTTGTTAAACTATAGAATCAATAAAAAATACGTATTTATAATAATTTTCTCGTGACAACAGAAAATAAAAACGTAGGAAAAAAAAATTGATTAAAAAAATATATATATTTTTAGTCAAACAAACAAACAAAAAAAGTATCAATGAAGAAAATAAAATTATTTAAGTCCCTTTTTTACTTTATTTTTTTGTTTGAATCCAAAATAGCCAGAGTAATAAGTAAGGCAAAGTCAAAAGGAATTATCCTTTTCTTAAGGATTTTATTTTTTTGACTTTGTAGTTTTCTATAATCCAAATCCGAAAAGACAAAAAAAAGTAATGAAATTATTAAAGTAAAAAGAAAATAAAGTTAATTTTTTAATAAAAATAAAAAGAAGCCAAACAAAGAGGTATGAATATTTTTTTTTGTGACTGTCTGTGGTCGTTGAAAAATTTACTAAAGAGCTTCATAAAAAAAATTTGATGATACAGGAATTGTTTTTTCTTTTTATTTGCAGACTACTAAAAAATAATAATTAAACCTCGATAATAGAAAATTCTGGCAAAGAAAGAAGGAATAACAGTGTCAAAATAAATTTGCTAACAATGATGCCAAAAATGGATTGCACAGATACAATAAAAGAAAAATAATACAAAAATACTTGCAAAAAAATATACAAAAAATAACCTTTCTTTTTCTTTTTTTTTGAAGCGTCACGTCAGTGACTAAAATAAATATAAAGCTAAACACCAAAATGAAAAAGAAAATAATATTGCCTTTTACTTAATAATTCAAAATCGATGGATTTTATTGTACTAAAAATCTTAACACCAAAAAAAAAAGTCAAATTGTTTAGGGAGAAAAAAAGGCCAAAAAATGTAGTGTGATTTTTACCATGGATACCTTGCATTCATTAAAGTCACTTTTTACAAATTTAAATTGGCTCATGAAAAACTTAAATTTCTAGAAGTAATGTATGTTCCTTAATTATTGATTTTCACTAAACTAAACATCTAATCAGGAGTAAAAAATTATAAAGTTTTCGTTTCGAGAGAAAAGTAATTTTTTTTAATTTTTTTGGTAAAACTAATTTAAAATTATTTAAACTTTACCGGTTGTTCCACTTGAGGAGCATGTTGTTCTTGTAACATTCGAAGTCGAAAGCTTGCATGAGCTGCACGAAATCGACTTGCATGGGGATTAACTGCGGATGGTTTAGGTGATGCCATGATAATTGATGAAATAAACTAAAAACCTGTTTTTTGATTTTAAAAGAGCTAAACAAAAATTTTTTTAAAAACAAAAAAAAGAAAGCTTTGCAAATTGCAACAAAAATGAATGAATTCTATCAAAATTTAATTTCCTCATAAAATTCATTTCGAAATCAAAATAGGATACATTATAAAAAACACGAAAACTTTAATAGTTTAAATCTTAACAAAATTAAAATATTCTTTTCAAGACAAAAATCTATAATATTTTTTACTCCCGCAAAGAAATAAATCCCTTTTAAACTTACCTGTTTTTTTTTTTATTATTTTCCTTCACAACACTCAATCTTTATTAATATTCTTTTTTTATTATCTTTTTTCTTCTTAAAAATATTTTTGAGCTCCCTCAATCCTTAGTTTTTTTTCTTCTTCTTCTTAAACACGTAACTTTTTTCTTTTCAAAGCAGAAGCCAAAGCAACAAAAAAAAAAATATAAAGAATAGTTTATTAATTTTGTGTGTGTGTGTTGTTTAGCTATTTTAGTTCTTCACTGTGGTGCTGCTTTCGTATATACATACATACTTAGAAGACTTTTTTTTTCAATCCGTGAAAAGGAAAAATAAGGTAAAAGGAAAAAAACTATTTTGAAGGATTTTAAATAATAATAAGTAATCAAAGTCTTTTTGATTATATTTTGCAAACAAAAAATATGAAAGATTAAATGCAAAAGTATAAAAATATTTTTAAAGGTTTTTCACTATTTAATTTTAGGTTATTATTTGATAGACGAAGTAAAACACAAACTAATAAAATATCAAGAAAAAAAATGATCTTTGTTATTATTTAAAAAAAGTTTAATAAATAAACTTTTTTCATCTCTTATTTTTTCAAAAGAAATTGATCCATATTTTTGCAATAACGAATCGGCAAAAAAATAAAGTTACTATTTTTATCAAAATACTGAAGCATTTAGTTTTTTATTATAGTAACAAAACAAAAAATTTGTTGATTATCGATAAAGTAATTTTTCATGTGCGGTGACAGTCTTTTAGGTAGACATTTTTTCGATTAGTATTCATTGAAAAAAAAAAAGCTGACATGCATAATGCATCACAAAAAAATGCGACATTATTATTATTTCTTCGTCCTAGCTTTTTTAGGTTTCGTTTCGAACTCATTGTCTCACTAATTTGCATATTTCTAATTTTTGCATTCATTCATTTTTCCAGCACCTCAAAGAGTCTATAAATATGGTTGATTGTCAAATCATTTCGTTTCATTCAATCAAAAATCTAAGTGTGAAAGAATGTCGTCGTTTTCGTCTTCGTCTCTGTGCTTCGTTGCTTTCCTGCTTTGTTCGTTCATCATCGATGGTGGATTAGCTGCTCCAAAGAAACATGGTAATAGCTTCAATGAAAATGTAAGTTTACTTTTTGTTTTCATTTATCTATCAAGTTGTTTATATTTCAGCGTATTATTGGTGGTGGTGACGCACCTAATGGAACTTTCGATTTTCTTCCATATCTCTTTCAACCAGAAACTGTCAAACAAAGGCTTCTTTAGGGTTCCTGTTCATCAACAATCATCTCACCTCGTCATATTCTTACTGCTGCTCATTGTGTTGCTTGGCCTGAAGATGTTAAGAGTGATTATCCTGATTTATTTGGAAATATTACTGGTGATGGTCATCTTCTTGTTTGGCGTTCACATGCTATTCTTACTGATGTTCGTCCAAAAGAAAAGATCTCAAAGGGTACACCAATCAATGCTCCATTATCAAACTTTGGTGTTGCTACTCGTATCATCATTCATCCATCATTTCGACCTTTCGATCTTGCACATGATGTCGCTATTATTGAATATCCTAATGGAACCAATCTTGGTATTGATCCTATTATTCTTGTTAGTGATTATAAAGAAAAAGATGGTGATATGGCTATTGCTGCGGGTTATGGAAGGTATAAATATGTTGGTAAGTGTTTATAACGTTATTTTTTACTTTTTGGGAAGTTTAGTAAAGGTTCTACATATATTCGTAATACTAATAAACATATTATCACCATGACAAATATTATACAAATCATCTTTTCAGGTAACGAGACTATCTCTCCTGATGTATTGCAAAATGCTACAGTAACTGTTTGGCTTCCTGAAAAGTGTAAGGATCGTCCAACTCCCGAACCTAAAGCTATTTGTACTGGTGAAAAAGAACGTCGAGCTCTTCAAGGTGATAGTGGTGGTCCTTTCCTTCCTAGTAATTTTGATTGAAATCGGTCACCTGGAAATCTTCCATGGGAAAATACAATAAAAATGAAAAAATTAGCATAAAATGAATGAATGCACAAAATAATGAATGCTTTTTTCATTGAATAAAAAAGCAAAGCTGATGAGCAGTTGTTAATTTTCAGTATCCCAAAGATGCCCAAGGATCCAAATATTTTAATATAAGATTCAAATATAATCAAAGGAATCCAAATACCTAAAAGCATGGAGATACCCAAAAAGGCTCAAAGATACATAGCAAAGACTTCGTCCAAAGAATAAAAAATTAATTTGCATAAATAAAAAAGAATGTAAAAACATTTTTTTCAAGCGTAATTCATTTGCTTGGCTTTAATTTGCATATACTTAAAAACCAAATAAACGCGCACAAGCAAAAATCTTCAGATAATTTTGCAAGCTTGCTCGCAAACGGTGACCTTGAAGCTCTCTTGCTAATAGTTCACAGCGAAAACGTGATTTTGCTATCAAAAGAAATTTTGTTTTTAAAGGTAACTTGGGCCTTCAAACCATTCATACCTTGGGATTACTTTGGTGATTTCAAGCAATACCTTGAGATTACTTCGGTGATTTCAAGCACTACCTCTTTCGAGATAATCTTTATATTATTATTTTTTCCCTTACTGTTTTTTAATCAATGGGAAGGAGACCTATCAAAAGAACAACTTCGCAAGAAGCTCTTCATGAAGCAGATTTAAAAAGAAAAAGGGCTGATAGAGATAGTGCAAGAAGATCACGAAGAACAGAGGATGAAAAAGCTGCAAAACGCCGTAGCGACAATGAATTATATGCAAATTTGACAGAAGAAGCAAGAATAAATAAAAATGAACGGATAAAAATTACAAACAGGCAAAGACGTCGACCACAAAATCAAATAGCAGCAGGAGGTAAAGAAATTGATGATGAAACTCAACAACATTATCTTGGCCCGATGAATTTAGAATGTACCCATTGTGGTTCAAAGCATTTTGAAAGTGAAAAGGTTAGCAATAAAGGTTTATCATTTAGCTTATGTTGTCAACATGGCAGTAGCTTAAGTTTATCAACACAATTTCCTTATCCTGATGAACTTAAAAAGCTTTTCGATATTAAAGAATTCAGAGATAATATTCGGTTATATAACAGCGTACATGCTTTTGCTTCTTTTAATGCAGATATTGTAAAGTTTGGAATAAATCGTCCGGGGCCATATTCATTCGTTGTTCAAGGCCAAGTTTACAATCAAATCAACACAGCACTTAGAAATGCCGAAAATGAACCTAAATCATACGGACAACTATATTTTACAGATCCACTTGAAGCAGCAGAAACACGTTTACAAACATTTTCAAAGCTCAATACCGAAATTACAAAACTTTTATCTCTTACTTTGAGCCAAATAAATTGTCATGCCCAAGCTTTTAAAATGATGCATGAACAATATCAAATGCAACAAACTTTAGCAGCACATAATGGAACTCCACCTTTAAATTTATCAATGCATTTTAGTCTTAAAAAAGGTGTCGATCCACGCCGATTTAATTTGCAAACATCCAATGAAGTCGCCGCTGTTTTTGCAACAACTGATGATGGCGAAATCCCAGATTCTTATGTAACCATTTATGATAAAGAAGGCCGGCATTTAAAAACTGTAAATGCGTTGGATAAAAACGTTGAACCATGGCTTTATCCCATTTTCTTTCCACACGGACAACCAATTTGGAATCACGAAATGAAAAAGCTTTTTGGTAAGAAAAATGAAAATTTAACCCGTGGAGCTTACGCTAAATTTAAAATTTCTATTAGAGACGGTGAATTCAATGCTGTTTTACATGGTGGCCGACTTTTCCAACAATGGTTAGTCGATACTGCTTTGAAAATTATTAAAGAACGAGTTGAATACCTTAGAAAGAATCAAAATAAAATTTACCGTGATAGTTATGCGAACATTGATGCATTTATGAAAAAACACCAAATCGACAACAATGCCAATTCCATTGGAACTAAAATTATTTTACCTTCAACACACACAGGATCTCCCCGTTACATGGAACAGGTTTATCAAGATGCAATGGCCATTGTTCGTCGACTTGGAAAACCCGATTTGTTTGTTACGATGACTTGCAACCCAAATTGGCCAGAAATTGTTGAAAATCTTTTCCCTGGACAAACTCCTGCTGATCGGCCGGATTTAATTGCAAGAGTTTTCAAGCAAAAATTAAATTTTGTTGTCGATTTGATTGAGAAAAAAGGATATTTCGGTAGTTGCAAAGCATATGTTTATACTATTGAATTTCAAAAAAGAGGTCTTCCTCATGCTCATCTTTTGGTTACATTGGAAGGTGATTATAAAATGCGAACAGCTGAAGTTATCGATCGTTATATAAGCGCACAATTACCAGATCCCCAAAAATTCCAAAATTTGTTCAAATTTGTTTCAACTCATATGATTCATGGACCTTGCGGTTTTCGATGTGAAAAAGATGGAAAATGTTCTAAAGGTTTCCCAAAAAATTTCCAAGAAGAAACAACTCTTGATGAAGATGCTTATCCTACATATGCAAGACCTGATAATGGAAGATCCTTTACAAAAAATTCTGGATTTGTCGTCGATAATCAATACGTTGTTCCTCATTGCCCAAATCTCTTACTTTTAATGAACTGTCATATTAACGTTGAAGTTGTTTCATCGATTAAAGCAGTAAAATATTTATACAAATACATTTTTAAAGGCCATGATGCAGCAGCAATTAAAATTGTCGATGGTGTTGTCCAATATGACGAATGCGAATCATTTTTAAATAGCCGATATATGGGTGCAGCCGAAGCAGCTTGGAGGATTTTTAAATTTGAATTGCATGGAAAAAGCCACTCCATCACCCGATTGCCACTTCATTTACCAAATGAACAAAGTGTTAATTTTATAGATGCTGAAAACATTGACGGAATACAAGCAGCTTTAGATAAAAAAACAATGTTGATGGATTATTTTGAATTGAATAAACGAGATCCTAAAGCAAAAGACTATTTTTATGGTGAAATTCCAGAGCATTTTACATGGGGTAAAAACAAAGATACAAATAAATTTCAATGGAATACGCGTAAAGGTGCTTTTAAGAATCTGGGCAGAATGTACACAGTTTCTCCCACAAATCAAGAACAATTTCACCTTCGAATACTTTTAAATCATGTTAAAGGAGCTACAAGTTTTGAAGAATTGAAAACTGTTGATGAAAAAATTTGTCAAACATTTACTGAAACATGTCTTGAACTGGGTTTAGTTGAAGACGACAAAGAGTGGTATCGAGTTCTTTCAGAAGCCAGTGTTTCATTAATGCCATACCAAATGCGATCATTATTTATTCGACTTTTAATTCATTGCTCACCATTAGCCCCTGATAATCTTTGGGAAGAATATAAAGAAGCCATGTCTGAAGATTTCGCAATCACAATGCCTATGGAAATTGCTATTCAAAAAGCTTACCGTGAAATTATCAGGTTGTTAGAAAATGAAGATAAAAGTATATCAGATTTCCCCACAATGAATCAAAATATCAATTTTGATGAAGAATATGACCATTATGATTCTTCATTTGACCAATCTATCGGCGAGCAAATGTATGCCACAATGAATGGAAAGCAAAAGGAAATTGTTGATAAAGTTTTAAATGCAAGCGAAAACATCAATGAAAACTCCCAAAAACTTTATTATCTTGATGGCCCAGGAGGATCTGGAAAAACTTACGTTTATAAAACATTATGGCATTTGTTACGCGTTAAAGGTAAAAAAGTTCAAACTATGGCTTTTACCGGCATTGCAGCAATTTTATTACCAAGTGGAAAAACTGTTCATAAAACTATTGGGCTACCTGTTCCTCTCTATTCGGACTCAAATTCAATTTTAACCCCAAAAACAAAACAAGCCGAAAATTTGAAAAATACAGATGTTTTCATTTGTGATGAAACACCAATGGCACCACGATATGCTTTTGAAATTATGGATAGAACTTTACGAGATTTTACTAAAATTGAGGAACCTTTTGGTGGTAAAATAGTAATACTTGGTGGTGATTTTCGTCAATTACTACCTGTCAGAAAAAATGGCACCCGTTCAGAATGTGTTAATTTATCAATAAAATTCAGCGAACTTTGGAAAAAATTTGAACAATTTAAATTACACCAAAACATGCGGGCTGATGCAGAGGAAACTGAATTTGCGGAATATTTGTTAAAAATCGGTGAAGGGAAACTCAATGATGAAAATGACAATTTTGAAATTCCTACCGATTTTATTACTGAAAATGATTTAGTCGAAGAAGTTTATGGAACTTTAATTAGACAAAATCGATTTAACGATGTTTCAAATTCAGCTATTCTTTCAGCAAGAAATGCAGATGTTGACGAATTAAATAATGAAGTAGTTGCCATGTTACCTGCAGAAGGTGAAAAAATTTATAGTAGCATCGATTCGGCAATCGAGGGTGAAGCTTTGCAAGAACTTTTAACCCAAGAATATTTAAACAGCTTAAATCCTCCATCATTACCACCTCATGAACTGCGTCTACGAAAAAATACAGTCATTATGCTTATTCGAAATCTCAGTCAAACGGAAGGATTATGCAACGGTACAAGGCTATTGGTAATTGGCTTAATGAACAACACCTTGCAATGTAAAATCTTAACTGGAGATAAAAAAGGCGATGTTGTTATGATTCATCGAATCTTGCTATATAACGAAGAAAATTATCCCTTCACATTGGCACGAAGACAATTTCCAGTGAAAATAGCATTTGCCATGACCATCAATAAAAGCCAAGGCCAAACATTTGAAATTGTTGGAATTGATTTGAGAAAAGACGTATTTAATCATGGACAAATGTACGTTGCATGTTCTCGAGTAAAAAGGTGGTCTGCATTAAAAATATATTTTGGGCAACAGCGAATGAATAATAAAGTTAAAAATTATGTTTACAAGGAAATAATTAATTAGGAGATAAAGCGGCGTAAAAACGATCTGGTGGCAAAGTTTTAGTTTATAAAATACGTGGCAAATTATTTATACTTAACCGATTTCTTAATTGACGAACTCTTCGGAGGATCTATTTTAAACCACCTTTATGGTGGTCCCCTACTGCAGGGTATGCAGCGTTTTGGAGTTGGGTGAGAGTTGGAGCAGGAGGTAAGTCTTTTATTTTTGTTTTATTTATTTTCTTTTTTATTTCAGATTTGAGCAAACACCAAGCAACATCTTTATTCTAACAAAATATTCATTCATTCAACTTTATAAGAAGCAGCCATTCAGATCAATAGTAAGTTTTTTTTTCATATTCTATTTTGTTATTTTCTTTATTTTTAGGACATTCTTTTCACTGTTGCTCACTTATTTCAAATACATAATGTGCTTCATCAAAATTTTATTATGATCTCAATTCATTAACAAAAATTTCAATTCAATATTTATTATGCTGACTTATTTATTAACTACGTAGAAGCAATTCTGGTGAAACTGTTAGTTTATTATTAATATTAATATCAAAATAATGTTTTGTTTTTAGTCTATGTTTTTCGCTATTTTCAAAATAGAATTGCTTCATCTTGAATCCTCCACCAAGTATTGATAAGATCTTTTTCAACACTCAATCAAATCCTCAACTATACAAACTCCAAAACTTCTCTCAACTTTCAACAAGAAACTCTAAAATTTCTCTCAACTTTGTATTGAAAATTTCCTTTTTTTATTGTATGTAATGTTTGCAATAAAATTCAAAAAATAAAAATTAGTAATATAATAGACATGGCGGCGCGGAGCGCCGCTTCTTGCCTAGTAATGATTGAAAGAGATGGAACATTTTATCAAATTGGTATTGCACGTACAGGTGATGACACAAACAGTATGCTTTTTATATCTTGCTTTCTTATCTTTTAATATGATTCTTTTTTAGCCTTTTACACTCGCATCTCAAATTACTGTGATTGGATTACCAAAGTAACAGATCAAGAAGTACATTGTGATAGCTTGCCTTCCCCTCCTGATTCAACAAAACCAACTCAAGCACCAAGTAGTCCATCATCATCTCCACGTTCTAAGAATCCAAAGAGTCCAACTGCTGCTCCTCAAAAAGCTCAAACAACAACTACAAGTGCTTCAAACATGGTCAAATTCAATGCTCTTCTCATTCTTTTCACTTTCATGGTCTTTGCTATTCTTTGAACTTATGACTAATATTTCCTTTTGTGTGTAATTTAATGATGATTTAGTAATAATAATATGAATAAAGCTTAATGATTATATGTTTGTTTTATCGTCTATCAACATTTTTAACCAAGGCATTTTTTGTTAGTCTTTTTTTTTCATTTGTCAAACAAACATTTAACTACTAAAATGTCTTTGTTGTTTTTTGAGTCTTCATTTCTTCTCACAGCATTTTTATTTCTTCGTATGATTATTCAAACAAGTATTGAGGATAGAGTAAAATCATTTATTCAGAACAAAAATAATTATTACAAGAAAGAATCATTCATTTCTATCAAATAATTCAAAGCAGTTACGTATTTTTTGAGAGATAAGATTTAAAGATAACAAATTTAAATAGAAAAATAATTATCAATATCAAAAATTTCTCCATTTCGACGAGAATTAAAATGCATAAAAATGTTATATTCTTTTTATGAAAGCCATTTAATTATGCTTAAACCCAGAACATAACAATTACATCTGTGATAGTATAAATACGAAAAGCTTCTTGTAATTGTTGCGGACTAACTTCTGGCATATTTAAGTAAAGAATTAACTGCCGAAGAATTATAGCTCCCAAAAAGATGCATGTATTAACTTTGTAAATAGAAAATGGATAAATGCGTTGATAGAATTTTTCAAAATTTGAAATCGCACAATTTCGGTAAATTTTCTTTTGATTGTTTCAAGTTTTAAGTTTCACCAAAGATAAGTTTCGTAAAAATCGACTAAACACATATCCACCAATTATGTCGATGATTTTGGCATTTACAAAATTTGCGTTTCATTGTTTTTCTTATTTTTAAAGGGCAAAAAGTTTCTGTAAAAAAGGAAATCATGCTTGAACTTGAAAAAACAAATTTGTTTAGAATTTATCCAATCGATTAGCTTTTTTTGGATTATAAATTTTTTATATGTCAGCCAAATTGAGCCATCCTTAAAGTTAATAAAATGCCTAAGCCTTGACCTCATTTTATTGCAACAATCAATGATAGCAAAAAGGAGCAATAAAAGCAATCATTTGCAGCGAAATAGCAGTAGCGCATGACAGGCAGAGAAGAAAATTATTTTTATTGGCCACCGCATCCTCCATTTATTTGATTTCGTTAAATAAAAAGTAAACAAACGGTTCACAGCGTAATCATGGCGGAGTACAAATGGCAAGCAGACGATTCTTTTTGCATGTTGCCAAAATGTCAAACAAAGGCAAAAGCAATGATTTTTTTATGAAAGCAATATTACCTTGTTTCTTCTCGGCCATAAAGTTACTAATTTGAAGATGCAAACAATATTTTTTATTGTTAAAAAATTAGAGAGGTGATTAAACAATATCTGAGAGATATGTTTACGTAAAAGAACCAATTTTTTAAGGCATTTGGAAGTGTAGTTTTGATGCATCAAATGTACCAAAAAGTTAGTCCAGAGCCATTTTTTTATTTTTTTATGAAATTAAAATTTGATTGTACGAAGTTGTAGCTTAGAATCTAACTTACAGACGCCCTTTGAACACATTTTTTTAAAAACCAGTTCTTGTATTTTTAATAGTGGACCAAATGAATTAGATAGCAAAATAAACGCGTTTTTTCACCAAAATGACAAAAAGTTAGTCCAGAGCCATTTTTTTATTTCTTTATGAAATTTTAATTTGTTTGTACGAAAAGATAGATAATTACCTAACTTAAAAACGCCCTTTCAACACTTTTTCTTAAAACCCATTCCAGATTTTTATATAAGGCATTAACTATCAAAAATCTCTAAAAAAATCGAAAAATTCATGGTTTCTTGTCATTTTCCCGTTGTCTTTGCCTTAATTTGTGTCTCTCACCGCGATTGAGCTTGTCCATTTCTACTCCGCCTTTGATTGAAAATGATTGCGCTGTGGGTTTAAATCTTTGGTTTTCTAATACCACAAATTTTTAAGGTATGTAGAAAATTAATTTCTTGACCTTCGAAAGTTGCGTCAAAGAAAATAATCATTAATTTTTGGATCAGCATTACTGGGGTTTATCCGGTAAATGCAAACAAATTTTTCTTTGAACATACTATAGGAAGAATTTTTTTAGTTTTCAGAATTCCATTAAGTCTTGTTTAGATGAAATTAGAAACATTAGAGTTGCCTTTTGTGTTTTTAAATTTTTTTTATTAATTTATTTATAAAAGTTTTATACAGCAAAAAATTGATTTACACTTAAACGTTTAAGGTTAAAATGTTTAACAATATCATACTCACCACCAATAAAGCGAAATAATTTTACGCTTCCAATAGCTATTAAAATCACAATGAAATCAGTGGTTAAAAATTGTTTGACAGCCGAAAAATATTGACTTTTGTTTAATGGTGGAAGATTCTTTCGCAGAAAGATATGTCGAAAGCATATAATAAAAATTGCAGAGTAAACTACAAAATTATCGAGATTGAATCCAGGATTTTGACGCATATCGTTAGCAAAATTGTTTGTGGCACATTCACGATAAATTTGATTTTGAAGTAATAATTCTTTTTTAACCGTTTCTAATTTCACGATGGGCCATAAATAAGTTTCATGATAATCGTTGATGTGTTTTATTTCGTTTGGTATTGAGAATATCTAAAAAAGGATCAAAATAAAAAAGATAATTAACAAATTTTGTTTCGTGTAGCGAATTTCTCGCCAAATTTTTCTTGCTATAAAAATTTAATAATTATAACCCGATTTAACATTCTTTTTTTTCCTTTGAATTGTTTTCATTCAAACATGGAAGTTCAACAAAAAATTGCAGATTATCCTTCCCCATGGAAGCATTTTTTTAACCAAGGAAAAATAGGGGATTTGGCTCCATTTTTTAAGTTTAACATTTCAGATATGAAGTTTTTGAAAAAAGATCATAACAAAATTTCGATCATTTTTTTGCGTAATTTTTTAGAAAATTCTTAAATTTAATTTAGCCTTACTTTATTTAAATATTCGTATTTTTTCCTCAAAATCCAATATTCATTTATTGTAATGACTTTTGGATGCGATGAACATGGAGTTAAATAAAATCCCAATGACTTTATTCCATTAAATTCTATGGTTATAGCCACACGTGGGCAGCTGGGTGCGACAAAAAAAATTTTGGGGCACGAAGCACGATATACCAAAGGGTCCACCGTGTTGATTTTTTAAAAAAATAATTTGGGAAAATTTCATTCTTAGAACATCGAAATATTTTTTCTATTAGATTTTCAAAATTTTGAGGCACGAAGCTCCAAAAATTGAGGCACGGAGCACGAAGCAGGGTGCGTTAAACGCACCCAAACGCACCTCGTGCCCACGTGTGGTTATAGCAACAAAAATCATTAAAGTCAATATATATAAAATAATGAAAAGAAACAATGAAACAAAATTCATTTCGCTAGAAAAAAACTAAAATTATAAAATTTTGATTAAAGAAAAATGGGCAAAAATTAAAAAGAGAACTTACATTTCGATAATAATATATCTCAAATTTATGACATCCACATAATTTCTGTTTAGGAAGTTTAAATTTTTTTGACATATTTAATTTTTGAAAAAGCATCGAATAAATTGATCATCAATAAAATTTAAAATGGCGCCATCCAGAACGAAGACAAGCGACAACAAAAATTAGATCAATCAATTAATTGCCCAACAAAACTGACTAACTACAGCATACAACAACAAAAAAAACAATAAATTGCAATGAAATAGTGGAGACTAGACTGATAAAGACAAATTGTTTTTATTGGCCACCGCATCCTCCATTTTCATGGTTTAGAAATATACAAAAAAAGCAAATAGTTTAAATCTTTGGTTTTTTAATAACATAAACTCTAACGTATGTGGAATGGTTTCATGACCGTCGAAAGATGTGTCAAGAAAAAAATATATAAATTTTTGGATTCGCATTTCTGGGGTTTATCCGGTTAATGCAAAATAATATAAAAAAATAAATGGTAAAATAATAGCATCTTTCTGGAAATAAAAATTTTAAAAAACCTTAAGCTTCTGGAACTTGGACATTTTCAATTATGAAAACCACCTGTAGTTTCGATATGTACATCCTATAGCTTTGAAAGAAAAAAAACTGCCAACAACATGCAGCAAACCTAAAAAAACTTTCATTATCTTCGTCCTTTGAAATTTTTTCTTTGAAGCCTTCTTCTCGTTTTCCTTCATAGTCATTGTTTCAATAATTTGCATATTACTTCTTTTTTACATTCATTCGTTTTTCAACATCTCAAAAAGCCTATAAATATGGGCAATTGTCAAATCATTTCGTTTCATTCAATCAAAAATCAAAGTTTGAAAGAATGTCGTCGTTTTCGTTTCTGTGCTTCGTTGCTTTCCTGCTTTGTTCGTTCATCATTGATGGTGGATTAGCTGCTCCAAAGAAACATGGTAATAGCTTCAATGAAAATGTAAGTTTACATTGTTTCTAGTAATCTATATAACACGTTTATATTTCAGCGTATTTATGGTGGTGGTGATGCACCTAATGGAACTTTCGACTTTCTTCCATTTCTCTTACGATCACAAACATACAAACAAAAGCTTGTTTATGATATCTGTTCATCAACAATCATCTCACCTCGTCATATTCTCACTGAAGCGCATTGTGTTACTTGGCTTGAAGATTTGAAGAGTAGTCACCCTAAGAAATATGGTAATATTACTGGTGATGGTCATCTTTTTATTTTGCGTTCACATGCTATTCTTACTGATGTTCGTCAAAAAGAAAAGTCCCGACAGAATAAAAAAATCATCTATGCTCCATTATCAAACTTTGGTGTTGCTACTCGTCTCATCATTCATCCATCATTTCGACCCTTCGATTTTGCTCATGATATCGCTATCATTGAATATCCTGAGGGTACAAATCTTGGTATTAATCCTATCATTCTTGTTGGTGATTATCAAGAAAAAGATGGTGATATGGCTATAGCTGCTGGTTATGGAGTTTATAAATATGATAAAGGTTAGTTTTTATAATGGTATTTTGTTCTAACTTTTGGAAAGATAATTAAAGGTCTTACATATAATCGTAATCCTAGTAAATTTATTATCACCATGACAAATATTACCCAATTCATTTTTTAGGTGTTCAGGGTGTCTATCCTGATGTATTACAAAATGCTTCTGTACCTATTTGGCTTCATGAACAATGTGCTGTTATGAAAGGAAAAACTCCTCTTCCTCAATTTATTTGTACTGGTAAAAAAGAACTTCATGCTGATTATGGTGATAGTGGTGGACCATTGATGATTGAAAGAAATGAAAAATTGTATCAAATTGGTATTGCATCATTTGGCGATCAAGACAATAGTTAGTGCTTTTTCTTCTGTTTATAAATTTCTTAAAGATTATTTTAGCTTTTTATGTTCGCATCTCAGATTATTGTGATTGGATTACCAAAGTAACAAATCAAGAAGTACACTGTGAAAGCTTGCCTCCGCCTCCTGATTCAACAAAGCCAACAACTCAAGCACCAATTCAATCATCATTTTCACTTTCATGATCTTTGCTGTTCTTTATGCTTGAATCTATGTTTCCCTTTTGTGTATAATTTAATATTATAGTAATAATATGAATAAAGCTTTATAATTATATGTTTGTTTTGTTTTTCAATGTTTTTTCGCCAAAGGAATCATTTTTTGTTACACTTAGTTTATTTTTCATTTCTCAATTAACTTAACTGCTAAAAAGCCTTTTTTTGCTTTTGAGTCTTGATTTCTTCTTCTCCCAGCATTTTTATTTCTTCGTATGACAAATGAAGATGTTATTCAAACAAGTATTGCGGATGGAGTAAAATAATCTATTTATTAACTCTTCTTTATTTAAGTTGGATTCAAATTAAACAAAGTATTAGAATTAATTTGTTGAATGCTATTTTTCAGAGTTTTTTGAATCAGAAAATTAACAATTTCATTGCGGGGTTTTTTATTCGTGGCTAATATAAACCATGCAGGTGATAAAGTGCTAATATCTGCTAAAATAAATTGTGTACTTTGAATAAGGCTAATAAGAGCCATATTAGCTCCAGAATAAAGAATAAACTAAAATAAAGGAGCGATAAAGTGATTTAATGGAAAAAAATTTTTACTAAAAAAATGAGCTGACTCATAAAAAATTTGGTGACGAAATAGCAGAGGCAAAATAATCAGAGAAAAAAATATTTTTTATGGCCAACGCATCCTTCATTTTCTTGCTTTGATTGGAGATAAAGGAAGAAAATAGTTTGTATCTTTGGTTTTCTAATACCACAAATTTTTAAGGTATGTGGAAAGTTTCATGACCTTCGAAAGTTGTGTCAAAGAAAAAATCACAAAATTTTTGGATTGCGCATTTCTGGGGTTTATCCGGTAAATGCAAATTTTTTCAACTTAATTTCACATTTCAATTTTTAAAACAAATACAAACCTGTTGAATGCAACTAAGGACTTCAGTTAAAAAAATAAGCATACTATAAATTAACATTTTATAATCATGCGATGAAATATTATTTTGGCTATTTTGATTTTTATATAATCTCCATCAGCAGCGCTGGCGGTTTACCGAAATCCTTCGGTTTTCGGTTTCGGTGAACCGAACCGAAACCGAACTTATCGGTTTTCGGTTTTTCGGTTTTAAAATCGAACCGAAGCTTCTCGGTTTTCGGTTTTTCAGTCTAAATTTTCGGTTATCGGTTCGGTTTAAAAAAATTTTTTTTGAATTTTTTTAACGTTAATTTTTGAATAAAAGTAAAAAATAAGGCATATTTTTGTCTTTTTTATGTATTTTTACTTGTTTCTAAGCCTTTTTAACCAAATTTTCGTATTTTTAATAAAAAAAACTTAGATTCTTAACCACCTATTTTTCATCAAACCGAACCGAAAAATCGATTTTTTCGGTTAAAAACCGAATTTTTTCGGTTTTCGGTTTCGGTTAACCGAACCGAAACCGAAGCTTATCGGTTTTCGGTTTTTCGGTTTGAACCGAAAACCGATATTTTCGGTTTTCGATTTTCGGTTCGGTTCGGTTCACCGAAAACCGAACCGAAAAACCGAAAACCGCCAGCGCTGTCCATCAGTGTTGTCATATTTTTATTTCATCGCCGCCGCTGCCGGCGGCGTTAATTTGTAGTACAAACTTTACCAAAGGGAGGACCCTTTGAATTTTAAAAATTTTTCCAAAAAAAAATTAGAACATTATTGTTTGGTCCTCATATCTCTTTGGATTGCTCTAATATCGAGAAAAAATATACCAAAGAAGAAATCACGTTGAATTTAGGAAATTCTGAAAAAATAATTGCCTTGGTTATCCCTTTGATAATTTCTCAAACTAAATTTTTTGTATCGCCGTCGACGGCGGCGCCGCCGCCAATCCAAAATATTCGCCGCCGCCGCCGCCGCCGCCGCCGGCGGCGGCGGCGGCGTGACAACACTGATCTCCATTTAATTAATTTACAAATAACAAATAAATTCATTAAAAATGAAAGAATCGAAGTTATAGAAATTTCGAAAAATAAATTTCTTGCTCTATTCATCCATGGCTCAAAAGCAGCCGTCGAATTAAAAGGAGAAATAATGGCTCCTCGATTTTCAATAAATTTACAGCGAATTTGTAAAAAGGGGAAATGCCAAATAGAAATTATTGGAAAAATCAAACAAAAACAAAGGAAAAATTTTTAAAATTTCTTCCAAAAAATTTGATATTTAATTTTTAAAATAAATACTGTAAATCGATTAAATGATAAAATCAAAGAATATAAATGTATGGCACTAGCGGAATAATAAAGTAAACAATAAATTATTGGATAAATTAAACTTTCAAAAGGAAAATTTTTTAATATTGGAAAAAACAATGGAGTGTATGAAAATCGAAGAATAATATAATAAAAAATTGTATGAATCATATAATTAATTGCAGAAAATCCAAATAACCAATAAAAAGAAGATCCATTAAATTTATTTTTGTTTGAACCAAAAAATATTATATATAAAATTATTAAATAAAGTATCAAAGTTGGAATGGAATAAATAAATGAAAGTAAATGTTTTAAATTTTGGAAAGTTTGATAATCCATTTTTTTTAACCGATCTTAATTTGCCATAAAAGAATTTAAAAAATAATTACAAAACTATGGAAAACAAGAATAAGTTTTGTATGGCTAAAAAAAAATAATTTTAAAAAAAGAATGAAACAAAATAATTTTAATAAAAAAAATTTCTGAACACGCCCGTCACTCGCCTACTTTTATTATGACTAAAAATCTTAAAAAATTTGGCATTTATTGAAAGTTACGTGGTTATCAGGCAAAAAAAAACAGATGTATGTAAAATTTAAAATAATTGGAAACTTTTGATTAAAAATATCGGAGAAAATACAATTTTAATTTGAGATCTATGAAACTTATAAAAATCAGACAAAGAAAAGTCTTTTGAGCGAAGGATTGAAAAAGAATCAGATTTTATGGTTTTCAAGCTTAAATAAAAAGCGAGTTAAAAGGCAAAAATACTGTCATTGAGAAGAGAAAAAACGCTTCCGAATAAAATGAATTAATATGAAAATTTCTTTTTAATTTTCAAAATTTCTTTTTATGTTATTAAAGTTGATTCTGCGTTCAGAGTTAAAAAGTTTATGAATTTCTCAATGAAAATAAAACATTTTTTTTCTTCAATTTTTATGATTACTTTTTTTTCTAAATGTCATTTCATATTTCATTTTCAGATGGAAAAAGTTAATGTTTAACTTTTGTGTTACCGAGAGGAGGAGGTGTTGGATTTGAGAATATGTAAAGAAAAATATTAAAAGCAGGTGTTTTCCAATATTATAATTATAGAGAGAAAGTCATATTTGGCAATTTTTAAGAGATGTAAACAACATCAAATAAGAGAAGAAGAAAAATGGTAAAATTGACTTTAAAAAATAATTATAAGCTACAAAAATGGTTGGAATTAATTTCATAATATATAAATTAATTGAAAAGTTTAAACCGATAAACTAATGTTGCAAGGTGATTTTAATTTTAAAATAAAAATTTTTTTACGTTACATAGCAAAAATAGGAAAGCACAAACAAAAATGATGGTTACCATATAAAGATTTTTAAATTTTCATGAGCGCATAAAAAAATTTGTTTAAACAAAGAAGCTTTAAAATTAATAATGTTCCAAGCTTTTTTTCTTAAATAAAATTAAAGCTTAAATTTAGAATTAAAATATTTCAAATTGGTTTTGCAGCTTTTTTTAATTATCTCAGTTTTTTGTTATTTTTTTAATTTTTGAAATGGAATTATTTTGAGAAAACGGATAAAGTGGGCCATAGAAAAAAATCAATAGAAATGTGCACACAAATATATATTCATCCTTTTCTCAAATCATTCGCATAAGGAAATCCATAAAAAAAGGTTTTGAAAAGAAAGGCTAACCTGCATTTAAAAAAATTCCACACTTTTTATCGAATTGTTCAAAAGTTATTTTTTATTTTCACTTGCCGTTTTTTAGTCGCTGCATTTTAGTCTATAAATATTTTTTTGTTGCTATATGAATACTTCGTCGACTATGAAAACTGTTAAATCTCCACGTCACCAAAATTTTTCTTTTCCATATGGAATTATTTGGTATATTTCAAAGAATCCTTTATCGCCTAATGGACTTCTGAAACTTCAAAAAACTTGTAAATATATATTCTTCAAAAATAAAGTTCTTATCCTTTGAGATGAAAGTAAAAAAGAATACTTGCTTGCTTGTAAAAGAAATAAATATTATTATGATGACTTTCGCTGCTGGTTAACTTATGAGCTCACTCTGTCTTCTGAATCTTTACTTCCTCCATCAAAATTTATTTTTCGCTGTTCTCTCAAGAAATTGGTAATTAATAGTTTAAATTTAAATTGGAATGAAGCTATTTTTCTTTTAAATGGTGGCGAAATAGAATTTTTGTATTTTGTTGATGTAACTTTTAGAAATTATTATAATGATCAAATAATTTCATTTGATAAAATTTTGGAAAAAGTACCAAATCTCAAAAGGTTACATTATACTCATGTAAAGGAAGTTTTCACAACTAAAACTTTTGAGAATATGGATGCTTTAAAATTTAAAGAAAAAATAGATCAATTTATGCTAGAAATTTGTTATTTTTCTTCTCCCGATACTGATATCATGCCATTGTGTAATTTTATTAGAAAAAATGTTCATTCATACTCTCATTTTAATATTGGTTTACCAAGTAGCTATTTGAATAAATTTGAAGAATGGAAAATTCCAGAATTTGAAAATTTGTTCAAAACTTGGAATGCATGGGTTGAAGCAAAAAGACCTAAACTTTATATTTATGGCATCAAGACAACAATTAAAAATAGACTTTGAAAAACTTTGCATATATTTTTTACTTTGCCTTACAAATTTATTAACCAAATTTTTTATCTGTATAAAATTCTTAACTTTTTTGTTTGTTACAATTTTTTAAAGCTTGCTTTTACTTTTATAAATATTTTTTTTATTATTTTTCAATAATTTAAAAACATAACTATTTACCGAACAAAGTATTCTCTTTTTTTACTAAAAAAAATATTTTAGAATTTTTGCAATTAAATAATCGCTCAAAAATTTCAGTATGATCCGTCCAGATGGTAATAGTTACTACCACTTTTCTCTAAAGTTTTATAATTTTGTATTTTATTTCCAGATGAAAATTTAGAAATAGATTATTCAACAAATTTTAAAGATGACTTTCTTAAAAATCTTCAAAATGCCCATGGATCTTTAAAGAAGACTTCAACTCTATCAACTCAAAATATTTATGGAATTAAAAATTTGAATGTTAGCACAATTTATTTTGAAAATATCCATAAAAAGAAAGTGGATAATATTTGTAATAAAGTTTACGACGTTGAATATACTATAAATTTAAATGAAAATTATGAATTAAAAATTATTGGGGAATATTTGAATGAAAGAGTTTCTGTAATTTTTTTTATTATTCAGAAACAGCAGAAATGGAGTATCGGTTTTGACTTTAATTTAATTTTAAATCCACTTGGTTTATGCGAAAATGTAAGTTCAAAATTATTATGCAAAAAAAATTATGTATCATACAAACTTTTTCTTTTAGGGATTCCATGTTGTTGCAAATATTCCAATTTTTGGTATTCAATTTCTTCTCAAATATAATGTTGCCAATAGAAATGTTCATGTTACTTTTCGTCTTCCAAATGAAGACCAATATGAAGGTGACAAAAAAGTATGTAAATTATATACTTGATTTTTTTTCGATCAAGTTGAACCAATTTTTAGGATGCTGCGATTGCAAAATGCGCATTAATTTTATTAACCTTTGACTTTGTTTATGAAAAAGTCAACCAACTTATTTATGAATTTGAAGATATTGAAAATTGTGCAACTCAAAATTCTAGTTTTTTGTTGTTAGAACTTCCATTGGCTACAGAATATTTGGGAAATTTAATTAATAATCTTTTGGGTTATCGTCAAGTTTTTAATTATTATTTTTATAATCATAAAGCTGAAGAAGAATAATTAATCTTTCCTCTTTTTTTTTTAAATTTTTCTTTGTTAGAGTTATTTTGAAATAAATTTATTAACATTCCAAAAAAAAAATTGTTAAAATCCAAGATGAAAACTTGATTTATGCTACGATACCTGCATGATAATTTAAAAAAACTTAGTTTATATTATAAATTTTTTTATTAACTTTCACATATATATCAACAACTTTAAAATCGAATAAAAATGTTGAAATAAAATTCTTAATACAATAATTTGTTTAGAATTTGAAACTAAAATCGCATTTTGTTCCACATTTAGGGCAATTAGTAATTTTCTAAAAAAAGTTATTTGTTTAAAATCAACAAAGTTTTGAAACAAGGCAAAAAAAAAGTATTTCCGAGCATTAAAAGCATGTTTTGTTTAACTTACATTACTGACGGCATTACTGGTTACCGTGACCAAAATACTAATAGTAAATTTATATCCACAATTTGGACAGGTTTTACTGAATTCAACCATGACAATAAAATATTTTTCGATCAGCAGCCAAGAAAAATAGGAACGCACAGGAAATGAAGAAGAAAAAATAACTCGAAAAAAATTAAAGAGACCTGTTTCCCTTCTTTGTTATTTATACCAACAACTAGTTTACAATCATACCTATTATATTTCTCAATATTACTGATAACGATGAATTTGGAACTTGTAATTTTTATTACTTTTTATTTTTTGTTTGAAATCACAAAGTTTATGAGTACTTTACTTTTCTGACTCTTTTTATTTTATTTTTTGAGTGTGTATTTCGCTTTTTCCAACCAATTAGCATTTTTTAAATATAACTTGTCAAAAATTGATAAAGAATCAATCATACGATTTTCTTCCAATCAAAAAAAGTAAAACAGCGAAAAAGTCAATAAAAAAAATAGTTTGAAAAATTATAAAAAAATAAGAGTCAAAAATAAAAATTTTATTTACACATTTCGTCGATTTTTAAATTCAAAAAAGTTTACAAGATGGCACAACAGATTTACGACAAAAACAAATAAAATTTACATATAATAAACAAAATAATATTGAAGTTGTAATGGCGACCATAAGAATTCCAACGCACATTTTTATGAGGAAATTATCTTCAAATAATTCTGCAAGTTTAGAAAAAAATTCTTGATTCCCTGTGGCTTTCTTTTCAATTTCTTCCAATTTTTTATTCATTTTTATTATTTCTTCGGTGTAAAGCTAAAAATTTGTTATCGGACTTGATAAATTTTCTTGGTTAAGCTTTTTGGAATTAAATCTTTTTTTTTGTATTTTGATGGCAGGGAAATAAAATAAACTTACCGCTTTAGGATAACTATGAAAATGTTCTTCATGATGTCTCAAAGAAAAAACTCCACAAAATGGAATAACTAAATCACTTTTTTCTTTTAAAGTTGTAACCAAAATTCCATTGGCTGGAAAAGCCTTTTCAATTTCATTTTCAAAATATTTCTAAAATTTATTTATTCTTTGAAAATTTACATTTTAAAATCCCCGAAAATCTTACATCGGTTTTAGTAACAAAAATAATTTTAGATTTGGTCCTTCGACGATAACATTGATTTACGCTAACATTATTTTGAGACGAATTATAAGTTTTTGGAAAACAAAACATTTGTTCAAAAATATTTAATTCACATTTTTGAACTTCAAAATTATTTATTGATTTGGAAGTGGCATTGTAGGAATAAAAACCATTTGCAAAATTTCCAATAAAATGCTTTTCACATAATTTTCCAGTGATCGTGTAAAATTTAGTTTTAGTGTCGATAATTATCACTTCGTCTTTGATATGAATTTTTTCAATATCTATCCAACCAGCATTTATGGATTTTAAATACTGAAAATTTATTTCAGTTTTATACCAAAATTATTGATTATTTTTGTCTTTTTAAAAATAAATGCTTTTCTTATTTTTTCAGCACATAAATATCTTTTTCTATTCAAAAAATTAAAGAGGTAAGAATGAACCAATAAAACAAAACAAAAAACTTTATGTTAAAGTTTTTTCTTTCCCTTTTTTGCACAAAAAAAATCGATCAGTATGTTTTTCAAAAAGTCGAAAGTTTTTTAGTTGAAACACTTTAATTATAAATATATTTTTTTGAATATTTAAATTTTGCGGTTTTTTGTTTTGTTTTAGTTTTAATAATTTTGCTTGCTACTTCAATGGATTTTTAATCGGACGTTTGGCCATTGCAAAGTCACCAAAAGGCTGACATTTAATTTAAGAAAATGTATGCTTATTTTATTTATTATATTTTCTCAACCGCCCAAAAAAATAAACCATAAAAGATTCGATGGAACTAGCACGATGGTGGGTATCGAAAATCTATAAAGAAAAAAAAATATAAACAGCAAAATGAAATCTGTATTTTTATTAAAAATATTTAAAGAAAAATTAACAAAAAAATCTGACAAGCTTTTAAAGATTATTTGTGGGTTGCTGAGATTAGAGGAAAAAGTGGAGGCGATAGTTTATTATTTGTTTTTTATTGTTAAAAAATTAAATCGCAGCTTTTTGGAACCAATTCTTTTAATATTTTTTTATAGAAAAAAACTTACTTCAACAATAAAAGGCAAATGATTGAGCTTTCCAAAGAATAGCAAAGTTTTTAAATCGTGGATTTTTTCATTTTTTGCATAATTTAAATTCGAGTCTATCGTAGATTTAATTATCGTAAAATTAGTAGCATTTTTTAATAATTCTATTTTCTCGCTACTTCCAGTTAATTTGTCATAAGCCACGGTGGCGGCATACAAAGCGCCAAGTTGAGCTGAAGTTTTTGCAGCCCATTTTGCACCTCTCACCATTTTTTGAACCACCGTAAAATGAGCAGCGGAAGAAGACGCGGCTGATGTTTTAACTGCCCATTTTATGCTACTACTTCCATCGGCTCCAATTTTATGGGGAATGGAAGATGATGATCGGTGAATGGAGGTTTCAGCTCGGGGATAGAGTCTCCTACCAACGTGCCCCAACCTACTGAAGAGAGTTCGAAGGCCAAGGAAACCTAAAAAAATAATTTAAGGTAAATGAAAACAACAAATTTATTGACAGAATTTAAAACATTGGCTAATTATAACTTGGGTCTCACAAAGAGAAAAAAAATTCGTGTCAAGAGCGTATTTTTTTAAATTCCAAGGCTTGTGTTTTAAAAATTTTTATTCAGTCATTTGAAGTAAAAGAAATAAATTTTTTTGAGAATTAAACCCCAAACTTTGTGTTTCGTCACAAATTTGTTTTTATTAAAGCTTTTTTGTAAACACATACGCTTTTTCCTTCTCGTTGATTTAAATTGTTTAACAATATCTCGAATTTCTTGTTCATGTGCAATTCGAACATCATCCACAATTTCACTCGCTTGATTTTGAAAATTTCCATTTGTTGCATTTATCAATCGTTGGCTTTCTTCTTCCAAGAAAAATGCACTGATTGGAATTTCAAAGGTTGTAACATTTTCGGTGCCATTAAAGATACTGAAAAGGATTTATTTTTTTGATTAATTAAAAATATTTTCGGGTAATAATAATAAGTTAAAAATTATGTTATCAGAAATTTTGTAACGAAAATTAAAAACACTTAATTTTTTCGATATAAATATTTGAAAAATTCAACGATTAAATAATGAATTCAAAAGTTTTATTCAAATATCAAAAATTCTTAAAGATTTTCATGTTGGGATTCCAAGTATTTATTTATAAAATTAAAAAAAGTAAGAGTTAAACTTACTGTGAATTATCATCATTTTCACATTCAATAAAATACTCATCACTTTCTTCACCACCATCACCGACAAATTCAATTTGATCATCACCTTTACAAATTACCGGCAATAAAAATAAATAATTAATGAAAATAAAAAAATAAATTAAGAAATTAGAGGAAAAGCAAAGATTATTCATTTTAAATTTTCTTTAACAATAGCTGCAATAATAATAATAACAAATCATTCATGTATCATTATTCATTTTTTCTATTTTTCACGCAACAAGAGTCATTCATTTTTTGTTGTTGTTGTTGGATGGATGAGTCAGGGAATTTTTTTTCGATATCGTCGTTTTTAGTCGTTAATAAATATATTTATTTGTTAAAGTCAAGAGGAAGATGGTCGGTTTGTCGTTTAACACTCTTGTAAAAATAGATAGATAGAGAGATACTTGATCCCGAACAAGTGAAAAAGACAGAATAAAACAACCTTTTTTTGTGGGTTAAAAAAAGTACATGACTCAGACATTTTTTCTTTCTTTTTCTTGTGTATTCATTTTCGCGCGACAACAAACGACTGATCGGAAACTCGTTGTTATCGTTGATGATTTGAAAGAGACTAATTAGTTATTTAAACACAAGTTTTTTTTAATTTGCATTTTGAATTAACTAGCGTATAAAAAATTGAAAAATTCATCATCGAAAAATAAAATTATTTGTCATGTTTTTTAATTCTTTTTTTGTAGCAAAAAACAAAAAAAGTCATTTGCTGTTTTTTTAATTTTTGTTGCTGTCAGTGATTCGAGGAATGCTGCGCAATACAAATTGAATGCGGATGGATGGATGGATTCCTCTGACTCATCTCCATTAAAGAAGTAAAAAAGTATTATTTTTTTTGTTGTAAATCAGTCATTTTAAAATTGACAATCAACAACAATGAACAAAAAAGATGTAAAGTGAATAACTTTTGTATAAAAAAAGTGAAGAGATGAAAAAAAAGGAAAGGATCAGATTACAGTAGCTTTAAAAAAAATAGTGAGATATTTAGAATTTCGAAACACAAAGGGTTTTTTTTTTAAAAACTATAAAGAAAATTTCTTTTTTTTGTAGAAAAGCAATAAAAAATTTTTTCATAGTTTCTAAATCTTCCAAAAAATGATTTAATTTAGTTGTGTTATTTGATTAATTCCATATTATTCATGTTGGCAGAAAATAACAAATTTTTTAATATAAATTCTGTAACAGATAATACATTCAGGAAGTGTTTCATATTTTTTTAATGCATTCTTGTTTTTCAAAGCATGAGTAATTTTTAACAAAAACAACTTTTATAAAACAAAATTTTCATCTCTTTTCTTCCTTTTTTTCCTTCAATCAGTCAAGATTATTTGATTTTATTAATTTAATCGAATTATTTTAAAAGGAAATAACAAACGAAAAATAATAAAAAAATAGATTAAAATATTCAAAAAAACTAAATATAATCTTTATCATTTTAACTCATACAAACAAAAGAATTTGGATATAAATGAAAGAATTTGGTTCTATCTTTCGATTTTTTGTGCAAACAAATTTTGGTAAATAAAAATAAAACAATAATAATCACCTATTGTTTTTTTTTTTTGCAAATATTAGCAGTTATAAAGGTCTTTCAATACAATAACAATAATATCTTTTTCTATGCCATCCTCTCCGAAATTATTATTTGGCTGTTAAAGTGATCTTATAAATTAAAATGTTGGTAAACAAATTCCAAAATTTTTTGTTTTGAACCTATCACTTTTTTGTTGTTTGCTATTTTTTCCATTCATTTTGACTAATATTTAAATGTATTTTTCAAAGTTCCAAACATAAAAACCAAGAAGATCAAAATATATGTACAATACAAAAAAAGGTTTTCAACAAAAATTGATAAAAATATGGTTGTCGGTAGCATTGCTGAAATTTTTAATGCTTCATTTGTGCTTTTATTTATTTATCATCTTTTCTCTATTCTTTCCAGTTCGATGAGACCATATATTTTTTGTATTATGCTCACAGTTTTCATCATTTTATAACTTTTTAAGAGTATAAAAGCGCATATTTTTGAGGTCTTATTTTTAAATTTTTTATTAACAAAAACTGATTCATTTTTTAAAATTACTTCTAAAAAATGTCGATTGAATATTCTGAGAAAATTGTAATTATTAATGGAAGTTCATCTGGGATTGGACAAGCTGCGGCTGTTTTATTCGCCAAAAATGGAGCTTCTGTTACCATTCATGGACGATCCGAGGAAGGAATAAAAAAGACTCAAGAAATGATTCTTGGAGCTGGAGTTCCAAAAGAACGAATCCACAGTGTTAAAGGTCCAGTCTGTTATGACCGTAATGAGGGTCAGACAAAGACAAGACAGATAAGAGTGAAGTTTATTAGCACGAAGGCTCAGCAAGGAATATCCGGTACAATCATTACAAATACAATACAAGGTAAACCTATTACAACAAAGAGGAATAAAGGCAGGCGTTGAAGTTGACCAGAGGATTGGACCACGAGAGACAGAGACCATTTGATATGTTCCTTTGATTTGTTCTGTGGCTACAGAAAATAGTCTTTGGACTTCTGTAGTGACAGGAGTCACAACACTTCTCCCTCCTAACGAAGCATAGCAGCGTCGCATCTTCATTTGTTGTAGCAGTGGATCAAGTTCTTGCTTCCGGAAATTGGAGAGATTCAAAATCAGCAGCAAATTGAGCAGGAATTTGAGCACGAGAACTTGACCAAGGTATTGCATGTTTTCGAAGAGTAGTTCCGGGTTCGAGAGCTTTGACGATATGAAGGTGGCTTCCTTTGAGATATTCCATTATTCCAGATTGCCATATATCGTCCCTTCTCCCACCGAGAGTTTGAATTGGAGCATATCTTGCATTCATTGACCATGTGAACTTCCGGGTTTCATTTCTTCAGAACCATACCAAGTAGCGATATTTACCACGAGGATTTCACGATCAAGAGATTAATGTTAACGATCCAATCGTAGACCGGATGGTTTCAGACGATAACCAACAACGGATGATTTTCGCAGCGGTATAATCATCGAAAACGGTTTGAACATAAGCATCCGGAGTTCCATCTTCTCAGCATTGATTGAAGTACATCAGAATTTTATCAAAAGAACTTTCTTCCAAGAGTACAATATCCATAAGCGGTGAAATACGTTTCAGATGATCTTCGATTTCCGTAGAGAGCAGTTGGGAGGATGCCAATGAATTGACACATTACAGGTGAGGAAGGAGATCTCAGCAAAACCAAAAAGCGTAGACAGGAGAACCATGAGAAACATCCGGATTTGAAAAAAATAGAGGCTTGAGAAGCATCCATAATTACCACGAGAAATTATTGCGGGAGTTGTTGGAATCTTTGAAAGTTGACGACGAAGCATAAAATTGTTGAGATGAGGATGAAAGCATCGAGGACCATAGCATAAGCTTATCCACAAGCATGCGTGATTTTATGCAATGAAAAATCAGAAAACGGATGACATTAAGTATGTTCAGGAGGATTGCTTTTGAACATAAAGCATAAATATGATGTTCAGTAGTGATTGATGTATTAGCAGGCGAAGTAGTTCCGTGTTGAACAAGAGCCATACCAAGAGCATAATCAATCCGGTTTGTCGAACGATATTGAAATGGTTTCAATATGTAGCAGCAGATGTAATGTCAGCGATGATGATGAACAAATATGTTTGATACCATTAGTTTGTAGAGAAAACAAGTTATCAAGACCATAGTTCGAGCAACAGAAGACAAGAGTAGGAGCATTATGATGTCATCCGGGAATAAGCAAAGTTGAGGAACCATTGCGATGGAGACCAGGACAAGCTTCTTTAGCACCATTGCAAGGTGAAGTCACCTGGGCTTCTTTAAGCTTCTTTAAACTTCTTTAAGCTTCTTTAAACTTCTTTAAGCGGCGATTGCAGGGTGAGGTAACTGAGGTTCTTCCGGGTTTTACCATTTCTTATATTCTTGTAGTTGAAGAACAAATAGATAACCAAGAGCATAGAAGAACCAAGTAGCACCAGTATTTGAAATGACCGATAATTGATCAAACAAAAGATGTTCCATGAATGTCTGCAGGGAGACCAAGATAAGTAAAGCTGAGATACTTTTCAGGAAAGGAACATCAATCTCGAAATAAATATAGCAGAGATATTTCTTCCGGGATACCAGGCGTGTTGAAGAGCATGTTGTTTTGCACAGTTATTCATTTCATTTTCATCCGATCAGCCATATTACCATCTTGAGGAAGAGATAACAACAGTAGCACAATTGCATGTGAGGACATCCGGACAAAGAACATGAAATTGAATACCAGGAGAGCAAGAGCAACAGCAGTGATGGTTTGAACGATAACCAGCAACGGGTGGTTTGGACGTTAACCAGCAACGGATGGTTTGCGGTGACCAACAACTGATGAAGAGGGTGGTTATGAGAACACCAACAAACAATGCTTTTCCGGAGGTAAAGCAGAACTCGGTTGATTCATCGAAGAGAAAGTTATGAACACAGATTGATAGCACCATGACGAGAACATCTAACATGACATATGGAAATGAGCATATGTACATGTTTGAACGAACGGTTTTGAAGTAACGAACATTCAATGTTTTTCGGTGGATCATGTGTTGAAGAAGACGTTGTTGAAGACGACATCGAAGGAGTTAATGCATAAACATGTTCAGCAGAAGATGCTTGAAGTAAACATGTTGATGGTGACGAACTTCCGGTATGACCATTTTTGAGATGATGACCAAAACCAGATAAAGATAAGGATCTTCTTCCATCAGCAGCAACCAGAGGATGATATTACGAGATCAACAAACGCTTTTCGGAGTTTAAGACATAACTCTTCTTTCTGTTTCTTTTCCATGAGTATGTTGAGAGACGACGTAGTACTTGATGATGAAGGCATAGTGCTGTGATGAGAACACGATGCTGAAAGATGCATGTAGTATAACAGATTGATATAAAAATAACCTGTTAGAAGCATCATCATAACATCTTCTCCCACCAAAGAAACAAGAGCTTTTCAGGAGCTAAAGCGAACTCATTTTGAATGTCTTCCGGACGTGAATGTAAACCAAGCGAGCAAGTTGACGAAGTTGAAGAGATATGGAAGTATTGTTGATGATGAACACGAGCGAAAAGTACCATACGAACTTTGAGATGAACATAGGACCATAATTGCATCGAGTAAGAGAACATCCGATGTTTGAGTTGAAGATCTTGAAATGAACATTTTTGAGATGATGAGCATTATCTTCTTCCGGATTATCTTTTATCATCAAAAGCAGCATCAACATTGAAATGGCGCTTCTGCCTCTTCCTTCTCCTTCTTTTTGGATGTTGAGCGGCGTTTCGGAGGACTTGAGTTGAATTGAATCACGATCTCGTCACCAATTTGTTATGACCGTAATGAGGGTCAGACAAAGACAAGACAGATAAGAGTGAAGTTTATTAGCACGAAGGCTCAGCAAGGAATATCCGGTACAATCATTACAAATACAATACAAGGTAAACCTATTACAACAAAGAGGAATAAAGGCAGGCGTTGAAGTTGACCAGAGGATTGGACCACGAGAGACAGAGACCATTTGATATGTTCCTTTGATTTGTTCTGTGGCTACAGAAAATAGTCTTTGGACTTCTGTAGTGACAGGAGTCACAACACAGTCACTGAAGAAAAAGTTTTAAAAGCTTTGATTGATGAAACAATTTCTAAATTTGGTAGACTCGATGTTTTAATTAATAATGTTGGAATTGCAAATAAGGAAGGAGTCACAAATTATCGATCCATGGAAAATTTTGATTATGTTTTGGATGTTAATCTTAAGAGGTAAGCAAATATAAAAAATATTCTTCTCAAAAGTTAATTCTTTCATTTTACTAAATTTGGATTTTTTTATTAATGTTTCTTTTATTTTTAGCATCATCCATCTTACCGAACTTGCAATTCTCCATCTCGAAAAAACCAAAGGAAACATCGTTAATGTTAGCAGCATTGGTTCACAAAAAACATCCCCATCGATGCCATTCTATGTTATCACAAAAGCTGCCCTCGATCATTTTGCTCGCAACTATGCAGCCATCTTAGCTCCCTCTGGAGTTAGAATAAATAATTTAAATCCTGGAGCAACAAAAACTTTATTTCTTACTCGACATGGAATAAATGAAAAAGTTTTTGATATCATCGAAAAAAGCATTCCACTTGGTCGTTGGGGAACTTCGGAAGAAATGGGAGAGTTTTTGCTTTTTATGGCTTCCGAAAAAGCTGCCTATATGACTGGACAATGCATTTTTGTTGATGGCGGTGTATTAATTAGGTCTCCAGCAATTAAATTAGACTAAATTCATAGATAATTTTTAATTTGTATTTTGTAAACTTTTTATTGGTATTTTTATTTTGTATTTTTTGAAATTATTTTCATGAATATTTTTTATTAAGGATACTAATAACATAGAAATAAACGTACAAAAATATGTTTAAAAAAAGCAGTAATGAGTTTTTTAATTTAAAGAGATATAAAAAAATAAATCAATCAAGTTTGAAGGAAGGCGAATCAATGAGAACTCCACCATCCACATTAATAATTTGTCCAGTCATATAAGAAGCTTTTTCGGACGCCATAAAAATAAGAAATTCTCCCATTTCTTCTGAAGTTCCCCAACGTCCAAGAGGAATATGATAATTTTCACCAATTTTTTCAAGGGCTTCTTGAGGAATACCAAGTCTCAAAATGAAGGAAGTTTGAGTTGGACCTGGATTGAGATTATTGATGCGGACTCCAGAAGGAGCTAAGATGGCTGCATAGTTGCGAGCAAAATGATCCAATGCTGCTTTGCTAATAACATAAAAAGGAAAAGCAGTTTGAGTTTTTTGTGAACCAATGCTGCTAACATTAACGATATTGCCTTTAGTTTTTTCAAGATGAGGGATAGCAAGTTCAGTAAGATGAATTACGCTAAAAAACTCATTTAAAAAACCTCGAAAGACAATATATGAAAGAGATTTTGGAGCGAAAATCGCCATAAAAAACTTTTAATAAAAAGCAAAGCATTTACAGCGTTATTTACCTTTTGAGATTAACGTCCAAAACATAATCCAAGTTTTCCATGGATCGTTGATCCTTGATTCCTTCTTTATTTCCAATTCCAACATTATTAATTAAAACATCAATTTTTCCAAATTTGGAAATTGTTTCATCAATCAAAGCTTTTAAAACTTTTTCCTCTGTAACTGGGCCTTTAACACTGTGGATTCGTTCTTTTGGAACTCCAGCTCCAAGAATCATTTCTTGAGTCTTTTTTATTCCTTCCTCGGATCGTCCATGAATGGTAACAGAGGCTCCATTTTTGGCGAATAAAACTGCCGCGGCTTGGCCAATCCCAGATGAACTTCCAGTAATAATTACAACTTTTCCTGAATATTCATTCGACATTTTTCCAAAAGTTTATAAAAAAGTAAAACACAAAGTTTCAGTGAGAATAAAAGTAAAAACAATCAGTGTTGAAAAATGCAGCAATCGAGTATTGGTATTTATACTCACAAAAAAAAGAAGAAGGATGAGAGCAAGCACAAAAGAGACACAACTCAAAATTTATTGCGCTTCTTTTGTTGTTGTTTCCATCATCAAAAGCAGCAGACACAAATAAAAAAAAGTATAAAGAGCAACGAAAAAACGTTTGGAATAAAAATGCAAAAATAAAAATTTTTTGTTTGATTTGTGCTTTGAACTTTTTTTGGTGTAATTAAAAAAAGAATATTCTTTTTTATTTTTAGCTTTGGCCACAAAAGATTTCCAGTTTTTAAAGAAAAAAGAAACAATAAAAGATGAGAGATGTAAAAAAAATTTTTTGTATTAATTAAATAATCATTGTAAAAAATTTGGCAATAAAATAACAGTTACTAGAATGTCAAAGAAAATTGTTTTAAAAGAAAATTAGAAACTTTGGTGATTGCCCTTTTTTAATTTTTTTTTTAGTTTTGCTTATTTATAAAAGTTTTACTCAGCGAAAAATTGATTTACACTAAAACGTTTAAGATTAAAATGTTTAACAATATCATATTCACCACCAATAAAGCGAAATAATTTTACGCTTCCAATAGCTATTAAAATCACAATGAAATCAGTGGTTAAAAATTGTTTGACAGCCGAAAAATATTGACTTTTGTTTAATGGTGGAAGATTCTTTCGCAGAAAGATATGTCGAAGGCATATAATAAAAATTGCAGAGTAAACTACAAAATTATCGAGATTGAATCCAGGATTTTGACGCATATCGTTAGCAAAATTGTTTGTGGCACATTCACGATAAATTTCATTTTGAAGTAATAATTCTTTTTTAACCGTTTCTAATTTTTCGGTAGACCAAATATAAGTTTCATAAAAACCGCTGATGTTTATAATTTCAGTGGGTAAAATTGAAACCTAAAAAAAGAAAAGGAAGGCTAAGATGGTAGGAAAATTAAAATAAATGAAAGTTACATAAATAAAAAAAATATAGTTTCATGGTTTTTACCAATTTAGTCTTTTCGTGTCAAGAATCTATCAGCATTAAGACGGATTCTCGGAAATATTTTAATTCTAATTTTTTTGAATCAAAGTTTTTTAATTTAATTATTCCTTACTTTATTTAAATATTCATATTTTTTTCTCAAAATCCAATATTCACTTAATGGAATGACTTTGGGATGCGATGAACATGGAGTTAAATAAAATTCAAATGAATCTTTTCCATTAAATTCCATGATTATAAGGCAAATTATGGGAAAACTAATCCTATAAAAAAGCATGATAATAAACAATGTAAAAATATTATCATCACTTACGTTAAACTGAAATAATTTAATTTTGAGCAAAGAAAAATAAAATATATTTTAAAATACTTATTACATTATGGTCAAAATAAAACCTAAAAGGTTTATGACATCCACAAAGTTTATGTTTAGGAAGTTTAAATATTTTTGTAATATTTAGTTTTAGAAAAAGTTTCAAGTAAGTTGTTCAGCAAAAATAAAATAAAAGGTGGTCATAGAGAGAGAATGGTCAAAAACGAATACCAAAATAAAATTAATCAATTGTAATTGCCAAAAAAATTCAAAGTGAAAAGGAAAAAGGAATGGGCTATGGCAAGAGGAAATAGCTGAGGCTAGACTGTCAAAGCCAAATCATTTTTGTGACCCGCCGCATCCTCAATTTTCTTGGTTTGGATAAATAAAAAGAATGAAAATGGTTTAAATCTTTGGTTTTCTAATACCACAAACTCAAAGGTATGTGGAAAGTTTCATGACCAACCTTAGAAAAGTTTTGTCAATGGAAAAAATATCAAAAATCTTTGGATTTCGCATTAGAAATTTGGTAGACTCGATGTTTTAATTAATAATGTTGGAATTGCAAATAAGGAAGGAGTCGCAAATTATCGGTCCATGGAAAATTTAGATTATGTTTTGGATGTTAATCTTAAGAGGTAAGCAGACATAAAAAATTTTGTAACATTTTGATTAAATCGATTTTTATTTTTAGCATCATTCATCTCACTGAACTTGCAATTCCCCATCTTGAAAAAACCAAAGGAAACATCGTTAATGTTAGCAGCATTGGTTCACAAAAAACATCCCCATCAATGCCATTTTATGTTATCACAAAAGCTGCCCTCGATCATTTTGCTCGCAACTATGCAGCCATCCTAGCTCCATCTGGAGTTAGAATCAACAATCTTAATCCCGGCGCAACTCGAACATCATTCATGGATCGTCATGGAATTCCTCAACAAGTTGTTGATAAAATTATTGCAGATTTTAAAATTCCTCTTGGACGTTGGGGAACTTCAGAAGAAATGGGAGAATTTCTTATTTTTATGGCTTCCGAAAAAGCTTCTTATATGACTGGACAAATTATTAATGTCGATGGTGGAGTTCTCATTGATTCGCCTTCCTTCAAACTCGATTAAATAAAAAAAGAAGTTGTAAATTTTTTATTTTAACGCTATAATTAAAATTATTTGAATAAAATTTATATAATAAAACCTTTTTTTAATCGCAAAGAATATAGTTTCATTATTCTAAATTTATGGTTCTTGAAAAAATATTTGCTTTCATTGAAATACCAAATTATCCATCACAGTTTACAAACAAAAAACCAACAAAAAAGATAATCCTTTACAAAGGAAATAGCAGAGGCAGGAGAATAGTGAAAGAAAGAAAAAAAAATTGTTCCATTTATTTTTGGCCACCGCATTCTCCATTTTCTTGCTTTGATTGAAGATAAAGGAAGCAAATAGTTCGTATCTTTGGTTTTCTAATACCACAAATTAAGGTATGTGGAAAGTTTCATGACCAACCTTAAAAAAGTTGTGTCAAAGAAAAAAACCATAAATTTTTGGATTCGCATTTCTGGGGTTTATCCGGTAAATGCAACTATAATCATAAAGCGGAAAAATCAAAATGGTGGAATAACTAATCATTCCATTAATTAATGATGCTGATGTTAAAGAAAGTGATAGCTAAAGCAATGAGTAAACCAATATTTGCCGATATCTGGATTAAAATATTATTAATTTCAAATCCTTTCTAAAAGCAATCACAAAAGTAACGAAAACTTTTTTACATAAAAACTTGCAACAATATTTATTATATGTATGTCTTTAATCATCATCAAACCATAAGTATCTCCTCTTTCATTAAAATAAAAAAACAATGTTACTTTTTGTTACAAAAAAGTTAATTTTAAAGTTCCAAACTTCAATCAAATTTTTTTTCGATCAACTTTCAAAATTTCATGTTCGCGCAAAAAATATGTTTCACATAAAAAATTGGCAATGTGTGTTTCTTTTGCAAGGTTACGAAACCATTGCATTTTTCATTTCTCTCTTTTTTTGCTTGTTCAAACTTACACTTTTTTTTTTTGCGAGGGATTTTTCCATTGTTTTTGTTGCTGAACCGAACAGCCAACAACGTTGTTGATTTATATTTTTTCTATTCCTCTTCCATCTTTATCACGTTTTTTTCATTTTCAGAGATATGTCTGGGTCTAATCTCATCACCGTATTGCAAAATACTCTTCAATCTGATAGTGCTGTTATCAAAGAAGCTGAAAGAATTCTCTCTGAATATGCCAAAATTTCAAGTTATTCTGATGAACTCTTCAATGTTATGTTTACAGAAAATTTGGATATGTCTATTCGATTTGCAGCTGCTACAGCATTGAAGAACTTCATCAAATATGTATGGAAAGAAGAAGGAAATATTCAAATCGATGATGCTTCTCGTGGAACTATCCGTCAAAAATCCTTCGAAGCTATGTTCAGTGCTCCTCCTATGATGGCCAAACAACTTTCTGAAGCTTTAAGAATCATCAGTACCGCAGATTTTCCTGATATTTGGCCTGATTTGATAAATTTGCTTGCTAATGGTATTCAACAGTATGTTCGTGATCATGATAGGTTGCTTTCATGCTTGGTTCTCATTGATGATATTTGTCAACGCTATCGACATGAAACGAAGTCAAATCAACTTTGGACCGAAATCAAACTTGTTTTGGATAAAGTTAGTTTTTTGATTCTCTTTTAAGTGTACTTTTCATGTATCTTATATTCTTTACTCTCTAAATCTCTCTTTCTTTTTAGATTGCACTTCCACTAACTCAGCTCTTTGTCGCCTACTCAAATCGTGATCAAATGGACGATCAAGCCATTTCAATCCTCACCAAAATTGTCTCGATCTACCATTCTTTTATTGCTCAAGATTTACCTGAAGTGATCGAAGATAATCTCAAACCATGGATGGAATGTTTCGAAAAGCTCTTCTCATTACCCGATGTCCGCAACATGGAAGGCTCAATTCTTGATGGGTTATGGAATGAAATGTGTAACATCATTACTCTTTATGCTCAACGATACGAAGATGAAATTCAACCATACATTGGCAAGATGATCGAACTAATTTGGAATGCATTGAATAACTCCAAGGATGTCAAAGGGTATGTTAGTTCCTTATATTCATTTAACTAATCATTAATTTTTAGTAGTGGTCATTTCTCTAAAAGTGGTTTACTCTTCATCGCAACTCTTGCTGTTCGTCCTCATTATCAACATATGTTTACCAATGAAGGAACTATCGAAATGTTACTTGGGAACATCATATGGCCAAATATTTCATACTCTGATGAAGACAAAGAACTTCTTGAAGATGATCCTGTTGCTTTCTTCAAACATGATTTGGATGGATTTGACAAAGAAACAGTTCGTGGTGCAGCTGTCGAACTTCTTCGTGCATTATGTTCACGTTTTGAAGATAAAGTCGTGCAAGTTATTTCTCCTGTGATCCAAAAAGAACTTGAAAATTATGCTACCAATCCATCATCAAATTGGAAGAGTATGAATGCTGTATGCAGTACAATCGTTGCTATCTGTTCAAAAACTGAAACTCAAAAATATGGTGCAACTAATGTGTCCTCTTTGGTAAGCCTTTTCTTTCCCTTTGATATTATATACTTATCTTCTTTGTTTTAGATCAACGTTAATGACTTTTGTTCAACTATCATCCTACCAGAACTTCGAAAGACTCAAAACTTCTTACTTATCGTTGCTGATAGCTTCAAGTTCATTGTAACATTTCGTAATCAATTGACTGTGGAAATTTTGACTCAATTCTTTACTGAACAAATTGCTGATAAGTATCTCAAACCAACTGGAACTGAATCACCTATTCTTCGACTTTATGCTGCTTATGCTATTGAACGATTGTTAACTGTTCAACTTATTCGTGATAATGTAAGTTTGCTTTCTTATTTTGATTATTATTATCCATTCACTTTCAGAGAGCTTCACTCAATGAATATCTCCTTACTTTCTCTCAAAGTTTGATTGACAGCTTGGATAAACCAATGAGCTGTGATAATTGCATCATAATGAAATGTCTTTACCGTTGTATCAGCTACCTTCAACCTGAAACAGTTTCAACTCGATGCTTGCACTTTACTCAAATCATGCAACAACTTATTGACGTAGCTTTGAAGAAGACCAAGTTGGTTGATACACTTGCTGTTCATTTTGGCTTTGAAACAATTTGTTGGTTTATCAAGAAGGTTGGTTTATGCTTACATTCCTTAAAGCTTACTATAGTTTGTCTTTTTTAGGTTTACATTCTCCCTAATGGTTCACCATTTCAATTTTATCATTCATCTGTATTTCCAATCATCTATGGAATCTTTGAAGCTGAACATCGTGATTATGTTCCATATGGTCTTCAACTTGCTTGTGCTTTGGTTGAACAATATGGTCATGAAGTTGAACTTGGAAATGATAGAATTCCTACTGATGAATATGAAAAGTTCTTTAGCTGTCTTTTGAACTCTGATATTTGGCAATCTGGTGTGAATGTTCCTGCCTTTGTAATGGTTTTACGTGCTTATATTCGTCGAATTCCTCGTATTGCTCTATCTGGTCAAAATGCTACTGTTGTCTCTCAACTTACTCAAAAGTTTATTAATTCAAAGCTGAATGATCAACATGGTTTCTTACTTGCAAGTCAACTTATTCGTTACCTTGATGTAAGTTTTTCTTGTTGCTTGCCATAAATCATCTTTTCTTTTCAGCGCGTCAATGGTCTAGCATCTCGTGATATTTTCTTCCTTATTCTTACTCGCTTAACCAACAACAAGACTTCAAAGTTCGTTCGATATTTGTTCATCTTTTGGATGCGGTACATTGCTATTCGTGGACCTAAGAAGTTTGAAGAAGTATTGAATGATATTCAACCTGGAATTTACGAGAATGCATATCAAAAAGTTATCAAATCTGATGGTGGTAACGATTCAAAGTATACGACCAATGTTGCTGAGAAGCGATACATCATTATTGGATTTATTCAAATGTTTCGACGTGGTTATATTCGGTAAGCTTTTAACGTTCTTTGTTTTACCTCACTCATGTTTGTTTTTTAGGCAAGAAGATGCTGCATACTTTATTGGTATTGGATTAGACCTAATTGAAGCTTATTATGCCAACAAAGTGGATCAAGCTGAAACCGTGGTAGAAGTGACAGAAACTGGTGATCAATTCAATCGGCTCTCAAATGTTAATATACCTGAAACTTTTGATTCTCTTAGCTTTGATGTTCGATGTAAGTTTTGTTTTCATTATGTTTTTCACTCTTTAATGAACCGTTCTTTTTAGCTGAATTTGTTCGATGTGCCGTTCGATTTACTCTATCTCTGCCCGATGGTCAACAACTCACTGGTAAATTACAAGAGAAATTGGGCAACGTCTACAAATATGCTTTTCCAAATGGTCTTCCAAATGGTGAAACACAATGGCAAGAACTCGACGCAAAGCTTGAAAGTCTTGATTCTAATGAAATACCATATGGTTTAAATTAATTATATTGATTATGTTTTGTTGTTACTGTTATCTTTTTCTGTAACTTTTATTATCTTTTTGATTTATCTGTGTATTGTGTTTATTGGATATTAATAAAAACTTTTTTTGATCATGTTTTTTGTTGGATAACTTTTTGCAACGTGTTGGAAGATAAGGAACGCTCTGAAGAAGGGTTTCTGCTATGTATGGTTGGAAAGCTTGTGATTGGAGAGGTTTTGTTATAACTTGCAGCTTATGCATGGATAATGATGATCGCGGTTTTTAAATAAAAGGTTAGAAAAAAAGATGCTTTACTTTTATTGCGGCTTATTTTCGTTTTGCTTTAATGAAAATCTGGATGAATAAAATGAGTCATTACTTTTTTAAAACTTTGAATAATAAATTATCTTTTTTGTACCCTTTTATTTGTATGGTAATCATTCATTTAATGATTACAAAGTCTTTACGTACAATCAAAAACTAATGAACTTATTAAACTAATGGTTGAACGTAGTTGATGATGGTCACTGTTTGCCTCAATTGATGGATGGATAACATATGTTTTTGAGTGCTTTTAAAACTTTTTTTTTGGTTTTTTTGATTTTTTCTTTTATCATCCTTTATTTGTATGGGGCTTATTCTTCTCTTGCTTTTTAAGTTAAAAGACTTTTCAATTTTGTTGCAAGTTTGTTGGATTTTGGGTTTTTGTTGAAACATTTTTTTTTGTTTTTTATTGCACAAAAATTTGTTTTTACTTTCTTCATTGTTCTTTGGAATTAATTTGTTTTATTTTAACGCACAAATACACGATAAAAATAATGGCAAAAATTTATTTCCATGGAAAAGCGTTTTGAAAGTGTTTTGCATCGTCGTCCATGGTTTCATGAAGTGAAGCTTTACCAATTTCAGCCAGAAAACATTGGAAAAAAAAAGAGACTATTTCCATCAATTTTTTATTTATCTCATTTTTAAGGAACCAAAAAAATTGTCTTTATTTTTTTTTTTGAATATTTGAACCATTTTTTCTTATTTTTTTCGAATAATTTAATAAAATGGCTAAAGAAGGAGTTAGAATTATTCCTGGAAATTTTTTATGCCTTTTAAAAGGAAGGAGAATTTTAGCAATTTAAATAATATTATTTTATACCATTAAAAGTGAAATGGTAATTAAGTCATCAAAATCATAATGATAATCACCCAAGTTAGAAACCTATGAACTTCCAATCATGAAAGGAAAGATAAAAATATTGAAAAAATATTTAAACACAAGGAAGAGAAAATAAAAAGAAAATGTTTATTAATTAGGATTGAAAAGAATTTTAAAATTTTGGAGTTGTGAATTTATCAACAAAAAATAAAAGGAAAATTCAAATATGTACTTTGTTACAGTATTTTTTTTCTTTCTTTTTCTATAAAATTTTTTTTATAACATCTTTAACCTTTTTTCAGGAGAATGCAAATTTTTTTGACGAAGTAAAAGTTATTCACTATTCTTTTGATTGATGATATCATAATGTTCAGCCATACATCGACCGCATTTATTTTTCTCTTTATTTTTTGATAATAAATTCATCAATCAATCATCAAAATTAATTGCAAATAAAAGAAAAAGCATGATTTTGGACAAACCTAAATTATTACTCCACCCAAAAAAAGGAAGAATCTATGTATGCAAAAAACTTTCTTTTTTATTCAAATTACGTCAACCTCAACCTTCAAAAAAACTTTCTGCTCTTTTTGTTTCAAGAAATTTTATCATCATAGTTTAAATTTTTTTTTTAAAAATAAGGTGAGGCTTGGGAAAATCTATCTAAATTTACCGGTGTTGTTGGTTGTGAAATCATCAAAAAAAATTTTTGCTCCGGCATTTTTTAGGCTGTTGAAACTCAAGAAGAAGAAGAAAAAAACGCCTTAAATCCTTTTTTCTCTCTTTTTTTGGTTGGCTTTTATCTGTCGAATATTCACAACTTTAATTTTAACTATTTTTTTTTTATCAGTTTTTTTGGAGAAGAAAAAGTGCAGATTAAAAATTTCATGAATATATAAGCCAACTATAATTCCAAACATTTTATTTTCACTATACTCAATTTTTTATTTTGCTTCCAATCAATTTTAAGAAAAGTTATTAGAATCTTAAAAAAATGTTTTTAATGAAATTTTTGGCTTTCACAACAATAGTTTTTGCTTTGGCTCAAGGAAATTTTTTGAAACCAATTAACTTAAATGCGGCTTGCCCATTCGGAACTTTAGCTTCATTTTCGGGTGATAAATGTTGGTTATTAGTTACGTCACCACAAAATTTTATTGAAGCTGCACAATATTGTCAAAGTTATGGTGGAAATTTAACTTCAATTCATGATGCATTTGATAATATTTTTTTGGCAGGTAAGTAAACCAAATAAAATGCAAATTTTCGTTATCGATTTTTAAAATAACAAAAAAATGCAAATTAAGGTTAATAAAAATACGGTGTAATTTAATTTTTTTGAATTTTTTTTCTTCAGATAAAGCTGAAAAACAATTTACTCAAGCTGATATATATTATATTGGTGGAAGCAATCTTAGAGATAAGAAAAATTGGTCATGGGTTGATCAAACACCCGTGGATTTCATGGATTGGGCTAATTGTAAGTTTTTAACATTTTGGATAATTTTTTTATTAAAAAGCATCCATTTTTTCTAATATTTAAAAAATTTCTTTGTTTTTATTAATTTTCTTTTCGAGAATAAAAAATTTTCCGCTCAAGACCCCAAATATTTTTCTCTCTCTAAATTTTGCATGTTTTTTAGACGAGCCAATTGACCAAGACATAAATAATTGCCTTACCGTAAGTGTAGGACATGGTTTATGGCATGCTCATGATTGCACTTCACCCGCTCCATTTGTGTGTGAAGTTCCACAAGGTGATATAAATAATAATTCAACTAATCCCCCACCAACTATGACAACAACAAATTCAAATTGGAATCTTACAACACCAGCGCGGGAAACCACAATGATTTTTAACTTCACAATTGCAACTATGACAACTCCTCCACCAAATTCAAATAATAACACTGGCATCACAGGAGTTTGGAATGTTTCAACCACTCCATTTCCTGTCACGAATAATGGAACCATGATGCCACCAATGACTACTATAAACACAACAAATTGGAATCAATCTACTACTCCTGGATCAGGAAATGTAACAATTATTACCATGCAAACAGCGACCGCAAATGATACCACTCCATCTTCCAAACAACCAATGCCAAGCCCGTCGTCGTCAAGTGGTGGAGGACAACAAAATAATCCTCAATCTCATCATCCATCTTCAGATATTCCAACTTCAGGCAGCAGCGGCGGCAATGGACCTTCACAATCTTTAAAAACTCTCTTAGGTTCTTTGGCAGTTGGAAAAGCAATGGAATTTTTTCCTAAATTTGATCAACTTAAACATCAAAATGGCCGACATTTTAAATCATATCGTCAAATTTAAAAAAGTTAAAAGTTTTTTTAAATTGTGTTAAGCAAATTTGGCTTTAAATTTCTTTTTTATAATGATGTAATAAATTGTTTATTTATTTGGTTATAAAAAACTCTGTTTTACTTTGCATACAAAAAAAGAGTCTTAAAATAAATAATTTTCAAGTTAAGATTTCTCTAAATTTTTACTGAAAAGTTTTTTTTTGTCGAGACTTCTTACACTAACTTTTTTGTTTTGAGGAAATAAATATATATATTTTTGATTTTTTTCTTTAACTTTTTTTGGAGCAAACTTAATTTTAAATAATTTTTTCCCAAGGTGTGATTTTTTTTATCATCATTAAGTTTGAGGTCAAAGTTCTATGGAAAATAGTTTCATTTGATCCAAAAGTATTTCAAAAATTTTTAACACATTTTTATATTTTAATTTTAATTTATTTTTAATTTATTTTTGGCGATGGTATTTCTTTGCATCTTCATAACTTTATTGTTTTATTGTGTAACAGGATGCTGCATAATATTTTAAACTCCTTGTGTCTCCAAAGAAAAAATGCTCATTCAATGCGAAAAGTAAAAAAAAATGCTTTACAGATTTAAAAGAAAAAGTTAATCAAAAAAAGAGGATTAAAAACAACGCAAGACGAAATAAAAGAAAAACATAAAAAGGAATACAAGAAAAGAAGAGCATTGTTCAATTGAATTTTTTTTTATCATGGTGAAAGAAAGAAAGTGATTGTCTTTAGTTTTTTCTTTTGTGATCCTCTTAAAAATTGCAAACAATAAAAAAAATTAGACAAGAAAAAATAACAATAAAAGTTATCGAAAAAAACTTAAAAATTGTTTTTAACATTTTTGGAACAAAAATATTCGATTTTTAATTTCTAATTTTAAATATTTTTTCTTTTTTCTTTTCGAAACACATTTCATAAAACTTTTTTTATGTCTTTTTAGTTGCAAAAAAATCCAATACGTCACATTTTTATTTGCAAAAAAAAAGTTAAACTTTTATTTTCTTCCAAATTTGTATTTCAAAACCACAAAGTTCAACGGCAGCCACCCTTTTTTAAAAGCATAATTTAATATAAAAAACTTCTAAAAAAACTAAAAGGGTTAACGGCAAAGATCTTGATGCAATTAAAAAAAACATTTATCATTTTATTCGACAGTGAAAAAAAATTCATACATAAACTATTTAACGAATAAAAAAATGAGCAATATGTATAAAAAAAAGTTAGGTAGGAAGGTAGGAAGCTAGGAGGGAGCATAATTTAATAAATAAATAAATGTGTCCACATAAAAAAAATGAAAGTTGTGTAATAATATAATAAAATTAAAAAATTTTAAGTTGCGACGTTGATAAAAAATAAATGCTTTATGTAATAAAAAAAAGATTAAAAATATATGGTATTTTGTAGTTTTTACTTACTTACAACTGTGACCATGCCAGTAAGTAAAATTGCGTAAGTCAGAAGCTTTAAAAAAAGTTAAAAAGTTATAAAAAAAAGGAAATATCATCATCAGGGGAATACGTATTTTTTTCTTACTTTTTTACTTTGCCTTTTTTCATGGCATAAAAGAATTTCTCTTTAAAGGAAATATTACTTAAACAAGTTTTTCATTTTTCGAAACTGGTGATTATTAAAAAATGTTTATATTCGCATTTTTTCCAAATAAACTAACTAAGAATCTTCCAGCAAAAATTTTTAATTTATTAATTCCCTTTTTTATTAATAATAAGAACTATATCTCTCGCAGCCAAGAAAATTATTTAAAAAACATGAATTCTTTTTTTTCTTTCGTTTTCCAAATTTTTTTTTCTTTTTGTGGTTGGTGGAACTAGGGTTGTCAAAAAAGATTTCCCGGGAATTTCCCGATTTTTGCTGGGAAATTTCCCGCTACAAACCCTTACAAAGTTTCACAAAGTCTAACAAAGTCTTGCAAAAGTTGCTATAACTTTGTTAAACTTTGTAAGACTTTGTGAAGGTTTGTAGCGGGAAAATTCCCGGGAAATCTCCCGGGAAATTTCCCAGGAATTTCCCGGGAATTTCCCGATTTTTGCTGGGAAATTTCCCGCTACAAACCCTTACAAAGTTTCACAAAGTCTAACAAAGTCTTGCAAAAGTTGCTATAACTTTGTTAAACTTTGTAAGACTTTGTGAAGGTTTGTAGCGGGAAAATTCCCGGGAAATCTCCCGGGAAATTTCCCGGGAAATTTCCCCATTTTCCCATTTCCCGGGAAATTCGACAACCCTAGGTGGAACAACCGTAATTTAAAATTTTTAATTTCGTGGCATTTTCCTTACAAGTAACTCGAGTAATCAGATTTTGTATAAATAATTTTTGAAAATAGTTAGTGATGTTTGAAACATTTTCCTCGCGTATTTGAGATTTATAAATGACCCTAAGTTTTAGAGTCCGAGTCTTGCTGATTCCCTGATTTTTGACTTTTGCTTTACATCTTCTTTACTCTTTAATTGACTACAAAAAATAACAACCTTTTTTCTTTATTTACGCAAGTTTATTACAATTTACTGTAATTAACCTTTTACATATTTTTTTCGTTTTGTTTTTATCAAAAAAATAATCAATCCCAAGAGATTCCTCAGTTTTTCTTTATTTTTTTTGACATTTTTTATTCTAAAAACTCGTGCGAACTTGTCGTCGTCAAGTTACATCTACATTATTTTTTTCCATTTCTTATTTTTCTTTTCTAAAATTTTTATGAATCCATTTGTAGTTGAAAAAGAAAAAGCTATGTTGCCATATAATGAAATGATAATAAGCGCCGCGGATACTGTAATATTTATGATATATGAAATTATTTCTGCGGTTTCTGTAATTACAACTTCGATTGGTTTAGTGATTTTTGTTAAGAAGCATTTAAATGCGTTGCCACTTGCACGAACAAGGTTAGTCGTTTACATCTTTAAAAAAAATTTCTAAAATTAGAACTTTTCGTTTTGTGACTTTCTTAACCAAAGTATTAATTTATTTTGAGAATCTTTATCTTACTTTTAGTTGTCAGATTTCATGTAAAAGAATTATTTTCAAATTTCGATCGATATAAATCAGTTTTTTATTTTTAGAATTTTGGTTGTTAGTCGCCGATTTGGAAAAATAATTCATAGTTTTTTATCATTTATTTTTGCCACCCTTGGTTTATACATTCCACATTGCGAATGTTTACTTTACATTTTTGGGTTACTTTTAATTGTGGCAATACAACTCAAATCTATGACCATTTTACTTCTAATTGATTCGATATTTATCGATCCCACTGGATGTTCCCGCCAAAAAGGCTTAACCCCAAATAAAATTACGATCATTATGCTAATTGCTACGATAATTTATTCCATTGCAATTTCTTTATTTGTTATATTAAGCAAAGGTGAGTTTTAAAATTTAGATATTGGAAGTGAAAGAAATGTAAAAAAAGTTTTTAGTTGGAAATCAACATTTTCCTATAATTATTGCTGGCATTTTGGTTTTCATTCAAATTGGCATCGTTGGAGTAAGTTTTGTTTATCCAAAAAAATTCACAGTTTTAAAACTTCCAAATATGGAGTTTTTCCGACAAAAATTATTTCTTTAAATAAAAATACAAATAAACCCAAATTTCTGCGACGAATAGAAAAAATAACAAAAAGAAGTGGCTTATGTAATAATAACAAAATAATTTATTTTAGCTATCATTATTCCTTACAAAACAAGCAAAAAAATTACGTCAAGAATCAGTTTTATCCAGTTCGCTAACTGAAAGATATGTTGTAAGTCTCATTCCTCCCGGCCATTCGGAAAAGAAAATTCAATAAAAATAAAATGTTTCTGAATTTTATCGGTTGATTCAAAAAAATAATTGGATCCTGAATCATTTTTTCCGCGCAACTTTATTTAAACTAAATTTTAATTTCCATAATTTTTTTCAGTATTCAAAAAAATTGGATTTAATGAATTATTTTTTTCGTGAAGTCACCATTAATTGCATCTTTTGTTCCCTGGCTTTGATTACTGTATTAATAACAAATTATGGATATCATTTAGAAACTTTTACAGAATTTGCTCTTTGTTTTACGGTAAAATTTTTTGGTCTCAAAAACAAGGAATTACGAATTTTAAATTTTTTAGTGGTTTGAAATTGATTCAATTTTAACTTCAGGCAGTTTATTTCTTTCATTTTGTAGCTGCGTTCAAAATCATCGAGAACGGAAGAAACAAAAAATAACTTTGGCTCAAAAAAATCTTGGAACCATTGAAAATCATTTTAAACAATTAAAAAAGGAATGGAATTAAATTTATATTTTAAAAAATTTTATTTTTTGTTTGTTAAATTTAAAAAAAAGTTAACATAAACATATTTTTATTTTGTTAGATAAATTATAAGTTTTTTTTAGTTTCATGTTTGTTGGTGAGCAAATAATTCTGTGGTTTTTCCTAAAAATGTTATCGTCGTCATAAATAGTTAGATTTAAACTTGGCAAAATCTTTTCGACACGAGTTGTAATTTTTCCAAATTTTCATAAGGAAAAAGAGGGAGTAAAAAATCTCAAATGATGATGATAAACTTTTTTTTAGTTTTATTTTTATTTTTGAGATTGCCTTATTTTTCTCACAAATCATAAATTCAAAGTGTGGCAATAAACTTCAAATAAAAAAAACACAAAAATTTAAAAAAATATTCAAAAATATTTATAAAAAAATAAAAAATGCGTAAAAGAGCTACAACAGTTGCAACAAAAAATTCTTATTGCATCTCTCTCTCTTCGTCCGAAAAGAAAAACTTTTGTTGATGCTAGAAAAAAAAAGAGAGAACACTATTTTGATTTTTAAAATCAAAATAAGCACACTCACAATTTTATTCTTTTGTTTCTTCGAAATAAAGTGTTTTTTGTTGCTAAAAGCTTTGAAAAATTTGTGACTAATAAGAAAAACTCTTTCCATTATTTGAAAAACACTGGCAAAAAAATTTTTTTAACAAATCATTTTTTTATTAATTTAAAAAAAGACTTGGCTTTTATTTTGTTTTTGAATATTTTATTTCCTATTTATTTTTTTTATTCCATGTGTAAAAAATAGTTGGATTTCGATGAATCCAAAAACTTGAATAAAACACTATTCTTGTTTGTTATCCACGTGATACTTTTTCCATTGAAAAAAAATTATGTTTAAACTTGATAAAAGTTTTCTGTATTTTTAACAGAAAAATAAAGTTTTTTAAATTCATATACCCCATGCGATGCAAATCACGTCTTCAAAATTATTTATTTGATGCAAGTTAGTATACATCTGCAGAAATCATTTAAATTTAATATAAAATTATTTTTATCGCCGATAAAAAAATGCATGAAAATAAATTAATTTAATTAAAAATTGCAATTCAATCTTTTATTATTTTACATTTATTTTGAAAGAACCGTAAAATTTGCTCTATAATATATAAAAATTCAATTTTCATTTATGACTGGATTATTGCTTAACATAACAGAATTATGGTGTATTTTGGTAAACATTAATCTCTCACTCCTTCATCGCATTATTTTTTTTATTAAATCTGTTCCAATTTATAAAGCAAATATCTAAATTTCCTCAGCATTTCAAGTATCATTAAAAATCAAAAATAATAAATTATTCAAAAAAACTCACAAAATAAAAAATGTTTAAAAAATTTGTTAATAAACTACAAACTTTTTTTTTCTTCATTCTTGTGAAAGAATATTTTTTATTGGCGTTAAAAGACACTCATCTTTTGTTACTAATGGTAAGAAAATAATCGATAATTCCCCTTTCACTAAAAATGAATTGAAATGTAAAATGAATCACAACAAAAGTTTTTTTGTTGTTCCTTGAAACTTTAAACATTTTTTAGCAAAACATTTTGTTTTTTTTTGTAAAGCCTTTTTAGTTGCTTTTTTTCTTTTGTTGATTTTTATTATTTTTAAATTTTTTAAAACATTTTAGTATTTTTTTTCTTTTAGTTTTTATAAATGAAAAGTTTATCTTTGAAACAAGAGAATTCAAAAGTTGAATCCCTGCTGAATATATTCTCACTAAATTCAGAAATTGCTGAGAGTCAAAAATAATAGGAAAATTAAAGATTCTTTTTGCGAATGATGTTTAATTGACACAAATCATTTAATTTTTAACCTCAAAAAATTATGTCCAGAATTAACAGCACTCAAATTTAATAATTATGTAATAAATTGTTCACAATTAAACCAATCATTTATCTTGCATAATTAATATTTTCTTATATAAACAAAATTAAATTAATTCCACGTTATAATATGATTCAACAATTCTGAGAAATGATTATTATTTTCCATGCGAAGTTTGCTCTCTCACCACACTATCCACTTTACGAGGTACAGCTGGATTTATTTGTTGTTGAGAAAAGTTTAGCTGTGTCGAAGATGTGCAATCGGTTAAATAAAATCAAAGCTCCTCCTCCTTCAATGGCTATATTAATTTGAAAATTAAAAAAAAGAGAAGAAACCCAAAAAAATAAATATTCAAAGAAAAAAAATAGTGCGAATTATTAAGTTTATGAAATCAAACAAAAACGTGCAAGTGAAACACACAAAAAACATCGACAACGGAAAGTTATTTTGCATTTAAAAATATTTTTTTCATAGCGATGATTAAGAATTTTTTGATGCTTTTTTCTTCTTTTCTTTAAAAGGAAGAATTTTTTTTCTTGGTTTCTTTTGTTTTTTCTCTCTCCTTTTTTGAATTTTTGAATTCTTGTTTATAAAGTAAATTATTTTGTTTTATTTTTGTTTTTCTTAAAATTTGCGTAAACCAAACTCTATTTTTGAAGATGTTCGCTTTTCTTGATTTAGAAATTTGATAGCAAATTTTCACTTTTTTAAAACATAAAAATATTTAAAACAAAAAAAATTTTGCAAAGATTAAACCGTTTGTAAACAATCACAGAAGTTTTATTGGAGGAAAGAAGACAATTTATTTGGTTACAGTTAAAAAAATATCTTCGACAAATTATTATTAATTTTATAATAAAACTATCGACTCAATAAATTCTGTGGTATTAAAATCAAAATCAAAAGATATATTACAATTTCTCGCGGCTAAAATTGCTGCACCCAAAGCTGCACTTTCATTCAATTTGAAAAATGAAGCTTTTTTGATTTTTAAAGAATTTATTTGAAGAGTTTTAACAAAACCTAAAGAAATAAAGTATTTATCATTTCACGAAAATATTTTTTTTTAAACAGCTTACTATCTTTCATAAAATTCCAACTTTTAAATACAGAACCAACAAGCAAAATTGGAACATCTTCGAATATTTCAGAATCAAAATTTTTGGAAATCGCAATCAAAAGTTGTGCTAAACCTTTTCCAGCTTCTTCCAATATTAATTTACAGAGGGGGTCTTTCTCGGCATCTAAAAATTTGTATAAATTTCTAAACTCCAAAATTTGTGAAAAAATTTATTACTTTCAGAAATTTTTTTACTCAACGAAGCTATGTGAGCTTTAGAAAAGTTTGTTCCATAAAGAATATTTAAAATATCTCGAAATTCGTTTAAATTAAAATGATTCATAATTGAAGATTTTAAATTATTTATTGGATGTTCGGATAAAAAAAGACCTTCTTCGTGATTGAAAATTGTTTGAATGGCTCTAAAAAAATATTATATGTATGAAACCATATTTCTAAAAAATGAATGATAAATCTCAAAATTAAACAATAATATAATTGAATTCCCTATTTTTTAGTCTTTTTTTTAAAGTTCAAAATAATGCCTTTAAAAAACAATTTTTAAGGAACACACATTGCTTTGTTGTTGTCGAATTAATTTTATATTTATTTTGTTTTCTAAGATTTTTAAAACGCGAAAAAAGGTAAATATTTACTCTTTTTTTGGAAATGAAAAAAATCTGATGTTGTTGTCTTAAATAATTTTTCCTTTTATTTTTTATTTTTACGCAACGCTTTATGATTTCAGGAATTATTTCACCTTTTGCATTTTAGTAAAACGATTGACTCACTTTTGAGCAATCCAAAACCCTCCTCCACTTTCTTCAATTAAATGTCCATTTCCTCCAGTTCCATAAATTTTTCCTTTGTTATTTAAATATCGACAAGCTGAACCTGTTCCAGCAATAAGAACAACTCCACCTGAAAATTCTTTTTTCTATAAATAATATTTTTAGTTTTTAAGAAATTTACCATTTTTAAAAGCTGTTGCAATTGCAGCAATCGCGTCATTCGTGACAAAACAATTTTTTGTAATATTAGAATATTTTGTTTTAAAAATTTCAATAATTTTGTTAATTATTTCATTATTTCCTGCTCCAGATAAACCCAAACCCTAAAAACACTATTTAAATTTCAAAAATTAGGCTCTAAAATTAAATGGAAATTTACCACTCCCTCGATTGGTAAATCCAAATTCAACTTTTCTGAAGCCTTTTGAATCCATTTGGAAGCATATTCGCAAGTGGCTTCGGCTCCTTGAATAACACAATTTAAACTTTCACCTTCTTCCTCAAAAAGTTTTTCAATTTTGCCATTAATAATTTGGATTAGGATTAGCTTGGAATGAGTAGCTCCACTGAAAAAGAAAGATTCATAAATAAAATTTGGGGCTAAAATTTACCCTTCAACACCAGCAAAAATCATGACAAAAACTTACCTTGTCGTTCCAGAAAAAAAAATTCTGAAAGTTTAAAATTTATTTTTCAAAAAAAATTATGAAACAAAGAATTTAAAACACTTTTCATTCTAATATTTTATTATAGAGTAGCGACATTGAGAAACAAAATTAACATTAATTTTTTTATGAGATCTTAAAAATCTTACAAAAATAATTTAGAGATTAGTTCATTTTGTAAAAATTTCTCTTATTTTTCAGGATGCTTTTGATTTACATCCTTTTTTGACATATCCAAAAAAAACAACAAAAAAACGATTATAAAGCATCATTTTTTTGGTAGGTAGCCGCTACCTAATTATTGCTTGTCTTAGATGCGTGTTTTACAAGAGAGAAGTTGGTTGGTCGTAAAAATGTGTTTGTTATCACATTTTTTAGATTGTTCTTTTGCTTGATGAAAATAAATTTTAATGATTGCAATAAAAAAAAATAACTTCTTTGTTTTTAATTTTTATAAGAGCTTCTTGTTCCTTTAGCTTTCAGCCGTGCGAAAGAAGGTAAACAGAAGCTAAAACAAAAAACAGTCTGTCTTTTAGGTAACCGATCCAAAAACATAGATCGATCACAAAAGATAAAATTTATTTCCTGTGCAAAAGTTTTAAGATTTGATGTATCTTTTTTTCATTATGTGTTTTTTCTTTTTTTAATTTTAAATGATTTATAAAAAAAATTCTCGCGAGTATCTTTTTTGCATTTTTAATTTTTTTGTTATTTATTTTCTCAAAAAATTTGGAAAATGTAATGTGAAAATAATAAACAATTAATTCTTCTTCTTTTGTTTCAGCAAAAAAATGATGATGAAAATCGATGGATATACTTGGAATGTGATCCAAGTTTCATTAGCATTTTTACTCATTTTTTCATCCTTTAATTCTCAAGGCTTTATTGAAGAAATGGTTATGGATAGTTATTCAGATAAAAATAAATTTAAAAAACATAGCGGTTATTTGGGGTAAGTAACCTTTTTAAATATCTAAAGTCCAAATCCAAGCCTTTCTTTTCTGCTAGCGGAAAATAGGTATTTTAAAATAAATATTTTGATTCCAAAGTAATTTTTTCTTCTGAGTTTTATGGCTTTTTTACAAATTTTTTAAAAATTGGTTTTGAATCTAAAAAATGTGTTCAAATATAGATTCCTTCCATTTTTTTAGATTATCCCTAATTTATGGTGGAAATATGTTTGGAAATCTCTTATTTGCTCCAGTAATAATTAATTGGTTGGGTTCCAAATGGTCCATGATTGTTGGAGCTTCATGTTATGCTTTATTTATATCAGGATTTTTCTTTTTAAATTATCCATTCTTTATTATTTCTTCGCTTATTATTGGTTTTGGTTCAGCGTGTATGCAAATTTTTTTCGAGAAAGTTTAATTTGAGTGGCAATTTTTTTTAGTGATTTGGACCGCTGAAGGCGCATATATGGCATTAAATTCCACTAAAGAAACTTCGGGAAAACAAAGTGGCTTATTTTGGGCCATTTCACAAGCAAAGTAAGAAATTTTTGATTTTTGACACAAAAAAATTAATTTTTTAATTTTAACAAAAAAAATTTGTTTTAGTTTGTCATTTGGTGGATTATTTATGTATTTTGTTTTTCGAAATGATACACGTGAAGATAAAAGAGGAATTTCGGATTCAACTGTGAAAATTTTATATAGCGTTTTTTTGGGCGCAATTTTATTTGGAATGGGTGTATTAGCGTTTTTGAGAATGCCTGAACCTGCCAGTGGCGTAAATATTCCTAAAAAGAAGCCAATTAAAATGATAAGTAAGGAAATTATTTTTGTATCAAAAGCTCGAGAAAAAAAAAGCTGGAAAAATTTATCTAAAAAAAATAATCGAAAACTATCCCAAATTTATTTTTTTCATAGAAAAAAGTAAATTTTTTGTCGAACGTTAATTTTAGAAAAATTCCATTTGAGTCATTATTTTTTTCTTCGAATTCCATTAATTTTTATTTTTATTTTATTTAGAATCAATGTTCAAACTTATGTTTACGAAGCGAATGCTCGTTATGGCTTTTGTATTTGCATATGTTGGAGTGGAATTAAGTTTTTGGAGTGGAGTTTATTCGACATGCATTTCAAATACTTTAAAAATAGGTGATAATCCTAAAGTGATCGTGGCTTTAACAGCCATTTCTGAGGGCCTTGGACTTTTTACAAGTAATAAATATATTTTATTATTAACTTTTTGAGAAAAGTTTTTAAATTATTTTTTTTCAGGCGGCGCATTGATTAGATTTTTATTATCCAAAAAAGCAAATGTTCCAAGAATTTTTATTGTTTTTACTGGTTTAATAATACATTTATTTGTTTATACTTTGATTTTTTTGAATTTACCCAATGAATCGCCTTTGGATGAAACGGATGATACTGGGTATTTTAAAAAGCCAAGGTAAGCTTTTAATAAAAAAAAGGTTATCCAAATTTTTAAGTTGCCTTATTTTTGTAACTTTTTTAATAAAAAAAGATTACTGTAAAATTGTGAAACTTAAAAATTATTCAAAAGTTTATCTAATTTTATTTTTTGTTTTTTTTAAATCATTCAAAAGAGCAAAAATATTTTAAAAAGATGAACAAAATTTATACGAATTTAATTTTATTTTTTTGAAAATTATGTATATTTCGTTTTATAATTATTTTCTGTTAACGAAAATTAAGTCCATGTTGGAACGAAACCATTAAAAAAAAGATTTTTGTACATTGAAAAAAAAAATTGAAACATTTTCAGCGTTGCTTTAGTATTAATTTGTGGATTCTTTCTTGGTTTTGGAGATTCGTGTTGGTAAGGAAAAGATTTTTCCTTTAAAACAATATAAATTTTTTAAACCTTCAGGAACACTCAAATTTATTCATTTTTGATAGCTGAATATCCCAATCAAAGTGCTCAAGCTTTTTCAATATATAAATTTTTTCATGTAAGTTATTTTGCATTTTTTTGAGTTATTTCAAAAATATTTGAATGTTTGAAAACTTTTTTTAGGCAATGGTAACTTGCGCCGCATTCTTTTGGAGTAAATACATTCACCTTCAATATCATTTTATTATTTTATGTTCCACAGCAATTTGGGGATGTTTTTGCTTTTTTATTTCTGAACGATTTTTATCTTCTCCTAATTTTGTGACTTTCAAAGAATAAATAATTAATGAATCCATGGAATTTTTAGTGTTTGAAAGAAAAAATAGTTATTAGTTTTGCATAATTTTTTAAGAATAAAAATATTTTTTAAATTTGTAAATTATTTTTTTTTATTATTCAAAAAATAAAGAAATTATAAATCATAAAAGAAAATTGGTTTTGATGGAAAAATTTGCATAATTTTGCGATAAAACTTTAACTTTATTTGTCAAAAAAAAATTTTATTATGTAAAAACAATGTTTAACTAATTACTTTTAAATTCCTTGTTTTTATTAAGAATCAATTTTCAAGGCTTCTTTAAATAATCCATTAGCTAATTTTAAACGCCTTTCAGCTTCTGGTTGATCGATTTCAGCGAGTTTCATTAAAATCGCTTCTTTAACATTAAATTTTGTTTCATCAAGAAATTTGCAAGCTTCCTCATAATTTTCATTCGTGCATTCCATCCAAATTCTTTTGCACCTTTCAACTAATTTTTGGTTCCATGCTTGTACGTCAATCATAAGATTACCATAAACTTTTCCAAGTTTTATCATTGAAGTTGTGGTAAGCATATTTAAAACCATTTTTTGAGCTGTTCCTGCTTTCATTCGAGTTGAACCTGTCACTACTTCAGGACCAACTAAAAAAAAATGGAAGAATAAATAAAAGTTTTATAAAATTTTAATGAGTTTTTAGTCAGAAATCAAAAATGCAAAATGATAAATAATCTCAAAACAAAAAATTTTAGTTAGGAAATTTTTTTTTATTTGTTTTTGAAAGCCAGTTTCTACTAATTTCAGTTTTCCAAAAATCTATAATTTTCTAATGACGAAAAAAAATGATGTTTCCATAAAAAAATATTGAAATGCGTGATTCAAAGTTTTCTCGAATTTTCTAATCGATACCAAGTTTACCATATTTTTTATCCCTAATCACCCAAGAGTATCATTGCCAAAATTAAACCCTTACCATTAACTTCAATTTTAACATCCGCAACATTTCCAATGGTTGAACCTTTTGAACATGCAATGGCAATAGTTTTAGCTCCAATACTTTTAGCATATTCTAATCCACCGATGACATATGGAGTATTACCACATGCTGCAATTCCAGTTAACACATCTTTATTGGAAAAATTTATTGCTTTTAAATCTTCAATTGCAAAGGCTGGAGTATCTTCTGCACCTTCCACGGGTTCTTCAATAGCTTTCCTTCCACCAGCAATCAAACCTAAAATTCAACTTTGCTTTTAATTTTAAGTTTTTAGATTAATTTTTTCAAAGATTCTGAGATGTCTTTAGTTAAAATGGGAAAAATAATAAAAAATGAAAGCAAATCAAAATTTAAATAATTTCCAAAAATGTCATGGCCTCGCTCTCCCTTGAATGACTTCTGATTATTTAAACAAGTGTGCCATAATTAGCACGCATCCAGGGCGAAACCCATGACATTTTTCAGACCCCACTGGGGAACCGAAACCAACCCGGCCCGGATGGAAACCGTTGGAAGAAGCACAGCGCCTTTCCAACGGTCATTTCATTTGTTATTTTTTTGAGTGACTATCCTCTTTGAAATTTTTTTTTCGAGGTCATTCATTTATTTCTACGCAGACAAAAAAAAGAAGAGGGGTTTCTTCGAATGACTTTTTTTTGCTTTCGCGCACTTTGATAGTTTTTTTTTCTTTCAATGTTTTGGTTTAATTTATGCTTTTTTTAAACTAAAATAATTAACAATTACAGCCGTTTTAATTTTTAATAACTTTTTTGAATTAACAATGTTTCGCCGAGTTCCACAGATTTTTAAAAAAACCTTTCTCCTCTGTCAACTATCAATTATAAGCCTTTAACCAACCAACCTATAACCATTCCCTTTTGAACTCCATAAGTTGGTGGACATTCAGATGCATCAAGAATGCCTAATCTTCCACTCGTTCCAGCTCCAATATAAATTAATCTTCCACCATTTCTAAATGCTTCAGTAATAATATCCACTCCCAAAGCAATGTGTTTAAGTTCTTTTTCAACGGCAAGGGCAACTTTTTGATCTTCGTTATTAATTTTAGTTAAAATTCCTAAAGTGTCGAGTTCGTCAATATCCATGGTGAATTCATTTCGATATTCCGTTGATGGGAGAGATTTATTTAATTCTGATAAATTTAAATTTAAATTTAAATTTTTTGATTCCTAAAACTAATTTTTTGGAGGGTTAGCGAGAAGTGAAAAAATTTACATACTTTCTTTGATTCATTTTGATTTTCGCCGGAATTAAAAGACATTTTTTAAGTTTTAAAATTGCCAGAAAATTTTCTAGAATAAAAAGCTTTTCAAGTGTCAAAAAAAGAGGATTTTTATTGATTATTTGGTGGCAATTAAAAACTCATAAAAATTCTTATCTTTCGTCTACAAGAAAAAAAGTTTTTTAATGGTAATAAAAAAATTTTGATCAAAAGTTAATGAAAAAAAAAAATGTTTGAAAAAACTTTAATTTTACACAACAAAATCTGTAAGAAAAATCATAAAAGCGAGAAAAAGCAAGAATATTTAAATTAAAATAATCCTTTTTTTGCAAAAGTTTTTGTTTTGATGCAATTAAAAATAAGAAAAATTTATTATTATTTGTTTTTTTCTCCATATTTTGTTATTGCTATAAAAAATAAAGTAAAAAATGCTTTATTGAAAGAAAAATTGTGTCAAAGTTTATTTCCATTTCCAAACACACATAAAAAAAGTTCATTGTCCCAGTCTCTATTTCTCTTTCTTTTTCTCTATTTAAAACCACGGAACTCTTAACACGAATGTTTAAGAGATGTTTCGCATTTCTAGTTCAAAAAATGGGCGGTAAAAAATGTTTCAATGTTTCAACACTTTTACTTTTACGATTTTTTTTTGAGGAGTGTATCTTTTTTTATATTTCGTAAATAAATTTTTCAATGTTCTTATTTCATAACTTTTACATTTTTCGCTACTTTTTACATTCCACATTAGCTAGGCAATAATAATTTTTGGTAAAATTTTAATCAGGAAAATCCAAATTTTATGCGTGTTTTATTTTTCCCTTTAAATGTGTCTCTCTTTTTCTTTAGTTTTTAACGTTCAATTTTTTTAATGTTTATATAAAAATTTTAAAGCTTTGATCACAAATTATTATTTTCAGGCTTATAAAAAGTTTCATCTTTTGGCAGCTAAACATGGGAGCGCTTCGAAGCGTTTTGACTTTCTTGTTGCTTTTACTTGCTGCAACTTTGGCTTCAAGTTATCGTTTGAATGTGCCTCGAGTGCTTTTACCCTATCACCCTAAAATCCCTGTTCATTTTATCCTTGAAGTTAAAGGTGGATGCTTTACATGGTAGGTTTTTTTGGAACTTAAAAAATACAGTTTTTATATATATTTATTTTTATTTTTGCAGGAGATCCACGAGACCCGATATTGTTTCAGTGGAACCCATAAATCCTGATACTTCTGGTTGCTCTGAAAAAGCTATAATTACAGCTAAATCCAAACATGAAGAAGAACAAAATTCTGTTATATTTGCAGAAAATTTTGGTAAACATATTTTTCTTTTTTTTTTGAAATATGAAAGGATTTTTAAAAACGTTGGTGGATTTCATATTTTTTGGGTGCTTTTTTTAAACTAAAAACCAAACTTCTAAAATTTTAAAACAACTAAAACTTTAAGTTTACTCCAGACGGGTTTCCTGCTGAGGAATCTCGTAATAATTAATTAAAACTTAAGAAAATTAACAAAGATTAATTTAAAGTTTTTTTAATTTTACCAAAGAAACTTCTGTAAAAAACTGGTATTTTTATATTCCATTTTAACGGGTGTAAATTAAAAATTATTTTTATGTTAATTTAATGCATATTTAATTTTTTATATATTTTTATTTTTCAGATGCCGGAATTTCTCTAAGTTGTGGAGTAACGGTGGATGTAATGGAAAGAATTTCCATAACCACCACAACTAAAATTCTTTTTGTTGATGCTGCCCCAGCTCAAATGATTGTTGAAGGATATAATAAAGAAGGGGATAAATTTTCAACACTCGGTGGAATTCCATTTGATTGGCATTTTAATTCCATGGATAACTCTCGAGCCATTCGAATTGTGCCCTTTGCTCAATCCAAATATGATGCCCCACCAGAAATAATTAAACTTGAAAAAGAAAAACAAAAAGGTTTCGTAATTTTGGTGGATGGAATTTCAACGGGCTCGGCTTCGCTAACAGCAAAATTATCTGATTCTTCATTATTTGGAAAAGTAGAAGCAAATTCCATTGATTTAATGGTCGTTGAAAATGTCCTTCTTGTGCCATCTAATGATTTATATTTGCCCGTTCATGCAATCGTACATTATCGAGCTCAAGTTATTAAACAAAAAGCTATTGAAGGTAAAAAAAATTTCTAAGATTTTAAGCAATTTTTAGCAAAAAATATTTTCAAAACTAAACTTTTAACAAAAAAACAGATTCATTTCTTAAAGTAAATATTTATCGAAGAATTATTTACCGCTTCTTTTTATAGGCGTGCGCCACAAGCAATTGTTGCAAAACACACATCTTTCTAAAAGGCATCGAAAAACTTGGAAAACTTTTATAAATTTTTTTAAAACATTTAAAAATGATAGGATTTCTTCCTATCATCGTTTTTTATTTTTTTAAGTTTCAAAGTTTTCGTTTCGAGACATGGTTTCTTAAATTTTCCATCCAATTTTAAAGTTTGTATGAAATTTTATACAATAAATGTTTTTCAGATATTGCATTACCATCATCTCAATATAGCCTTGCTCTAAGCGATTCATCCATATGTAAATTAGATTCAAGCTCTTCCAAGGTTACTGCCCTTGTAATTGGTCGAACTGAAATTACTCTTGTTGATACTCGTAAGCTTTTTCTTTGATAGCAAAATCTAAAAAAAAATTGAATATTTTTATATTTTTTAGATTCCCATAAAGTTGGTGTAAAACCTCAATCAGCTCATATTTTCGTTGTGGAACCCGATGTTATTAGTTTTACCATAGATCGAGGAAATAATTGGTATTTGGAAAAAGGATTGGATTATAAAATTAATGTTCGATTGAGTGATGCATTTGGAAATTCTATGCATATTCCAGACGTGGGTGTTTTAATTTTTCTACTATTTTTTAATTAATTTTTTTTAGAATGCTCTTTTCCTAACTAAAATTTCGGATGAATATTTTGATATTCTTGAATCATCTCGAAATGGAACATATTTTCATGTAATTGCAAAAAAATCTGGAACAACTTCTATTTTATCTACTTTAATTTCCATGCAAGATGAATATGGCGTTGAACATCCATTTAAAGCCAGAATTTCCTCCGATCAAGAATTACAAATAAATGATAAACTTGAAGCTAAACCATATATCCTCGTTTTTCCATTTCATCCAAAAAAAGCATATAATTTCCAAATTCGAGCAACGGGAGGCACGGGAAATTATTTATTTCAATCCAGCAATCCAAAAGTTAGCAAAGTGGACGAAGTTCGAGGAAAATTAACGACCGCCGGAGAAATTGGAGAATCCATTATTCGCGTGGAAGATGTTTATAATTCTCAACATTTCGCCTTAGTTCATGTATATGTTTTGGAACCCACAGAATTACAATTTGGTGAATCTCACGTTGAGGCAGAATTGGATTCGGAATTAATATTAAATGTTCGAATGGCAGGATTGGATCCAAAAACTCAAAAATTATTATCGTTCACTGATTGCCGACATATTCCTTTTTCCATTGGCGTGGATGATGCAACCATTTTTAAACATTTGAAAGGTTAGTTATTTTCTTTTTCAAAATTAGGGCCTGAAGTAGTCAAAAAATATTTTGTTTCACTCGACACGAAAACCAAATTTATCATTTTTCTAGGGCTAAAAAAATCAGATATGCGTGAAATGAAATGAAATAATTTTACTTTTGCAAAAAAAGAATTTTTTTAATTCCTTTTTTCTCTTTGAAAGACAAAAGTAAAAAATACTCAGAATTTTTGACGAAAATCTGTTAGAAAAAAAATAATTTACTTATGTAAAAAAATTTTAGATGTCCCAAGTCAAATTCCTGAAAATGTTCGTGGATGTGCAACTATTTCCCTCAAAGCTTTATCAATTGGAGATACGAAAGCTAAAATTCAATATGATAGATTCAATGATGCCATAGATATTTCATCTTTTCCACCATTAATTCTTTCAACTAAAAATGATTTACTTTTGGCTTCGGGTTCTGAAATACATTTGGATTTACAAGGTGGTCCTCGGCCATGGATGCATGATTCATCCAAATATTTTACGAATGCCGCTGTTATAGAAGAAAACGATAAAAACAAAAATGATAAAATAATTTCAATTTTGGGAGATTTATTAAATTATCAATTAAAATGTTCATCCAAAAATATTGGAAATATTGAAATTAATATTTTAGTTGGAAATCGAAAATCCACAACTAATCCTTTGCCAATGATTTCTAAAGCTAAAATTTATGTTTGTTGCGCAATTCCAGAAAGGATTTCATTAAATAATCGACATCCCATCGCGAAAGATGGACTTCCTGCATGTCCATCTTTTGTTCATTCTATTTTTTATGGATATCCAGCTATTTTGGAGCTCACTGGTTATGGAAGATGTGTGAATGAATTCGATACAGAAGAACGTCTATTTGATTCTCTAACTTCGGTCAAAGCTAAATATTCAGTTGATAATAGCAAATTGCTCAGTGTAGCACCATCCAATCAACTTCCCGGTGAACCTAATAAACGTAAGTAAATTTCTTCTTTTTTCTGTCTGGAATCTTTTTGGAATTTATAATGAGCGCGTTTTTTTTCTTCTTAAAACTTTTAAAAAATTTGGAAAGATGAAGTTCTTCGAAATCTTTATTTTTAGAACTTTTTTTCTATTTTCAACCAAATAAAAACATATTGCAAAAGATCCTTCACTTTTTTTTCTTTGACTGTTATCTATTTTATAAATTTTTTAGTTATTTCAAATGCAAATCCTAATGGAAAACCTGGCATTGTTACTGTAACATCCGTGGCCCATATTAATGATCAAAAGCTTTCAACTTCCTTGACTCTTAATTTAGTTGGAATTGCTGAAGCTAAACCATCCTCCATCGTTCTTTGGAATGCCCCAGATGTTTCTGGAAATGTCCACATTATTGGTGGTTCTGGACATTTTTGGTTAGATTCGGGTGAAGGAGGTTCATCCTCTCAATATGTTAATTCTCAACTTACCCATATTCAAAATAATGATTCTCAGATTGAACTTAAACCAATTTCACAGGGTTCCACAAAAATTTATGTTCACGATTTGTGTATTGATGGAACTCGATTGGCTGTAAACGTAAAAGTCACAGAAGTTAGTAAAATTCAAATTTCCGGATCCGACTTAGTTGAAATGAATAATATTACTCCGCTTAAAATCGAAGTATTGGATATCGATGATTTGCCATTTTCAATTAAAGATGTAAAAATGATGGAATTTAAAATTATTTCTAAAACAAATAATATTAAACTTTCACAAAATAATTATAATAATTTATTGGAATATAATGCTCGAGGAATTTCGGTTGGAATGAGTTCCATTGTGGCTACGGTAAAATCATCCAATGAAAATTTAATTCGATCTAATCCACATTTGCTTCAAGTTTTTGCTCCACTTCGATTATATCCAGAAATTGTGACTTTAATCCCAGAAAGCGTGTTTCAATTTGAAATTTCTGGTGGGCCTCAATCTCAACAAGAAATTTATTTTAATATGACCAAAAATGGAATCGTCGAAGTAAATAATATTGGTTTAATAGAATCCACTAAAAATCTTGGAGAAACTACTGTAACCGCAATAATTACAAATGGAAAATCTAAAAATATTATTGTGGCTCAAGATTCTGCGATAGTTAAAGTTGTTTCATTTTCTGGAATTCGAGTGGTTGTATCTTCGACAATTGTGGAAGAAGGCGATATTATTTCAGCCCATATTGAAGGATTAGATAAAGATGAAACTCCTTTCGCTTTTGGTGGAGCAAAATATCCGTTAAATGTTCAATGGAAAATTTCTGCTCCAGAAGTTTTGGAGTTTGATCCTTTGCTTACTGTAAGTTTTTTTGTAGCTTGAAAAACATGGATTTGTTAAAAAAAATTATTATATTCCATGCTTCAAAAAATTCTTATTTTTTTTGTTTATTTTTGAAAAAAAAATTCAAAAGCTATTATTTTATTTTTAAAATTAACTTTAAAAAATTTCCCAAATGCTTCTGAATCCAAAATACATAATAAATTTTTGGACACTTCTAAATTTTTTTGAAACGAAAATTTTTATAATTTTGATTGAATCGAAAAAAATTAAGACATCATTTTTTAATATTTTATTGGCTTCGACTTTTATTGATTTCGATATCTCCCAGTCCCTTCATAATATTTATTAAAAATTAATCTAATTTTTAGTCCGCCGTTAAAGAATCAAATCAAAATCGATTTGCTGCACGATTTATTGCACGTAAAAATGGAAAAGCTAAAATTGATGCAATTGTAACCATTGATCCTAAATCAACCAAACATTTTACTTCGAGAAATAAAGAATTTACACATTTTGCTCAAATAATTGTTCAAGAAAATCTTCGATTAACTTCACCATCAAAAATTTCTGAAAATATTTTAATTACTCCTTCGACGACTTTGGAATTAATTGCAAATCGACCAAATGGCCAAGTTTCATTTGAAACTCTTCATACTTCGCTTCTTTCGATTATTGGAGAAAATCATAATATTTTACTTTCTGGTAATCAAGAGGGAAGTGTTCCACTTCGAATTCATCACCATAATTCAGCCTTTAATGAAACAAGTTTTATTACTGTTGATGTAAGTTTTTTTTCTTCATACAAATACCTTTTTTGTAATTACTGAAGTTGTTGTTGTTCGGCAACAAGAATCATGATTAAAACAAAAAATTAATTTATTTTCTTGTGCATAAAAATTAGAAAAAAACTCTAAAAAAATATGTTGAAATTTTGGGTTGGATAAAAAACATTCAAGAATCGAAAAATCGTTTTAAAAAATATGATATTTAAATTGAATTTTAAGAGAAAATAAAATATTTTTAATGGTTATCGGACCAAAATAATTTTTCTGCTATTTTTTAAACAATTGTGTTTTACAAATTACTTTAAACAATTTTCTTGGACCATTTTTCTTTCTTTTTTCGATAATTACCACCATAACAAAATTAAATTTTGGAAAAGCGCCATTTTTTGGTTTACTAATTCTTAATTTAAAAAATAATAATTATTAATTAAACCCATTTTTAATTATTTTATATATATTTTTATCCTATTTTTGCCGTAAAAAGGCTATAGTAAAATTCTTAAAAAAACTTGCGATTGCTACATTTTTTTGGAACCAATCAACATTGTTTTTGATTTACTATAAACTATATTTTTAACTTTTTTTAAGATTTTGAATGTCCATTCTTTACATTTGACCCTTGAAGCTCCATCATCACTCATTAATTCAACAACTTCAAATTCATCTGAACTTCTTCCAGCTCTACCACGAGGAATGAAAATCCGTCTCCATGTTTCATTCCGAGACCATCGAGGTCGATTATTTAATGCAGCAAATAATAATCTTAAATATCGTCCACATCGATTTGATTTAACCGATATTGTTGCAACTGAAAATAATCGAACTTTTGATATCGTTTTAAAACAATCTGGTGAAACCGTTTTTCGTGTTTGGGATTCGCTTAATTCACATCTATCAACTTTTATTCGATTAACCGTCGCTGAATATATTCCTCCTCCACTAACCTCACAAATTAAAAAAGATGCAACAAATTCAGCAGCAACAAAAATTTCTGGAGGTGATTCAACGACATCGACGATAAATAAAAATAATGTTTTTGAAAGTGATGCAACTAAAGCAGCTAAAATTGTTGCAAATAAAATTGCTGAATGTGATGCAACTAAAGCTGTTATTAAAGGTTAGTATTTTTTTTCTTCTCTCTCTATTTTAGGGTTGCTAAATTTTTATTGAAACTGAAAAATCGAAAAATTTTATAGTTTTTAAAATTTTCTACTAAAGAAAAATAAATAGCAACAGTTGCAAAAACTTTTTTAGGTGCATAAAAAAGATACATATTTAATTAGCTTAAAGAAATTCCATGTTTCCCTAAAAAAAGTTTTGCAAAAAATGATTTTTTAAAAGTTTGTAAAAATTTTGAAAGAAAAATTATGCTAATTTTATAAAAACTATGATATTTTTGATTCTAGCGTTTTTTAAGATTAAAAAAATACCAAAATTAAGTTTTTCTGATCAAAATTTAGAAATCTATTTTAAATTTTTTATTCTGCAACCCTTTTTGGTTTTTCGTTCATTTATTTCTCCAATTTTTTAGATTACCGCTATCAAGGAACTTTTGGAGTTATTCGAGAATTAATTGATATTGTTTGGCCATTTTTCCTTTCCCTCTTACTTTTAATTATATCTGGTTTTCTTCTTTATGTTGGATATCAAAGAGGAATGCAAAAAACTATGGAAGAAGTGGATGCAGCAGCAACAAGTGTTTATCAAAAACGCTCGAATACTTCGAGTGGCGGCGGAAGCGCAAATAGTTCATCATTAGATTATTCTTCTGGACTTCGACCTATTTCTTTTTCGGGTCCATTATTTTCTTCCACCGAAGATAAAAGTCTCACGACTGGGGTAGCAGCCAAATTTCGCCGGCATTCGCCTCATCGAAATATAAGTGGAAAATTTTTTGATGATTCATTTGGAAAAAATTCTTCTTCGGTTGGAAGTGGAAGCGAAAGTTATTTGACTAGCAGTGATCGAAGCTTACAAAATCGTTATTATAAATAATAATTTTTTTATTGACATTTTTGGATATTTTTTAAATTTAATTTTTTAGTCTATTTTTTTATTTGAATTTTTTGTTGTTGGTTTTTTATGAATCTCTCAAACTGCCTCGTTAGCTTTTTTCGGTTACAAAACTCTCTTTTTTTTGTTGGTTTTATTGTTGGAAAAAAAATTAAAAATTAATTACGGGCGTTTTTTTAATTGTTTATTTATTTATTTATCAAATTTTGTTGATTTTTTTTATTTTCATGTTTGTGAATTAAAATAATAAAGTTTTTTGGATTTGATTTTTTCTCTAGTAAGATTATGGGCATTTTTAAATTTTGGCAAAGTTTTAACAAAACTTTTTTATTTAGGGTGCTGGTTTTGAAAGAGAGAAAGAAACACTAAGGATAGTAACAAAGTTCAGCAACAAATGAAGAAGAAGAAAATTATTCTTTCTATTAGTTTTTTCTTTTTTTCTTTTTTTTTCTAGAAAAATTATGGATAAATCGTGAAGCTGTCAAAAAAATTTTCTTTTCTAACCATAAAAAGAAAGTCGACGACAACAAAAATGGACTTTTTTTTGTGATCGAACCTTTTATAAAAAAAAAAGAAAAAAAAGAAAAAGAAGAAGCGTCCGAGATCCACATCCATCCATCCATCCTCAGTGAGACGACTGACTCTCTGGCTCACGTTCGGTTCGAAAAGGGAAATTTCATAAACAAAAAAAAAAATTTTGACAGCAAAAAAAAGAATAACGAATAACAACGAAAAAAGGAGGATTTATTAGATCTCATCGTCTTCTTTCTTTAATAATAAAAAATATTTTCTCGTTTTAGTTACTTTATTTTCTTAAAATTGTTTGTGTTTTGTATTTTGACAAAAAAATTAAAATGTTATTATTATTTAAAATTTTATTGTTTTTAAAATTTATTGGAATTGTAAACCTTCAAACTTTATCTTCGAATAAAATTGGAGCAAGTGGAAGTGGATCAAGGCAGGATGTAAATATTAGAGTAAGTTTATTTTTTTTTTTTTCTTCTAATATATACTGTGTTTCTAAACATAGTTTTTTTTTTACTTTTTCGGGGTTTGGTTTAATAAATTAATGCTTTTTAACAACTTTTCTGAAATTAAGGCAAAATCAAACTTTTTTTAGCAAAAATTTTTAGAAAATTACAGTAGCCTAAATTTTAGGAACTTTTAATGATGTCTGGGCAAAATCCGGCTCATTTTACAACCAATCAATTATTACACCCAGCTCAATCTTCATCATCAGCGTTAGTAAATCCAAATAATTTTCCTGAAATTCATGCATCCAATTCTCCAGCATCCATTGATTATGATTCAAATCTTTATAAACAACTTATTTCCATTCGACCTTCTACAACCCGTGGAAGTTCTTCTTCTGCCATTAGGCAATCAGAAATTCCTGATATTGTAATGCAAGAAAAAACCATCGATAATTTATTGGGTTTTGTAAAAGGTGTAGTTCTTTGCGGCGGAGATGGATGGTGTGGAACTCGATGTTGCACAGCTAATAGCTTAGGAGGTTCCAATGGAAATAATGGAGGATATCAACATCGACCAAATGGACTCCGAAGAAAGCAAAAAATTTGTTACCCCGTTTGTCAGCCATTGTGCACGCAAAAATGCATTGAAGCTGCAAAAATTTTAATGCAAACTAAAAATTCTGATACTTTCAAAATTTCAAGCTCGTCGGATGGAAAAAATTTAATTGCTACCATTCCTCTTTGTCGACCAGCTTGTATGCCCGATTGTAAAGAGAGTTGTTTGAAAAAAAGGCAGCGACCAATGAAAGGTAAATTAGTTATTAGAAAAGTGAATTCAAGTTTTATTTCTTGTTAGGGCTGCCGAGAATTTTGAATTTACTCTTTTAAAATATTTATCATTTAAAAGAAAAAAGAAAGAGTTTTTTTGCTAATCAGCTAACTTTAGTTTCTCCAATTTTGTTCAATAACTTTTTAAATAACCATAAAATTTCAGTAACCTGCCGCCCTGCTTGCATGCCAGAATGTACTCCCAGTTGTGTTGCTTCTCCACCTTTAATGGTTCCATGCATGTCGACTTCAGCTATCAAAGAGTGTAATTGCCCTCCAGGTTATGTTCAATGTTCCAGTAAGTTCCTTCATTTAAAAATAGCAAAGCAATAAAAATCTTAAAACTCCAGCAAAATTTCGAAAACGTTCGTTAATTATATTTTCTTTATTTCTAGAATACACTTGTTGCATGCGTTATCGAACCATGGCAGTTCGATATCGTAAGCTTCTTCCTGGCTATCTTTATGCTGATAATAGCACAGTAACAACAGTCGCAGCAGTAAATTCAACCAGTAGTACCACAACAACTTCAGAAGGGTTACTTTCAACTGCAAATCTTAATGAAACTTTGATAAATGCTAGCAACTTTTTCTCTTCCTTCAAATCCTTTTTACGACCAGGAAATAAAACCATTACTATTGTAAACAATGATGATTTAGTAAAAGAAAGTGAAGCAGCAGTAAATGATATTCCTGAAGTTGCTGATTATATCGTTGATTATGATTATGATTCGGCAGTGGATGCAGGTAAAGCTGAATTTGATGCAGTCACTTCAATACCATAAATTCAACAAAAAGTTTATTATATATACACATACATGACTCACAAAAAATGATCTGAATTGTTTAACAAAAAAGTAATAAAATGTTACACGTAAAAATGACTATATACAACATATTCGAACAAAAAGCACGCGATTAAACTTAAAAACCTTTACATAAGTTTGGTAATACAATAGCAGAGAAAATTATATCATAACAATTTTAAAATCAAGTTCATCCACTTTTTCGATCATAAGAAATGGCAATTCTATAACACAATCATATAAAGCAACAATATTTTGACAAACAGCTTCGACACCAGGTTGAATCTTTGGATCATTTTCAGATTTTTCTCGTAAATAATTTGCTAATGTTACAGCTTCTATTGGTTTTCTATTTGATCGTGATACATATTCACTGAAAAAAAAGTTTCATTATTAGAGTGTTAAAAAGCAGAAAAAATAATGAATTACTAAATGATACGTGCCAAATATGGATACTTCTGACGACATGGACTTCCATTAAGTTTATCTTCTTCACTTAAAAATCCAGCAACCACACGTTGACCAAATGTTGATTTAACATATAAAGGAGCCATATCACTAAAAAATATGAGATTAAAAGATGCGATAATATTGTAAATAAGGAAGATCGAAATAAGCGTGGAAGAAAAAAACTTACTCAGACTTCAAACCAAAACATTCATCAGGAAGTTGAAAGAATTTATAAGCAGGTCGTTTGCTCTTTTTCGGCATTACTACTACATCCAAGTTTTCTATTTAAAAAAATTAATGCAAAGATTTTGGAATTTCCAAAAATAAAAAAGAAGCACTTTGAAAAAAAAAATTCAAAAAGCAGCTTTTGTTATTGAAAAAAGTCTTTCAACGAAAGATTTATGCGATGACCCAGCCTTCGCTGCAAGGACAATGCACTTACTGCGCAGCTAATTCGCAGCTTATTTTGCAGTCCCTGCGCAACTAAGGAAAATAAGCTGCGCACTAACTGCAAATTAGCTGCGCAGTAACTGCAACTTCTTTTGCAGCTAATGCCAATTAACTGCAATTTTTTTGCAGGCATTATTTTCTTTCGTTTTTACGCTTGCATATCAATATAAAATTTGACCAAAAATCAATATTTCTCTTTATTAAAAGCGATATTTTACATATTGCTTTTAATCAAAGAAAAGTATTAACTTTTAACCCACGAATTAGAATAAACGCGACACGAATTTAGCGAGGAATAAAAAGAGGAACTAATCAAAACTAGCTATACTTAATTTGTTTGATTAGTTATTTTTTGGATCAAACACGGCATTAATATCCTGATACATCCCATAATAATATACAGGAATAAAAGCTTTAATAGAAAACACTTTTTTGGTTTAGAAATTGCTTTTTTGTAACTTTCATAAGGGATAAAAAAAAGTTCTGCAACTTACAAACAGAAACAATCTAAAAGGGAAGACTACATGAAAAATAATTTTAACGATACAAATAACAAAAAATAAAGACTCTGTTACTTACTAAAACAGAGGTTCCTAAAATAAGAATGGATAAGACATACGAGGGAAAAAACTTTCAATAACTTACAAACAGAAAGTACCTATAAAGGGCATATTAAAACACGAAAAACAAAAAACACTGTTACTTACCAAACAGAGGTTCCTGAAAACATGAATACAAATAAAATTCTCAAACAAAGTTACAGAAAAGCAATTTCTTTTAATGAATAAAACCAAAATTATGCTTGTGCTTTAGGTTAACGATGATAACAAGGGTAGAATTTTAAAGAATAAAGCGTTTGCGAAAAAGCAAGTATCTTAAGCCCCAAAGGAGAAATTTTCTTAATTACATATAGGTATTATTAGTTGGCAAGTATCTTATCCTACTTTATTGCTTTTGAATTTTTTTTATTATCTTTTTCAACTATTACTTCCGATATGTTGTTAACTATATTTCAAGCTGTAAAAATCATTTTACTAATAGAACATTAAAAGAAATGGCAAAAACAAGCAACTTTAAAATTTTGATGCAACTGGTATCTTCTTAATTTTTTATTGAAAGGTATTGTAATAATAATAACAAACCTTTAAAAAGTGGATAATTTTACTGAGCAAAGCTATTTATAAAGCAAATAAAGTAAAACGCATAAATTGCTTACAAAAGAACTTTTTCGGGTAGGAAATCACTGAAACTATGAAATTAACACAAATTGAAGCTTTTCGCTTAAAATAGTTAGGATTTAAATAAATTTTCTTCGGCAATAAAAAATCCTCTATTTGATTACATCAAAGAATCGAAATACAACTAAAAAACAGCCATATTTGGATACTTAAAAATTTATTCTCATTTTTTCAAAAGCAATAAACTGTCAAAAAGAGGTAAAGGTTTGGAAAAATGACTAAAAAAGAAAAAGTGTCAAAGTCTAAGAATTTTGAACTATGATGTAACCGAATAGAGGGGTTTTTATTACCGAGGAAAATTTATTTAAACCTCAGCTATTTCAAACGAAAAGCTATCGGTTGGTGCCAAATTCATGTTTTCAAAGATTTCACGCCCAAAAAGGTTCTTTTTTAAGCAATTTATCCTCATAACTACTGGTTAAAAACAAACTTGGAAGCTGGAAACGTGTAATATTTCTTTTCAGACCACGAGAAAAGTAAACACTGCTTTATTTCCTTATTAATATAATGCCAAAAGATATATTTTTTACATTATTGCTAACTATTAACAGTGCTAATTTATGGTTAAATACAAAAAAATACTCCATCAACTAGTATTGTTATCATTACTGGTTCCCGAACCTCATGCCTTTATAGCGGGTGTAAGTTTGCATCATAAAACATTCGTTCTCGCTATATTATTAGTTTACAATCCCAACATTTTACATTTATTAGTAAAATAGAAACGAGAATCAAAATGTGATTAAAAAAACTAAAGGTTAACACGATTCATTAAAATCTTTTCCGAAGAAAAAAAAATGTGTGGACGTTCATATCAAAATTTAATTTTAGTCTTATGTATGTTAAAACTAATTTTAAATCCTTTATTTATAACTCTAAACCCCATGAACCCGGAAAATATGTGTACTTTTTTGGTTTCTGTTAAAAAAACTTATAAGAAACTTGCCAACATAATATTTAAATATCTGATAAATCAATTTTAATTCGGGATTAAGGCGCGAAGAACTTAGAAGAAAAAATATGTAAAAGAAAGCGATAAATATGAAAGACATCGAATAAAAAGTTCAAGTTTGTTCATTTTCCTTTTAAGAAATTGCAACAAAGAGAAAAAATTAGCTGCAACGCTACCATTAAGTGCGCAGTTAAGTTGCAGGTAGTGCGCAGTTAGTGCATCGTTGCATTACCTGCAAATACGCTGCAAAAAATGCAGTATATTTGCAGGTAATTATTTTTGCAGCTTTCGAACCCTGGGGAAGCAGCAAAATTTTTATTCAATAAATTTTTTTTCATCAACTTTCAAAGTTAAAATCGTTTTATAATTATTTTTCATATGTCTCAAATTCATTTTACAAACCTTTTTTAGGAGCGAGCTACTTACTTATGTCATCGTATAATCGTCGTCAAAGAAAATCTCGATCAAGAAGTCCTGTTTGGAAGCCGCGTGATAATAATGGAAGAGTGCTGGAATCTTCATCTCTTGGTAATACTTTGATGTTTATCTAGCTTTTACTAATCATTCGTTTTACATTTTTCAGAACCAATGAGATTTAAAAAAGTTTGAAAATTTAGCTTTCTCTTTAATAATACAGAAAATATATGTTTTGTCTTGGATCTTTTAGGAAAGTTTTGGACGTTATCAAGGTGGAAGAAATTCGTAAGTTACCTTTGTACATTTTAATAGCTTTATTTACATTTTATATTTTTAGATATGGATATAATGATGATAGACATCGACCAACATATGGTGAAAACTGGCGTCGACCAATGAATTTTCGAGAAGGACATCGTTCTACGTATGATGAAGATAGGCATCGACCAATGCATGATGATTATGAACGACGACCAATGAATAGACATGAGCGTCGTGCTCATTTGCAAGAAGAAGAATATTCAAGTCCACAGAAACCTATGATTATACTCGATGATCCTTCAAGAGTTCCTCGTGGTACATATTTTGAAGTATGTTTTTATAACGTTTCTAAAGCTTATGCAACAAAATTGTTTTCAGCATGATCGACGTGAAAATGCTCCAACAGGTGGCAAATTATTTGGTGGAGGTCGAAGCAACATGAGATCAGATGAAATTGTCTCAAAAAAAGAACATGATCAAGAAACATCCCGTGGAGATGATGATAATGATAGACGACGAAGAAGTGGAAGCAACAATCGACAAGAAGGAAGATCTGATTACTATGGTTACAGGAATGATCCATTTGAAAATCCAAGACGAAGTAATTACAATGATCGTAATCGCACTACCAGGCATCAACATCATGATGATAGAAGAGATCGAAACTACCGAAGTAATCAACATGATGATAGACAATCCTTTAACGTATGTTTTTTCAACTTTTTACGTTCATTAACCTTCCTTTATATTTTTAGTCTCATCAACAACAACGACGTGAATCGTCTCCAAATGTATGGAAGCATGATAAATTTGAAGAACTTGAAGAAAAAGAAACAACTACAAAATAATTATATGCAATTTAAGAATTTTTATGTCATTTATTTATTCGTTCAATAATAAAAATAAATGCTTTACAAAGAAATTACTAATAATATGTCGTTACATTAACAAATATATGTATGTTTGTATCAAAGAGAAAAGGTTATGTTCCTAAATAATGTTTTTTTTGGTTGATTTTTTGAGGTTTTTTATGGATATTTTTTGCTAACAAATAATTGGTTGATTCTGGCATGAGAATGGTGGTTAATTTTGTTTGCAATATGCTTTTTTAAGGATGTCTTCAGGATTGAAGTCTAAAAAAATTGTTGGATTAGTTAAAGCTTTTGAAAGTTTTGAATTTTGTAGTCAGCTTTTTAGCGGAGGAACTTATGTATCAAGCTTTTGGTTTAGTATCAAAAACTTACTCAAAACATTTGAAACTAATGAAAATGGGCTATGAGGTTGTTGATGTTGATGTAAAATCATTGATGAGGGTGTAAAACTCGATGGTGGTGAAGTGGAAAAGCTTTCAGCAATTACGTTCTTTGAAAGCGGTTGTTGTTGTTGTTGATGATGATGATTTCCATGCTTGCCATGATGCATTTTAGATTGCTTTGATGCAATGTATGCTTTTCGAATATTTTTTGCGTGTGCAATATTGCATGACATTGGATAAGATGACATACTAAAATAATAGTTTAGTTTATCGACGAAGGAAGGGCCAAGTTTTTTAAAAACTTACTTTGAGTGTGCTTTTTTTTTGTTTGACTTTGGATTTCGTCGTAAATCAAAAAACAAATTAATTTTTTATTCCCGCGTATGAATAACGAATTTCTAATTCACAAATAGAAAAACAAACAAGACTATTTCGAATCCACTGTTTCCAAGCGTGATTACGTTGAGAAATAATAGCTAAAATTGCAATAACCGAAGAAATTCTGTTTAACCGTTGAAGTTCAGATAATTTATCAGCAATAAAAAAATTAATTAATTCTTCTGAAATATCTTTTTTTGATGAAATTTTTGTTGATTCAACAATAATTTTCTTTAATTTATAATATGTTAATTTGCAAGGTACTTCAAAAACGTTTTTGTTTTTGTTGTTAGTTAATTTTTCTTCCTCTTCGGACGACGACGACGAAATTAGCACAGCTGAATTATTATTTATTTCTGTAGAAACTTTTAGCATAGTATGAATTAAAATATATTATTCATATAATCCATTCAGATAGATGATACTTTTTTATCAGCAATAAAATATCTCGAATGGAAAAATTAAGGATGTGGTTGATTTTCAAGTTCGTGGTAAGACTCGAAATAAAATATAGCAGTCGATGAAAATGTAAGTAGTTAGCGATAAAAGTAAAGTTGTAGAGAGCTGAAAAATTAATTTTTAGTTAGAAAAATCAAGAAATAATTTTCTTATTTCTTTGTTGCAACGCGCGATAATAATATAATTTTTTCAAGGCAACCCTTCTTTCTTTTCTTTTCGCTGCTCGCTCGCGTTTTTAAAAAACTAAGAAACTAATAAATGAATGATCCAAAAGCCATATTTATTAGGTTTATTTATACTCCTTTTATTTCATAGACGCGCACACGCACACATATAAAAATGACTGTTACAAATCAATATCTAATATATATATATGATTATCAATCATTTAATGAATAAAACAGGGCAATCCCAATAATTTTTCTTTTGATAGAAAAAAGGAGGCGGAGTTTATTTTAAGGTTATCAAAAGTGCATGTGGACCATAAAAGTAAGAAATAAGAAAAACGAAGCAGAAGAAGAAGAAGTGTGGATGAGTAACTATGAATGTTCTTTAATTTTTTGGTTTTATGGTTTTACGAAGTGATTGTAAAAAAAGAAGAAGGAAAGAAGCACACATCTTTCTTTCTTTGGTTTATCTCCTCTCCTCTTCGATCGATCAGGAATATCCCAAAAAAAAAATTAATATGGTCGAAGTTGTAAATCTTTCAGTTTTAGATGGCTTTTTGGGGACGCCTATTTTTCTTGCCTATGAATGGGTAAATGAAAGAACGAAAAGTTCAAACATGTGACTAAGATTCAAAAGTGTTCAAAAAATGAAAAACGTAAATTCAAAAATCCAAAATGTTAATGAAGCAAAAATTAGTGGCGATTCCCAAAAATTAAAAAAAGTGCCATTTCCAAATGCATTTCAAGAGATTTTGTTTTTTACGATGGATATATTTTTACAAAATCCTGAAATTTTAAATTTGTTTCTGAAATAAAAAAGAAAAGAAAAAAGTTTTACGAGATTGTAAGAATTGTTTTTAATTTCTTTAAAACCTTTTTTATGCACAGTCTCAACACAGCTGTTGTTTCTTAACAATTACTACAAAAATCCCTTGATTTTTTAAACGAATCTTCTTTTTGTGCAAAAACGTTTTTTACTATTTTTTTAATCAAAAACAAATGCATGCGAAATAATCTTTTCTTTGGACTTTTACCTTCTTTTTTTTAAAATTAATTTTTAATTAATTGCACTTTTATGATTCAATTTTCTTATTTTTAATCATATGGCTTTTCTATTTCCATATTCATTTTTTTAGTTAACGAAAATAAAAAAATACATATATGTATGTGGAAGGGTGAAGAAAAAAAAATATTTCGTCTCGTTACTTTATTACAGTTTTTTATAAACTAAAAAAATAAGAAAAAATAGATTTATTCTTTCTTTTTTTTATCAAAGAAAAAGCCATAAATTTTTAAAAAATCTAAGAATAAAAAAAATAATTGTAGCGAATAAGTAAATAAAAAAAAGTTAAAAGAGCAAAAAAGAAATGAATGAAAAAAAGCAGTTTTTATGTAGTTTTTATAAATTATTAGTTCAGCTTTAAAACAGGATGTTGGTAGATAAAAAAAAGTGCAAATGAATGCGTGTTGAAAAAAGATGTAGCTAAAAATATCCTTCTTTTTTTTCGTTATGCAAAAGTGATCGAATAAAAGTATAAAAGAAATTTATGACACCGTTTCTTGCCACAAAAAAGCCTATGAAGTTTTAAACTTTACTTTTTTTTGTTAGAGTCAAAAATATTTTTTAAATTAATTAATGAAATAAAGGCCAAAGTCTCATTTTAACAAAATTAATTTATTGTTTTCGTTTTCGATCTTATTTAGGTTTTTTACTGTTTCGATTTAATTATTTCATCTTTTTTGTTGCTAACAAAAAATTCTTAATTTTCAAGTTTAACCAAAAAAAAGTATTTCACAATTTTACGGTTTTATTTATTTTTTACTTTTAACTTTATCAAATTTGTTGCTTTTTTTAGAATCTGTTTTGTTTATAGTAAGTAGTATTTTAAGTTTTGGTTTCTCTTCTTCTGGTAAACATTTTTTTATTATTATTTTTTAAATAGTAAATAGTTTCCATATGGTTTTGTTATTTTTTTTATTATTTGAATCGTCGTCATTCAAAACCAAATAAAAAATCAAAAACCTCGGGGATTCCCTTTTTTTGTTTTTGTTGCGTTTCAACGTTGCTTTTTTCTTTCAAAATCAGTCATTAAATTTTATATTTTTTTTATAGCTTTTTGCATTTCGACTGGGGTTTTCCATTTATTTTTAAGTCACAAGGGGCGATAAAGAAAACTCGAAAAGGGGCAAAAAGATAAATAAAATTAAAAAAATAATTTTCTATCATAAATATTTGATGTTAGACTCAAAATTATTTGATAGGTACAAACTCGTCCCAGCGCACGCTAACTCGCACCTTAAAAGTAAAAATTTCGGGAGTTTAAAAAATAAGCCAATAAATAGTTTAAAAAAAGAAGAAAAAAAGTAAAGTTTTATTAATCAAACAATTGATTTTTATTTTTTTTCTTTCTATTTTTGATTGAAACACCGCATCATTATTTTTGACGTCAATCAAGAATTTTCTTTTCTTTTTTCTCTAAAACATGGAATGATTGATTATTATTAAAAAAATGCCTTTATTTTTTGATTGAAAAAAAAAGTTTAATTTATTTGAAGGTTTCATAGATATAACAAAGGTCGCGACTCGCGAGAAAAATAAAAAAAGACAATTCGATTACATGTGTTAAGGGCATGAGTAAATATATATATTGCAAATTGCAAACATAAGGATGCAGGTTTGATTAAACAAAAATTAGATGATTGTTCGAGAAAAAAAGATGAAAGATTCAAGGTGAATGAATTGTTTGTGTTGAATATTCTTTACTTCAATGAATAAGAAAACTTTTAGGATAAATATGTCTCAAAAGGAAAATATAATAACAAAAAAATGGAAATTTACAGAAAAAGATTATCAGGAACACGAAAATTTTGAATAAATTAAGCTGGTTATATAAAAGTATTAAACGCCGCAAATGAGTTCAATTTTTTAATTAGACGCTTTCATTTTTTTTCTTAAAAATTAGCTGAATAGAATAAAAAGAGAGTAACTAAGTTGTGGCAATATTTTTCAAAACTTATTATTGTCTCTTGCATTTCAAGAAAGTAACTAAATTTTAACGATAATCTTTGAAGATTGTTTACTTTCACTTTAAATTCAATAGCTTCTTTTAACAATTAAAATTATGAGTTTTTTTCTCGATTACTCCATTTTATTCCTAAAATATCTAATTTTTAAAATTTTATTGTCATTTTTTAATTACGGTCAATGCCATCTATCTTTTTTCTTTCGTTCGTTAAACTTCCTTCTCTTTTTTTTTTAAAAAAAAAAACATTGTTCGTTCAAAAGTTAGTTTATTTTTTTTAAATATTTTCGGGTTCGATCCATTTATTTCTTTCTTCTTTTTTTATTAGTGCAAGAAGTCTGTTTTTTATTTGTGTGTCTAAAAAGATTTTGAATGTTTTATGATAATGGAAAGAAAGAAAAAAAACGTGAAAAGTTGAAACTTTTAGAACGTTTGGGGTAATGAAAAATATTTAATCGCACGTTCAGTATTTTTTTTGTTTGCTTGCAAAGTTTTGTATGAAAAAAATCAAAAAATCACGAGAACTAGAAATGAAGAAAAGTAAAACGCATAAAAAAATGTTACTGTAAAAAAGGAAAAAATGAAAGGGCCCTGAAAATTAAAAATTTTTAAATTTTAAATACATAAATCAGCTTTAGATCTCAAAAGTTTATTTTTCAAAAAATTTTTATTTTCGCTTTAGATTTCCGTGTAACTCCAGCTAAAGATTTTCAATCTTTATAAAATTTTGCATTACTAAAATAAAACAAAGAAAAAAGTAAAGCAATAAATCGTTGTGCTGCCTTGAGAATAGCAACACAAAAGATACTATTTATTGGGTGAGTGGTTGAGAGCCAAACCAAGAATAATAGATAATATTTATTCAGCAATAAACAGCTTATAAAACAACAAAGGTTGAAGTTCTTACTTCTAACAAAACAACAACAAATTGACAACCAAATTCAGATGCAGCGAAACATACTGTATTCGCTGCAATAGATAGAACATATTAAAACTTGTGTGTGCTGAGGCATCACAATCGTCTTTGTTATTTTTTTCTATAATTAATTTATTTTTATTACTCATTGTTGTTTATATAAAACTATGTGCAGCACTAAATTTGCCGGAAATCGTCTCTTTTTTTTCTTTGGAAATTTTAGGCTATTATTAGTCTTTGTTTTGTTATTACCTTTTTTAATCAAGTGCGTAAAAAAAGTTTCTTAATAAATATTAATTTTAGTCATAGTAATCCAATTTTTTTCAATTTCATATTTTTTTGTGCTCAAAAATTAAATTTATTAGATTCATGATAATAAAAAAAACATTTGAGCACAGATTTGTTTTATTAGGTCACTGAAACTGATTGTGTCCATGCATGCAATAATTATTTCATATGTTTTATTTTTCAAGACGTCTTTAAAAAAGGGCAAAGGTTGTGTATCCAAATCAAATAATAATAAAAAAATGAATCAATCGATATCAGACAATTTTATGCATGATGGTAGTCATAACCTTTTGAGACATGAGACTGACTGATCATTGGTTTTACATTTCAGTACATTGCTGCTTGCTTGGAAATGAGCAAAAATAAAAAAAAGCTTGCAAAAAATCAATAAAATTCTTTTTGTTGTTGTTGTTTTGGTATTAGAATGACCTCTTTAACTTTCATAGATATTTTATTTTATTCTAATATCGGTGCTTTGGGTATTGAAAAATTTTTTACCAATTTTTTTTTCAAAAAAGTAATCTTCAATAAATTTGTTTTTTGCGCATAATTTTCAAGGACTATTATTCCCAGTTTCCAATCTAAGAAATAATTTAAAAAATTTTATATCAGATTTTTTTTATGGAGCTCGAAGCCTAAATTAGTAGTAGACGATGCATTTCTCTTTTTTTTTGTAGACAAAAAATTTATTATCTTTTTATTTAAACTCCTTCCATAATCAATAAATTTCATTTTTTTAAACAATGAGAAAAAATATAAATAATTGATAACAAGTTTTTTTGATTTTCTTTTACTTTATCACAATGAATTTATGAAAGTTTCGTGCATTTTACTTTTTCTCAAAGAACCGTTTGCGGGCGTTGTTGTAAAGTAACCTTTGTTTTTTTTCTCTCCTTCTCGATCGAGGCCTTTTTTGTTTGTTTAACATTTTCATTAAAAAAAGATAACCTTCAATTATTTTTATTATTTCAAATTCACATGTTTTTTATATGAAAAATTAAATGTTTTTTTTTATGAAACTAACAAAGAACATTAATTTTAGGCAAAATAAAAAAATAAGTGCAGCAGCGAGAAGAGCAAAAGTCAAAAAAACGGTAGCAAAAACTATTCTAAAAAAACTGAAGCATGGAAGATTTTAAAATTTCTAAATTAACCCCAGAAGATATGAAACATGTTCGAATGATGGTTCAAGTAAGTGGCCTAAAAAATTGTCCTATTTTTTTAAAATTTCTTCGGGTCTCAACGAGCTAAAAAGCGTTTTGATACAATAGAGCTCAAGTTAAGAAAAAAAAGAATCTCAAAGCTAAAAAATTAAATTTAAATTTTTATAGGAACTAGCGACATTTGAAAAAATGCCTGATGGACCTAAACTTTCGATAAATGATTTGGAAAATGATTTAAAAAATAATCACTTTTTTGGTTTCATTGCTATGAAAAGCAGCGATAATAATGGTGGTAATGATGAACCTGCTGGGATGGCCCTATGTTATCGAGCATATTCCACTTGGGAAGGAGTATTCGTTCATATGGAAGATTTATATGTTCGTGAAAAATTTCGTAAAAATGGATTAGGTCGAAAATTGGTTGTTGCAGTTTGTAAAGTAAAAAGCGCACGATTTTAATATTTTTATTTTAAAATTTCTTTCTAGGATGCAAAAGAAAATAATTATCTTCGAGTTCAATGGAATGTATTGGATTGGAATCCAGCAAGAAAATTTTATGATACATTTGGAGCAAAAAATTTAAGTGAAAAAGAAGGATGGTTAATGTATCGATTAGAACCAGAACAAATTGCTAAAGTTGCTGCTGCCTCTGCTAAAGATTCATGAGAAAAAAAGTTAAAATGAAAAAAATTTGTTTTGTTGCTTTTCTAATAATAAAAAAATGAGCTTTTGATTATCGTTGTTTTATTTCTTTGAAGAAAATAAATATATTTTTTAATAATAAAACTTTGGAGCTTTTAATACAATAAAAAAAAATTTTCAATTACAACCGAAAACTATATTTTAGAAACTAAAAAACTGTCGAAAAAACAAAAAACTTGAAACTTGCAATTTTCACATGCGTTTATGCAAATTTCCAAAATGTTTTTCACATTACTTTTTGTGACTTTTTTTTTTAGAAAACTTTCATTCGTTCATTCTTCATAACTTTTTTGATTGAAAGCTGGTTGCTGCTGTGTTTGAAAAAATGCGTTCTTCTTTCTCTTGGCTCTCATCATTTTTTATTTCATCTTTGATTATCATCTTCGCCGTCGTCGTCGTCGTCAATGGTCAAAACAATGGAAAGGAAGGATGCCGCCAATATCGAATGTCACCAATCAACAACATCGAAATTTTTAATGCCTCAATAAAATTCGTATTTTTTATCAACAGTGTTGCACCCAAGGTTGGTTTGCTTTTCCTTTCTTATTTTTGAAAAAACATAATGAAAACTTACACTAACTTTATCATTTTTATAGGCTCATCAACAACTTGAATTTTTTCATGCAATTGATTGTATGCATCCTCCTTCATCAGAAAATGTCGAATCAAAATATTTCCTTGTTGGTCAATATGGTGTTGGTATAATTCTGACGCAAGATTTTGATGAAATTTATAAATATATGAAAGACAATGATTCACCATCATCGGAGCACCACTTATATCAAATGAATTTATGTGATGAATTTCTCAAATCACTAGCTATGTATTTTGAACATTATGGAACATCATTTTCATCAAATCCAAAGAATTTCATTTTATTCAACTTTAACTCCATGGATGAAAGCTCTTGTGAAGACGAATTTGAATCATACATGCTTAGAAAAGGTAAGATTTTATTAAGCCTATTTACCGTATCTGTTTTTGACATACTTGTAACTTCAAAGCTTAGTTTATCTTATTTCAGGTTTACCATTCTCAGCTGGGATATTCCTCAATGTCATACATATCAATTCAACAATGATTCCAGAAGATGAAGAAGATTTGGATTTTCAAATGAATCACAACTATTTCCTTGGTCAACAACTTTCATTATCATCTGCTAATGAATTGGGTAATTAACAACAAACAAGCCTTTGATTTTTCCATGTGTTTATATTCATAATTTTAGATTATTCTCTTCGTTATCGCTATGTTCTTCGATCATTGGCTAAAAATATTCTGGAACAATCGATTCTCTTTGATAAAGAATACAAGAAAATGGAAGCAAATACATCATTAATTCATATGGATCAAACCTTTTTCAATGTCAATGAATCTGCAATTGTGAAGGCAAAGGAATCTAAATTGTAAGTTTGTTTGTTTCCTAATTGAAAGTAAAAACTATTAAAAAATGCTTTTGTTTCTGTTAATTTCTTGCTAGATTCTTTGTGATATAATTAATGATAAATTTTTAGTGTAAAAGGCCTGAAAATATTTTGCAATATTGTTATAGCATGTTTTATTATCTATTGCATTGGTGAAGCAGCGGGTTCGATTGGTTTATTTGCTCTTGATTGTATGGATATGGTAAAAGATAGTAAGTTAAACAAACAAAACGAATAATCAACATTAACGCAATTTTATTACGCAAAATTACTACAATGGAAACCTTTATGAAGTTTTATAATTAGTAAACTTATTATTCTAGATATTAACTTTGAACTTGATCTTATTCGTGCAATTCATATAACAGCCGTCAATGTTGCTCAAAATGATAATTATCGTGGAAATGAACCAAATGAAATGAATGCTCAAGATACTGACGAACTTCCTGATGCTGCTGCTGCTGCAAATGGTGAACATCCGTAAGTTAATAGTACATTTTATGGGACTCAACATACTTGCAAAGTTATAAAAGATTGGATAGGTACTGCACCTTCTAAGAATACCACTTTGCTTTGTGATAAACTTTTTGGATTAATTACAACTTTTTACAAGTTCATTTTTTAGTGGTTTTTATAATGCTGATTGGTATGAAAATGATGTTATAATTGAAGGTGATTATGTTATTGATGCTGCTGATGACGATGAACACCAATTTTCTAATCATACAGTAAGTTGTATTTTTCTTGCTTTTGATTTTCTTGGTTAAAACATTACTGCTTTAGATCAATGAAATGAATCATGATGAAGTTGTTTCAATTGCTTCAACTCAACCAAGTACTATTGTAGATTTATCATGGGAATGAAGAAACACTGATCAAATAATGATATGGAAAATTGTAATTATTGTGTATGTATGTGTTTGATAGTTATGTAAAAAATGTAAAATAAAAGGTTTATCTGAGATTAATTGTGCCTTTTTCACTCTTAGTCACCCAAAAATACATATAAAAAGAGTAATAATAACCTTTCATGGATTCATTTCTTGCCACTCATAAAAACACACAATAAACACAAGCTTTTTAAACATTTTTATTTAGACAAAGTTTATGTAACAAAACAAACGTAGCAATAAAGTTTAAAGTGAAGGCTATTTAGCAATTAATTCTTTGATATCAATATTTTTCATTTTGCAAAAGTCAAGAAATCTATCCATTACCATTAAAATGCAATAAGCATCGAGAGCAGCATATCGTAACTGAAATGAACAAATGTAACAATTACAAACAACAAAAGTAAAGAAATGACAAACTTGAGATATTCTTAATGGTCGTCTTTCCCATAAAGAGCATTGTTCACTTTTATCCAATTGTTTACCAAGTACATGTTCACATATTGATGTAAGGCTCATTTGCATATCCATATTTTTGACTTGATTTCTAGGAATATCGCTTTTATGTTCAGATTCGTCAGTTTGATATAGCTCTTTCTCATTTGCAAGCAAAATCCTCAATTTTTTGCGAGTTCGTACAATGCCGATTTCATCCAATTCAATATCAGCCAATTCTGATTCTAGAGTGGCAGCAAAGAGTTCATTAGAAACAATCATAAGATCATCGAATTCACTACCAAAGTTCTTGCGACATAGTTCGATTAGCTAAAGAAATGAAATCAGTGATTGTTTGATAAAACGAAAATAAACTTGCCTTAGAAAACAAAGTTTGTATACAGATCAAATTATTTGGCTTATGAATAATACTCTGACATTTTGGAACACATCTTCGAAGTTGAGTCAAATCATCATTGAATCGAAGACCAAGTATACATAGTTTTTCATTACCAAAGAGTTTATCAAGGAATTCGATGAGTTCTTTTTCTTCCCTTAAAGCATCCATATCGATAATGTAAATCATAGACCGAAATGCTAATTGCATGATTGAAACTCTAAAGAAAAAGTGCTTTAAAAAAGGAAGCTATTAGAAGAAGAAAAACTCACCCCGATTTATCAAAAAAAGGACTCCATTCAGCATCAATACCAACATAAGGATATGACGAATAAGAAGCTTCAGCCAAATCAAGAAGAACAAGTTTCAAGTGTTGAACTTTATTTACAATAAATACTTTAGCTTGTAACGGAAGTGGCAAGTAATTATCTCGAACTTCATAAAGATCGGCATCAGCAAATTTGCTAAAACACAAATGGTCAAATAATGCAAACATATAAAAAGCAAGGTAACTTACATATCAAGTTGCTTATCAGTGAAATCTAGTTGATTAATAAATGAAGCCAATTCAATATCACCATGTTTCTGTTCAATAAGCTTGACAACACATTTTTTTTGATTTGGATGATGCTTGATAACACAAAATATTAAATCCAAAAGTTGTTCATTGTTGATTTCGTTATTTTTGTGTTTTTTGAATCCCATAGTACGTATAACACCAGTAATACGTTTTGCAACTGAATTAAACATGAAAATGAATTATGGATGGATGGTTTTCGTTCAACAAAGTTTATTCATTTTTTTGTTGGAAAAAAGTAAAAGAAAGAAAAAATGTAGCTTTGAATGCTCTTGACGCGACTATCGAGAAGAAAATTTATTGTCAGAGAAAGCGATTTTGCTCGCCCAAAATTGTGTATCCGATAACAAAATTAATGCTTCCATTGAGACTTTACATTATTTGTAGGTAATTTGTATAGATAGATTTTAAGATGCATCCTTCTAGCCATTCATTTTAGCCATGCTTTTATGAGATTTTCTTTTCAAATTAAGCAGCTTGGTTAATCCTATCTGTAATTATTAAATTAATTTAAAAAGAATTAAACTTTATTTTGTCCGTTTTTGTTTAAAATTCATTTTCGTTCAAAATAAAATAAAATAAACAATGGCAGTGATTTTATTTGTAAGTGTTTAAATAAAAAATATTTGAGCAAACAAGAAAAGAGAATTTAAAATAAATAAATAATTTCTAATTAATTTAATTTACAGCAGCTAAAACAACACCAGCCGCAACAACAAGAGCAAAAAGTAAAAATACAACAATTATTGCAAAAACTTTTCGACGCCTTTGTTTCATTTCTTTATGTTTTTGTGCTTCCGCATACGCATCATAATCATAAAGCCATTTGGGAACTTGTTTACCATAACGAAAAATGGGGGAAGGATTTACTCGAGATCGATGATGATCAATGGATTTCCATGCTGGTCCAGCATTCGATGGCCATATCACGGTTGATGATTGTCGTGATTGTTGGTTGGGAGATGGTTGAGCTCGATTTGGAATGTATGACGGTGGAATAGGGATATTTGAAGCTAAAAATAAATAAATAAATTTATTTTTAAATATTTTTTTCTAAGAACTCTTTTATTTATAAAAATAACAAAATTTTCCTTGTTAAAAGTTAATTCAAAAAGAAAAACAATGGCTAAAAATTTCATCTTTTTTTTGTTTTTTTAAATAAAATTTTTTCTTTTTTCATAAATTATAATGTCTAAAATAAAAAAAATTGTTACGTAGATTCTTATTGTGAAATCTTGCCCCTTAAAAGGAATTGAGTATTTAAAGAATGAATAAATTTTTCATATTTTAGAAAGATAAAAATTATTTTCTAAATAAAATTTAATGGTCCTGTTTTAAAAAATTAGGATAATTTTACTAATACACTTTTATTCCAAAAAAACATTATCTTATCAAAAAATAAATTTGGTAACTCATTATCCTGTTTTTTAAAGAAAAAGTTTATTTTTTTAATATTTCTCTTTTTTTATAAAAATTATTTAAAAAAACCACAACTCCATAGTCTCACGATGTAAAAATTTATCCTAAACAAAATAATTTTACCATAGTTTCCTCTTTTTTTTCGCTTTAAATTTCGACGAGGAAATTAAATTTTGAAATTAATTATTTTTTGTTGACATAACTTTAATTTAAAAAAACCCCCATATGATAAACTTACGCCTTTTATAACCCGCCATATATGATGGATGTTTCTGTAAACCTTCAGCATTTAATATTCCACCATTTCCACCTCCTCCCATTCCTCGTTTAGATCTTCGTGGTGAAGTATTATATGGAAATCTCGTGGAATTATCAACAACAAAAAATCCATTTTGTGATGGAGTTCTTGGTGGAATGGTTGCTGCATTTTGCCATGAATTAGGTGAAATATATTTTGATTGTTGTTGTTGAGAAGGAGGATATGCATTTAAATTCAGTGGAATTTGATTATTATTATTATTATTTAATTCTTCAGCAGATGTTGAAGTTTCATTACTTACTTCTTCAACATCTTCAAAATATGGCTCTATCGTGACTGGTGGAGGCGGAGGTGGAGGAGGTTGAGATGTTGGAAATCTCGTCGCCATTGAAGAGGAAGGAATTCGATTAGGTTGATTAGGATTTTGTTGTTGTTTTCGTTGTGGAACATTATTTCTGGATTGTAAATAATCATTTCGAGATATCCTCCTTGAAATAATTCTCTGTGTTCGAGGTTTATATGAATTTACTGAATTACACGCATAACAGGCCATTCCATCGAGGCGTGGTTGATTTAAGCATATATCACATTTTCGATAATAATATGAATCTCGTCGAAGTAAACTTGGAGTTTTTTTTGGTAATAAGCGTTGTCGCCTAGTTTTTGAAGATGAAACTCGACGATATGGAACTTGTCTTTGCGATGGCACCTGAGATGCCTGAGATGGCCCAAGTTGGGAGGAGGATATCCTCCTCGTCGGTATTTTTGTTGTTGAAGTTATTGGTGGCTCATAACGTTCTGAAGGATATCCTCCACTTCCTCGTTGTGGTTGATGAGGATTTTTATATGGTGGACGCTGTTGATGTTGCTGTTGTTGGCGATCAATAATTTGAAATGAATCCCTCTTTCGATGAGATATGGATGGACGACGAGATATTGCTGGAGTATGCCAATCTGACGCAGTTAAAGGAGTTGGATGACTAAAAAAATTAATGGTTTAAAAACATAAAAAAATTTTAAAAACAAAATAATGCAAAGTTTTTAGTAATAAAAATATGTTACTTCGACAAAAATTAGAGAAAATAAGCTTTTTATTGCAAAACTTTAAAAGTATAACAAAAATAAAATAAAATTATTTTTAATTCAGAAAAAAAGTTTTAATTTAAAAATTAACTAATTTCAAAAGTATCAAAAAATGCATTAAAAAGTTTAAAGCAAACTAAAAACAAAAAATTTTTTTATTCATCGAAAAGCTCGTGAAAAATAAAAAAAAAGAAGAAAAAATTTAAACTTGACTTTTATTTGGATTTTATAAATCTCATCTATTCGATGACGATTGACTAATTGAGTCCTCATTTTTCACACTCACACGCATAAAAAAAAGTAAAGCTAAACAAACACAAAGACAAAAATAAGGAAAGCGAGAGCCAATAAAAAAATTAAAAATCGAATAACTAAAATTGCATTAAAAAAAATTTTCTTTTCTTTAAAAAGCTTTGATTTTTTCGAGATCTGTGAAAAATTTAAGTTTAAAAAAAAGATGGCAAGGAACTTACGGATCTTTTTCATATTTGCTGCTGCTATTATTAAGTCTCAAACTTCCAGAATCTAATGAATCTGCGCGTTTTCTCTGATAATTATTATTAATCATTTTAATCGGAATATTATGAATTAGATGATGAGAATTTGGATTTGCTGATTTATCATTATTTAAAAAAGTGCTACCATCACCATCGACACCGCCGCTATCCACTCTTGAAGTAGATGGTCGAGGTTGGTGATGCTGCGTGTCAAAAACTATTGAATTTTGTGAGGATGAATAAATAATTTCCTCTTCATCCACTTCTCTAGTTGGTGTTATTCTAGTCGTCGTCGTTGTTGTTAAAAGTTGTGGATCAGTTAAAGAACGAAAATGATTTCGTTGAGAACGTCTTTTTTGTCGTCTATCATCTTCTTCCATAAATTTTTCACGTAGTTGTCGTCCACCACCAAGATATTGTTTTTCTGTGGCTCTCCTTGGTATGGGATATTGCAGGCGTTGAGATGGCTGAGAAGAATTATATGGATATTGAGAATTATGGATTTGTCGATTTTGATCATGTTGTTGGGTTCCACCACGAAAAGGAAGGGGAGACATTAGCCTTTGTTGTCGTTGTTGGTGATTTTGTCGAGGATAATATTGACGACTTTCATATCTTTGTTGCTGTTGTTGTTGTTGTTGGGACGTTTCAGGTCGAAATGGCGGTGGTGGTAAAATTCCTCCTCCTTGCTGCTGCAGCTGTCTTTCATATCTTTGAAAACCTGATGGTTGTTTCTTTTTTATTGGAGATGATGGTCTTATCCTTCGTTGTTGTTGTTGTTGGCCATCAAAATCATTAATATTATTATTATTATTTCCATCGAATGGAAATGGATTGGTTGTAGTTCGCATAAATATATTATTATTATTTTCATTTTCGGTTATAAATCTAAATGAATCATCTACAATTTTTTCTGCCCTTCGATTTGAAGTTTCTGATGGAACATTTCCCCCCGTTGTTGTAACATCATCGTCCTCTTCTTTAATAGTTCGGGGTTGGTGATGGTAATCATCAAAAATGCTTGTACTTGCATATATTTCATTATTATTTGTTGTTTCTTCTAATTTTTTACGAATTCTATCATTTAATCTATTCACTGATACCATTCGTTGCAAAGCATCTCTTGTCGGACGTTGAGCGACAAAATTATTATTGTTTGCTACTGTTTGGTTTGAAGTGGATGGAGAATTTAATATTAAAGGTTTATGATAAATTATTCGCCTAAAAATTAAATGGTAAAATTGTTTATTGAAAAAATAGTTTCTGATAATTTAATATTTTTTGCAACGGGAGTCAAAAATGAGAATATTTAATTTTGGCAAAAAAAAATTTTTAATTTCCGCCAAAACCATTTTTGTTTAAATTTTTAATATCCAAAAACTATTAAAATATAAGTAAAAAAATTCTTTCCTTGAATCAGATTGATCTCTTAAACTTTCATGTTTATTAAGTAATATCCAATTTTGATGTTGTTGTTGTTGTTGCCTCTTCTGTTGCTGGTTTAGATTTTGTTGATGTTGTTGGTGAAATGAAGATTGTTGAGTTCCTTCAATGGATATTGAACTGGTTGGATCAAAGTCGCCATAATTTGTCATTGATGGCGGCTTTGATTTTGATTTTTTAATTTAACTTTTGAAAATAATTTTGTTTTTTTGTAGAAAACGAAAGAATAAAATTTTTAATTATTTTTAAAACAAAATAATAATTTGGGTTACATAAACAATCTATAATGGCGCGACCAATGCCCTGAAATGTCAATAAAATTGAGAATGAGAAAACAAAATTTTTGGCAATACGATTTTTTTTAAACACGAAAGAAAGAAATGCAAAATTAACATTAAAAAAAGATAACGGTTTCAGAGAATTTTGGCGGAGGTCGTAAATACAAAAAAATAAAAAATCTTCTAAGTAAAGAGATCAAAAATTCCCCCACTATCGCAAATTAAAAATTTTTTAGCTACAATTATTTCATAATTAAAATTCTCTTGAAAGCAATCCAACAATCTCAAAATCACTCGAAAGCAAAAATAAAATAAAAAAAGTTATTTTTATTTAAAAAATCCAAGAAGAAAAAGTTTTGAGCACTTTTTTTCAAAACGAGGTTGTAAACAATCTCAATTCCATAAAATTAAAAAAAAATGAATTCAAATGATTTTTTAATCAAAAAAAATTGAAAAACAGTTAGAATAACGTTTTTGAAGAAAAAAAATTATGATTTTCAAGAGGGTCAGTTTTACGACAACGGTTTCGTCGGAGAAGGAAAAAAGAAACGTTATAACACGTTTTCTGAGAAAGTGAAGCTTTTTTGGCTGGATTTGGCACAGGTTAGAAAGATTTCTTTTTCTACTATCGAAACTTCATCCCTAGGGTCAATTTTGCCCAAAAATCACGAATTTTGACTCCATTTAGTCCGATGATATGTTTAATATGGAGATATGGTGACTTTCGCGTTAGGACCCGAAATAATTTTTTAAGACCAATATATAAAAAAATTTCTTCTATTTTCGTTTTTTCCACATAAAATTGAGTGTTTTTCGTATTGACAACAAAAATTGATGTCCATATAAAACCCTCTATATCGATACATTAAAGTTAAAAATATGTAAAAATTTACATAAAAACACATTTATCTCGAAAACTATGGCTCTACTGGAAAGATTTTATTACATATTCGGATTCTCCATGGTTTTTTACCCCTAACGGTGAAAGCACCTAAAAAACATACAGTACCTTCGATTTACATTTGATTCACTAAAGGTGCAAAACCTCGATACACCAAATATCGAAAGTAATGAAAGTCATAAAAGAATACATCGAAATATATTAGTTTTGAAGAAAATGGACACCGTAATAATTAAAATAAATATAATGGGAATTTTTGGTAAGAATACAATCAAATTTTATCATGTGGATGGCACCATATTAGCTCATCCACCATAACACCAAATATCGAGGTTAGCAAAAAAATGGAAATTTTTAACTTTGTTTTTAATTTTTGTTAGAATCAAGTGGTTTATAGGTTTTCAAGGTCACTGATCGCGAATTAGAACTCAGTTTTATTGTTTGAATGAGTAAAATAAAAGTTATAGTGTTACTCAAATATTCAAATTAATAAATCATTTTTTTTACCATTTGATTATTTTTGATTTATTATTATTTTTATAATTGTTTGTTGTTTATGATGTTTATATTTACCTTATTTTTTCTTTTTATGAAACATAATTAAATTTATTTTTAAATTCTTAAGTTTGTTCTTTCTTTTTTATTTTGGGCGTAACAAAACATTTTTTAATTATCTATTAATGAAAGGAAAGAAGCTTTGGCTCAAATTGCTTCTGGTTTCACTTATGCTGATGTATTGGAACATTTCCCACGGTTATCAGACCGAGCTTTTTCAGCTGCACGATCACTAGCACTGAGACGACTCAACAATAAGAGAGATGAACCTCGCAAAAATATTGTTGTTCGTTACAACAATGCTGATATCACTTATTTCATTGAATTCATAACAAGGTAATGGTGATTTTTTCAATGAAAAAATTATTTGAATGTTTATTTTTTAGCCCCGCTATCTCTAAAATGCTTCCATATGGATTGAGCAAAAATAAACTTTGTTTTCAGTAGACATTGAAGTAGAATTCGAAGATGAACCTCTAGCTTCTGATGAATTCGATGAAATTTATGAATGCGTAAGACAAGGCAATACTGTAGTTCCGGATAAAAATAGTGAAGGTGAATATGTTGATAATGATGATGTTCATAATCTTTATGAAAGCGAAGAAGAGTAAATTTAGGTGCCACTAAAAATGTCGAACATTGATTTTTTATAATTTTTTTATTTTTTGTTGTCATAAATTTTGTTATTATAATGAAAAATTGTGGATATTACATAATTTTGAATTTAAAATATTTCAATAAAAAGTAAGATAAAAATAAAAAAAAGTAACAAAAACTCTTTTTAAATCAAAAATAATCAAATGGTAAAAAAAATGATTTATTAATTTGAATATTTGAGTAACACTATAACTTTTATTTTACTCATTCAAACAATAAAACTGAGTTCTAATTCGCGATCAGTGACCTTGAAAACCTATAAACCACTTGATTCTAACAAAAATTAAAAACAAAGTTAAAAATTTCCATTTTTTTGCTAACCTCGATATTTGGTGTTATGGTGGATGAGCTAATATGGTGCCATCCACATGATAAAATTTGATTGTATTCTTACCAAAAATTCCCATTATATTTATTTTAATTATTACGGTGTCCATTTTCTTCAAAACTAATATATTTCGATGTATTCTTTTATGACTTTCATTACTTTCGATATTTGGTGTATCGAGGTTTTGCACCTTTAGTGAATCAAATGTAAATCGAAGGTACTGTATGTTTTTTAGGTGCTTTCACCGTTAGGGGTAAAAAACCATGGAGAATCCGAATATGTAATAAAATCTTTCCAGTAGAGCCATAGTTTTCGAGATAAATGTGTTTTTATGTAAATTTTTACATATTTTTAACTTTAATGTATCGATATAGAGGGTTTTATATGGACATCAATTTTTGTTGTCAATACGAAAAACACTCAATTTTATGTGGAAAAAACGAAAATAGAAGAAATTTTTTTATATATTGGTCTTAAAAAATTATTTCGGGTCCTAACGCGAAAGTCACCATATCTCCATATTAAACATATCATCGGACTAAATGGAGTCAAAATTCGTGATTTTTGGGCAAAATTGACCCTAGGGATGAAGTTTCGATAGTAGAAAAAGAAATCTTTCTAACCTGTGCCAAATCCAGCTCCACTTTTTCAAAAAACGTGTTTTAAACGAACGAACGAAACAACGGATTAAAAATAATCGAAAAAAATCATAAATGAGAAAATTCATAATTTATTAAAAATAAATTTTAAAGATCCAAAAAAATGATTGAAAAACAAAAGGGATTTTGCTCGAATTTAAAATTGGTATTTTGCACACACACTTGGAAGCCTCGCTTAAAATATCCCTTTTTTAAGGATCGCTTTCAAAAAATTACAAAAAAAAAAGAAAAGTCTTGAAAATGGAATAAAAAAAAGTGAAGTGACTATTCACGCTCCAAAATAAAAACTTCAAAATAAAAAGTTTAAAAAGTGTAATGAAACAAACAAAAAAATAAAAGGGGCGAAGAAATTATGAAACATTAAAAAAGCAAAGGCCTAGAATTTGCAGGGGAATCTCTGAAGCAAGAAGCATGGTTAATAAAAGTTATAAATAATTAAAAGAAACGCCAAAAAATTAGAATATAATATTAAAACAACGATTTATAAAATGCCAAATTAAAGATAAAAATTCTTTCCTTAAACTATTTTTTAAAAAGCTAATCCTCTAAGAACCCTTTGTTTATTTTTGAAACAACAATCAAAAAAAAACAAATAGGAAAAAAACATCTTCAAAAAATGATGTACGTATTTTTTCTTTATTTCTCAAAAAAATTTTTTTTCATTTTGCTTCGTCCTTCGATTTCTTTTTTTTATTTTTGCAAGCGCAGCACCCAAAATTGGCAATCAAAGGAAATCCGAAAAGGAAACGATTATTGGTAAAAAAAATGACCAAAGAAAAAAGAAAGGTATGATTTATTTTGGTTTAGATTTTTTTATGTATGTAATTTTTCAAGAAAAGAACCTTTTCTTTTTGGGGTCAAAAAGTAAAATGATTGGCTTCTTCAGCCTCTATATTTAAAAAAAAAGCGTAAAAATAAAGATCGGAAAAATACAATACAAAAAATTGCTGAAATAAAAAAGCGTAAAAAATGACTATAAAAAGTTTAAAAAAATTTTCTTTGACGAAACCTTTTATGCGGACACGTTTTTTTATGATACTTTTTCTAACAATCAAATAAAAAGGAAAATATACATAATTTCGCTTCCAGCTGGGAACGAAACTTGTAACCGATAAAGGAAAAAAATAAAAAAAATGACACGCAAAGAATAAAAAAAAGAAAATGAATTTAATCGTTTCCTTTTTTCTTTTTTTCATCAAAAAAATTGAAACCGAAGAAAACATGCAATCATTTTTTTTTCTTTGGCTGCTGCAAAGAAAAAATTAAAAAAAGTAACGGCTTTTTTTATGTAAGAGCTTTTTTGTACAATTTTTTTCCAAAGCGTTTGTAAACTTGAAAAAAAAAGTGTAAAAAAAATTTGTAAAAAAAAAGAGAACGTCGTCAGGGTGAAAAGATTTAAAAGTGGTCTGGTGTTTTAGAGAAATAAGTGTAATAAAAAACTTTTTAGAGTAGTAAGTAAGTAAGTACAAGTCATAAAAAACAAAACATAAATGTAAGGTTTAAGAGAACAGAGAAGGAAAGAAATTTTTTTTTGAGAGATGAGTGGAAAAAAAGTAAGTAACGGAAAAGTTGAAAAAAAAAAGTGTATGGAAAAATTTATTTATAGCCAAAATGAAAGTTTAAAAAAATTCTATAAAACTCAAAAAAATACTAAAAATATAAAAACAAAAAATTTGGGTTTTAAAAATCCCATTCGAGATCGAAAATTTTTAATTCCTAAAGTTGACAACTAGAATCCCTGAATTATTTTTTGATAAAAAAGAAGATTTTTTCTTTAGATGCAAGATTTGCTAAATTTTTTAAAAATTTAAACAAGTAAAATCACGCAATCAAAATTTCCCTCTCTCACCATCAAAAAAAAAATTTCGTGTAAAAACTTGATCTCATTTTATATTTTGCATTTTTTTCTATTGAAGACAAATTTTTTCTCAGACACTTTCATTTTCGATCGTCAAAGTGTTTTCAAATAAACTTTAATTTCAAGAAAAGAAGATATTTTTAAAACTAAATTAAATTATGAATTTTTAATTTTTAAGCTTCAAACTTTGCAAAAACCAAAAAAAGGGATACAAAAAAAATAAAATTGCGCAAAAACAAAAAAGTCCATTCTCGCAAATCTTTTTTTATTTATTGTAGTTCGAAAGAAGTGCATTTTTTGCTTATAGCCTCGTTGAAAAGAAAAAGAAAGAAAATAGAACAAAGAAGAAAACAAAAAAACAAGAAATTAAATTTTTTTTGTTCTTTCGATTTTTATCCTTCGAGATTTTATTAAAGAAGCTGTCAAATATGTTGTCAATTGCTTTTATTGCTATAGACCTCTTTGGAAGCAAAAAGGCAAAATGAAAGAATTATAAGAGGATCAATAAAAAAAAATAATAGACAATTAAGCTTAGAAATAAACACATATATTTGATCGAGATTTATGAAAAGTTTGAAAGAAAATCATAATTCAAGAATTCAAAACAAAAAATAATAATTGTTTGGACCTCGGAGAAATAATTTTAAAAAAAAACTAAATAATAATTTTAAAAAATGGTCTCGAAATCAAAAGTCAAAACCCGTAAAAATTGTTGCTTGCATTCAAATTATTTTTCATTTAAAAAAATTGCGTTAGTGTAAAAAGAAAATAATTATTAAAAAAATTCACAAATTCGTTATTGGCTAAAAAAAGATTTCGGTATACACAACAATAACATTAATCAGGGTTGAAAATAAAAAAAAGCAGTAAATAAAAAATGGAAAAACAGTTGCTAATCCCCACAACAAAAATAAATAGATATTCCCACCAGTGTGCCGCTTTTTAATTTTTTCGCCTCCGCCTCCGCCTCCGCCTCCGCCTCCGGAGGCGATGGAGGCGCCTCCGGAGGCGCGGAGGCGATAAAAATACGTTAGTTTTTCGAAACATCGCCTCCGCCTCCGCCTCCACCTCCGGAGGCGGAGGCGCCTCCGGAGGCGATGGAGGCGCCTCCGGAGGTGGAGGCGCGGCACACTGATTCCCACTATTTTTTTTACCTTTTTGTAACGATTTAATTTTCTAAATCCGCGCCCAAATCTGTAAACATTTTTTAAATTTTTTTCTTTTTGTTACAAATAAAATAATAAAAATCTCATTAAATCAAAATTTTAAAAATACAAAACAACAACTTTCGAACGAATAAATTGACGACGACCTTTAAAAATAGTTTCGCTCACACTTATTCCACTAAATCTTCTCGCAATCCCATTTTTTTGTGGTTAAATCGTCTAATTTTATTTTGATATTAAGAAAAAAGAGACTAAAGAATGGTAAAAAAAAAGGATGGCGGCGACGAAGAATGAATTAATTAATTTACTAATTGCCATTATAAAACTTAATTTACGCAATTTTTTTAACAAAGAAAAAAAGGGAGCAACAAAATTAATATTATGAGTTTGTGATTTTGTGATTTTGTGATTTTGTGAAAAAAGAAGAGAGTTAATTAAATTCGATTAAAAGAAAATTCATTCTTTTTTTTGGTTTGTTTTGTTTATTTAATGATTTTTTTAATGTTCGCGCGAAACATTGAATTAACGGTTTAATTTTTTTTCTCACGAAATTTATTTTTAAGGTGAGAAAAAACGAAGAAGATCCGAATTAAAAAGAAGAAAGAAAAAAAGATTAAGGTGGATTAATTAAGAGTTTTTTTCTCGCGGGTTTATTTTTATATTGTTATTATTGCAACGACAACAGAAAATAAGTGAATTAATAAATCGGTTTAAACTTATTTTTTTAAATGTAGCAAATCAAAATACACAATTTTTGGGAGATTTTGTGTTTGCAAGCTTCGTCAAAAAAAAATCAACAGCAAAAAAAAGGAATTATACTAGACACAAAGTCTAAAAATAAATTTAAAAAAAGATACATATAAAAATAAATATATTCCTTCAGGGCCAAATTTTTTAATAGGGACAGTGAAAGTAAATTTAATATTTACTATTCACGCTCTTGTAAAAGCCATTTTCTTTGGCTATAGTTATTACATATTATTTTGTTCTTGGAAAAATAAAAACCTTTTTGCTTAACAAAAAAAAATATATTTAAATATAATAATCGTTTAGTTAAATTAAAATCCATCCATGATTCTTCTTCCTTCTTCCATTACTTATCCTTCCAAATTGATGATCCACTCTATCCGTCCATCGCACGCGCGTCACTCATCATTTACTTCTTCTTTTTTTCTACTTTTTTTTTTATTTTACTGAACGACGACAACAAACAACAAAACAAAATATTGTAAAAAAATCAACAACCGCATCCACATTCCTTCAATTTTCTTTCTTTCTTTCTGTCCATTTCCATTCTTTTCCGTTCAAACAAAAAAAAATAAAAATACAAAAATGAACAACCAACAAAAAAAAGTTAGAGAGAAAAGGGGTAGGTAGAAAAAAAGATGAGTGAGTGCTTCAATGATTTTTTTTTCGTTCAATCGTCTCCTTTTTTTTGCTTTTTTTGTTTTGTTTATGGTTGACCATCATCATCCTAAAATAGAGAGATATAAAGAGGGAAGAGCTTGCACATGAATGAAGAAGAGAATATTTTTTTTAGAGAGGCGGCTTCCTTCCATCAAACAACAACAACGATCACGATGATTGCAGCATTTTAAAAATGAAACGTTGCTCAATTGCCAGTGGCAATTTCCGAAGAAGAAAAAAAAAAGAGGAAAGGAAAAAGTTTTGCAAAAAAAGAAGAGATTTGTTGTTGGAGGAAAAAAGAAAAGTGGATATATATAAAAAAGAAGGAAAGCATTTAATTTTGTATAACAAAAAAAAGAAAGGAAGGATAAACGAATTTATTTTTTATTTTTCTTCCGAAAACCTTTTTTGATTTTAATTGCAATTTATAAAAGTTGATTTAATAAGATTTTGCTTTTTTAAATTTTGCGTTTTAAAAAATTTTAATCCCAAATTTGTTGTAGTCACTTTAAAAAAAATATTTTTATTCATAAAAAAACAAACATCCACAAATTTAAAAAACAAAACGATAGAAACCATAAAAATGATATTTAGACATTTTCTTCTTCGTCGTCGTTAGTGTCAAAATCTTCTTCAAGTTTATCTTCGTCTTCTCGGCGATAAGGAATTGTTTGGATTCGATATCGACGAACATAAATAAAACTTCCAACACCGATGGCAATAAAAACAAAAGCAAGTAAAACTCCAAAAAGAATCCACCAAAGAAAATGAGTTTTAGGAATTTCTTTAAAAGTTTCGTTGAAACAAAATTCTTCAGAAATATTTGAAAATTTAATATTTTTCATTTCATTCGGAAAATTGCAAACAAGTTTGTCTTGATTTTTAACAGAATTTTGAAGTTTTGGAAAATACCAGGGTGAATCGGATTTTAATCCTTGAATCAACCATGCAATCGAACAATCACAATTAAATGGATTTCCATCGATTTGAATGTTTTGAATTTTGTTCCAATCAAGCAAATTTTGTGATAAACTTGAAATGTTGCAATTTTGAATTGAAAAAGTTTTGAAATTTTTTAATGGCGATTCACCAGAAATTAATCCAAAAGCATTTTCATGAATAAATGAAAGTCGATGATTATTTTTCAACTCAAGTATTTTGAGATTTGGTAAATCACAAAAAGTGCAATTTTCAACAAATGAAATATTTGCAGTTGAAACATCCAACCATTCAAGTTTAGAATTATTTTTGAAATCCATGGAATTTAATGAAACAATTTTAGTTTCTTGAAAATGTAATTCTCGAAGATTTGAAAGAGCGTTAATGGCTTTTGGAATGGATGTTAAAGGATTTTGTTTTAAACCCAATATTTTCAAACTTCTGAAAAAACCAAAAATTTATTTACTGAAATATTTAAAAAAAGGATTCTTACTTTAGATTAACAAAAATATTTTCAGGAAGATTTTGAATTTGGCACTCACTAAGATCAAGGACTTTCAAGTTTGCTAAAGCCAATGGGAAAATAGTTTCATTCGATTTAATCGTAAACCCAAGTTTTTCATTATTTGCAAGAAGCAAAGAATTAAGTTTGGTTAAATTCGAGAATATTGTGAAATTGAGTTTCGCTAATTTATTCGAAGATAAATCAAGCTTTTCTAATGTTCGGCCTATTGCTTCGGTAAAAATCCCATCCGATATAGCTTTTAATGAATTTTCTTCAAGAATCAAAGTTTTCAACGAAGTAAAACTATCAAAAGTTTCTTTTTCAATGAAATCAATTGAATTAAAACGTAAATCTAAGGTTTCAATAGTCGCTTCTCGGCCAGGAATGACTTTTCCCTGAAAAAAATTGTAGCAATATTTATCATTTCGAAAATATTTTAAAAAACTTACTTTAAACAATTTTTGAATATGGTTGCTATTAAAATATGCATTTTTAAGAACAAAATTAGTATCCAAAATTTGAATATTTGTTGAATCAAAATGTTTTTTGGAACCAAAATGACAATGTAATTCTTGATTATCACATGTGCAACCTTTTGAAGCTAAAAAAAAGTGTTGGATTTTATTTTATAATCAAAAAATTTAAATAAATAACATACAAAGCGAATTTTCTTCACAAACTTCGATAATTTTATCTGTGACACATTCAGGAAGATCCTTAAATTTAGTGGGGCTCCAACGATTTTGCTTTGGTTTATAACATCCAAAATAATCGCCTTTAAAAATATTTGAATAAATAGGTGATTGGGATTTTAAATCATTGATTAACCAAGCCATGGAACAATTACATACAAATCTATTACCATCTCCGCCAAAGTGTTTAAGATTTTTCCAATCCAAAAGATTTTCAGATAAAAATGGAATTTGGCCACCATCAATTGAAAAGGAATCCAAAGTTTTTGGAATTCCAGTTGAAATTCCCCCAAAAGCATTTTCATGAATATAACTTAATTCATTATTGTATCTTAGATTGATGGATTTTAAATTGGTTAAATTACAAAATGCACAATCTTCAATTCTTTTTAATTTTGAATTATATGAAGAAAAACTTTCAAGTTTTGAAATATTTTGAAGTTCTCCAAATTTTAAAATTTCAATAAAATTAATTTTGAGATGTCGAAGATTTATTAATTTACCGAAGGCCGGTGGAATGGTTGCAAATCCATTATTTTCAATAATTAGAGTTTCTAAGTTTCTAAAAAAATAATTAAGGTTTATAATAAAATAAAATAATTTTCAATTCAGAAAAAAATATTATTACTTTAAATTAATAAAAACATTTTCATCCAAATTTGAAAGTCCACAATAAGTCAAATCGAGCTTTTTCAAAGTTGACAATGACGAAGAAAAAGGTTGATTTGATAGATTTAAAGCAGGATTATACCGTAAATTTAATGATGACAAATTTCTGCAAAAATTTAATTTTTAACACTCATTTTATTTTAAAATAAAAGGTTTACTTGAAAACTGATAAATCGGGTAAAATTTCTAAATCACATGCTCCCATATTTAAAGTTTCTAAATTTTCTAATTCTTTTGGAAAAACAAATTTTGACCATTGAATCATTTTATTTCCATCGAGAGATAAAGATTTTAGTTTATTCAAATTTTGAAAAGCATTCGCGCTCAAATTTTTGAAGTCATTGTGACTCAAATCTAATTCCAATAAAGTTGAACCAAGTTTTGTTGTTAAAACGCCTTCAGAAATATTTGTTAATTTACTTTCGGATATTGTTAAACTTAGAAGTGAGATAAATGTATCGAACGTTCCATTTTCTATGCTTTCAATTTTAGTATTTTGAAATTCAAGGGTTTCAATATTTTTTTCGTCATCTGATAGGATTTCTTCCTTAAAAGTTTTTTCTATTATTGTCGACAAGTCTTAGAATTTTCTTTTTAGTTTGAAATTCGAAATTAAAATATTCGAAAGTTAAAAAAAACTTAATAAGTTTTTATGAATTTGGCTTACTTTTACCAAAAATTTGATATTCGCTCCAATAAAGCTGGCGCGCTTAATGGTAAAATTATTCGCCAAAATTTGAATATTTGTGTGATTCATTTTCATTTTATATTCATCTCCTCTCCACCAATAATCTGCTCGACATTTTAGTTCTTCATTGTAACAGGTACAACCGGATTCTGAAAATATTAATATTTTAGACAACTTTTGTTTTGCTTTTAAAACTTTTTTACAAACCTGTTGAACCTGGTCCGCAAACATAAATAATGTGACTGTCATCTTCAAAACTATGGTCTTCGGTGTCATTTTTACAAAAGTTTCCAGCCAAATTGGTAAATTTGATATCTTTCAATTCCACAGGAGTTTGGCATTTTAATGCATGAATAATAGTTTGATTTTCATAATTTTGGAAATTATTTTTATATTCTTCGATGTCGTTGATTAACCAAGCCATGGAACAATTGCAAGTGAAAGGATTTCCTTTAATATCAACGTGTGAAACATTTTTCCAATCCAATAAATTTTCTGACAATGTTGAAACATTACAATTTTCAATGGAAAAATATTTCAATTCTGGAGTTTTTCCAATCGAGACCGAGCCAAAAGCATTTTCATGGATGTAAGAAAGATTTTCATTGTTTGAAAAGTCCACAATTTTTAAATTAGTTAAACCACAAAAAGTGCAATCATCAATTTTTGAAATTTTGCTATTATAAATATTAAGGGATTCAAGTTTGGTATTTAAATTGCTGATTTCGGAGAGATTAGTTGCGACAATACGTAAGCTTCGAAGATTTGGCAAATTTTTAATTGCTCTTGGAAGGGTTGTCAAAGGATTTAAACTTAAATCTAAGCTTTCCAAATTCCTACAAAAAAATTTTTTTTAATTAATTTAAGTTTAGTTTTAAAAAAGGTTACCGAAGATTTTCAAAAATATTATCAGGTAAAGTTGAAATATTGCAACCCATTAAGTTTAATGTTTTCAAATTTGATAAAGCTTCAGAGAAAATTGAAACATTTTTTCCATCAATTTTTTCGAAAAACTGTATTCCTTTATTTTCGCTCAAATTCAAAGATGTCAAATTTTTCATTTTTTTAAAAGCCTTGGATGAAATGGATTCAAGTTGGTTATTTCTCAAATTTAATTCTTCCAAAGTTAAACCAAGTTTTTCTGTCAAAACATTTCCGCTAATATTTTTTAATTCATTATCGACGATGCTTAATTTTTTTAAAGCAAAAAACTTGTCAAACGCTTCATTTTCAATTTCTTTCATTTGATTTGAATTAAAATTTAATTCTTTAACAGTATTTTCTCTTCCAGGTAAAATAAAACCCTAAATAAATTATTATCATTTTTTGTTTGTTAATAATTTATAAATTTTAAAATACTTACTTTTTTCAATGCTTTTATTTCAGTCCCATGGAACAATGCAACTTTTAAAGTAAAATTATCTTTCAAAATTTCAATATTAGTGCTAATTTTTTCCATTTTTTTATATCTATATCTACCATCATAGCATGCAACGATTTCATCGCGACAACCGCAATCCATTCCTAAAACTAATTTTTTTTATTTTGAAGTTTAGTTTTAAAAAAGAGTCAAACCTTGCTCAATATCTTGATCATCATCTGGATCAAATTTTTGACAAACTGGAATTATTTTATTTTGGTTTTCATTCGTACTGATTTCAAAGCCGTTATTTTGAACATCAGTCGCAGCAGTAACTTTGTGTGTTGAAAAGAAAATCAGAAGGCATAACCAAAAGTTTAGATAAATCCCAATATTTGGAGGTTTCATCCCTCCAAATTTACTGTTTTTAAAAAAGACAAAATAATAGGAACTCCAACCAAAATAGAGAGAGCGAAAAACTGCAATTACTTTAAAAAAGAGTTTTAGAATAAAAAAAGTTTGTTGCCATAAAATGAAAAACAAGACAATGTGTAAACACTTGAAAATTGGTCATCAAAAAAAAAATATCTTTAAGGTTCAACTTGATCCAAAAAAAATTATTCAAAAAATGCCAAAAAAAATGTTTTTTGTTTTTGGATTTTTTGTGACAAAAATGACATCTTGAAAACACTTAAAGATATTCTCTTATTTATATAGTTTTATGATTTTATTCTCAAGATTTTTAGTGGTTGAGAATATTCCTACAAGGAGCTTTTTAAGGTTTATGATTCCCAAAAATAAAACGCATTTTTTAGACAAGTTTAGAAACAACAAAAATGAATAAATTTGGGTTTAATATAAAATTACAGTTTTTTGGCCAAATTCAAATTAAAAATTCTTGGAGTTAAGCAAAAAAGTAATAAACTTGCTTTATTGGAATCGTTTTTTGGATTTTAAGAGTTAACAAAAATTTTAAAGTTGGAAAAAAAAGTTTTCTTGGGCATCACACTCTCCCTTGAATGACTTATGGTTCTTATCCAAGTGTGTTGAAATTAACACGCATCCTGGCCGAATCCCATGACATTTCAGCGCTGAATTCAGATACGAATCTCATCCAATCGAATTAGAGTCAACGGCTGGAAGCGAAATAAAACACCATTGCGCCATAATAAAGATCATTCAACTTGCCAATTTTGCCATGACAATACATTCTTTTTGTTTAGAACTTTTTTTTGCTTTTGTAGTTTATTTAAAAATATTTTTAATTTAACCTTTATTTATTTTTTATTTTAAATTTAAACATTTTTTTAAACAAAACCACCAACATTTTTAACATTTTTATCATAAATTTCAATAACCCCATTTTTCTTATTTCTTCCATTGCATGGATAAACATTTCGATTTAGAGTCAAACCGCAAAGGCCTTCATTGAGAGCAAATTGTTTTACATTTGGAGAATTCCATCCTCCAAAAGGACGAAAATCATTAAAATTTGCGGGGGATTCTCCGGAAGGTCCTTGGCCCAAAGCATTATAATACCATAAACGAGAATTACTAAACCCATTAACAGCTCCAGTAATTTGTTGCCAATCAAGAAAATTTGTATATATTCCCGTTGTCACTCCATTTGCCTTAAATTATAATTAATCAAATTTTTTAAGAAAAAGTGAGAAATGGAACAAAAAAAACTTACACTGGCTTGATTAATAAATGAATTAATAAAAAAATCATTGGTTTGAACATTGTTTGGCCAATTTATGGCGGAAGTAACCTATAAAAAAATAATTTTATGGTTGGTTGAAAAAAAATAGTAATAAAATTTTTGGGGTGATCTAAAACGAATTTTTTCTGACATCAAATCTCAAGAATTTGGTATCGTAAAAAAATGGCCAAAAAAATAAAAAATAATGTTTTTTTGCTTATTTTCGAAATAAGAATTTTTTAACATTCAATCAAAACTGAAAAAAATCAAGAAAAAAATTATAACTATTCGTAAGTAAAATTCAAAAAAAACTCTAATAAAATCCACTAATTTTCTTTCTTCACATACCTGAAGCCAAATAGATCGAACATTAAAACCTTGAGCTTTTAAAGCATTGTAAGCTTCAGTAAATTGTTGAGCACCCGATTTGCCTGAAGTTGCTGGAGTTACATAAACTTCAGTGCCCAAATTTGCTGAATATGCGCATTGAACACTCATAATTCCATTTGAATTTACGAAACCCCCGTTTGCGGGAGAATAAATTTGAATAAACACTGCTTTGTAGCCTTTTTGATAAATGCATTGTAAATTTGAAAGTGAAGCATAATTTGCGACATCGATTGCAAAATTATATGCTGCTTTCGAAGAACTTGGAAGTTGTTGGAAATTTTCCTAAAAAAAATTGGATAGTATGTCATATATTGGTGCTTCCCTCAACTTCCTTCCTCTTCTCATTCAAACTTCGCGCTCCTCTTGATTGTCCTGTAACGAAACAGCCAGCAAGATGGCAGCCTATTTACATACTTGTATTTGCTTTACTTCTGTCTCACTTTTGTAGTCGTAGTTGTGTGTTACATTATTGTTGTGCTGGTTGTTCTGTATGTCTCCTGAATAAATATGTTTGTGAATATTTTCTTGTTTTATTTGGAAGATCCCAGCTACAGCAAATACAACCAACTCCCAAGGATTATCTAACTAAACCTCGACGACACCAATATCTGTCACCGCGTGACAAGTAATTATACTCTGAATTTTTGGATTAATTTTATGATGACTAAAAAAAGAGTGGCATTTGAGATTTTTTTATGAAATATTTTTTCTGTTTTCTAAATTCAAATTTTTACAAACTTTTTAATTTCCTAAAGCCTCTCTTTTTTATTTTCAGAAAAGTAATAAATGAGTCTGGTGGAAAACCTTATTATTTAAAAAAAAATACCTCCAAAAAAGTTTCATTCGCAACTTTTTTATAAACCTTTATTTCTTTTAGATCACCAAAAATTTTTATTCCATTTGAAACCGCTAAAATCAATAAAAAACAAACTACAATCATTTTGTTGAAAGCCATTGTTTTCTTTCTGTAAGTAAGCAACTTGACAATTACCTTTGCTGTTATTTTGGGTTTTTATATGATTTTTTTTGCTTGGTTTTTTTGTTTGATAAAAAAATTTGTTTAGTTTTTTCATGACTGATAAGAAAGAATATAATCTGTTAAATTAAAACCACCCTCACCGGAAATACAAGGAATTAGACTTTGGTTGGAAAAAAGCGGAGTTAAATTTGAAAAAATAAAGAAAAGATTAAAATAATCTTCTTTTTTTTTTCAACTCAATTTGCTTTAATTAGAATTAATGAAGTTAGCCAACAACGGAGGTGGTTTTTGTGGCCACTAGAGAACCGAATAAGAAAATTCTTTTAACACAAATGTTTCAAATAATTTATTTTGTGCCCAAATAAATTTTTTAAAGCCTCCAATAAACAAGTAAAGTTTGTAGAATTAAAAGTTATGAATGGCATCAAATTTTCAAAGCAATACTGTAAACATAATTAAAAAAAAAATTTTTAATTTTTATAAAAAAATAATTTAACCCAAATTTGTTTATGGCTGTGAATGAAAAAACTACCTTTATGAAAATTAAATTAAACTATCGACGACGCACAAAAAAATATTTTCGTTATAAGATTTATTTTCATTTTTTTTGTTGTTTGTCCGCAATTTGACTGTTCCTTTAACGAGCTTTTCTAGAGAATTTATTGATCCTGTATTTACATTTATTGAATAGTTTTATTATTAAATTCTCAAACTTAAAAGAATCATAGCTTTCTAGAAGCTTTTTGTTTTAAGTAATGGACGCTGCTCCATCAACTTCGAAAATTTATCAAACCTATGCATCTTCAAACACCATGGTTCGCTTTTTATTGCATTTTTATATTCCAATAATCATATTTACTTATTTTTCAGATCCAAAATCAAATTTCTGATTCTCAAAAAGAATCACAAAAAAGGAAAGCAGCAATTATGAATGTTGATGATGAGTTAGATTTTCGCCATTCAAAAATGGAATATATAATTAAATAAAATAGTTTTAGATTAATAGCTCATTTGGATGTTATTTTGGAAGATAGCACTCTTAGAAATTTAACTGAAACAAATTTAAATAATTATTCTTATGTTCCAAATTTTGAGCATTCAAATCCAGCGACTTTTGAAAATGCTGATTCATATATGAGACTTGTTTCCCAAAGTTTGCAACATGTTTGTTCAATTTTATATATACTTTTTTGATATTGAGGAAAAAAAGCTTTTAGGAACCAAATTCATGTCACGCAAATATTGGAAATATCCAAACTTTTAATAATTATTATAATCCTGGACAAAGTGGAGATGGAATTGGATTCGAAGATGAATCAGAAGACATTTATCAAGAAGACGAGATTGAAGATGGATCGTGAGTTTGTCATTATCTAACCCCCCACTAAAGAAGATATCAGCCGGCACATTAGATAAACCATGGCTTAACCGAATAAACACGTGGTTTGGCTGACAAAAATAGAAACAATAAAAATTGCTTTTGACGGATAAAATTGAAAAATAATTAGTTGAGCCAAGATTTTTTAAGCTCAACAATATCAATTTCAGACCATTTTTCCAATAATCATTTGATACATAACATTTAAATCACTTTTTAGTGCTTCGTCAGCTTCATCTTCATTTTCTCCAACCCCAGCTAAAAAACGACGAGTATCATCTCGCAAATCCGAAAATTCCGATAATTATCAAGATGATCCACAGTATTTAAAACTTTATGATTTTATTCTTCAACCAACTAAAAATGGTTATCACAAATTAGTTACTTTTGATGAAAAAGATCGAAATTTATGTTATAATTATTATTATCAAAAAGCTAAATCCAATCAATATTATCGATGTGATAATTGTCATCGGCGCAAACATACTTTATGTGCTTGGATTCGAAAAGACGCGAATGGAAAAGAATATGTTCGAACTAAAAACGATCATATTTGTAATTCAGTGAAATATATCCCTCCAGGTGGAGGAGTTCATAATCAAGAAACAATAACCATAAAATCACCCAATTTTAAACTTATAAAAGCTGACGACGATGCAAAAATCCAGAAATTAGTGATTTTTGATAAAAACAACCCATCACTTTGTTATCGATATAATTATAGTACTTCCAAAAAATTATTTTATTGTGTCAAATGTCGAGGAAAATTTTCTAAATTAATTACCGCTAAAGTTTTCATTGACGATGAAACTAAAGAAGAAATAATTAAATATCGAGATTCACATTTTTGTGAACCTGAAGAATATGAACCCAAAGAACCAGAAAATCTCAAAATTATTCCATCAAATTTGTTTGAATTAAAAAATGGTTCCAAAATTCACCAAGAAAATCAAAGTTTATTTATTTACACTTCGAAATTTAAATTATTCTATTATAAATTTTTTCGGAGAACTAAAAATAATTATATTTGTTTGGATTGTAATTATTTAAAGAAATCCACCACGTCAAAATTAAGCGAAGATAGTGAAACCGGAGAAAAGATTATTAAAATTTCGGATGAACATATTTGTGAACCAAGGTTTTGTGAAAAAATTGACGAGGAAATTGTTTAAACAAAATTTAAATATTGTTTTTTATAATGTATAAAATAAAGTTCAGTTTTTATTAAATTTTTTGTTTTCTATTTTATTACCAAAATCCAAAGATAACCCGAGTAGCACAGGACCACAGAGAAAAAATGCATGCAAAGTCGCTTTTATTAAATTTGCTAACAAGAAATTGTAACAAAGGATCCACGTTTACATCATTTTTTCTTGTTGTCAACTATCTGGCAGGCGGCTATTACCAACCAAGCAACCAAAAAAAACTCTATTTTTTCTCTGAGGATGATGGTTCACAAAACTGACATAACTTCAATTTAAAGAAAAAATGCTTTCTAAACAAAAAGAGAGAGAGAGAGAGAGTGTGTTTCTTTGGTTGCCTTTTTTTTTAAATTTTTTAGATGCTTAACAAAAAAGGGTGAAACGTGGCTTTTATCTTTATTTCTCTTTGCCTCCTTTTATAAATGCAACTTCGTTTCTTCTTTTAAATGTGGTCCGGAGCTTTCGGGTTATCTATGTTAAGTTTCCCCCGTCAGCAGAAACTCGACCACTTTTTTTCATTTTTTTCAATAAAGTAAAATTTTCTGGCAAAGTTAAACATTTTTTTTATGCAAAGGGAATCTCAATTTTTGGATTATTTCATTTTAATTCTCTTCGATGATTTTTCTTAAAATTCTTTGGGTGCTTACTTTCTTTTTAAAGATTTACTTTATTTATTTTTTCTTTATAAAAAATCCAAAAACCACAACAAGAAAAATCAAATTTATGGGCTGCTGGAATTAAAAGCTTTTTCAAGTTTTTCTTCCTCTTTATTCAAAGCTTGTCTTTTTCGTCCATAAATAAAATATCCAATTATGGAGATGGTAAAAATTAAAATAGCGAGAATCCATTTAACATAAAAATAAAAAGTTCCTGGCATAAGTTTAAAATAAATATCTCCATCGCTACATTCAGAAATTTCATTTAATCTAAACCAATCATCCATTTTTTCGTTGTGACAACTCCAAAAAATTAATTCGCGTCCCTCAAAATATTTCGAATATTTTGGCGATGGCGATTTTAAATCATTTATTAACCATCCCATTTTAAAACAATTACATGCATAATTATTATTTCGAGTTTCAATATTTTTAACGTTTTTCCAATCAAAAAGTTTATCAGAAAAAAGTCGAATTGATTTAACATCAAAAATAAGTGTATCCAATGTTTGAGGAATTCCAGCCGAGATTGAACCAAAAGCATTTTCATGGATGAACGAAAGATTTTCATTGTATGAAAAATCAAATTTTTTGAGGTTTGTTAAATTACGAAAAGTGCAATTTTCAATTCTTTCCAGTTTAGATTTGGTAATAAAAAATTCTTCAAGTTTAAAATTAAATTGAAAATCTCCATTTTTTAAACGCTTCTGGCTTCATTTGACGATTTTCGGTAAAAAACAGGCACATTTTTTCCTCATGAAAATAATAAGCTGAGAGACATTGAAAATTATATTTCATTCTTAAATAAATAAAATATTATAAAACTACAAAATGAAAAGCTTACTTAGAATTAGCGCAAAGGCATTGACATTCTTCCAAAGTTAATTCTTCTTCATATTCTTCAGGCACAGACGTAAGTGTGTACCCATTAAATGTTTCAAAACAGCTGCTTTCATTTGAAGTTTTGTTAATTGAAGGAAGTGGCATTTCTTCATTTGGTTTTGTTAAAATAACTGCTGGAGGTAATGGAAATTGCAAATTTTTGGTAATAGCTCCAATTTTTATTTTGGCTTCTGATAAAGCTTGAAAAGTTGTAAACAAAAGATATAAAACAGGAAATAAGGAGAGAATAGATAAAATATTGAGGATTCGCATTTTTTTTCTTAAATTTTATTCACCAAAAAATTCGAAATGAAAAAAGTTAATGCAGTAAAGTTCAAATAAAAATAATAAATGATCGAAAAAAAATCTGAAAGCAGAATGGCAAACCGAATAATAAATAAGCTAAAGTGACAAATAATGATAACAAAAAATAAATATGGTTTCATTGGACAAAAGATAAATAAAAAATAGTTGATAAATATGCCCTCAGTTTATTTATTTCTTAGTAATGGATGGATTCAATTAGCAAATTATTTAAGGGGTCAGATAATTCACAAATAAGGTAATTGCCCTTTTCCCCTATTTTGATAAGGTACTTCTTCAAGCACGTCGCGTGAATTTGAAAAATCAAAAAATATAATAAATAATTTTTCTTGATTTTTTCTTTTCTTTTTTCTTCTAAAAATTTATTTCAAGACCGAAATCGTTTTGAAATTCAAATTTTGAGGCAACATTTTACAACCCTATTCGAGGATTGGTTAATTAATAAATTCTTGTATGCTTTCAAACTTTTCTTTAAAAAATTAAAATAGTTTTTATTTATTAAATGCATGCTTGGAAATGAAAATAAAAAAAACAATATGAGCAAAATTTCCTTTTTTACAAATATAACAAAAAAATCAAAATTTGAAAAAGACTAGGTCATACATAAAAATAAAAAATCATTCATCAATCGAAAGAATAAAGGCTTTAAAAAATGGAGAAATAAATGCAACAGAAAAATATGTAAATTTTTTAGAGGAGAGGAGATTCATAAATTGTCATTTTCTTATGTTTTTTTGTTTAATTAAAATTACTGTACATTTTCTTTTTAAAATGAAAATTATTTAAATTTCTTTACATTGAATTGAACCAAAATGAACCGCTGCCGCATCAAAGGCAATAACATCGGTCCTTCTAAAGTCAATAATCGAATCTTTGTAAAGTTCGCAATCTTTTAAAACTCCAGACATATGAACCAAATTTGCTGATCGACATCTCGCTGCATAGCAGGCATCCAAGCATTGCTCAGGATTAGTGACAGATATTTTATCTATCATTCGATCTCCATTGAAATAAGTTTGATATAACGCCGAATAAGTGCATTTAGCTTTTTGTTGATATTCTCCAGTTGTGGTGGTGGTGGGAATTGGAGTGGTTGGAGATGGTGTATCGGCATCGTCACCTTCTTCCGTGGATTCACTGCTAAGTTCTTCGAATTCAGCTATTCTCGATTTTTTAGTTGGCGTGGGTTTGAAAGTTGTGGTCGGTGGTTTGGTAATTTTTTGAGTGGTTGTCGTTGGCTTTGGTGTTGTCGTCGTAGTTGTGGTTGTTGTTGGAATTGGGGTTGTTGTCGTTGTTGTTGTGACAGTGGTGGTGGTGGTTGAAGTCGATGTTGTAGGGTTTTCTGTGTCCTTTTCACTCGAATCTTCAGTTTCTTTCTATAATAATGGCTTTTTAATTCATAAAATGATAAAAAAAAGTGTTTGGAAGTTTTGAATCGAAAATTTCTAGAAAATGTTTTTTAAAAGCCGATAGTTTTTTTTACCAAAATTTTTTTTTAAGTTTTTGTAAATTTTTTCCTAAAAAAATACCTAAGCTTATGATTTAAATATTCGATTTCAAGTGCAAAATAAATATTTTTGTTTATCTTCCAGAAAAAAAAGTTTTGAGGGAAAGAAATTTTTTTGGCTTTTACAGAAAAAAAAATTCTTATTATTTTTAAAAGGAAAAATCACAAAAGGGAAAAATTAAATTTTCTAATGAAAAAAAAATTCATACCTTGACTTCTTCACTTTGATCATCATTATTGGGCAATGAATTATCATTATCATCAGGCATAATTCCTGGAGGTCGAATATCAGCTAAACCAATATTTTTTAAGTTTACTTCCACAATGCTATGACAAATTTGCTCCACGTAAACCGATAAAATTATTCCTAAAAAACAAACAAAATTTCAAACTTATTTTTTAAAGTTTTTAGCCTACTTTCTGATCGACATGTATAATCAAAATAACTTCTCATTTGTTCGCCATTTGGATCATAAACAAAATTTTCGGGGTCTGTGATTTGATTTTCTTTATTTAATAAACATGTTTGAGAATCATAATAATATTGAATGCTTTGACAATCTGAACCATATCGAGCATCCGAATCAATGCAATAACATTTACATTCTTCAACTGATACATTGCTTACAACTGCGAGAGAAGTGCCTTCAAGAACATATTTTGGATGTTCGTTAAAGCATTCATCGGTGTGAACTGCAAAAAAGTGGATTTAAGCTTTTAGATTTTGGGAAAATTATTTTTTTTGAAAATGAACTTCTTTTTAAAAAATATTATTTTCTGTATCTTAAAATTAAATTTTCGAATTTTTCAAAAGCTGTGACAGAGGAAAAATTTAGACTAAAAATAAAAATGGTTTGCTTATTTACCTGCAGTGGTGGTGGTTCTTATAACTGGCGTCGTGGAAGGTTCAGGATTCATACAACCAAAATCATAATTTGGATTTACATGAGTTTCAATTGTTTTTGCTATAAAAAAATTATCTTTTCTTTATAGTTATTTTTTTGACACAAAGTATTCACTTACATAATGGACAAATCATTCCAATGTAAGTTACATTTCCATCAGTTTCGGGAGCTTTTGAAAAAGCTTCAGGTTTAAGTTGTCGATTATCTAAATAAAGCATGCAATCTCGTTCTTTATGGAAATATAAAGCTGAAAGGCATTGGAATCCATATCGTTTTGAAGATCTAAAAAAATTTTTATTTAGAAATTCAGCTTATTTTAAAAAAGTGGGCTTACTTTGAATTGGCACAAAAACATTGACACTCCTCTAAAGTCACTTCACTTTCCAAACCTCCCGGCATGGACATAAGTTTATAACCATTAAATGTTTCAAAGCATTTTTCGATTTTGTATTTTTTAATATTTTTATTCGATGGTTTTGATGGGCCTTTTCGATGATCTGACGTCGAAGCTGTTTTAATGGTGGTTGTAGGCGATAAAGGTTCGGTCACTGTAGTTGTTGTTGTAGTTGGAGGTCTTGTCGTTTCTGGGGCTTCAGTGGTTGATGTCCCAGATGAAGAAATTATCTCTGAAGTGGTTGTAACTTTTTCCGGTTTTAAACCACTCAAATTTGATGATTTTGTTGTGATTTCATTTTCTGCTTCATCTTCCTCTGATTCTGGAATTTCAACCTTCGCTTTCTTGGCTGCTTCGGTGGCTGTTTCAAGGCTGCTTCCTTCTGTTATCAAATTTGGAGCAGCAGTTTTGAGCATTGGTTTTTCTTTAACTGTAGTTCTTTCAACTGATGGCTCAGTTGCAGCAGCAGCTTCAATGGGCAGTTTTTCAACTTCAATTTCTGGAGCGGTAATTAAAGATCCTGGAATTGCTGTTGTTGTTGTTGAAAACATTATATCAACTTTTTCAGTAATATTTACTTCCATTTTCTTTGGCTTTATCGAGGATAGTTTATATTTATGTCCATCCATTTCAGCCACGGTTAAAATTGGAGTTGGAAGTTCATCTTTAACTATTTGACTTTCATCTCCTTTGTACAAAGATGGCTGAGTAGTTGGGGCATTGGTAGAAGCTTTCGAGGTGGGAGAGGTTGATGGAATTTTTTGGGTATTAGTTGCTGTGGATGATAATGGAATAGCAGACGATGACTTAGAATTTTCTCCATCCAAATCAATTCGATTTAAATCAACTTCGCCATTTTTAGAATTCTCACCGCCACATTTTTTCTCTTTCGTATCCAATAAAACTCCAAGTTCGCAACTAATATAATGATAATCAAAATTTTTATCAAACACCAAATCATATTTCCCTGTGTGGTCATCACGATTTAGATTGCATTCACCCGTGAGTTCATTAAATTGCAAACTTTTACATTTTGGTTTTGTGGCTTCAATTTCCCAAGTTTTTGCACACGCACATCGACATTCATTAATTGAAACTCTTCCTGGCAAAGTTTCATAACTGGCATGATATAAAACTTGTTGGGAAAGAATTCGATAACAAACTGTTCCATCTGCTGATGTGGGATCTGTGGAAAGTTCAGGGGAAAGATGGCCTTAAAAATTTTTATGTTTTGGGCATCGAAAGGGAAATTTTTTTAAAGTTCTTAAATTTACCTTGTCCTTGCTTGAATCTCTCTGCCAAAGCTTCTCTAAACATATCATGAACTCCCGTGAAAACAAAAGTATTCATAAATCCTTCTTCCGTCGTCAATAAAATAGGTCGTGGAGTTGTTGTGGTTGTGGTGGAAGTTCGTTCAAATTCCATTAAATTTCTTGCTGCATCGGGAGACAAAACTTTTCCATTAATTACAATGGGCTCCGTTGTGGTTGTATATGCTAATTTTGTCGTCGATGGAGTAGTTGATAAAATTTCTTGGGAATTTGAAGTTTTTTGAATTTCAGTTTTATCATTGGCGGATTTTGTTTCGGTGCCTTTTTTCTCATTTTTATTAGAATTTTTCTTATTTAAATTTTCTTGATTTGACTCAATATGTTTCTTTACAGCTTCAATAATTTTATCGATATCATTTGCAGTGACTTCAATTTTCCCGGTAGCGTTGATGGTTTTTAAAAGGGCTTCACTTCCAATAACTTTTTCAAATTCTTCTGGTGAAATAGTAACTAATTTACTTTTATTTTTTGTTGTTGTAAATAAACCTCCACCATTTTTCTTTTGAATAACAAAATTTTCTTGTTTTTTTATTATTTCTCCTATGATTTTTCCATTATCGGAAGCCGCCGACGCTTCTTTAGTTTCAACAGTTTCAAATCCCAAAGGTTGTGGAATCATTTTAACTGTTTTTTTAGTATTTGAATTTTTTAAATCTGCTTCGGTAATAACCACGGGTTCAGGAGTAAATGAAGTCGTTTCATCTGATGAAGAAGTAAACAATTTGTCGGCGCCATTGTTGTTGTTGCTTTCCTCATGAGATGGAGTTGAAAAATGTGCAGAGAATTTTGGATTGAAATTTGATTTTTCTGATTTATCAATATTTTCCCCTGATTTTTCATGAGCAAATGATGAAATGTCGATAGCTAAAAAAATTAATTTAAGATTGAATTAAATTTTTTTAATGGTCATTAAGTTACGGCCGCAAGTCATTTATTTATGATTTAGGATGAGTTAAGCGAAAATTATTTTTTTTGAAATTATTTTTTTCATGGTAATAATGTATCCTTTTTTGAAAAAAACTTACGACTATGCAATTCTCCATATTTGCATCGATCGATGCAAGCTATAATTGTAAGGGGATCGGATGATGATGATTCAAAGAAATATGAATTATATCTTTTTGATTCTTTTCTAAAAAATTTTTAACTCAGTTTATTATTCTTAAGTAGCAACTTTTAATCCTTACCTGCATCCAATTTTGGTATCATAACTCATGGCACAAGTTTTAGCCATATGATTATAAACCGCGGTTCGGCAAAAAGTTTTATTTGAGCAGAAATTTGCACATTCGGCAGAAGACTGTATACTCATTCTAAAAATTTTTAAATTTATATTGCTTCGAATCTTGCAACGAAATAAATTTTGGGAATTATTTTGTAGAAATTAACTCACTGAGTTTTATAAAAACTAAGATCTTGAGTATCCGTAAAATTTATTTGTTTTGCATAAAAAATTGTGGGGCACGCGGCCAAGGTCGTTTGGATTAAACCAAAAAATAATATCAAGATGACCGGCAATATTCGGCTTTGCCGCCTTTGTGTCATTTTTTTTAAACCAAAGTAAAAAGAAAACAAGGAAGTTTTGTAAAAAAAATGTCACAAAACTATCTTTATTTTTTTTTTTCCTTGGGTGGATTACTAAAAAAGTGTAAAGAAGATTAAGTAAAAAATTAAAAGTTAAAATCCCAAAGCAATGAAAGTCGCGACACGAAAGTTTAAGAATTCAATAAAACATGTTGTTCCATGACGAAAACAGAATCTCAAAAGATCAAAAAACTAGGTATTGTTTTACTTTAATTTTTGGAGAAGAAAACAGAAGTAAATTTTATATTTTATGTTTTTGTAAATAAGTTAGTTTCAAAAAGATCATGATGTTTTTATTGTTTACGGTTGCTCACTCACTCATTCTCTTCGCTCATTTTTCCAGGTGCAAGGTTAATCTGGAGATAAAGAAGAAGAGTCGATGGAATAGAATAGAAAGAAAGAAAAAAACATAAAAACAAAAGTACGCTAAACCATAAAAATATTATTCTCTTTTTTTGGAAATTTTGTGTAAATAAAATTTATTCGAGGAAAGAGGAGTTTGTGGCGAAAGTTGCTGATGATAGTAAGAAGCCAGAGAAGAAAAAAATATGTTTCATCAATAATCAAAAAAAGCTCCAAATCTCCAAAAATTTACAAAAAAATAGTGTAAAATTCTTGAACAACTCTTTTCATCGGTCAATCGTTAAAAATAATAAAAAAATAAATATATAAGTAACCGCGCCCAAAATAAATTCAATAAAAAAAAATTCAATCATAAAAAAATGAAAGAAAGAAAGAAAGAATAGTATTATCCGGAAAACCATGAAATCCCGTAAAAGAAAATTTCTTATTCTATTTTCTTTTTTTTCCTTCACGATCACTGACTCTTCTCTCCTGACGTATTTATATTTGAAAAAAAAGTTTTGATTTCCAAAAGGAAAGAAAATAAATCTTTCAAGAAGAAAAAAAACTTGAAATTTCTATAAAAAAAATAACGGAAAAGCTTAAGAAAAATATTTTTTCTTCCGTTAAATTAAAAGAAAAAAAGAATTTAAGAAGGAACGACAAAAAAGGATTTCACGTTTTTGATTAACTTTCTCCCGTTTTTTTCTCGCTGCTGTTGACGCCGCCGCTGTCGGAGCTCTACGGCTATCGAGGCAGCAGTTGCCGCCGGTTGGAGAAAATCTGACCGGTTTTTTTTTGTTGTTGGTTGGTTTTTAAGGGGATTTTAAAAATCTCGAAAATATAACCAAAATCAAAAAATGGAAAGTTAAGCGTGTTAAAGGCGAGCAAGTTTTTTTTTGGTTTGTTGGTTGTTTAATTGAATGTCACTGGGTCGGTCATTGGCGGGTGATTCAAGGATGAAGAAACCGGAGGAGGATTGGAAGCTTTTGCACATTCGACCGACGGAAGCTTTTTTGTTGAAAAAAGAAGAGAGATGAATCAGCTATAATTTTTTGATACATGTTTATTTATTAGAGCCGCAAAAAAATAGAAAGATGGGATGTCGCCGATAAGGACATCAAAGCGTGAATAATCTGGTCAATAAGTAAGTTTATGCAAGAAGAAAAAAATGGGAACTGATCTTCTGAAAATAAAATCTCAGCTTCCAATTTTTCTGAAACAAATCCAGTAAAAAAAAAGAATTTTTTTATATATTTTTTGCTTTTTTTCGCGGTAAAAGTAAAAATGCGTATTTTAAAGCTACATATTTTTTTATTTGTAGCTTTACCAAAAATTTGATGAAGGCTCAAATTATTAAAAAAAATTCATTCCTTTAATGTCAATTATTTAAAGGTCAAAATAGCAAATCAAAAAAAGAGACACCAGGTGAAGAAAATAAATACATAAAGCAGCTCAAAAGTACGGTAGCTAAAAATTACATTTTTTGCAATTTGTCAATTTTAAATAAATTTTTGCAAGAAAATAAGGAATTACTTATCTATGTAGTGAACAAATTTTTTTTCAAACAAAAATAAATCCGAAAAAAAGACACCCAAATAAAAAATAGTTTCGCGTGTTCTTGACCGTGAACTTAAAAAAGTATGTATCCATTCTTTTATCCTCTTTTCTTTTTCTTTTATTTTTGAGTTCAAACTGTTTAACAACAACGATTCCTCCTTCCTTCTTTCATTATTTTTAAATGGAGTTTCTCTCACTTGAAAGTAGTTTAAATCGATCTTTTTTCTTTCTACGGAAGAACACATACCAAAACGGAATAATTATAGGGGCTTAAATTGTGTGCAAAACAGAGAAAAATTATGTAACAAAAATGACCAAAATATGTTAAGTTTTTTAAATGAGTTTTTCTCGCTTTGATTCTTTGGGGTTATAAAACTAAAAAAAAATGTTTAAAAAAATATCTTATAATTTTTCAAGTCTGATATTTAAAACAAAATTTCAAAAATTCAATCAACTTTTTGGTTTCAAAGCGAAAACACCAATTTATTTATTTCTAAGACATTACACTTTTTTAAACTAATAAAAAAAGTATCTTTTTTTTCATACTAATGCGTGATTTTTTTTCTTCTTCTAAAAATTACGCAACCAATGAAGCAAAACAACGACCCAAGAAGGAAGGGGAAAAAATGCAAATTAGATACATGGTTATTTTGAAAAAGTTTCCTCAAATGTAAATCTCAAAATTGGTAGACAAACATTAAAGAAAAAGAAAACACGATTGCAAAAAAAAAAAGAAGGGTAGGTTACAACAACACAAACAATAGGTTTAAACTTGACCAACAAAGAAATAAAAATATATAGGACATTTAAGGATTTGTTGGTTAAACTTTTTTTTTCAAGGACACATATTTATTTCTCTAACATTCCTAACTTCTTCTTTTTTTATTCTAATGCAATGGAAAAAAAAGGATAAATGAGCAATGAAAGTGTGTTTTGAATTGGCGGAAAAGTTTTAGAAGGCAACGTATGATTTTTTTTTTTGGAATGATAGTGGCAATTTTGACATGGAAAGAAGTGCCGTCTACTTTTTAAATCGGCAGAGAATTACAAAAAAATATTTAAACTAAAAAATGGAATTTTCCAGTATTTTTTTTTCGTTTTGAATTTGTAAAACTTTTATTCTTGCAACTCATTTCAAGCATTTATTTTCCGTTTACTATTTGATTAAATTCTAAGCTTAAAAAGCAAGCATATCCATTTTTAGCCCATTTAAAAAAGATCATAACGTCACTTTTTTATTGTTACAACTAGTTATTTTTTTTTGTGCACAAAAAAATGTGAGAATCACAAACATAAAAAAAAGTTTTGATAAAGCTTGTGTCGACAGACTATAGATTGTAGGAGATTAGCTTGGGTAAAAAAAAGAATAAAAGTGAATTTAGTGAGGGAGAGATGATGACAAAAGAATTTCCAAAAGTGTCGCAAGTACAATCGAAAAAAAATCAAAAGTTTGAAAGTTTAATAAAAATGCAAATTTTTTTGTTTTGATTTTGTTTTGTGAAGCTTAAACTTTCGAGCCAAGAAAAGAAACAACTTAGGTAAATAAAATCAAAAAAAAATGTTAAATATATCATTTTCTATTGTATTTTCTTTTTTTTATAAATCGAATCCATCAATCAAGCATGAATAATCAAAATCCATGAAAATGATGAATCAGAAAAAGTTTAAAAACTCAATCTAAAATCAAACCGCCGCCGCCACCTCAAAAAAAAATAAAGCTCACGAAATCCTTTCATCAAATTTAATCCAATCCATTTATTTATTTTTTTAGTTTAAAAAACTGTCATAAAACGTTTAAATCACGCAACAACCTTCTTTTTTTTCTAACTTAAGTAAATAAAAGAGAAATCGGAATCGCGAATTTATGTTTAAAATTTTTTTTTGATTTTTTTGAACGCAAAAAATTAAAAAAGGGTATAAACTTTTGACACACATTTTTCACTTTTTCCTTTTTTTAATAAAAATTAATTCTTTAAAAAATGAGAAAACTTTCTTTTTAGAATACTAAAAAAATTCTAAATAGGTAAATGATTTTGTTTTCGCGATGAGACTCAAATATATATTTTTAAGTTTCGAAAAAAGCAAACAAAAAAAAATGTCTGACGCCAAACTAAATAGTTTGCAAAAAAAAAGGCAGTCGTATTGAAGTTTTAAAAAAAATAAAAAAAAGAAAGAGGGTGTAAATGGCGACAAATTTATGTCACTAAAACCAAATATGTATTAACAACAAAAAAAAAAAAGTTTTATGTTAAATACAAATAAATGGTGCGCAAAAATGATGCAAGAAGAAAAAAATAATACAAAAAATGGTTATTGAGGTTATGTAAACGATGAGAAATTTTGTTTCATGCATAAATATGGTTTGATTTTGTTATAAACTGACAAAAGGCCTACGAAATTAAATAAATAAATTCGGATGAGAAAAAAATGGATGCTAAAAAGGAGGTCAAAGTGTCAAAATATTAAAACATAAAGATAAAAAAATAGAAACTTTGTACAAAAAAATTACAAAAACAATAATACATTTTTTTAGGAAAGAAAAAGATACAAAAAAGTTTAAAAAAGGCTTAAAATTAAAAAAGAAAAATATAACATATTTAAAAAACTATTCAAGGACAATATTTAAAAAATAATTGCCAAAGAATTAAAAAAAATGATTAAATAAATTGCAAAAATGCTTAGATTAATCGAAAAGTTAAAAATCCAAAGGAAGATCCATCGTTTATTAAATTTAACATTTTTTGTTTTTATATTTTTTTTTGTTTTACTCAAACTTCGAAGCTACAGTAAAAACTTATCGAAATTTGGAAAAGCAATTCTTCATTTTTCAACTTTTCCAAAACTTTATTTTTTGCTATTAGTTTTTATATATTTTAACATTGTTTCTAAAATTATTCCATTTGCGTATTTATTTATTATTAATTTTAAATGTTTCTCCAAATAAACGAAATGCGTTAAAAGACTAATGTAGCTCATTGCATCAAACAAACTTTTTTCTTTTTATTTCTCTAATTTCGTAAGTGAGAAAATTTACTTACACACATTTTTTTGTGTTTTTCTTGCAACTTTTCCCATTTTGGTGACCTTTTATTAATAAAAAATAAACATAAAAGATAATTTATTTATAACTCTTTTTTTTAAAACTTAAGTGCGCAATTTAAAAAACTGTAACAGCTTTGAGAAAAAGAAAAAAAGAAAATTAAAGATTTCGTAAGATTATGAAAAGCTATAAACATCTAATAATTCCATTTATGTATTTATTTGCTCAAAAATGGCACAAAAATAGCGTCATTTTTTAAAAATTATACGGTAATAAAATAATAATAAATAAAAATGATGTTGAGGGTGGAGGTAATAATCATGTAATTGGTAATTCAGAAAAAACACAAAAATTATTTTGAAAAAGCAAAAACATAAAACTAGCAGAAAAATAACATAAAAAATAAAACTTTATTTTGAAATAAATTTTAGAGTTCAGAAAAGTTAAGCAAAACAAAAAATACTGTTAAAGATATTACGAAAAGAAAATGAATTTTTTTGTCAGTTGAGAAAATTTGAAAACAAAATGCTTTAAATAATATTTAATTTAAATTAATTGAAAAAACAGATATTCATTATCCAAAAAAATAAAATTTTTTCTTCGACGACTTACAGTTAAAAAATTTAAAACAAAATTGAAAAATGACCATTCCTTATTTTTTTAAATTCAAAAATAAAAAAATTCCAATTTAACTAAAAAAATCATTGAACCAAAAATAAAAACTCATATGACAAAAATAAAATTTTTGTTATGTGCCGATATGGATAGTTTCGGAATTTCTCAAACTCAATATTCGCCGAGGCATGCATATTTTTTTTAATAAGTGTTTCAAGGTCAAGAAGAAGAAGAAGACTACTAACTTCCCTCATTTTGAAAAAGAAAAAAAAATAGAAAGGCGAAGTTAAGTGGAGTGAAGGAGGGTCGTCGGTTAATCGGAAAAAACTTCCAAAAATTTGTGGAACGAAAGAAGATGAATATGACAAAATTGCTCAATTTTTGGTTCACTTTTTTCATTCTTTTTTGCATTATTTGACATGTTATGTAATTTTTTCCATTCAGAAAATAACGTTCAAAAATAAGGTTTTCCAAAAAATAAAATTTTGTTGTTGAAAAGCAAAAAGTATGGAAAATATTTCACTAAAGATATGATGCACCAATATTGCAATTTTTAATTTTATTGAATCTTAACAATGAAATCGTTGTTTGAATAAAAAATATTTTAAAAAGCTTCTAATGAATTTCTTAAAAAAAGATGAGTGCTATAAATTTGTTAAGGGTGGATCATAATTTTTTTAGAAAGCTTCAACCTTCAAAATTGGAGTCCATTTTAATAAGCTTTTTTGATTTTTCTTTTTTGTTAAAAAAAATTAAATTTCATGAAAACATTTTATTAAAAGTTTTTATTATTGACAAAAAGAAAGAAATACAAAAAATCAAAATTTCCTAAATTATCAAAAAATCTAAATAATTAAGCTTTAGAAAAATAAAACTACAAATATTAAAAATATTATTTTCCATAATAATTACTGTACGTTTTTTTGATTTTTTTAATTTAAAATAAAACAGGTTTACGTTTAAGTTGTTTTTCAACTAATTCTGAAGTGGTTAGATAAGGTTGCATTTTACCTTCAAATGGTGTGGCACCTCGAACAAGTTGAGGCTCAGTATTTTTATAAATATCCGTGTATAAAGCTTCCATGGGAAGTTCATCGTCATTTCTTGCTTTATCTGTGGCCTTTTCAATTTCTTTATGAACAGCTTTATCGATATTTTTGAATTCGTCTTTGCTTACAAGTTTTGATTCAATACAGTGATCACGGAATGTTACGATGCAATCCCGATGTGAACGAACATCTTGAATTTCTTCTTTCTTTCGATAACTGTAAAAAACATATAAGTTTTAGATATAAGAAAAAAATATTTTTGTACAATTTTTTGTGTTTTAGATTTGGAATTATTTTACATAAGGTATCGAAGCGAAACATTTTAAGCTATTTAAACTGCTTTAATGGGATCAAAAAATTGTGATATTAAAGTCAAATCCTTACCCATGGAATTTCTCAATAGTTGAATGTCCAACATATCGATAAGTGTTTAATTCAATCACCATGGGTCCTTTGCCTTCATTACAGAAATTCTTGGCATATTTAAATGCTTCACGAACGCTAATAACATCCATTCCATCCACCCAAATACCGGGAATATAATCGCCTCGTTTATAATATTCCATTGATGCGGATGCTCGTTTAGCTTGCATACCCATGCCATAACCATTATTTTCACAAACAAAAATAATGGGTAATTTCCAAAGTTCAGCCATATTAAAGGCTTCAGCAACTTGTCCTTGATTTGCTGCACCATCGCCATAAAGAGCAAAGCAAACATTTTTTTTGCCTCGATATTTCATCGCAAAAGCTGCTCCAGTGCCAAGAGGAACTTGAGCTCCAACAATTCCATTACCACCAAAAAAGTTTTTAGCATACATATGCATGGAGCCTCCTTTGCCATAGACGTTGCCCGAAACACGACCAGTCATTTCGGAAAGAATTTCAGTGGGGCATTTTCGAAGGAGATAAGCTAAACCATGGCATCGGTAAGATGTGATTACGGCATCATTTTTGGGATCCATAGCAGCATGAAGTCCAACCGCGCATGCTTCTTCCCCAGTGTATAAATGACAAAAGCCTCGAATTTTCTTTTCTTTATAAAGTTCTGCAGTTTCAGTTTCGAGTCGGCGAATCGTCTAAAAAAAGCAGACGATTAAAGTAATTAAAAATTTCGCTTTGAGACAAAACTACAAACCTGCATATTTTTATAAATTTCTAATGCTTCATCTTTTGTGACGGTAGCTTTTTTAGCTGGAGCTTCAGTGAGATGATGAAGTTTATATTCATGAGTTTCAAAAGTAGCAGAAGATGCAAATCGAGTGGATTGGCTTCCAAGCTTGGAAGCAGCAAATAAACGGAAAGTAACTCCAGCAGAATTCATCTATAATTTCGGTTTTAAGCAATTGAAAGGTTTTAGTTTATTAAAACGTTTCTCGAAAAACGCGATTAAAAAAATATATCCAGAATTACGATAGCTGAGAATTAATGGATTTAATGACCTCGAACAGTAGAAAATTTTTCATTACATAAAAAACAATTCTTTCAAAATCAAATAAATATTCTCGTGTTTTTTATGCTTCCCGTGCGCTAAAAAACTTTGAAAATTTTTGGTATCCCTTTCCTTTTTTAAGAAAATGTTTATATAGTTATTTCTTATTAGTGCTGATTTTAATAATTTTCTAGAATTGAAAATGTAGAGAGTTTTTTTAACTTAAAACTTGGATTTTAGAATTATCATACTTTTGTTTTTCTTTAAAGGAAGAAGCACACATAAAATTTTAAAAGTATGCATAAACTATAAAAGATTCTTGATCTTTGTTTACTTCTTTATTTTATATATTTTGTCGCAAACAAAAACAATTTTGGTCTCTTTTATTATGCTTCCCAATCAACAATGATTATTTTCAATACCTGCAATCAGAGAGACGTGATTTTTAAGAAAGGTGGTTTTTCAATGGAGATCACAGACTTGAGTTTATGTAAGATACTTTTGTTTTTGTTTTTCGTTAATTAGTCTCTCATCAAAATAAAGGAAAAGTTTCTGCTCTCATGCACGTGAAATTTTCTTCTTTTTCTTCCCCCTTTTTACTCGCTAGTCTGGCAGGCAGTGAGTGGACGGACGTATGTCCTTTTTTCCAAAAAACAAAAACAAAGTCTGATGAAATCATTTTTTCATTTTTTTTTTCATTGATTGAATATTCAAATCATTTTAGTCGCTGAAAGCATTTTTCATTTAAAGACGGTACAACTGGGTCCAAAGTTTATGTTTACGCTTTTATCATTTTTTGCAACCTTTTGTTTTTAACAAAAACAATAAAAAGCAGCAGGAAAAAAACAAAAAAATCAATGAAAACAATTGCCTTTTCTTTGGTCTTCGTTTTTTGTTTACCAATAGTTTTTGCATTTTTTTGCGGTTAAAATATTAAAAAAATCGCATCCACCAAAAAATTCTCTTCCGCAAAAAAATACCCAAGTTTTAAGGGTAGTTTTCAAACTTTCTTATTTTTTTAGCGTTCTTTAAAAATGTCAGTTTTAGACATGTCAAAAAAATTTGTTCTCATTTTTATCTATTAAACTTAAAGAACCTTGAAAAATTTTTTAGTTCAATTTTGAACGAAGACTTTTTTAAAACTTGTCCAGACATGTTTATTCGAACAATGAGCGTATGTATTTTTTTGTTTTTTTGAAACAAGAAAAAAGGGTTTAAAAGATTAAAGGTTTGGGTGGTAAATTTGAGAGGGCAAGTAATTAATTCGATCATGGAAAAGAATCTCAGAATGAAAAAACTGATACTACTTTTAAAATAATATACTTTACTCTTTAACCTTACTTCTTTTTGGACTTTCAAGGCGGATCAAAAGCTTAAAAAATGGCACGTGAAAGATAGAAAGAAATATGTAAATTATGAAGGACAAAATGGGGTAATCAAGGCAAAAAAATAAAAAGGAAGTAATAAAATTAAAAAAATATATAAAAAAATTTCATTAACCAACCTTTACCATAAATGCCAATAACATAGATAAGTAAATTAATTGAGCGAACAGAAATTCAAACATAAAGATATCAAAAGGCATGAATAACCTTTTTTTGCAAAAATTATAACATAACAAAATTCCAAAACAGAACTTTATATTTAAAAATAAACCGTAAATTAAAAGTAAAAATTTTTTTAATCAAAACTTAAAAAATTAAAAAAACAATAAAAACTACTAAAGTTTAAATATCTAAAATAAAAGTAAAACGACAAAAATTTTCAAAAAAAATTGTCATCGTTGTTGTTATTGGAAAATCAATAATATTAAAATCAAAAAATAAACTTAATTATTCCAACATCACAAAAAAGGATAAAGACCTAATTAGATAAATTAAAAAAACTATTTTTAATATTTCATTGATCGTCTTACAGTATCCACAACATTTTTATGTGATGGGAATGAAGCTCCTTCAATCATTTCTGCATAAGGTGTGGGAACATCCACGCCAGTGACTCGAAGAACGGGAGATTTCAAAGCTTTATAAGTTTCAGGGCATTCAAAAACTTGAGCGGCTATTTCAGCTCCAATTCCAGCAAATGGCCATCCAGTTTCCACGCAAACTAATCGACCAGTCTTTTTAACGGATTTAGAAACCGTTTCAAAATCAAATGGACGAAGGGAGCGGAGATTAATTACCTAAAAAAAGGGAATAAATAAATAAAAACAAAAAAATAAGTGAAAAATAGTCAAAATAACTTTAGTCTCCTCGAGTTCCAAACTCTCAGCTTTTTTGAAAATTTATCTCTCTCTTTCTAAGGCTCTAATGCTTCTATATTAAAAAACTACTCACTTCAGCATTAATTCCTTCTTTTTTTAATTCAGCTTGAGCATCCATCGAATGTTGCATACCCAATGAAAATGAAACAATGGTAATATCCGAGCCTTCGACTTGAACTTTAGCTTTACCAATGGGCAAAACAAAATCAGATTTCAAAACTTTATCGGATACAGGGAATTTAGTTTCATAAAGTAATTCATTTTCAAGAAACACCACAGGATTATCATCTCGAACTGCAGCTTTGAGAAGGCCTTTAGCATCTTCAGCATCATATGGAGAAATGACTTTAAGGCCTGGCACGGATGCATACCAAGCTGAGAAATCTTGAGTGTGTTGAGCTGCGAAACCTTTGGCAGTTCCATTAGGGCCACGAAAAACGATTGGTGAATTAATCTAAAAAAATAAATATGGATTCGTAATAGTTTTATTAGTTTATTGGCTAAGTTTCCCATAAATGCCATAATTTAGAATAATTATTTTTACCTGACCACCAGACATGTAAAAAGTTTTAGCTGCACTATTAATAATATGATCAATGGATTGTAAAGCAAAATTCCAAGTCATAAATTCCACAACGGGTCGCAAACCAGAAAAAGCCATGCCAACTGCCATCCCAGTAAATCCAGCTTCTTCTATGGGGGTATCCATAACTCGACGATCTCCGTGTTTTTTATTTAATCCAGCAGTTACCTACAATAAATAAAAAATATATATTCATTTCCATTTCGAGACACTTTATTTTTAAAAATAAACTCACGAGATAATTTCCACTTGATCGACCAACTTCTTCACCAAGAACTATAACATTTTCATCATGTTGAATTTCTTCATCAAGGGCTTGATTTAACGCTTCTCGAACGGTCATGGAATTCGAGGAACCAGTGGCAAGGGTTCGAATGGATGTTGGCAAGAAACCATTTTTGGATAATAAACGGCTGCTGGCGGAAAGCATAGTTTACAACTAAAAAAGGAAGGGAATTTAAAAATTAACGAATGGAAAAATTCATAAAATAAAAATTTCGACGCGTATGAAAAAATGAATTTTGTATATATCAAAAATTTACTCGGCTTAAAAATAATACTTAAAAAAGAAAATTAATTAATTATTTAACTTTGATGATTATAAAAGAAAATCTAAGAAAAAAGTTTCCATTATCCTATTTATTTACCCACAATCATTTAACCCCTAACAACTATGCAAGTAAATAATTGCAACTGATATCATTTGTGTCTTCTCTTTTTCTTTCTTTTTTTTTTGTTGCATTCACATTACAATGGTGGCCCTTATTATTATTATTATTGAACAACAAAAAACAAGTTCCTCTCTCTCTCTCTATTCTCCTTCTCCCATCCTTTCTCCAAGGCTTGACCGCCACCGCTGCCGCACAACAACCACAAAATAATCTGTGATCAGCCTTTTTAAAATGGAAAAAAAGGAAAAAAATGGAAGAATTGCTGGCTGCTGCATCAGCAACAAAACAGCCAAACAAACGACGGACGTGTATTTTCATTGGAAAAATAAATGAAAAAGAAAGGGAAGGTTATTGACAAATATCTCGGTTTTTGTGGAGAAAAAAATATGATGTAAACAACTTTTATTGCAGACATTCGCTCATATTTTTTTTAAAGAAGTCTGTGATGCTAAACTTTTTTAGCATTTTTTTGACAAAGTAAAAAGTTAATTAGATTAAAGTTTTTTTCATAGCAAAAATAAATCAAAATAAATAGAGATAGATTAAATTTTTAATTATTATGTTTTTAGTTCGAAAAAAGAATAAAACAAATTTGCGAATTTTAGCTTTCAAAAAGTTAGGCATTTTTCTTTATTTGTAATTCACGTGAAAGAAGCATGTTTTTATGCCTTCAATGGAACACACGAAAAATAAACCATTTTTGAGCAAAGAATATTCGCAATTTTTTGTTGAAAAAAAAAGATTAATAAAAGGGTACATTTTTTTAATAATACAAGAATTACTTTTTTAAACTCTGTTTATCCCTCTCTTTTTTCTGCCTTTTTTTTGTGTTGTTGCAAAATTGTTTTTTATTTAGCACGTTCGTGAAGAACAAAAAATGGCAGACTAACCAAGTTTGAGTGATGAAGTTTTTGGCTGCTTTTTTTAGCAGAAAAAAAACTTTCAAGTTTAATGAGTTCGCTGATCACAAATCTAATTTAAAGAGAGACAAAAAAGGAGATTGAAAGAAAATTTTTTATTTTATGTCGTCTCGTCTGGACAGTCATTATATCATAAACAACCAATAATTGAAAAGAACACAAACAAACAAAATTTAAAAAAATGAAGTAAAAAACAGCCAAAAAAATAAGAATGTAACAAAAAAAATTTACCGCATTCGTCGCGTCGCTACTACTGAATAATCTTTTGACAAGTTTTTTATGCCAAGAAAGCAAGAAAAAAATATAAAAAATATATTCCGAAACAAGACAAACTAACTAAAATTTTAACGAACACTTTTTTGCATTAGAAGAACCAAGCTTTAAATCATTCCACGAACAAATTCTTGTCTGGTGTCTGCTGCAATGCTTCTTTGCCCCTAGCACCATTCTAGACTCGCCTTCGACTTCCAAACAAAAAAAGCAGACACTATTTTCGCGCTTAAATTAAGTTTCTTTCTTCTTCTTTTTTTGCACTAAACTCTTCCTCTCTTCTTTTTTATTATTAGTTAACGCCGCCCCATTCAATTTTTAGTTGATCAACAACTTATTTTTGTTTCCTATAAAAAATATCACGTATTGTTTGAAACTAAAAACGTGAGTTTTAAGTCTCTTTGCAACCGCCGCAGAAAAAACTAAGGCAATTTTTTCTTCTTCCGACTCATGTTTTGTTTTAAAAAAAGGCAAATGTCTAAAAGAAGCAAACCCAAGGCTCTTTTCAAAAGCAAGAAAGGTTTTTTGAGGCTTTATTGAGTCAAGAACTCAGAGAACGAACATAGAGTTCTTGGTCTAGTTTTTTTTATTGAAATTTTCAGACAAGCTTGGCTTTTTATTATTATTATTATGGCGTTCAAAAATTTACTTAAAAATATTTAAAATGTATGTACAAAGTTTCTGTGGGGCTTCGCACCGAAAATTAATAATGTTGAAAATTAGATTTAAATTAATTTGCGTTCTTTTATTGTTGACGGATGTAATAAAGTTAGGTAATTTTCAAAACCCATAATATAAAATTTCTTAAATAAAAAAACCATATAATTGAAATGATAGATTTTTTTGTTCATCAAAAATTTGTATTTGTGCAACAGATTTAGTTATAGAATTTCATATCGAAATTTTTCTAAGATAATTTTATTTCTTTTAATTGACTTTTTATGAAAAAAACCAAACAAAAAATAAAATAAAAAAAATTAACAAATGAAAATATACAAGACCCTTGATTTTTTTTTGGAAATTTGGATATGTTTTATAAATGTCGGTAATTTTGGTGATGGTTAAAAATAAAATAAAATATTTTTTTTAAATAAGCGGAATGTACAAAAAATATTTCTAAATCTTTTTTTCTTCATTTTTTGAGATTTAAATTTTCATTTCCTCCAAACGAAGTTTCTTCATCATTTATCTCAGGCGACTTTTTTGAATCATCAAAAGTCCATGGCCTTGGTTCAGCGTCACATGTTAAATCAAAAGTTATGGTTGAAATCACCAATACGGTGGCAACAGTATAAAATATTAATGCCCACTAAAAACAATTTTTTTACTTTTAATTATTCAAAAAATATAATTTTAAGTTTGCATACCTCTGAATAAGTGTTATTTGGTGCCAAAGTTGAAACCAAAATTGGAAGAAATAAAACTATTCCACTGTTAATAAAAGTAATTACTGTCATGGATACATGGGCATATTGACTTGATTGCTAAAATATTAAAGAGCATAAAAAATGAATTTAAAAAATAGTAATATCCATTTTTAAATATAACTGCGCCACAAAAATTTGTTGGGTCCTGATGCAGAAATAAGCCAAAAAGCTATTTTGGGTAAAAAGACGAAAATTAGCATTTTGTTTTGGTTTATTTCGGATAACCTAATTTGAGTGGTGTAATATTACCATGGTTTTTAAGCTGTATAATTCTAAAAATAAGCCTTACCAACTGGGCAGCTTTGATTACGCCTACAATATTTAGACTTGAGAACATTATAGCAGCGGTAAAAGCAATTTGTGCAAATAATTGTGATTTAATTGGCATCCAACCTAATAACATAATGCATAAAGCCATAGAAAATTGTGAAATGGAACCAAAAATTTGGCATCTCCGTGTATTGGAAATAAATGTTAATCTATCACTTAATGGCCCAGAAATCATTTTAACCGCCAATGCTCCAACAAAAGGCAAAGCTCCAGCAAATCCAGTTTTTTGAATATTCATATTTAAAACTTTATTTAAAAAGGTTGGACCATATTGGAGAAATAACTAAAAAAATATGTGAATCTCGATTAATTAAAAAGTTTAGTTCCAAAATTGCCAGAAAAATAATTTACTTGGAATCCCATAAAGCTGCCGATGCTTGCAATCCAAACACCAATAACAGCTTTATCAGTAATCATTTTTCGATATGGAATATTTGCATTTTTGCTTTTCTTTGATTTTTCTTTTCCTTTATCAATTTTTGATAATTCTTTTTCACTCACGTGGCTGAAAATAAAAAACGCTTTATGGAAGAAATTTAATTTTTGGGCCTTGATTGTAAAATAAAAACTTTCACTTTGACACCCAAAAATTTTATTGAAGGCTTTTTACTAAAAGTTTTTAGTAATTAAAAAAAATTGCTTACGGGTGTTGATTTGGGAAATTTCTAAATAAAATGAAAAATGCAACAAAAGCCACAAAAGTCACAATTCCTTGTAAATAATATATTCCTTGCCAACCAAATGATGAATTACAAAATAAACCCGCGATTGGATTTAATAAAATTTCAGCAAACTAAAAACCTATATTTTATTATATTATTTTTTCCGTTTTAGCCAAACCTGATGATGGCAACTCATAAAAGCTAAAAATAATCCTGATTCATGATTGCTTGCCCATTCACTAACGATGGAACCTTGAGCGGGAAAAGTTGCAGCCACTCCAGCGCCTTGTAACATTCTCATTAAAAATAAAATCGAATAACCCATAGCTGCGGCAGATGGAATGAAAAATGTTGCCAAAGCGGAAGTGAAGCCATAAATGGTGAAAATTATCCTAAAATAAATTTTTGGAAAAAATTAAGCAAATTTCCATACAGATATATTTTTTTGAATTCTTTTTTAAAGTGAGTCTTGTCACGAAACCTTGGGAATTATTAATTTTTTTAGGATAAATGGTTTAAATAGAAATTCGGTTTTTTACATCGAGTTTTCAACCAAGTTTAAAGAATTATTTTTTCTTTCTTATTGAAACTCTTTTCAATTTTATTTATCAATTTTTTTTTAAGTTTTCGCACTGTGACCCTGTTTGTATTTAAAAAAAATATTTTTCCTTAATTTTTGTAGCGAGAAAAGTTTCTTTTGTAAAAAGTTAATTAAACTTTTGAAATTTTATTTTCTTTATGATCAAACACTAGGCAGAAACAAACCTTGTCCCAATTTTTGAATTTAAAAATGGCAAAGGCAAAGCTCCAAGAAAGCATCCAATTGCCACAGCTGAAAATAACCAAGCTTGCTCATGGGCGGAATATGAATATTCTTTCTTTGGTGTATCAGTTTCATTGCGACTTGATGAATTTGTTGTTTCATTTTTATTTGGATCATCTGACATACAAATAATAGTAAAATTTAATGTTAATGAATTTTCAAAAACCACCGTGCAACAAATTATTGAAACAAATAAAATTATAAACCTTGTGGAATTAAAGCAGGTTATGGAACTTTGAGATCTTTCCCCATGTTTGGAATGCCTAAAAAAATTGTCAATTCCAGTCAAACAAAGAAAAAGCAAAAAAAGCTAATTTTTAAAGTTTAAAAGTTTTAACTAACTTTGAAGATTTCGACGAAGACTGCTGTGGCTTATTTGAAAAATCTTTGGATCCTTCGTGTAAAAATAATTTGGTCATTTCTTTTTCATTATTTATCGAATGAATTGTTGGATTATTTTCATCTTCTTCAAAAGCAGGGGCACTCATTTTTATTTATTTTGTTTTCACTATTTTATCAGCTGCAAATTTTAGCTTTCCGTTAAAAAAATAATTCTTTTTATTTAATTCCTGAAATTTTATTATTGATTTATTCGACAAAATAAAGAGTCGTAAAATAATTAAGGGATAAGAGAAACAAATAATTTTTCCACTTTTAATAAGCGTAGTAAATAAAGGCCCAAGAGAGAGAAAAAAAGGCCAAAGAGAAAAATGGAAGAAAATAAAATTTAAAAAAAAAACAACACCAACACGCTGAAACATGCATGCTTGTGCATTTTTTAGATGCTATCTTCTTTTTTTAGTCAGTCGAGTCGAGTCGCCTTCCTTGTTTTGTTGTTTTTTAATTCTTATGAGAAGAAAAAAAAAACAACAAACAACAAAAACAACTTTTTTTTATGCAAGCACCAGAGTACTGACTCGCGCTTGGTGGTAGTAGAAGAGTTTTTATTGAATGAAAAAAGCAATGTCGAAAGATAAAAGAGCTTTTCAATGGTCAAGAAATAAAAAGCTGGCAATAAAGACGATGAATGTGACTTTGATTTTTTTTAAGAAAACAAAATTCATGTAACAAAAAACCGACAACTTTTTTACTTCAAAACCTGCGAGAAATGATAATTATTTGTTTAAAAAAAAGGAAGCTTTTTAATGTCAAAAAAAAGATTTCATAAATAACAAAAGCATATTTATTTAAGGTGAAGGAAATTTTTGACAAAGAAGCTCAGTAATAATAATAATAAAGAAATGTGGGATAGGTGATAGAAGGGAAATGGTAAAATAAGTAAAGAAAAAAAAGGTTGACAGATTTTTAGGTTGAAAACATGTGAAAGATTGTTTTTGATGCCAATATTTTTTTAATCCTTTTTTGATTGACAATATAAACATATCTATGGATTATTCGGGGATCTTAAAAAAAATTTGAAACCCTTAAAAATGTAACAAACAATGAAGAAATAAAAAATTCGCGGGATTTTATTTAATTATTTGTTATTTTTTTCTGCTTTTTGACAAAAATTAATGCAGCTTGATAAAATCCTCGAACGGAAAAAATTGAACACTCCAATTTGTTCTTTGGCACGCACATGTGTAAAAAAAGGAACGCTTTTGGTTTTGGCTTTCAGGTCAAATCTCCCAGGTGGCGCAGTTTTTATTGGCATCGACTGTTTTTTTTTGTTTACTGGGACCTGTTTGTTTTTCTCTTATTTGCGCCTGTTTTTTGGAACAAAGCTTTGCGATATTGATTTTTTGATTTTGATAAAAAAAATTTATTTTTAATCTTTCTAAAAATAAACTTAAGGATACAGAAACCTTTAATACCAAAAATATTGATGTATGTGACATATGGATTTATGGTTTTGATATTTTTAACAAAACAAAAAACCATTTTTGGTTTACTTGATGTTAACGTTGATAATAAAATTACTTATTTTTTGGATGATGACTTTTATATTGATACTTTCCAACGTATGTTGTTGTTTCTTGATTTTTTGTCTTTTATAATAAATTTAGTTTTTACTTTTTTATTTTCAGGTTTACATTGTCAAATAACTGATAGCCCTGAATGTAGAAGACATTTACCTCGGTTCTGGGCTTTTGAACCAAAAAATTTTCCGCTACTTCAAAGAAATTTTCCTACTAAAAAAATATTTTTTATAATTACTGAAGAAAAAGTTTTAACAAAGGTAAAACCCAAAAAAATATATTGAAATATGCCAACTCCTGGAACGCAACTTTTATTTTCTCAAAATAATTATTTCTTTAGGCTCCAAACAAACTTGAACAAGAAAATTTTTTACATGAAACTTTACATTTTAATGATGAACCAATTTTGATGATAGGAAATGGAACCTTTGACAATTTTATAGCTTTGAAAAAATTAAATATTCTTAACACAAATTTGAAAAATATCAGCGAAAATGTTTTAACCGAAAAAATTGGTTTAAGCTTGGAACAATTGAATTTGAGAAATAACCAACTTGAATTTGTTTCATCCAATGCTTTTAAATATTTAAAAAATTTGACGTCTTTGAATTTAAACCATAACAAAGGAATCAAACTTTATGAAACAAAAATGGATGGAAAAAATATTTCAATTTTTACTGAAAATTTGTCAACTTTAAAATATCTTGATTTAAGTTTCTGTAATATTTCATTTTTGCCTGAAATTATTTTTACCAATTTAATGTAAGTAAATTTATTAAATTATGATAATTTTTGGATGAAAAAAAGTGTTTTATAAAAATTACTAATGATCGTTTTTTTAGAAGCTTGAAAACTTTGCTTCTTAATGGAAATCCATTTCATTTCATTCCAACGGCTATTCGGTCGTTATCGAACCTTCGAAGCTTTCGCATTCATCGAAGCTATCTCTCAAATTTATCTCAAAAAGATTTTATGTTTAATCAAAAACTTGAAAACATTGATGCGCGATTAACGAAAATAACGAGAATAAATGATTGCACATTTTGTGATTTAATTAATCTAAAAAAAGTTGATCTTTCATATAATCGAAATTTGTCATTCATTCATGAAAATGCTTTTGGATTGATTTCGACAGGAAAATCTCCGCCGTTAGAATATTTTAAAATCCGCGATTGCAATATTTCAATTTTACAAGAAAAATTATTGGATTGGAAAACTGTGAATAAAATTGAAATTCAAGAAAATCCATTAACCTGTAATTGCTCCATGGCTTGGATAATTAATGCTATTAGAAAAGAAACTCAAGTTAATGAAAATAAATTTTTAAGTAAAACCATATTAAAATCCCAATCATTTATTCATTCACTTCGTTGTCAAAATCCGCCTGAATTAAAAAATATTAAATTCTATAATTTGGCTGGAAATTTTTGCGCAAATGGCAAAGAAGAAAATTATGTTATTGAGGATGACAGCGATATTATTTATGCTTGTGGAGAAGATAGAAGTAAGTTTGAAGAAGAAAAAAAGCGATTATTCCAAAAAGTTTTGTTTTTTAGTTTGTTCTTGTGGAGATAATTATTTGCAGTGTTATATAGAAGAACGGATAGAAAGAGATGAATGGAACAGAGAAACTTATAAAATAATAAATCTTAAAAATATTAAAATACTTCGAAATGATAATGAATTTATTTTAAAAGAAGTTTCTTTTGATGGGTCTTCCATTAAACGTCTCGAAAAGGTATGCTTGCTTTTCCAAAAATCTCAGAATTTATTAAAACAAAAATTTATCGAAAACGCTTGAAACAAAAATTTATAAATTTTAACTTTTGTTGTTGTAAAAGTAACAAATGTTTTATGGTTTCCATTTTTACTAAGTACTTAAACATTTTTTTAGGACAAACTTTTACCAGGCCGAGAAAAATTCATAGAAGAAATAAGTTTTGTAGAAAATCAAATTGAAAGCATAGAAAATGGAATATTTGATAAATTTATTTCATTAAAAAGTTTAACAATATCTAAAAACTTTTTAACAAATATTCCTGAAAATGCTTTCATTCAACAACTTGGTTTAACTTTGAAAAAGCTGAATTTGAGTTACAATAAATTTACAAATTTGACTCCAAATGTTTTCAAAAATTTGATTAAATTAAAATATTTATCTTTGGAAGGAAATAAAAATATTCAATGGTCAAAATTTATTTTTCCAAAAACATTAGAAAATTTGGAAATTATGGATTTATCAAATTGTAATATATCGAAATTACAAGAATTTTCTGTTTTCAAGTAAGCTTTTTTTTAAATAAAACAAAAAAAAAATATTAATTTTTTTTAGAAATTTACAAAAACTTCGATTAAAAAATAATCCTTTAAATTTGGAAGCAGTAAAATCGAAATCAACATTTTTCCCTTCAACTTTAATAACGCTCAATTTGGATTCTTGTGGCCTATCAAATTTAGACGAAAATATTTTTATTAATTTGACGTAAGAATTTTTGTTCATTCATCTTTTTGACAAAATCATTTTTTAAAACGAAAGTATTTTTTCAGAAAATTACAAAACTTAATTTTGAATTACAACAATTTTACCTGTATTCCCAAAGCCATTGGAGTTCTTTCAAATCTTCGAAATCTTCATTTAAGTAATTCTTGGATTGAAAATATTAAATTTGGAGATCTTCAAAATAATTCCAAACTTGAAACTTTGAAAGCTGATAACTCTGAATTTCGAAGAATAGAAAACTGCGCATTTTGTAATTTACCAAACTTAAAAAACGTTGATTTAAATGGAAACGATTTAATTGAATTTATTCATGAAAATGCTTTTGGATATGTTTCAAACGAATTTTCTAAAGTTTTGGAAACATTTTCCATTGATGCAAGAATATTTTGTTTTTTATCCGAAAATTTATTAGATTGGAATAATATTGAAAATATTGATATTCGTGGATATGATTATCCATGCAATTGTTCTTCAAATTTGTCATGGCTATTAAAAGATTTAAGATCCACAAAACCCAAATATCTTGAAAAATTTCTGGAGTATTTTCGATCAAATTATAAAAAGTTTGATGAAGAAATAAAAGAATCATTTTATGATATTCCTGATTGCCGCAGGGATGCTTCAGAAAATTATTTATCTCTCAATAAAATGTCAAATGAATATTCTCAAGCGTTCTGGTGGATGCTCAGAATTTTCAGTTTCATTTTTATAATTCTTTCCATTGGCTTTGGTGGAAGTTTTATTATTTATGTCCGTCGATATCTAAGACATTCAATTCTTTATCGTTGAGAAAATTAAAAGAAGATTTTAACTAACGCTTGAATTTTTTTTTTTTTTTGTTTTATGTCTTTTTATTCTATGAAAAATATATTTAAAAAATTTAATTTAAAAAAAAAAGAAAAAAAGGTGGTCGAGTTTTCGCTGACGGGGGAAACTTAACATAGATAACCCGAAAGCTCCGGACCACATTTAAAAGATGAAACGATGTTGCTTTTATAAAAGGAGTCACTAAGAAAAAAAGATAAAAGCCACGTTTCACCCTTTTTGTTAAGCAACTAAAAAAGGCTTTAAAATAGATTACCAAAGAAATACTCTCTCATTTTTGAAAGCATTTTTTAAAGGTGACTTTTTAATTTTGTGAACCATTATTTTCAAAAAAAGAGAGTTTAGTTTCTCTTTTGGTTGCTTGGTTGGTAATAGCCGCCAGCCAGATGGTTGACAAAGAAAATGATGAAAACGAGGACTTTGTTACAATATGTTGCTAGCCAATTTTATAAAAGCAGCCTTGTATGGTTTTTTTCTGTGTGATCCGAAGTTTTCATTGCAAAATTTATTCTTTTGTTAAAAAAAATTTATTAATAAAAAAAATCAACAAAAAATCATAAAATATTTTTTTAATCAATTTCCTCTTCAATATTTCCACAAAATCTTGGTTCACAAATATGTTCATCCGAAATTTTAATAATCTTTTCTCGAGTTTCACTGTCTTCACTCAGCTTTGCAGTGGTGGATTTCTTTAAATAATTACAATCCAAACAAATGTAATTATTTTTAGTTCTTCGAAAAAATTTATAATAAAATAATTTAAATTTCGAAGTGTAAATTATTAAACTTTGATTTTCTTGGTGAATTTTGGAACCATTTTTTAATTCAAACAAATTCGATGGAATAATTTTGAGATTTTCTGGTTCTTTTGGCGCAAATTCTTCAGGTTCACAAAAATGAGAATCTCGATATTTAATTATTTCTTCTCCGCCATTTTCATGGTCAATGAAAATTTTTGCGGTAATTAATTTAGAAAATTTTCCTCGACATTTGACACAATAAAATAATTTTTTGGAAGTACTATAATTATATCGATAACAAAGTGATGGGTTGTTTTTATCAAAAATCACTAATTTCTGGATTATTCCATCGTCGTCAGCTTTTATAAGTTTAAAATTAGGTAATTTTATGGTTATTGTTTCTTGATTATGTACTCCTCCACCGGGTGGGATATATTTTACTGAATTACAAACATGATCGTTTTTAGTTCGAACAAATTCTTTTCCATTCGCGTCTTTTCGAATCCAAGCACATAAAGTATGTTTGCGTCGATGACAATTATCACATCGATAATATTGATTGGATTTAGCTTTTTGATAATAATAATTATAACATAAATTTCGATCTTTTTCATCAAAAGTCACTAATTTGTGATAACCATTTTTAGTTGGTTGAAGAATAAAATCGTAAAGTTTTAAATATTGTGAATCATCTTCATAATTATTGGATCTACGGGATGATACTCGTCGGTTTTTAGCTGGGGTTGGAGAAAATGAAGAGGAAGCTGAAGAGGCACTAAAAAGTGAATAAAATGAAATGTAACAAATAATTATTGGTAAAATGGTTTCGATTTGGTACTGCTGAACTTAAAAAATCTAGGCTCGAGTAATTATTTTTTATTTTTGTCTGCAAAACCAAAATTTTATAAAATTCAGCCATGGTTTTTTCAATGTGCCGACTGATATATTCTTTAACGAGGGTTAGATAATGTCAAACTCACGATCCTTCTTCATCCTCTTCTTCTTGATAAAGGTCTTCTGATTCATCGTCGAATCTAATTCCATCTCCACTTTGTCCAGGATTATAATAATTATTAAAAGTTTGGATATTTCCAATATTTGCATGACTTGAAGTTGGTTCCTAAAATCGTTTTTTCCTCAAAAAAAGTATATATATAAAATTTAACAAACATGTTGCAAACTTTGGGAAACAAGTCTCATATATGAATCATCATTTCCGAAAGTCGATGGGTTTGAATGCTCAAAATTTGGAACATAAAAATTATTTAAATTTGTTTCAGTTAAATTTCTAAGAGTGCTATCTTCGAGAATAATATCCAAATGAGCTATTAATCTAAAACTATATTTTAATTTAAATATTCCATTTTTGAATGGCGAAAAACTAACTCATCATCAACATTCATAATTGCAGCTTTTCTCTTTTCTGATTCTTTATGTGCATGAGAAAGTTGGTTTTGGATCTGAAAAATAAGTAAATGTGATTATTGGAATATAAAAATGCATTAATAAACAAACCATGGAATTGGAAGATACAAAGGTTTGATAAATTTTCGAAGTTGATGGAACATCGTCCATTACTTCCAAAAAAAACTTCTTTGAAGCTCTGATTGTTTTAAGTTTGAGATTTTAATAAAAAAATATTAATAAAAGAAAATACAGAATCGATAAATTCTTTAGAATTGATTTTTAAAGGAACAGTCAAAATGCGGACAAACAACGACAAAAAAGTGGAAATAATTCTTGCGACGAAAAGTTTCTTTACGTGCATCGTTTGTTTATAAAAACTTTAATTTGCCTTTCCTAAAGGTTATTTTTTTATTCACAGCCATAAACAAATTTGAGGTAAATTATTTATCTTTTGTAAAATTAAAAAAGATTAAAAAAAGTTTGTTTTATTTACTTTTACAATATGACTTTGAAGATTCGATGCCATTCATAATAATTCTACAAACTTTACTGGTTTACTGCTGGAGGCTTTAAAAAAATTATTTGTGCACAAAAAAACGAGATAAATTATTTCAATTACAATATTTGTGTTAAAAGAATTTCTGTATCGGTTCTTGTAGCCTCAAAAACACCTCCGTTGTTGATCGCCATCATTAATTCTAATTATAGGAAATTGAGTTGAAAAAAAAGAAGATTATTTTAATTCTTTCTTCCTTTTTTCTAATTTCACTCCGCTTTTCCAACAAAGTCTAATTCCTTGTATTTCCGGTGAGGGTGGTTTTACAGATTATATTCTTCTTATCAATCATTTATTCAGAAAAAACTAATCAAAAAACTTTATCAAACAAAAAAAAAAGAATCAAGCAAAAATAAAATCATATAAAAACCCAAAAATAACGGCAAAGGTAATTGTCAAGCGTCTCACAGAAAGAAAACAATGGCGTTCAACAAAATGATTGTTGTTTATTTTTTATTTATTTTAGCGGTTTCAAATGGAATTAAAATTTTTGGTGATCGAAAAGAAATAAAAGTTTATAAAAAAGTTGCGGAATTGAACGAAACTATTTTGGAGGTATTTATTTTTAAAATTATATGGTTTTCAACCAGAGTCATTTTACTTTTCTGAAAATAAAAAAAAGAGGCTTTAAGAAGTAAAAAGCTTTTCAAAAATTCGAATTTAGAAAGCAATAAAAATATTTCATAAAAAAAATGAAAATATAAATATTTATATAATAAATCCAAAATTTAGAGTAATCCAAAGATAATTACTCTCCAATTTTTTTCAGGAAAGTTTCGAACAACGACCAACTTCTTCAAAAGCCGCATATAATTTTGCAATCGATGTCGCAAATTATGCTTCACTTCAGAATTTACAATGTATTTATCAACAGGGCTACAAAGCTGTATTTATTCAAATTTATTCCCCCGCAAATGGAGGATGCGTAAATTCAAATGGAATTATGAGTGTTCAATGCGCATATTCAGCAAATTTGGGCACTGAAGTTTATGTAACTCCAGCAACTTCAGGCAAATCGGGTGCTCAACAATTTACTGAAGCTTACAATGCTTTAAAAGCTCAAGGTTTTAATGTTCGATCTATTTGGCTTCAGGTTAGTTCTCTGGAGGATAAATTTATGTCGTTTCAATAATTTTTTAGTATATTTTTTTCTCGAAATACTTTTTAATATACCATATAATTATTGATGCATGATTTTTGCTTTCCTTGTTTTAATTTAAATCCATTTTCTTCACGATATCAAATTCTTGAGATTTTATATCAAAAAATTTTTGTTTAAAAACATCTAAAAGCATTATTACAAATTGTTACATACTTTTTTTATAAATTTTTCAACCAACCCTAAAATTAATTTTTATAGGTTACTTCCGCCATAAATTGGCCAAACAATGTTCAAACCAATGATTTTTTTATTAATTCATTTATCAATCAAGCCAGTGTAAGTGTTTTTGTTCCATTTCTCACTTTTTCTTAAATTTTTTTGTTTAATCATTTAAAGGCAAATGGAGTGACAACGGGAATATATACAAATTTTCTTGATTGGCAACAAATTACTGGAGCTGTTAATGGGTTTATTAATTCTCGATTATGGTATTATAATGCTTTGGGCCAAGGACCTTCAGGAGAATCACCAGCAAATTTTAATGATTTTCGTCCTTTTGGAGGATGGAATTCTCCAAACGTAAAACAATTTGCTCCCAATGAAGGCCTTTGCGGAATGACTCTCAATTGAAATGTTTATCCATGCAATGGAAGAAAAAAGGAAGATATGGCTATTGAAATTTATGATAAAAATGTTAAAAATATCGGGGGTTTTGTTTAATAAAATGTTAAAATTTAAAAATAAAAAATTAATAAAGGTTAAAGTAAATAATATTTTTCAAACAACTACAAAAACAGACGAAGAAAAACCCTTTTTTTAACGCGCAAAAAATATCCAAAAAAAGTGAAAGAATAGTTATTCGCAAAAATGGCAAGTCGAAAGGCCGCTGGAATAGCGCAGTTGTGTCTCCAGCGGTTGTCACCTCGTCAAGGTGGCACCCTTTCAGTCGTCAGCTGAAAAATTGTCATGGGTTCTGAACCTGAACGCGTGCTAACTTTGGTACACTGATTTAAATAATCAGAAGTCATTCAAGGGAGAGTTGAGCTCATGAAATTTTTGCAATTTTCTTCTTCTTCAGGAAATCATAAAACCATGATGCAGCTTTTAGGAATATTCTCAAACCCAATAAAAAAAAGTCCATAAAACTAAAAAATAAGAATACCTTTGAGGGTTCTGAAAATATCATTTTTGCCATAAAAAGCTTAAAACCCAAAACAAAAAGAAAATGTTTAGTCTTTTCAATAATTTTTTTGGATCAAGTTGAACCTTAAAGATATTTTTTTGATGACCGATTTTCAAGTGTTTATGCAATGTCTTGTTTTTCACTTTATGGCAAAGGTTCTTAATTCTAAAACTTATTTTTTAAAGCAATTGCAGTTTTCTCTCTCTATTTTTGGTTGCCGTTTTATTTCTCTGTTATAAAAACTGTAAATTTGGAGGATGAAACCTCCAAATATAGGAATTCTTTTGAGCTTATGTCTTCTTCTGATTAGTTTTTCAAAAATTAAAGTCACCAATGCCGAAGATGAAGTTCAAGGAGAAGGAAGCACCAGCCTTGGAATCAGCGATGAAACTAATGAAAATAAAATTATTTCTGTTTGTGGTGAAATTGATCCCGATGACGATCAAGACATGGATCAAGGAATGTTATTTTTTTTATATCTAAAATCAAAATGAGTAAAATTTGTTTTAGGATTCTCTTGTCATTGCTATGATGAAACTGTTGCATGTTATGGAAGATATGGATATGAAAAAAAGAAAATTTTCACAACCAGCATTCAAATTTCCAAAGATAATTTTACTTTAAAAGTTGCAACGTTTTATAACACTGAAATAAAAATGTTGAAAAAAGTAAGTACCTATTTTAGAATTTATGAATTATTAACAAACAAAAAATTGTAATAAATTTTTTAGGATTTTATTTTACCTGGAAGAGAAAATACTGTTAAAGAACTTTATTTTAGTTCAAATCAAATGAACCATATTGAAAATGAAGCTTTTGACAAATTTGCTGCTTTGAAAAAATTAAGCATCGTCGATAATGAATTAAAAAATATTAGCGAAAATGTTTTAAACGAAAAAATTGGTTTAACTTTGGAAGAATTAAATTTGAGAAATAACCAACTTGAATCAATCCCATCCAAGGCATTTAAAAATATGAAAAATTTGACATCTTTGAATTTGAGCGGAAATAAAGGAATTCAATTTTATGAAAAAATTGATGGCAAAAATGTTTCAATTTTTCATGAAAGTTTGGCCAATTTAAAGACATTGAACTTAATGGGTTGCAACATTACAACTTTACCTGATAAAATCTTTAAAAATCTTCGGTAATTATTTTTTTAAACTAAATTTAAATAAATTAAAATTTATTTTTGTAGGAATTTGGAAAGCTTGGATTTAAGTTTAAATCCTTTGACAACCCTTCAAAGAGCAATTAAAAATTTGCCAAATCTTCGGAACTTGCGTATCATTGGTAGTTCACTTACTCAAATCAATAATGAAAATATGAAATTTAATACTAAACTCGAATCTCTTATTATTTATGATAGTAAGGTTTCAAGAATTGATGATTGTACTTTTTGCAATTTACCCAATCTAAAAATTGTGGACTTTTCAAACAACGAAAATCTTTCGTATATTCATGAAAATGCATTTGGTTCGGTCTCGATTGGAAAGACTCCTGAATTAAAATATTTTTCAATTGAAAATTGTAATGTTTCAATTTTGTCGCCAAAACTTTTGGATTGGAAAAATATTACCCATGTTGATATTAAAGGAAACCCGTTCACTTGCAATTGTTCCATGGCTTGGTTAATCAACGACATCGAAGAATATAAAAATAATTTCCAAAATCTTGAAAATCAAACAATTATCCATGCATTAAAATGCCAATCTCCTGCGGAATTAAAGAATATCAAATTTACCAATTTAGCTGGAAACTTTTGTAAAAATGATACCGAAGACCATAGTTTTGAAGATGACAGCCACATCATTTATGTTTGCGGACCAGGTTCAACAGGTTTGTAAAAAAGTTTTAAGGTTTAAAAGCAAAACAAAAGTTGTCTAAAATATTAATTATTTTAGAATCCGATTGTCGTTGTATTGATCAAGAATTAAAATGTGAAGCAGGTTCTTGGTGGAGGGACGAAAAATTGAAAATGAATCATACAAATATTCAAATTTTGGCAAATAATTTTACTATCATAAATGCGAGCTTTAGCAATGCAAATATAAAGTTTTTATTAAAAGTAAGGATCTATTTTATTTAATTACTTGCTTTATGAGTCTTTCACAAAAAATTTATAGGAAGAAGTTTTGCCAGATCAAGAAAAAAATATTGAAAAATTGGAATTCTTCAATACTCAAATTGAAAGCATTGAAAACGGAACATTTGATAAATTTACTTCTTTAAAAATTCTAAAAATTTTTCAAAGTAAATTAATGAATATCACCGAAGGAATTTTAACTCCCCAACTTGGTTCCACTTTATTGGAATTAGATTTGAGTTTTAATCAACTTTCCAATTTGAATCCAAATGCTTTCCAATATTTGTTTAAATTAAATTCACTGTCGCTTGAAGGAAATCAAAATATTCAATGGTCAACATTTATTTTTCCAAAAGCGTTGGAAAATTTGAAAACTTTGGATTTAAGAAATTCTGAAATTTCAACTTTGCCAAATTTTGAATTTCTTAGGTAAGTAAAAATTTTTTCTTAAAATTATTAAAAAAAATCATTTATAAATTTTAAGAAGCCTTGAAACTTTACGCTTGGATGGAAACCAAAAAATTTTTAAATCAGCCACGACAAAAGAAATTTTCCCTACATCGTTGTCAAACTTAAAGCATTTACACTTAACTATGTGTTATCCTTCAAAACTGGATGAAAATATTTTTGTTAATTTAAAGTAAGTTTTTTTCTCCTTCAAAACAAACAACAAACATTCTTATAAAAATTTAACTTTTTTGTTTTGCTTAGAAATTTGGAAACATTAGATTTAAGTCACAATTTATTATCTTCTCTTCCTAAAGCCATTGGAAATCTTTTAAATCTTCGAAATTTACACTTTTCTTACAATTCAATTTTGGAATTAAATGCTGAAAGCTTTCAAAATAATACTAAACTTGAAACTATTATTGTTTCTGGTAGTAATAGTTTGCAAAGAATAGAAAATTGTACCTTTTGCAATTTACCCAATCTTAAAAAGGTTAATCTTAATGAAAATTATGGCCTCTCAAATATTCATGAAAATGCTTTTGGTTCGATTTCAACTGGAATTCCAAAAACTTTGGAATCATTTTCATTCGCACATTGTAATGTCGGAACTTTATATGAAAATTTATTGGATTGGAAAAATACTAAACACATTAATGCAATTTATAATACTTTTACATGTGATTGTTCAATGGGATGGTTAATTAATGAATTAAAATTATCTAAACCAATATTAACTAAAAATTTTGAAAAATGGAATACATTTCGTTGTTATTCAAAGAATTCATATTTATATTTAAAGGACCAACCTCAATGTGTAAATGAAATAATTATGGATAGTTGTGGAGAAAATTCTTTAAGTAAAAATTTAATTTTTAAAGCTTCTTTTTAGTTAATTGAAATAATAATTTTTTTTTTAGCCATTCAAGGTTGCAAATGTGAAAATCAAGAATTACATTGTCAATATGGATCTAAAATGCATTCGGGAACTACCACAAATATTAAAATTATGGAACATAATTTTGTATTAAAAAAAGCTAGTTTTGCGGGAAATCTAATTAAAGAACTTAAAAATGTAAGAAATTTTATTTTAGAGAATCGCCAGTGCCGCCCCGAAATCTAAAAATGAAAAAAATATTTTTTTAGGGGCAAGTTATTCCTGGTAGAGAGAACGCAGTTCAAAAGCTTAATTTGCATAACAATTTAATTGAAGCCATTGAAAATGGAACATTTGATAAATTTATTTCTCTCACAACTTTAGACCTTGGTGGAAATTTACTTAAAACTTTAAAAGACGGAATCTTCACCGAAGCTCTTGGGTCAAGTTTACTCAGATTGGATTTATCTCAAAATAAATTTGAAAAAATAAATTTAACTATATTCAATAATTTAACGCAACTCACATATTTATCCTTGGCAAATAATGATAAAATCAAACTTATCAGCATTTTTCCTGAAGCTATGGTAAACTTAAAACTTTTATATTTGGATGGTTGCAAAATTAAAAAATTGGATGAAAATATTTTCGCTAATCTCAAGTAAAGCTTTTTTATAATTCTTCAAACAAAAAAAATGAATAAAATATAATTTTTTTAGAAATTTGGAAAATTTGGGTTTAAGTAATAATCCTTTAACAACTATTCCCAAAGCAGTTAATTCACTTTCAAACCTTCAAAATTTATATATTCAAAACACAAAAATTTCAAAGTTAAATTTCGCAAACGCCAAATTTATTCATAGCCTCGAAATGTTGGATGCTTCCACAAATAGTATTTCCAAAATCGAGAATTGCACTTTTTGCGGGTTTTTCAATCTTAAAACATTATATTTGCAAGAAAATAATAAGCTTTCCGTTATTCATGAAAATGCTTTTGGATCGAATTCGACCAAAACTTCTTTGCCAATTTTAGATACGCTTTTCCTCCAAAATTGCAATGTTTCAAGTTTATCAGAAAATTTGCTTGATTGGAACAAAATTCAAAACATTCAAATCGATGGAAATCAATTAAATTGTGATTGTTCGATTGCATGGTTAATTCAAGGATTAAAACCCATTTCACCCTGGTATTTTCCAAAACTCCAAAATTCTGTTAAAAATCAAGACAAACTTATTTGCAATTTTCCGAATGAAATGAAAAATATTAAATTTTCAAATATTTCTAAAGAATTTTGTTTCAACGAAACTTTTAAAGAAATCCCAAAAACTCATTTACTTTGGTGGATTCTTTTAAGCATTTTTGTTGCTTTTGTTTTTATTGGCATCGGTGTTGGAAGTTTTATTTATGTTCGTCGATATCGAAGCCAATCAATTCCTTATCGCCGAGAAGATGAAGATAAGCTTGAAGAAGATTTCGATACAAACGACGACGAAGAAGAAAATGTTTAAATTTCACTTTCAATGTTTCTGTTTTTTGTTTTTTAAATTTGCAAATGTTTGTGTTTTATAAAATAAATTAAAAAAAAGTAAAATAGATTTGATTGCAAATTTATTAGAATCTTAGAAAATTCATGGACACATTTTTAAAAACTCTCTAGTCTTTTTGCGATAGTTTTGGAAGCAAAAGTTTGTGAAAGTTCGTTGTTTGGGGTAAAAAAATGTTATTTGAATGCTGCAAAAGTTTCTCACACTTTCATGCAAATTTACATTTTTGTTCATTTTTTAGTGCTTCATTTTTCAATAGCATGTTTTCTCATTTCTTCAATCATTCATTCTTGCAACTTTCAACTGTTTGAAGAAGGCAGCTGCAAAATCATCAAAACTTTTTGATTTCAACAAACTTTGGTCCATGAAAAAGAAAAAATGAAGGAATCTGAACGAAATAATCATGAACCATTTCCATGTCAACAACCTTCAACACCTGTGTTAACTCCATCATCAGTAGTATCAATGTCAAATATTCATCCATCTTCAACTCAACCAATTGTATCATTAGCTACTCGAAAACGAATGTATCCAAGAATTTCAAAAGAAAAAAGTGATAAAATTTTACTTGGAATTGGTGAAATGGTTCGTCAACGATGGTTAATCAAGGTATGTTTTTACGGCTTTTGGCTAATGATATAACTTTTTGTAAATTTGAATCATCAAACTTTTATTATCTATTGCTGTATTTTCCCATAACCTTGTTACTAGTGTGTTAGATGTGAGACGTGTCTATAGCTTTGATTCCATATTTTGAGTAAACCTATATGTAGGTACTTAGTCAATATGCTTATGCGTCTAATGATGCTTTTCCTTTGTTAATCCTTTCATACTATTAACTTTATATGTATCTCTTTTTTAGGGTTTGATTGGTGCTGGTGGTTATGGACAAATATATTATTCCCTTGATGTCCAACAAAATGATCATGTTGCTGTGAAGGTTGAACCAACTAGAAGAAATGGAAAAACCGTTCGTCGAATGATATTGGAACAAAAAGTTTTGTTGCGTTTACAAGGTCGTCCTCATGTTGCTCTCATGTATGGTTCAGGTGTGGAACATGATTTGAATTACATCGTCTTACAACTTCTCAGCGTCAATATTGGTGATCTACGAAAGCAATGTCCACTCAAAAGATTTTCTAAATCCACTGCTGGAAGAATCATGCAACAAGTAAAACTGACTTTAAATTCTCTTTAACTAATAACATCTTTTTCAGGCTATAGCTGGTATACGAGATGTTCATCAAATAGGTTATTTACATCGTGATATAAAACCTGCAAATATGTGCTTTGGATTATCAGAAGCTTCAAAACATCGCTTGATTATTCTTGATTTTGGTTTAGTTCGAAAATATGTTAATTCTGATGGAAGAGTAAAACCGCTAAGAGATCGAGCTGGATTTCGTGGAACTTTGCGTTATGTATCATTACGAGTTCATAATCGACAAGAACAAGGACCTGCTGATGATTTGATTGCACTTTTATATAGCTTTATTGAATTGGTTCATGGAGAAGTATCATGGAGAAGAATGTATTTGGCTGATCAAATTAAAGCTGCTAAAGATGAATTGGTAGGTTTTTCTTTGTGAAAACTTGTATTTGTTAGACATGAATTATACATACATACCATCTTAGCCACTTACTAATATCTCTGTGCCTCACCTATGCTTTCTACCATATTTGCTTATCTTGTTTTTTTACTTTTTTGCAACTTCTTTCACTTTTTAGGTACGTGACGATTTTAACGCAATTAGCTTCAAATTTGGTAATTCCTTTCGTGAATATGCTCGTGCTGTATCATCAATGTCCGCTGAAGAAGAACCAAATTATCATGTTCTTCAAGAATATATGAGAGATTTCGCTGGAAATAAATGCATTAGTGATTTATATGATTGGGAAAATCAATTTGCTGATGTTTTTGCTGAAACTGAAATCAATCGACATTTAAAAATCATTCCTTGAACTTCCATAAAAAAAAGTAGCCATCCATCACTTTTCTAAATTATATTTAATTATCTATGTTTATTTTAAATATTTTTATGTACATGAATAAATTGTTTTAACATTTTGTTGTTGTTGTGTGTTTGCATGTTAGCTTTTTATTGCTTGCGGAAGTCTTGGTTTGATTATAGCGTCGGAGTAAAAAAACTTTTTATTCGAAGTATAAAAAAAGTGATAAACAAAAATAAGAAACAATTACATACTTTTTTAAGGTTCCTTAGAACATTAACAAACCCAAATAAATGCACAATAAAAAGCTATAATGAACCACAAAAAATGCGAATGAAGAAGCCCTTGATTACTCAAAGCTGAATTACCACAAAATGGTTTGGGCACATTTACAAATTTGGTGTTTTCTAAAGCCTCTGGAGCAAAACATTGTGGTTCTTCGATAATTTCATCTGTGAAACTACCATTTGATGAAATTCGAGATAGCAAAATTGGATCATTAATTAACCAAGCGATGGAACAATCACAAATAAATGGATTATTTTCAATTCGAATATTTTGAGTGTTTTTCCAATTTAATAATTTTTCAGACAAAAATGAAAGATTGCAACTTTGAATATAAAATTTTTCTAAGCTTGGAGCTTCGCCCGTGTTGATAGAGCCAAAAGCATTTTCATGAATTTCAGAAAGTAAAGGATTAAAATCGAGATGAATTTCTTTGAGATTTGGAAGATTACAAAATGTGCAATCATCAATGACTTCAATATTTGTTCCATCAAAATGCAATTCTTCAAGATTTGGGAAGTTTGTAAAGATCTCATTGTTGTTGATTGCTGCGACATTTGTGAGGCTTAAATCCAAATGTTTGAGGCTTGATAAAATATTAATGGCTTTTGGAATCGAAGATATTGGGTTTTCTTTGAGAATAAGGATTTCAAGATTTCTGAAAATTGCAAAGAAAATTATTATTATTTTTGGATTGAAATAAATTTATTTTTAATAAAAAAAACTTACTTTAAATTAACAAAAATATTTTCATTATTCAAATTTCTTATATAACAAGAAGACAAATCCAATTGTTTTAAATTTACTAAAGCTTCAGGGAATATACTTCCAGCCGAAGAAAAATCAATTTGTTTATTAATTGCAAGCGACAATGATTTTAATTTAATCAAATTTTGAAAAACGATTGAAGAAAGTTTTTGAAATTTATTTTCACTCAAATCCAAATTCAATAAAGTTGAGCCAATTTTTTGAGTAAAAACATCTGAGGAAATAGAAATTAAAGAATTTTCACCAAAATTCAAAGTTTTGAGAGAAATAAATTTGTCGAAAGTTTCATTTTCAATGGATGAAATTTTGTTTCTTGAAAAATCCAAAGATTCTATTGTGGCTTCGCGGCCTGGCAAGATTTTGTCCTAAAAAAATTTGTTTAGAGGTTTTTCAATTTTATTTTTTTTATAAAATTTTTCAAAATTGAAAAACCCCTTACTTTTTGAAGTTTTACGATGGAATTAAAAGCAAAACTGGCATTTTTTACGACAAAATTAGAGTTGCGAATTTGAATATTTGCGTGTTTGAGCGGATTTGGTAAAATTCTCCAACAAGTTAAACGCTCAGTTTCAGTTTCGCAGGTGCAAAGCTGGTCTTCTAAAAATACAATGGAATTTAAAAAACTCTTTTATTTTTTGGAGAGAAAAGTTTTTTGATTTGATTCAATTAAAAAATGAAATAGAAAAATAAAATAAAATGAAAACAAACCATATGGGTTTTCATTACAAGCATAAAGCTCACGATTTTCTTCTTCATCCCCATCAAAATGTGAGATATCTTTGATGCCTTTGAATGACTTTTGGCTATTACTACTAAATCGCTTTGTTTTTGTTGTTATTAATTCGTGTCCGCAAATATCATAAATATTAAAAGAAAAAAATACAAAAAATGAGATTATGAAAATATTGGAGAGTTGCATTTCTAAAAAAATATTTACTTAAAAAATATTATAAAAAAACGCACAAGAAAAAAGTTTAAATTGAGCGGTTTGGAAAAATTATGTAACGAAGCTAAGGGGTTGCCAAAAATATTACGGAAAATAAACATTTTTATTATTTATTTATTATAAAACAAAAAACCATTGCTAAAAATTTCCAAATTCTGCTGTTTCCCATGATTTATTAAATAAATCTATTTTTTGTTTTATTTTTTAGTTTTGTACCAAAAACAAAAAAATAAAAATAAAAGGTTTTTCGATCGATCCAATTTTCTTTCATTTCATTTTTTGCTGCCATTTAAAAAGGATAGTGTTCATATTTTTACGGAGAGAAAAAATACTTTAAAAAACCAAGAAACCAAAAACAAAACCGAAGAAAACTTTTTAAATGCCATATCTCTCACTATCGTTGCGCGTTCGTATTATTTATTTTTATATAAGTATGTCGAAATCAAACCTTGCCGATTTCTAACTAATATAAGCACACAAAAAGAAAGAAGAAAATTTTTTTTTGATATTTATTAGATCGACGTTCTTTCGTAAAAAACATTAGAAAAAGAAACTGAGAAGAGCCGATCAACAAAAAAACAAAAAAAAAACTGAAAACAAAAAAGTGGGCTGAAAAAGGATGTTTATAGACTTATTGAGACAAAAAAAGAGACACAAACAAACAGGCTAAAATCAAAATATGGTAAAAAAAACTAAAGCGAGAAAGAGAAGATGAATGAATGACTGGGACTAAAAAAGGCAAGATTTCGTTTTACAAATTTTAGAAAGATATGGGAACATCAAAAAAGGAGGACTTTGTTTTTTAATTATTTTTAGATAAGAGATAAGCCAAAGATCTAAAAATCATAAAGAGTAGTCTTTTTTTTAAATTCCATTACTTTCCTTTGTTTTTGCCGTTATCACATTTAATATATAATTATCAGAGAGATAAAATGATAAAAAAATATTTACAAATGCATAGTTTCAATGTTTTACATCTCTCTTCCGACCTTTCATGTTAATTTTTAATCAAAAAAAAATAGTGCGATTTTGTTTTTCCATTATTTTATTCATCTTTTTAATAAATCAATTTAAATTTTTATTTTCTGGTTCATTAATTTCATCAAAAGAGGATTACAAAAAAATTATAATTTCTAATTTTGCATAATTGATTTTGATAGACGAAAAAATAATGTGTTCTTGAAGTCTCTCTCTTTTTCTCTCGCGTTTTAAAGGAAAAAAAGAAAAAAATAAACACCACACAAAAAAAGAAAATATTTTGTGTGACTCGATGCAAAAAAAAAGAACATGTGTTGACTTTTTTTTGTTGACAAACTTAACTTTTGTTTCAGTCATGCTGGAAATTTGTTGAAAAATAAAAGTGAATGAGTTTTACTCAAACGTTTTCTCCGTAAAATTTAAGTTATGAAAATTCCAGTCCCTTATTTTGATCAACTTCCACCAATTTATCGACAAGCTTTGACTAAACTTGAAAATGATTTAACCGAAGCTAAAAATATAAAAAAACAACGAAGAATTTTAATTTGTTTTGTTAAAACTTATTCCACGATTCCAGAAATATGGAAATATTGGAGGGGTCAAGAAACTTTACATATTCTTTCCCTTTCAAATCGATGGTATAAAAATTTGCTGGAATGGCAAATATCTCATTTTTATTCGTATGATTTATTAATGGATTTGTTATTTTTGGAAAAAGTTTATAGCTTTCAAAGTTTTTTTGTTTAAATAATTTTATCGGTTGCTTGCTTTTTTAGAAAATAAGAAAAAGTCAAAAAATCAGGAAACTTTGTCGCGATGGCCCTCATGGAAATATAATTCAAACAAAATTTGTTAAAAATTGTCGAAATCAAAAAGAATATAAAACTTTTTTGAATTTAGCAGAAAAAAGTTTAAATTTTCCTTCAAATAAATTAGAAGAAATATATTTTGAATATTGTTTGCGGGCAGGTGAGTTCTCAATAAAAAAAAAGTTTCTCAACTTTTTTGATAAACAATTATTTTTATAGGAATTTTTATTTCTGAAACCATTTTTCAAAGATACCATAAATCAGCCATGGAATATAAAAAATTAACTGAAGCTGAAGCTGACGATATTAAATGGGCTGAACGCCTCATAGATATTGTGGATCATCATGATTTTATTGTTGAATCATTTGAATTTAAAATTACTTCATCTCCATGGTATTCAAGATTATGGAAATTATATATTGATTATTTAAGGAAATCAAAATCTATTGTAAGTTTCAAGTGATGAGGCACTAATCTTTACTTTTTAGGATGCCCAGTTTTTTTTGGATCTCTCTTTTTTGCAAAAAAAACTTAATTAAAACTTTTTGTTTCCAATTTCCAATTTTTTTTGTAATTAATTAAGAAAAAAGTAAATTCATTCATTAAACCCGAAATTAAATGATAATAACAAAAAATAAGCAATAATTCACCAACAAAGTTTACTGTCTGTCTTTTTGAGATTTCCTTATTTGCGGAGGATAACCATAATATTCTTTGTTTGTTTTTTTATAGCAAATCTTAGATGTTTATTCCCGTTATTGCCGATTTTTTATTGAAGATGTTGGAATTCTGGAGGATTATTACCATGACATCAAAAAATTTGATTCCCATGGATTGGATGTTTCAAAATGGTGGATTGATATAATTAAATTTGAATTTGCTTTTGGAAGTCTTGATTCTGCATTTAAAATGTTGGAAAAAGCTTTAACATCCAAAAATAATTTTAAGTCCCAAAGATTATTGAAATTTGCTTCAAAATGCTGCGAAAAATTTGGAATGGAAAAAAAAGAAATTTTGGAAAAATTAATTTTTGAAACGAAAAAAGCTAACAGAAAAAAAGATTATTCTCAAATGGCAGAGATGAAAAATAATAATTTTTTATGGTCCTGCAAAAATGATTTTATTTATGATCCAGATCAAATTCTTATTTTTTCTGACCAAGAAATAGAAAATTTTATTAATTCAATAATACAATTTCCTGGAAATTTTAATTCTCCGAAACTTCAAAACTTTATTTTGCCTCGAACAATTTGCAGTTATATTTTTGAAAATGCAAATTTTTTCCTCCGAAATCGATTTTTCAAATCGTGTAAATATTTTGTAAATTTTTATAAAACTCCAATTTGCTGCAATATAGTCGTCAAAGATAATTCTTCTAACCCGCCAATAGAATTTTTCGGTCAATCAATAAAAATTCATGAAAATTCTTTTCAAGCTTTAAAAAATTTCCATCTTTGTAATTCTTTGGATGCTTGGGAAACTCAAAATCCTTTAACGGTTTCAAATATTTTATCAGTGATTTCAAAATGTAATTTAAAGTTTCTAAAATTGCATACACAAAATTTGACATTGAAGGAATTTGGAATTTTAACTTCTCCAGGAAATATTGAAGCTGTGTATTTAGTTAGCGTCAAAGTGATTGTTGGAATTTCTGGAGAAGAAGCAAAGTTGGAAGAAATATTTGAAAAATTTCCAAAAGCTTCAAGAATTTTGTGAGTTTTTATTATTTTTTTAAAATTCATTTTGGAAGCAAATATGAATAAAAAATTTAACCAAGAGTCTTACCGCGAAAATCTCAAAATTAATTAATCTCGTTTATAAACATTTTTTTGAAAAGAAAACAACGAAAATTTTTTCAAGAAAAAAATAGAAAATTTTCTGGAATTTTTATAACCATTAAATTTTTGCAGCGGACAACAATAATTTTTTATAAAAACAAAGTAAATCAGATATTGTTAAAAATTTATGTATTTTTTTACAGATTTTATACTGAAATTCCATTTTCATCTAACACCGCTGAAAAATTACTTCAACTTAAAAGATTTGTAAAAATTCAAAAACTCGAACTTTACACTCATGAAATGGATACAGAAAAGTTTTGTTCATTCATTAAAGCAAGTTTTTTGCATTTCTTTAAGTTTTTCATAAAATCAAAAAAATATTTTTCAGAACAATGCTGCAGCAAAATCAGAAATAAATATAGTTTTTAATTTGGATATTAATCCTGATTATCTTACAGAATTTACAAAACAGCTCAAAGAAATGGCAAAAACATGGGAGCCAATTAATGATAAACCAAATATTATTGTTCAATAAAGCAAAGTGCAATTATTTTTTTATTTAATTAAAATTCGTGCAAAAAAAATAAAACATAAAATAATGAAAAAATACTGTAATTATAAGATTAAAATAAATTTATTTATTATTTTCTAACTTTTTTAAAAATATTTATTTAGAAATAATAAAAGCCAAAGCAAAAACAGCGACCATCCAATCAAAATGAAAAAATTCAAAATTATTTAAAAATATTCCTTTTCTTTTTAATAATTCTTTATGAGCCGAATCATAAATATGTGAACCAAATTTACTTCTCATTCGAATTAATTTTCCAAGTTTATGACTTCCGAATTTCATTGGAGAAATTTCACGATCCAATAAAATTTGTTTTAAAGTTTTTACGCGTTTGTGAAAAGTTTCGTTTGCGACAATCTGAAATATATTTCTTTGGGGTTAAAGACTATTAAAATTAATGATGACTTACTTTTCGAATAGCTTGAACAATCATATTTTTGGTTAATTTAAATTTATTTAAAATTCCTCCAATTCCAAGTTTAAGACCAAATTTAGCATTATGAGCTTGTTCAGCAAACATAGGCATTAATATTACTGGCATTTCAGCACATAAAGATTCTTTCAAACTGAAATATATTTACTTTAAATATTTTGTAAAATATTGAGTCGAAATAATTTTTTTATAATTTCAAAAAAGCAATTTTCGAGGAATTAAATTAAAGAAGTATTCTCATAGCACTTCGATGGAAAGAATTTTTTTATTCTTTTGAATTGCAATTTTTTGGCGGCGCAACGCGGATTTTTTTGAAATTTTGGAGTCAGATATTTTTTGGGTCTTTAGTCCAACTTTATTTTGCAACAAAGTTTTTTAAATATTTTTGTGATGTCTTTAATCATCTTTTTCCATTCTCGATTTATTCTCTCGTTAAATTTACCTTTTCAATCCACCATGAGTAACAAATAATTTAGTTTTGGAATGTGAAAGAAGAGCCATTTGAGGAGCCCATTTAGTAAATTTCACGTGAGATTTAACATTTTTTGGATATTCTCCATTCCATGAAAATACTATTCTATATTCATCTAATTCATTTATAGCATCCACAAAAGCATTTACAGCATATTCGGGTGCTCCCTCCCATCGAATATTAGTTCCAAATGCAATGTAAATGGTTCCCTTGCTTGTTGGGTCTTCAACAAAATCTTTCCATTCTTTTGATAAGTTTGAATCTATGGATTTACTTGCGCTTTCACAATGTGAACCAACCAAAGCCAAATCGGAGGAAACTAAAAAAAAGTTTTAAATTTTGAGTCATGCGACGAAATCCAAAATCGAGGCAGGAATTAAAATACTTTTGGAGGACGATCGAGATGAATCCAAAAAATTTTTTTTGACTTACTTGTTAAAATATTATCCAATCGATCAATATGTTCACCAAAAGTTAAATATGAATTTTGAAAAAAGCTATTTATATCCACTTTAGGAAAATGAAATTCTATTAACCATGGCAAAATATTATTCATTAAAAAAACTTGTGAATAATTTTCAACAAAATTTATAAATCTTTGAAAAAAATAGGTGGGTCGATAAATATCTTCATTGGATAACGGAATTGGAGTAAACATCGATGGAGTCGCAACATAATTTCGGCCTAAAATTAAAAAAATTAAAAAGTATCTTTAACAAATAATAATTACAAAATCTCAAAGAATGGGAAAAAAAATTTTTGTTCATTATTATTAAAATATGAAAATTTGGCAAAAAAATAAATAAAAAATTATAGTTTTTAATAGTCAAAATAAAAAAAATGTTCCACTAAAAAAGAGCCTAATTTTAACTTACTCCAAGCTCCAACAGATTGATAATGATTTGTTTGACCCGATGAAGAATAAATGGCATATGGAATATTTCCAAATTTCTTTAACATCGTTGCTCCTGCAATTCCATGAAGAGCAAAAATTTCATCCACCAATATAAAATCATAATTTCCAGAAATGGCTTCAGTATACTAAAAAAATTTCTTTAAGCTATGAGAAAAAAAAAATAGGCCTGACAACTAACTTTATCTGAACTAATTTCCAACAATTCATTATAATTTTTTTGAAACATATATGTTACCAATGGAATTGTGAATCCATGGCTTACAGTTTCCCAAGACATTTTAGCTAAATAAAAAAAATTAAATCCTTCGTTTTTTCATTTTAGAACCCAAAAATGAATTTTCTGACACTTACACATATCTTTATTATTTATGGCAGGTTTATTAATTATTGTTGTAATGGTTGAAATATTATTTCCAAAATGTGCGGGTGGGGCATTATCAACAAAGAATACAGTAATATTGTGGCCATCCGAGCCAAGTCTAAGCAATTAATATTTATTCTTTGGGGATTTTTTAATTTTCATGGTAGGGTTAAAATTTTAAAAAGATAAAGAAAGTCGTTTTGAGGCTTGAAACTCCATAAAATAATAATAAAGACTTACTGTTGTAAAAAAGGTAAAAAACTATATAAATGTGATTTGGCTTGCAAAGGATAAAAAAGTAAAATATTTCCACCAAAGCCAAAATTAAATAATAAAAATAAACACAAAATCAATGACAAAAATTTTGTCATTCTAAAATAAATAATTCTTAATATTTTTGTTAAAAGTTTAAGAAAATTTAATTAAGTCTAAAATATTTTCTCTACAAAATGCGAAGAAAAAAAAACCAACCACGCAGACAATGATTTTTGACTAACTTGAAGAAGATAAAAAAAAATCAGGTTTACATTGAAAAGAATGACATTGCATGTAGGTAGTTTGTAGTTTATTTATTTTAGGAAAAAGAGAAAGAAAAACAAGGAACTTTCTTTTGAGGGAGGTCTCCTTCTTCAATTGTCAAAAAATCAATGAGAATAGTTTGGATCGTCCTAATTGGAAAACTATGATCACCAAAAAATTGTGTATAGTTTGTGTCGTTTGCTTTTTTTGTTTTGTTAGTAAAAATTTTCGTGATATCATCAATTTTCATTAAAATAAATGAAAAATAAATTTATTAGATGAAAAAAATTATTTTTTAATAAAAAACGAAAGCAATTATGCATTTTTAGAAGTAAAACAAAAGACAGGACAAATAATCTCTCAAATCCTTCGTTGGACCTTCTAAAAAATGCTTCGAAAAAAAACCCATGTTATTTCAACGTAGAAAAAAAAGAGCTCATGAATCAATCATATTTAACACATATAAATTAAGGCATAAATATACCTTGAGAGAAAGCAATTATATTTTGGATTTGCCGCGGCTGTTGAAAAAAATCATCTCAGAGGGTCTGAATTAGATTTTTTTGCGATAGCTATCTTAATGGATTTTTTTTATGTTTGAGTGGCATGGAAAAAGGTGGGGTCAAAAAATTTTTTTGCTGTTTTTATTAGTTAAAGTTTCTGTCTAAAATTTTAAGGTTAATGAAAGTGATTTGTTTCTTGTAAATTTGTAATTTTTGTTTTATGAAAGGAATTATTTTAAGGATGAAGCCGCCGCCGCCGCCGCAACAAAATTTTGGCGGAATTTTTCTTCTCTTCTTCACTTTATTTTCTTTAGTACTAAAGTGCCTTTGTTGCGATTATGGAATCCCCTCTCCACCTCGTCCAATAAATCGATTTACTTCTCCAGAAGTCGTCGTCGAAGTTCAACCATTTTTAACTTTTGAAAAAAATGATTTTAAAACTGCGGAATTTTCTTTTCAAAGCATTAAAAGTTTAAAAAAGGTAGGTAAATTATTTTTCAAGGATATTTAATTTCCAAAAACTAAACTTTAATTTTATTTTTGCTGCAAAGCTTCTATTAAAAAACATTATTTTTTTAGGATCAAATTTTGCCTGGAAAAGAATATACTATTAAAGAATTAGATTATAGTTTCAATGAAATTCAAACAATCGAAAATGGAACTTTCGATCCATTTATTTCAATCAAAAAAATTAATTTAAAAAATAATGAACTCACTAAAATTCATGAAGGAATTTTAACTGAAAACCTTGGAGAAAAGTTGGAAGAATTAAATTTGAGTGAAAATAATTTAAAATTACTTTCATGGACGATATTCAAAAACATGAAGAATTTAACTTTGCTGAATTTGCGTGCAAATAAAAATATTAATTTATTTGAAACTGTCAATGGAACTAAAATTTCTATATTTCATGAAAATTTATCAAATTTAAAGTTTTTGGATTTGGCTCATTGTGAAATTTCTAAACTAGAAGATAATGTTTTTACAAATTTGAGGTTAGTTACTTTCAAAATTTTTAATGAAAAACAAGTTAGTTTTCTTTCTAAATTTACAATCAAAAATTTTTTTTATCCTTCCAGACCTGAAAAAAATAAATTTTTCCCTTCAAGACTAAAGAAATTATTTTAGCACACATTTTTTGTAATTTTTCATATTTTTTAGAGGCTTGGAAGAACTCTATCTATATGAAAATCCCCTAACTTCCATTCCAAAAGCTATTAAAGTTTTATCAAATTTATTGCATTTTGATATGAGTCACACCCGAATCACGTCTCTAAATGATTGCGATTTTTGTAATTTAACAAAATTGAAAAAAGTTAATTTTAATTATTGCAGTCGATTCACTTATCTCCACGAAAATGCTTTTGGATCAATCAGCACCGGAGAAGCTCGAAGCTTAGAAAAATTTTCAATTCAAGGCAGCGAAATTTCAATTTTACCTGAAAAATTATTAAATTGGAAAAATGTTCAACAAATTTTAATTCATGGAAATCCATTTATTTGTAATTGTTCCATGGCTTGGTTAATTAATGATTATAAAGTCAAAAAGCCGATTTACACCAATAAATTAAAAGGTCATTGGACTGGCACTCAATTAGCTGATATTTTGCAGTGTCGAAATCCAATTGAATTAAAAGGAATTAAATTTAAAGATTTACCAAAAGATTTTTGTAAAAATGATTCAATTTTGGATAATAAATTTGGCAATGATAAAATTTTAGTTTGCGGCGACGAGGGTGACGATGAAATTGAAGGTAATAGTTTTTTTAAGAAAACAATTTTAAACAAAAAATGTTTTTTTAAGAAATTGATTGCACTTGTTCCTAGGCATGGCTCGTGTCATAATGTCATCAAATCTCTTAAAAATGTCATCCAATTACGAATTTTTCTCTGGAGAAAATCTGTAAAAGCCATGCTGTAGATCTCGCGAAGCTCTACAACACGGCTTTTACAGATTTTCTCCAGAGAAAAATTCCTAATTCAAAAAGTTTTTGATAGTAAGCCTTCCTTACAAAAATTTCGGAATTTAAAAATATAAACATTATGGAACCAATTTTGTCAACTCAGACTTGCTCTTTTTAATAACCGTCATTTATTACTATGTGCTTAAATATTATAAGTATTAATATCATTAGCTAAATGCTATGGTAGTAGTAAAAAATAAATTGTTAAAAAAAACTATGTATTTCTTTTCTTCTCCACCAAAAAATGAAAAAAATATTTCGCTTTGTGAGTTTATAATTCAATCCAAAAAAGAGGGAAAATAGTTTTAAGAATAAACAAATTTTCGTTGCCACCTGGCTTTACCTTAAAAATCATAAACTGTAATAAATAGCTCTTTAAATTTTTTTAAACCATTAGCTATGGAAGAAAAATTCAAATAAACAAATTAAGAAAATTGGCGAACCAAAGAAATTTATTCATAAAATCAGAGGCTAAATTTTTTTAAAGCCGCCGCTGAACTGGGTGTATCAAAAAACAGTTTCTGTAGTTTAAAAAAAAGATTTCTCCACGTTTATTGACTTAATTTTTATCAAAGATTTCCCCACTTTTATTGACTTCATGATTAACAACTTTTATTGTATCCAAAAAAAGATTTCCAGACGTTTATTGAGTTACATCGAACCCAGTTCCCTCCTTTTTATTTGTTTTATTTCTCCATTATATGATAATCCATTTATTTGTGATTGTTCCATCGCTTGGTTAATTAATGATCTCAATGAAAAAATTTCAATGCATCATTTTCTTTTTGATGAAACACCAAAATGTCAAAATCCTTTGAATTTAAGAAATGTTACATTCTTCGATATTCCGAAACCTTTTGTTTGCTCCAATCAAACAGTGGAAGAAAATTTATCACAAATTCAATCAAGAAATCATTTGAAAATGATTTTTGGAGGATTTCTGATTTTTACATTGGCTGTCATTCTCACAACTGGAGTTGTTACTTTTGCGTATCGAAGTTATTGGATGAAAAAGTCAAGTCGAAATCAAATAAAAGATGATGAAGATAAACTTGAAGAAGATTTTGATAATAGTAACTACAACGTTGATTAATTATTTTTTTTATTAATTTGAAACTAAAACCTTTAAAAATATTTATTTTAAAAAATGAAGTTTCATTTCTTTTTTTGCATCAAAATTCTCAGCATTTATTTTTATTTTAAATAAATTGAATTAATAATTGAATCAGGAAGGCTGAAATAAAAAAAAAAGTAAAACACTCGCGTGCAATTCCAAAAAAAAACTCAATAAATTTGTTTTTATCATGCACAAAAATTTTGTAGCGTTTGTGTGTCGTCAATAAGTTTTTAAAAAAAATGTATGTATTTTTTAAGTTAAAATCAATGACTCGTCTTTTTTTGCATCGAAAAAAAAAGAAAATGTAAAGAAGTGGAAACAAAAAAGAGCAAAAATCAACAAAAAAAAAAGAGAAAAGTTTTTGCATCATCGAAAGCGTCGATTATGCCTGTCAAACCTTTTTTTGTTTGTTTATTATTGCAATTTGCAAAGATCAATAAATAGTCAATTTTAAAAATTTAACTTAAAAATGTCAAAATTTAATTTAATTTTTACATTATTTTTATTTATTAATTTTGCATTCGCTGGAAATATTTTATTATATACTTGCCCATATGGAAAAACACATTTATTAAGTTTTTTACCTTTATTGCAACAGTGAGTCTTTTTCATCCTTCAAAAAATTTCTTGAACAAAAAGAGTTTAAGAAAAAAAAAACAAATTATCGACTTACTTTAAGCCAGAAAAACGATATTTAATTTTTATTTAGAAACTTGCTTCGAAAAATTTTTAGAATTTAAAATTCTGTTCAAAATTTAATTTGTTAATTAGAAAATAAAAATCCAGAGTTTTACAAAAACAAAAATAAACTTTTTTTATAGACTATCCAAAGATGGCCATCACGTAACTGTATATTACATAGATCAAACACCCCCACCAAATTTGGGATATAATATTTCCATTATTGAAACCATTATTCCAAGGGATGATAGTAATGTAAAAGAATTTAGTGAGTTTTACTCTCGCTAAAAAAAACATTTTTCATAGGTATAAATTTTTTAGTGGCTATGTTATGGACAAAAACGGGCCATGGATTTTTGGTGCCTTTTATTTATTATATTCAAAGACAAGGATATCATGAACTTTTAACTAAAAGTAATGAAAGTGTAAGGGTTTTTTTTTTGATTTTAATTTTTCAAAAAGTTTTTATTTATTTTTTTTGGTTTATTTTTAGTATTTTGAAACTATTTCACGCGATTTTGATTTAATTATCATAGATGAATTATTTACTTTGCATGGAGTTGGAGGAGCCGATTTAATTAAACAACGAAAAAATATTCCATATATTATTTATTCTCCCACTCTTCAAAGTTATTGGTATCAATCTATGATAGCTTTAAGTAGGAATTTTTTATAACGAAAATTTTCGTTTTTTTTTAATTCTCACAAAAAATTTGTGTTGAAAACTTTTTTTAGTTTCGCAAACGAAAATTTTTGATTCTAATACGAAATTTTTTTTACATAGTTATTTATTTTTTTAGGCAGAAATTATGTTACTTCCGATTCATTATTTACAGTTTTGCCATCAGAAAAAACTGATTATTACAAACCCACCAAATTCCTTGATCGACTAATAAGCTTTTTTGAAATTTTTACAGAAATATTTTTAATGAATTTTTTTGTTGTTCCAACTACTCCATTTTTCTTTCCTGGAATTAGTATGAAAAGATTTTTTCAAGAAGCTCATTATTCATTTGGTGAACATATTGATAAACTTGGAAATCCAGTGACAGGTAAAATAATAAATTATTTAATTAATTATTAATTTTCGCTTTGAGATATAAATAAAAAAAATTTTTAAATTCGCGGCGAAACCCAAAAAATAAAGTCATTTTTTTATTTTTAGTTTCTAACGATTTAATGCTTGTTGGTTCAAATTGTCGAAGTGCGAGCAAAGTTATTAATGCTACTTTACCAGAAGAATGGAAAACTTTTATTGAAGACCCAACAAGCAAAGGAACAATTTACATTTCATTTGGAAGTGCAGTATTTTGGGATTATGCTCCTGAACATATTAGAAATGCATTTATTGGAGCTGTAAATGAATTAAAAGATTATCGAATAATTTTTTCATGGATTGGAAATTTTCCTAAAACTAATTCACACGTGAAATTTACTAAATGGGCTCCACAAGCTGCACTTCTTTCACATCCCAAAACAAAAGTTTTTGTTACTCATGGCGGATTGAAAAGGTAATTTTTTTGGGAGATGCATCGAGAAAAGAAATTTCTGCGTAAGATTCTGTGTAATAACTTTAAGTTTGTTTTTATTTCAGTTTGAAAGAATCTCTTTGCGCTGAAATTCCAATCGTTGTCATGCCATTGTTGGCCGAGCAAGCTTATAACGCAAAAAATTGTTTGAAACTTGGAATTGGGCTTGTTTTAAGCAAATATGAAATAAGTCAACAAAAAATTGTTAATAATATTCTTGAAGTTAGTCTTTTTTTCAATTTCTGCAAATACCAATCACAAAATATTTATTTTTTATTTTTATTGTTTTAGGTCGCCACTGACGAACAATATTTAAAGCAAGTTCAAAAACTCAAAAAAATTTATCTCGATCGACCCATGGATTCCATTGAATATGGAAGCTTTCAAATTTCTAAACTTCTTCGAGAACGAAAAAAGTTTGGTGAATTTACATATGATTCAGCTCATGATAGTTTCTTTCGAAGAAAAGGAAGATGAATGAATAATTTAGAATTTTATTGTTTTGATATAATTTTTGCTATTTTTGGATTGATTTATTTTTTAGCTGCGAAATAATGATTTTGTAAAAAATGTTAGAATAAAGATTGTTAAAAAAATTTACTTTCATTAATTTAAAAAAATTTGTCAGATAAAAGCTATTTTTAATTTTTGCTAAAGGTTTTTTGTTTTGTTAACTCAGATGAAATTTTTCTTGCATCAAAAATACTTACATTTTTTCATTTAAAAAAAAGGTTTATATGGCTATTTATTAATTTTCTTTAAGGCATAATTTCTACAACGTTAATTTCTCACCAAATTTTTACAATAATATGTAAGTAATTATCAAATAAACAAAAATTCCATTATTTACAAACAAACAAAAAAAGAAATAAATTTTTTTGTTTTTTTTAAAGGAACTCTGCCTATTATTAAAAAAAAGTATCGTCATTTAAGCTTTGAACAAAGAACGACGAGCACGACGTCTCATATATTTGTGACGAAGGCAACATTGTTGTTGAGCGCATTGAACATAACCAGGTTGGCATTGGCAGTTATTAGCTGAGCATGAAGTGGTTGCGGGCATATTTTGTTGAGCACATTGTGGAGTGCATGAGGGTTGACATTGGCTAGGACATTGAATCTAAAAATTTTAGTTAAGGATTATTAGTTTTTAGAAAAGTTAATAGCTGCATACTTGAATGTTAATAGTCAATGGTTGAGAAGTAGAAGTTGCGGGTTGTTGTTGTTGACAGCATGGATCTTGTTGAACTGGGGTGCATACACAAGCAGGTTGTTGTGGTTGTTGTTGTTGTTGACAGCATGGATCTTGTTGGACAGGAGTGCACACACATTGTGGTTGCTGTTGTTGTTGCTGACAACAGGGATCTTGTTGAACCGGTGTACATGTGCATGAAGGTTGTTGCTGTTGTTGTTGACAACATGGGTCTTGCTGAACAGGAGTACATGTGCATGAAGGTTGAGCTTGTTGAACTTGATTACAGCATGGGTCTTGTTGTACGGGAGTACAAGCACATTGGGGTTGTTGTTGTTGAACTTGATTACAACAAGGATCTTGTTGAGCTTGGGTGCAAGTGCATGAAGATTGTTGTGGTTGTTGTTGTTGGCAACAAGGATCTTGTTGGACAGGTGTGCAAACGCATTGAGGCTGTTGTTGTTGCTGACAGCATGGGTCTTGTTGAACAGGAGTACAGGTGCATGAAGGTTGAGCTTGTTGAACTTGATTACAGCATGGATCTTGTTGTACGGGAGTACAGACACATTGGGGTTGTTGTTGCTGTTGTTGCTGGCAGCAGGGATCTTGCTGAACTGGAGTGCAAGTGCATGAAGATTGTGGTTGTTGTTGCTGTTGTTGACAACAAGGATCTTGTTGAGCTTGGGTACAAGAGCATTGGGATTGTTGGGGTTGGGGTTGTGGTTGGATTTGAGCTGTCTAAAATTCAAAGACATATAAACAGGGCTTTTAATAACAAGAAATTGGAATTTAAAAAAAACAACAAAAAAATAAATATTAAAATAGTAAAATGCTTACAATTTGATAACAGCATACATTCCCACAAACTCCGGAACTTCCGCAATTTTGTCTAGTAGCACGACTTATAGAAGCCTATAAAAAGATAATCCAATAATTAATTAAAACACAGAGATAGATTTAATTAAACTTACAGCATCGATAGTGCTAAGAAAAAATAAAGTAGAAATTAAAATAATTCGAATCATCTTTTTTTTATATATAACTGTTAAATTTCTTTTCAACACAGCAGGAAGAATAAGAAAAAGCCAACAAGTAAAAAAAATGAATGATATTCTTTAGGATGATTATTACCTTTTATATCCAAAGTCATTTCCTCATAAATAATAAGTTCCACCCATTTCCTTCCTTCCCTTCTTCATATCTATCTGTTCCCCTGCAGAAACATAAAAGTATATTTATGTTGTTTGTTAGCGTAAAGTGGGTACTTCGTGCAAAAAAAGAAAAAAAGATTTACCTTCTTCTTTTCAAACAACAGTTGCAATCATTTTTTTTTTCTTGTGAAATTCTTCCTTCTTACTCATCATCGGTTGCTTCTTTTTTTTTTGGATTAGCCATATAGCCTAAGGGGCTATAACATGCTTCCTTCCGGAGTCAAGTGTTTTATTATTTGCTTACTTACTCTTTCTCTTTTTTTTCTCGTCGTCGAAGTCGTCGTTGAAGAAAGTTTACTTTTTCTTGCAAAAAAAATAAAATAAAATAGTCTCGCGCTCATCTTCAATTTTTTCTCACCTTCCCGACGCCGCACTTAAAAAAATTGAAGATCCCTGTTTTTTTTTGTCTGTGTAGCCTTTAAAATAATATCCTTTTTTGATAAAAATTAAAAAAAAATCTGAAAAAAAAATTAATTTTTCCTGTCGAAAACAAGGAAAAAGAAAGAAACAAAAAAAAGTTGTTAAAAAGTAAACATGTAAGTAAAGTAAGTAAGTAAGTGTCCGAGGAACATCGAAATACAACAAAAAAACATAACAAGTTAGTTGGTTTTTTGGTTTTTATGGAAACGAACATAAAAAAAAGTTTTACAAATCGGGAAAAAATGGAAAAGTAAACATTCAAACAAACAAAAAAATGTTGAAGATAATTAGTTTGAAAATGTGTTCGTTTTTTTGGAGTGGATTAGAAACAACAAAATTAACCGCTTTTTTTCTCAAATTATGAAATAGCGGAAATTTTGTTTAAAGTGAATTTAATTTATTTTTTGTGGCACCTTAATTAATTGAAGTAATGTAAAATGATTTTTGGTAAAAAAATTAAAAATTAAACAAAGTATAAATAATCGCCGCATTGTATTTGCTTTGGCTTTCAAAATTTAAAAGAAAAAATTTCTTTGATTGGAAAAAACAATATCGAAAAAAATTTATGTAAATCCACGGTATTTTCTGAAGAAAGTTTTTCCCTTCAAAAAAGATTTTTATCACACTGCCACAAAAAAAAAACAAGCTTGGTATTTTTGATTTTTGTTCTAACTTTTTTTTGTTATCGTTACCTTCCAATAAAAAACTACAGCAAATTTTTGAAAAATTTTAATAATGCATTTTTTTTATGTTTTAGATTTCAATTTTATTGATGGCCAATGATTATCTTTTATTTAAGATTTTTAATCCTATTATTATATTTATTTTACATAATTCGAAAGAAATACGATGGATGACGACGACATTCATGCATTTGTTTATTTCCCATCATTGGCGGCTATTGTTGTTCAACTTTTTTTTTGTTGCAAACTTTGTAAACATTTTCCGCAACAAAAAATCAAAAGAAAGAAGAAAAAAAAACTAGTTGAAACATTTTTTTATTCGGAACATAATTTTCAATTTCATAAATTTCATTTTTATTTATTGTCGTCGTCCAGATTTTTTTATTTCAATAAAGAAGAGTGAATTTGATTTTGATTGTTCGAATTAATAGAAAAAAAGAAATGGAAAATTGATACAACAATGTCTTCATTTTTTTTCTTTTTTCAAATAAATAAATATACATAGATAATCTTGAATTAGTTTTTTTTACTCATTCCTTCCGGTTTTTTTTCTTTTTCATTACCAAAAAATAAAAAAAAAGTTAAAAGTTTTTTTTTGATAATGATGATGATTCTTTCTTTTGTATTGACATTATCTTCTCTTCACTCATCTCCCTCTCAACTGTGTCTTCTGTCTCACACACTTTTAAAGAATTACCTCTTCTTTTTTTTTATAACAATCTATTGTATTGTAAAAAAAATCATCATCATCATTGTGTAAATATTTATTATATTATGTTTATAAGAGAGTGAGAGAACAAAAAAAGAAGAAGTTATTGGTCTGAATTTGAGATTTTTTTACAAAAGAAAAAATAATTACAAATAGACAAACGTAAGTCGTCTGATGATGAAAGTTAGATAATGGATTACGAAGATTTATTATGATCACATGCAGTAAAAAGAAAAAACAAAATCAATAATTACAGAATCAGTTTTTTTAGTTGCGTTAAAAAAAAGATAGTAAAGATTTCAAATATGCACGAAAAAAAGCGCTTTGTTTTACTGAACATTTTGCCAATGATTTTTGCTAAAAGCAAAATTCGAAAAAAAATTTTCATTCAAAGTTTTTTTTATTTCAAACAATCTCTAACTTATTTGATTTTCTGCCGCCCTTCCGTGAATACAATTTTGTAAATACATCCCGATCCATTTTCTGAAGCTTATTATTATTATTGTTTATTCCCAACCTTAAAATTTAGCTTGATGGAGAATATTTTTAGTCGGGTTGAAAGAACGACCACACATTCATATGTTAGTGCTTTCTTGCTTTTTTTTTGATTGACTAACTTTTCCTTTTTTAGACTATAAATCAATCAGAGAATAATATTAATGGGACTCAAATATATGAACAAATTACTCATTCATTAGAAAGAACGGATTTAAGTCAAACTTTAGAATATGAAGATAATTTTGAAGATAGCCAATATTGTGATGATAGTTGCTGCAATTATTCTCACGATGAGTACGAGTGGGTTTTATCTTCGATGCAAAGCCTATTTTCTGCATCTTCCACCTGCCTACGTTTTTCGTGATTTCTTTTTTCGCTTTTTTCGATGCAAATTTGTATTCATTCTTTGATCATCTAACTAATTTCGTTATATTTCAGGTACGACAACGATAAAGAAAATATGCCATTACTTCAAGTTCCATTGAGTGATATTTCGGAAGATGGTCAAATGGATGTTCGAAATCGAAAGGTTACTTTTGCTACACATAAAACAATCAAAATTCGAACTTCCTCCAAAATCCCAAAGAAATCTGTGAAGAATAAGAAGAAAAATGTTCTTGTTGTTCCATCATCATTATTATCTCCAAAATCAATCTTGAAATCACCTGATCGAAGTAAGAATGTCAATTTGGATGTAAATAAGAAGAACAAGAAATGTGATACACTTACTGATGGACATTTGTTAGTTTGCTTTAGCTCTATTTTCAAACCTTAAATTCGTTTTTAGCGAGAGTTTCACAGAAGATGCACCAAAACTTGATAAAGAATCTGAAAATAAGCCTGTCGAGAAGGAGGAACAACCAAAGTGTGAACTAAGTGAAGTGTGTGCAATTGCAACTACCGCACCCAATCCTAAACCTATGAGGTCAAGTTCAAATGGTCCAAGAACGTGTAAACATCGTGTTATAGCTAATGGAACTTGTTCAAGATGTGGATTTTCTGTTAACGAAACGAAGGAGTCTAAAGGTGGATTATCTGTTAACGAAACGAAGGATTCAAACGTTGTTCAAATGCCTGTTGTTGATACACGTTTATCAAATCCAATTCCTCGTCGAGCAAGTATTGAAAGACCTCATCGTGTGAAAACGAACAATAAACTATTGGATACTGGTGGTGATGAACTTAGGTAAGTCTTGGATACGGTTTTTCTTACTTTTAATACCTTGTTTCTTTTTAGTCAGAATGTTTATATTCAAGAGCCAGTAGCAGTTGAAAAAGAATTACCAAAAAACGATCTAATGAAAGAATCAAATGGTAAACTCAACGAAGATTGTGTAATTTTAACTACTGCACCAAATACTAAACCTATGAGATCAAGTTCAAATGGTCCAAGAACGTGTAAGCATCGTGTTATAGATGATAGAACTTGTTCAAGATGTGGATTATCTGTTAACGAAATGAAGGATTCTAAAGTTGTTCAAATGCCTGTTGTTGATAAACGTTTATCAAATGCATTAATTCCTTGTCGAGCAAGTATTGAAAGAACTCACCTTGTGAAAAAGAAGAATAAACTATTGGATACTGGTGGTGATGAACTTAGGTAAGTTTTCGATACTCTTTTTGTTACTTTTATAATCCTGCTTATTTTCTAGTGAGGATGTTAAAATTGAAGAACCAAAAACTGTTGAAAAGGAATCAGAAAATAAGCCAATCGAAAAGGAACAATCGAACGATGCACTCAATGAAGCAAATACAATTCTACCAACATCTCATCCACCAACTTTGAAATCAGAAAAAACTCTTCCAAGAGATAGAAGTTGCAAACATCGAATTATTACTTCAAATGGATGTTGCTATAGATGTGGAACATCAGTAAACAAAATTGGTGATTTAAATGTTACTAAACATGTGTTTTTAAAGAAATAAACCTTTTGTTGATGTTATTGTTGTTTGCTATTTTTGTATATAATAAAGGTCATTTGGCGTAATTGTGGATTTTGTAATTTTGCAATAACTTTTTACCAAATCAAGAGAAAGCAAGTTGTCATTATCCCATTCAAGAATAAGTTTTACTCTTCTTTTCCGCTTTCTAAGATGTGACTATTTCTCTGATTGTCAGATAATAAGAGCTCACATGAATCATCAAAATGCATATTTTGATTTCATTTTTAGCTGATCCATAAAATCTAGCAAAATGTGTAAAAACTGATTATAAAAAGTTTTTGTTACATTAAAAAAAGCTATTGTTTGTACGTACATTTTTTATGAAACAAGTAAGCGCGACTAAATAAAGTTTCTAAGTTATAAAAAAAGACATCAAAAAACATTGGATTATTTTAAGTTTATTATTAATGATTTTCTACTGTATTTTTTTAAAGCAATTATATTTTATAAAATCAAATATGTGAGTTTTTGAAAGGTTGTTTGTTGGTTGTTCGTTGGCTTTTATTTCTAACAAACCTAATAAAAGAGAATTTTTCTCGTGAGAGCCTTTTTTGCGTATGCATCGTCGACGACAGCCAACATTTATTTTTTATAATTCTAAAATAAATTTTCTAAATGTTGCGGCAAGTAATTATAATTTATAAAGCTCTTTTTCTTTTTTCTTTCATGTGTCTTTTAAAAAAAAGTGTGCGGTAAAAAGAAATTATTTGTGACCCTAAGAAGACTGACTTGACTGTCAGTTATTTGGTTTGTCTGTTTTCTGTTTTCCATTAAGCAAAAAAATAAAACTTACGTTAGTTAGTTTGTTAGCTATCTTTCAAAAGAAGCAGGCGAGCGAGAGACATAAAAGTGCTTGAACACAAAAAAAATAAAATACAAACATCTTTATATTTATTTTATTTTTATTTAAAAAACAGGCGACCAAGCTTATTTTCTTTTCTCTTTTTTTGTGACTGCTTTTTTGGATTATTTCCAACATTTTTTTAATCAATGAAAAATGGAAATATTTGAGTCAAACCAAAATTATGATTTTCAAGAATTTTTTGCAGCAATTAAAAAAGAAACCAGGTTAGTTTTGCGTGCTTTTTTTAATCCATTTTTTGATACATATTTTGACTCGTGGTTTCAATTTCATTTTTCTTTTCTTTTTCTTTTAGTTTATCACCATCGCTAACAACAACGACAGAAATTATTTCTTCTTCGTTGTCGTCATCATCATTATCAACAGCACCACCGTCTGTGTCTCCATCCACAAGTTATTCGAGTAACACCAGCAGCGGCTTTAATAATAATAATTTTGAAGGAGAAAAAAATGAAATTTCAATTTTTAATAAATTTAATCCACCTTCAAGTTGCTTTGTATGCGGTTCTCCAGCTAAATGCCATCATTATAGTAGGATTTTTTATATTATTTTAATATCCCAAATTCTCTGAAAAATATTTGATTAATCGAAACACTTTTATGGTTTTTGAATTTCTTTTTGCTTTTTAAAATTTTTGTTTTCCAAAACAGAAAAATTAGAATTCTTTTATTAAAATTTTTTTAGAGTCTTCCAGTGAAAGATTTTATAATCACTGGTTTTTGATATTTTTTTTCTAAAAATTTGTAAACCAACCAAATTAGTTTTGTTTTTAGATATATTTGCAAAAAAAAGTAAACCCATAAAATTAATTAATTATTACTTGTTTTTTCCCTTTATAAATTCACTAACCTTTGATTCTTTATTATTCCCGCCGCACCCCGAGCGAAGCGAGGGGTGCGGCTGTTTTAGCAATGAGAACGCCCGATCTGCTAACCGAAATTTATGATTTTTTTTATTTCGCGTAATTTTGTTGGTATTAGAGGGCTCTCTAGGGTCAATTTTTCGTCGCATTTACGAATTTCTAAAAAAAATAGAGGGCTCGATATCATATTTCACTCAAACCGGAGTTTCGAGTCGGCCCGGAGTGTCCCGCTGAGCGATTAAGCATAGTTACCCCATATTTTGGCTATAAAAATCGTTTTCTCCACCCTCAATTACCTCTATGAGTAAGCTAACATTAAAAAACACCACATAAAAATAGATATATGCCGCTATGGAAATTTAAATATTCTGATTTAGAGTAAAAATATCATTAGCTTAGGTTTCGTATCGTATGTTGTTTGTGTGGTGTAGGCGTCTAAGGCGGGGATTTTATGATAGTGAAGTCATAAGTTCGAATCACTTTTTTTATTTTTTAATGAAAGTTTTTTTTAATTAATAAATGGCAATAGTATTTAAATAATTTATTATGATTTAAAAAAAATGTTTTCATAAAATAAATTATGCAAATTTTTAGCGAAATATTCATAAATTTAAATAAAAAATTAATTTTGAAGCCATTTAACTATAAAATGATTGGGTAATTTTTTAAATTACATTTATTGATATTCAAAAATATTTTTGCCATAAAAAATATTCAAATTTTTGAAAATTTACATAAATTTTATTTTTTGAGATTATTACGTTGCTTAATTATGAAATGAAAGCGTATGATTTTAACAATTTTTTTTATATCTTTTCTTGTTATCTTTTGGAGTAAAATAGAAAATGTACCAAAACAATTTGCAAAAATGTAAATGAAGCTAAAATTTCTTTTCAAAGCGCGTTGAAATGATTTTTGTAATTTGCATATATATAAAAAATCTGCAAAAACCTGATTTTGCTGCTATTAAACAACTTTTGCTTTTTGTACGGTACCATAAAATAATGGTCAATTTTGTATTTTTCAAAAAAGCACGTAAGATCGCCGACCGGAGGCCAGCACAGCTTCTAGTATTATAATTATTGTTGCAGACGGCTCAAGAGATTAGTGCACAATATTACTTTGTAAAAAAGGACAAGGCTGTTCAGGAAAAAAAACTGTAGACGGCGGAAGAGATTTAATTTTAATTGATTTGGCTTTTAGACGGCTAATGAGATTAAATTTCTTATTAATTTCAATAAATTATTTTATATGTTACACTGAAACAAACAGCCGCACCGTCTTCCATTTTTAACATTTGAAAAATAAAAACCTTGCCGACTATACATACGTGTTGGGCTTTTCATTTTATCTAATCAAAAATAAAACAAAATTTTGAATCTTTACCATTTTTTTTCATATTTAATTTTATAAAAGTATAATTTTTAATAATAAATATTTGATAAAGAAATGGGGTAATAAAAATCGAAGACGGTGCGGCTGTTTGTTTCAGTGTAACATATAAAATAATTTATTGAAATTAATAAGAAATTTAATCTCATTAGCCGTCTAAAAGCCAAATCAATTAAAATTAAATCTCTTCCGCCGTCTACAGTTTTTTTTCCTGAACAGCCTTGTCCTTTTTTACAAAGTAATATTGTGCACTAATAATTATTTATTTTAGATATTCCTTCGTGTAGCGGATGCAAAACATTCTTTCGTCGATCAATTTTAACTACGCCGAATTATATTTGCAAAAATAAAAATAATAAATTTTGTGAAGATGTCAAACGATGTCGAGCATGTCGATTCGATAAATGTTTAAAAGTTGGAATGAATCCAAATGGAATTTTAATTCCTCCAAATTTGAATGTTTATCAAATTCATAATTTTATTAAAAAGCATCAGAATCGATTATTTCAACCAGAATCAAATATCAAAAACTCTTCTAACGAAATTCCAAGACTTTTAACATTTTTGAGTCTCGAACGGAATAATAAAAGTTTAAAATATTTACTTTATTTGGAAAGTAAATTATGCATTTTGCGAATGAGCGGAGAATATAATCCAATCGAATTATTTTCTTACACAGTAAAAGATTTAATTATGAAAAAAGAATTAGAGCTTGGAAAAACAGATAAATTTTCGATTGTTTCTAAACATCGAGGAATTAAATTATATTTATTAATTGATATTATTTTATGCATTGATGCATCGAGGCTGTTACCATGTATCCGAGATTTGGATGAAAATGATTTGGTAAGTTCCAAATGAAAATTAAATGTTTGAGCTTCAGAAAAAAATTCTTTTTTCGCTATAAGACTAATTTCTTTTATAAATAATTATCTTTTTCATTTTCTAAAGATTTTTTTCAGGAATTAATTTTAAAACATTCTGCATTAATGTTAGCAATATTTACTCAAGCATTTTATTCATATCAAAATCGTTTTGATACCCTTACTTTGCCCGATGGAAGTATACCAATGAAATGTATGAAACAAAAAACTCGATTGGAACTTGAATGTTTTTGTCGATGCATAGAACCTGTGGAACGTTCGCAAATTACTACCGAAGAATATGTGCTTGCAAAAGCTATAGCATTTTTTAATCCAGGTAAATAGAATATAATTTTTTGTCGTTTTGAGACACGCTGCTCAAAAGTTTAAATTTTACTTTCGTGGTGGGACTTGCTATTCTTAATTGTTTTAACTTTTTTTCGTTGTGAGACTCCCTGTAATTAATTTTCCCCTATTTTTTTTATAGCCATTCCTGGTTTATCATTAGAAGCCCAAAATATTTTAAGTTTACAACGGGAAAATTATGCACAAATTTTATTTAAATATGAACAAGATAATTATGGAATTGCTCCGGGAGCTGTAAAATATACAAAAATTATGTCCACCATTGAAGCCATGTATCATTTTACTCAAAGACAACGAGAATTTCATACTATTTGTCATATGAAATTTATTAATGGTTTAGATGCTCCATGGCCGAAAACCTTTCCATTAAAATTATTTCAAGATTCAGTTATTTAAATTATAAATTATTTTATTGATTTAATAAATATTTTGTTTTAAAAAAAGGATACAGAAAAAATAATTGTTTTTTAAATCATTTTTAGAAAAGGATATTTTTTAAAGAAAAATTTAATCGGATTAAAAAAATATTGGCAAATCGCAAATAAAGTTAATATTTAATAATTTATTTTTTGTAATTTTTAATATTTGAAACTTTGAATGAAAGCATAAAAGAATTTTTTGTTTGGTCTTTAGCCGTCATTTAATATGGAATTCTATAATTTTTTTTAATTTTTTTTCTTTGAAAATTTTTATCCAAGTCTTTTGATATTTATAAATGGAAAATTTCATTTTTTCTAAAAACATTATATTTTAATGGGAGGCTTCGGTGATTTCCTAAATTTTCTTATTATTCAAAATTTAAATTTGTACGAAATTAATTTTAAGGTTTCTTTTATCATAAAAACACTGTCCTTTGAGCAATTACAGTATCTTTAACTTTTATCTACAAATTATCTTTTAACTAAATTCTAATTAAAAAATTAGTATTTGCCTCAGTTTTTTTATTTTCTCCTTTTTCAAAAAGAAAAAAAGAGATGTTATTCCATTTTTCTTCTTCTTCAAGTTCAACAAACTGTCGTTACTTGAACACATAAAAATACTTGACACAAATTTTCTCTTTTTTCTATTCTTAAACTTTCCTTTTTAAAAAGAAGAATACTCATGATTCATGGATATTCAAGTTAGTCTGTCTCAGACGGAGATAACTAACCTCCAAAATAAACAAATACATATTTTGTTGTCTGAAAATAATGAATTTTTTTGTGGGAGGGAAAATAACCGGATTTTTAAAATGAAATTTAAACAAAATGGAAAAGTGGCATAAATAAATAAATAAAACCATTTGAACTTTATTCTTTTGTGAATAGTAGTAGCAGCAAAAGTAACACCAAATTCTCCGTTCAGATGGGAATGAAATATATTTTAGCTTTTATTGTTACAACATTTTATTATAGAAATTATTATTTTGTTAATGGAAATAATAATGAAGGCGAAAGGAGAAGCTTTTTGGTAAGTGTCCCCAAAACTTTTGTATTTATTTAAATCAAAAAAAGATCTCAGGAAATATTTAACTTATTTTTTCGTTACAAAAAATCTAAAATAATTTCTAGGTATCACAACTAGGGTAAATTATCCCGTACCGTCGCCAAAAAATGCGGGAACGGGAATGTTCCCGTTTGACCACGGGATTTTTCACGGGAATAAAACGGGAATAAAAATTTTTCGGGAACGGGAAGACGGGAACTTATCCCGTACCGTCCCGCCGGGAATTCCCTCGGGAATATTTAAATTTTTTGAATAAATTAATGATTTAAAAGCCTCAAATAATAAAATTTAATGAAAAGTTTGTCAAAACAGTACTTATTTCATCGTTTGGGATAATTTAAAAATAAAATAAAGCTTTTAGCAAAAATTGTTAAATGTGTTAACGGGAATAAAAATACGGCGGGAATGATTCTCGGGAATAAAACGGGAATGGAAATTTGACGGGAATGGGAACACGGGAACGTATCCCGTACCGTTCCCGCGGGAATTCCCGGCGGGAACGGTACGGGATAATTTACCCTAATCACAACTTTATTTAATTTCTTTGCTAAAAGCAAGTTTAAATATTTTAAATAATTACTCTCTTTTTTTAAGTTTTTAAAAACCAAAAGCTTTTGTTCCAGAATTTTACTTGAGTTATTTTTTTTGTAAAAAAAACTTTAGCGACGGAAATCTAAAATATTTTAATTTCACCTTTAATTTTTTTAGAGTCCTGTATATTCGGCGGCTTTAACCATTCAAGATACAATTGTAAATTCGAATTCAAATTCCACAAATTTCCAAGTTCCTAATAAAGCGGAAACTAATGAAACAACAAGTTTAGCAACAACAACATCTAATACAACGGCGATTGCAATTCGTGCTAAGAGACAATTTGGTGGATTTGGTGGAGGTGGATTTGGTGGAGGTGGATTTGGTGGAGGTGGATTTGGCGGGGGCGGATTTGGTGGAGGTTTTGGTGGTTTTGGAGGTGGGGGATTTGGTGGAGGCTTTGGACAATGTTGTGGTATCGTTCCTCCCATTTGTTGTGGCGGAGGTATGCCTATGCCGATGCCCATTCCCATGCCTATTCCGGTTCCCGTTCCAATTCCTGTGAGTTTAATAACGCAAATTTTAATAAAGTTAATTTTTTTAAGTATCATTTTCAGCCTCCAATTTGTTGCACTCCCATGATTCCTCCACCCATTGTAAGCTGTTGTGGATGTTGTATGCCCGTTTGTATGCCCATGTGCTTCCGGGGCGGATGTGGTTGTGGTGGAGGAGGAGGCTTCGGTGGATTTGGCGGTGGTGGATTTGGTTTTGGACGAAAAAAGAGAGAAATGATTTTAATGCATCGTCAAGATACTTTGAAACATTTTTTACATTAAATTAAAAATTCTTTTATTTATTCATTTTTTTGTTTTTTACTTTTTTTGCGGTTTTAACTTATTAAAAAAATTCAGCAATTTTGTGTATGTAAATAAATAAATGAGACAAAGTCTTCTGAATTGCGTGGCAAAATAAATGTAACAATTTAAAAAAATAAAAGTAAGAAATTTTTCAAAATTATTGTTAATTTTGGATTACTTTCATCATAAATAATATTAATTTTTGTCTAACAAATCAAGTTCCAATTTTTTTTTCTCCGTAGTTAAATAAGAATTTCGTCATTAAGCATAAAAAAAAGGATATTTGAAACAATAAAAAAATACAGAGAAACAGTTGTCTTGTTTTTTCTCTCCGTAAAACTGTCAAATTGTTTTCCTTTCTCTTTTCTCTTTTTTTTGTTGAAACTAAAAATGGAAGAAAAAAAGTAAACAAATAAAATTGAACCGGACCAGTTAGAATATTATAAAATTTGAACATGTTTTTATGAATCAAACTAAATTTCAAAACATTATGGAAAAAAACGTAAAAAGAAATTGTTAGAAAAAAATTGGATTTTGAAAAAATAAATTTAGTAACTCAAAACATAGAAACAACATAAATTAAAAGATTTTTTAAATAAAAAATATAACAAAATTTATGAAAAATTTCTGATTGTTGAATATTTTTATGTTGAAATAATATTTTTTGAGATTTATGAATTTCCAAATTGTGCTGTGAAAGAAAGGGAATCAAAAAACATGAGACCAAGAAAACTTTATTAACGAAAAACTAAGCTTCCAAATAATTTTCCAAAGATAAATTATTTGTATATATAATTTTAGAAAAGTATTAAATTTATTTATTCTGCAAAAAATGGAGCAAAGCTATTATTATTCTTTAACTATTGCAACGGCAACAAACAAGGAAGCGGAAATAATATATTGACATGCACACTCATATTTTATGTCGAAGCACTACATGCATCTAAAGACTGTACCATTTTTTATTTTAGTTTCATTTTTTGTTTAAGTTTTTATTGTTATTTCCTTAAAAAAGAAAAAATAAATATATCCTTGGTCTTATTTAGTTATTTGGTTAAATCAAAGAACAAATAATACATACACATATAAAAAATCATCTTTTTTTTAATTATTATAAAAATCAAAAATTTTTTTTGCAAAATTCTCGCTCAAATAATTTCCCTTCTCTAAAAATCCGGTCGGTCACTCAGTCTACTGTCAAAAAATATTTCTTTTCCTTTCCTTTTTTTACTTTTTATTTGGCGGCTTTCATAATAAAAAAAAGAGAATGGTTTTGGTTTAATAAAGAAAAGAGAAAAAAAACTAAAGAAATCAAGGAATCATGGAAATATATATAAACCTTAAAGATTTCGCTTTCTTTCTCTCATTATTTCATTATTATTATTTGGCTTCATTTCGCTCATGAAAATTTGTTTCAGAAAGCGAGAGCGGCGAGCTTGGAGATGTCAAGAAAAAGAAAAAAAATTATTCATTGCTTTCTCTGTTTTTTTTTTTAAATGTGTATCGGGATTTTTCTTTTTATTTTTTGGGGATCAATGTCATCATGGCTTTGAGTTATTTTTTCTACTCCACTTGCAAAAATAAAAAAGACGGATTCTTTTGTTGTTAACTAACTGACACATATATCCAGCAACAACAACATGGAGGACAAGGAGTGTTGAAGAAAAAAAAACAAGAGGTCGCGCGACAACACCAACAATAAATGAAATTGAAACTGTCAAGTCAAGAAGAAGTGGTGTCATGTCTTTTTGATCCTTTTCGATCCCACATCTTTTTTAAAAAAAAAATTTATGTATGAACAACGAAATTCAAAAATAAAACTTTCCATTTTTTTCGATCATTAGAAATTGAATTTTTGCTAATTTTAGTTTATCCTTATTTACGATTTTAATTTCATGGAATTTGTTAATTCGATTTTTATATTTCACAAATCTTATTAATTCCGTTTTCCTGGATTTTACAAAATTTGTTAATTGAATGTTTAAATTTTTAGTTTTCCATAACTCAAACATGGCCTCCTTTAAATTTCTGATCTTGCCTATGCTTGCTTGCATCTTTATTGCAACTAAAGCCAACAATGATGTTTTAACTCCTCAAACTATGGCATTCACAGATAAAGTATATGAATCCAGGCTTGCCACCCTTAAAGCTGCATTAGTTCGAAGAAAACGACAGTGTTGTTCCGCATGCCAATCGGGAGGAGGATGTGGTTGTGGAGGATGTCCACAAATTATTGCTCAACCTCTTTGCATGCCTCAATGTATGCCGATGTGTACTTCAGCTTGCGTACAGGTGTGTCGTCTCATCGCGATTATTTTTAAAGTTTATTTTTAATTTTAATTTTGAGTATTTAGCAATATTCTTGCGCCCCACAATGTATGCCAATTTGTTCACAAAGTTGCACACAATCTTTTCAAATTATGATTCCCCAACAACCTCAACAACAAAATTGTATGCAAGCTTGTATGCCTTCTTGCCAGCCTCAATGCATGCAAGCCGTTCAAGTTCAAATTCAACAACAATGTGTACCACAATGTATGCCAGCATGTCAACCATCGTGTATACAAAATATTCAATCATCACAAAATTCCATTCAAGTTCAATGTGTTCAAGCTTGTATGCCCAATTGTCAGCCTCAATGCATTCAGGCTGTAGTTCCTAATTGTCCAAGTCAATGCCTTCCAAGTTGTTCGCCACAATGTATTCAAGCTAATTTAGTTAGCGTCCGACCTACCTGCGTTCAAGTAAGTTAAAATAAAATATTTAACCATGAAAATATTTTTTGTTTGAGGCGAATATTTTAAAATTAATTTTTTTATATCTTGAAACGAATGTCCTAAATTAATTACTAATTTATAGGCCTGTATGCCAGGTTGCGCTCCACAATGTGTTCAAGCCTTCCAAGTTACAAATCAACCAACCTGCATTCAAGCTTGCATGCCTTCCTGCCAACCCCAATGTATTTGCTCTAATTGTGGGAATAATTGTCCACCAATGTGCAACAATAATAATAATAATAATGGAAATGGAATGTCCATTTCTCAACAACCTGTTTGCATTCAACAATGTATGCCAGCTTGTCAACAACAATGCATCCAGGCTTTTCAAGTAAAACAATGTGATTCAGCTTGTATGCCAACTTGTTCACCAGTATGTGTATCTAAAATTAATTTATGCCCTCAACAATGTCGCCCAATGTGCACAGCTAATTGTGTTCAACAATATGCGGTGGTACCAATTCAAAAAAGTTGTGTTCAACAGTGTATGCCCGCGTGCCAACCCCAATGTGTTCAAGCTTTTCAAGTTAATGTTCAACAACAACCTCAATGTGTTCAAGTAAGTCAAAAAAATTTTTTGACACGAAAAATTTATTTATTTATAAATTGTCTCAGAACGAATGTGTGGAAATTTTTTTCGCCTCGAGATAATTAAGGTTTATGGAAAATTACTTAAATAAATTCTAATATCGGTCTTGAGCTGGGACTTTAATAACTTTCCATATATTTAGGCTTGTATGCCTGATTGTCGCCCTCAATGTGTTCAAGCCTTCCAAGTAAATATTCAACAACAACCTCAATGTGTTCAAGCTTGTATGCCTTCCTGTCAACAACAATGCGTACAAATATGTTCAAATTGTGGAAATAATTGTCCCCCAATGTGTAATAATGGAAACAATGGAGGAGGAGGATCAATGTTAGCATTACAAATGCCCGCAATTAAAACTTGCGTTCCAGCATGTATGCCTACTTGTCAACCATCTTGCACCGCATCAGCTAGTAAGTCAAAATCAAAAAAGCTCAAATTGAAATCACTCAAATTAAAAGCAACTAAAAAAGTTGTTAAAAAACAAAAAAAAGCTTAAATTTTTTTTTTGTTTGGTTTTTCTTCAAACATTTTTTTGCACTTTACACACTTTTATAATTTGAGTTATTTACTTTACTAACAAACACGGGCATTTAATTACATACTATATTTTATTTTATTTTAACTGCTGCTTGCTTCTTTTTATACTAACCCTTTTAATACCAGAAAAATATTTTATTTACTAATATTATAAATTGTATTACTTTTTCTTAAACATAATAATTTTACTTATTTTTTATTAATAAAGCTTCTATAAAAATAACACATTTTGTTGCACAAATCTTTTTTTCTCCCATTCACTCACTCACTACTTACTTTTTTAGCACTTTCACATACACAGAAACCATGGGTTTTTTCATTAAGGCAAAAAACACGTTTTTTGTTTTATATTTTGGAGAGGTGGAAATTTTTCTTCTGAAAAAAATTTAAATGTTTTTGAATTCCGGAAAACTTTTAAAAAATTAGAAAATTTAATAACTTTTCGTAACGAAATTCATGAAGATCTCAAAATTTTTATAAGAAAAAATATTTTATTTTTGGGAACAAAATATTAGAAAAACAAAAAAACAAATTTCTTATAGCCACCGCTCAATTAACGATGTCTTGTGGAAATCCATGCCAATGTAATCCAGGTTATGTAGAATGTGGGCCACAAACATGTTGTTTAAGATATAAAAATATGGCTAAAAGATTTAGTAAATCATTGAGTTCAAAATTATATCATTCTCCTACGGGATATAATAATAACTTCATAAATGGTGGAGGAGCCATGTATCAACAACAACAAGCTGAAAATGTAATACAATTTTCACAAGGTGACGAAGGAAGTGAAAATTTAGAAAAAAATATTAATGATGATTTAAGTAAAGACGATGAAGATGAAATTAGCGAGACTAAAGTAAGTTTTTGGTTTTGGTTGGAGGATTTAAAAGCAGGCGATTCTAAATTTTTTTGGTTCTACAAAAAACTTTTTTTTTATAGGAATCCATTGTTCACAATGATGATCCAATAGATTATAATGCAATTAAACAACGAGCAGAAACCATTCCAAAAAGCACCAAAAAGAAGCAACTCAATTTATTTCCTTATGATGACGATGATATTGAACATCGAATTCTTTAAATTGAAATATTATTAATTTTTCCTTAGCCCTCCAGAAGAAAAAGAAAAAAAGTATTTATAAACTCATGGGTATTATTGCATCATTTTTTTTATTTTTTATTAATAAAACACAACAACAACAAAAAAATTAGGCAAATGTGGTTTTGGTTGTTTACATACTGTTAAAAGAAAAAAATTAATTTATTTATTAAAAAAAAGAAGAATATTTATTTGTTTAGTTTTTTGTGAATAAAATTTTTTTTTATTGGAAATTACTCTCTCATGTCTCAGAAATATCTCTTTTTTTATGAAACTAATAATGCTGTTAATTTGGCGCAGTGGTTTAACGCGCTAATGCAACGCTCGAAAGGTTGTAAGTTCGAGTTCCAATTTATGTGTGCAAATGATGAATAATAATCTTGACTTTCGTTCTTCTGAATCATCGTTGATGACAAATTAGATTTCTGAGCACAATTTTTATTTTGCAAAAAATTGTTTTATTACATTCAAAGTTTTTTTTATTTCAAAATGCTTTATTATTTTTCCATTACAAAATTTAAAAAAGCAAAAAAGGAATAAAAAAATTTAAGGCATCAAATAAAAAATGTCATTATTATAGAAAGAAAAGAAAAAATTATTCTCGTTGATATTAATTATTATTACAAAAATTATTCAAATTTTTTTGATCAAAAAAAGCTTCGAAAAAAATAAACGGCAGGAAATTATTAAAATAAAAATGATCAACGGTTGCTTTTTTGAATAAAAGATTAATAAAAAAATTGTTTTAAGAATTTCAACATTTTTTAAAAGAATAAAAAAACTGGAGGAGGCAAATCGGCTTAAATTTTACGATATTTTTTCAAAAAATTTAAAAAAATATTAGATGGTTTTTGTTTGATTGAAGAAATTTAAACTCGGAAGAAGCAATACCAGAGAGCATGAATAACGGCGGGCAAGTAAAAGAGGAAACCTAAAAAAATAAAATATATGGGTTTAGTGAAATTCAAAAAAAATGTCGGCGTAAATAATAATTATTGACTTACAAAGGATGATGTTGACAGCAACGTGAATATTGCAATCGGACCCATGGATGAAGATGGCCAAAGGCTGAAAAAAAAAACAATGAAAAGGTTTATTTAATTTTCAAAAAAAAACTTTAAAATTTTTTCTATTATTTTTGTGTTAAAATTTTCAAATAGTTTTTTACTTTAAAAAAAGCGTGCAGAAATAAGAAAAAATTAGAATCTTAAAATCCATAAAACTAAATTGGGACTTGATTTTCGAAAGCGATAAAAAATTTTTTATTGCTTTTGTATTTACAGGGAAACTTTGTCTTCAGTTTTAAGAAAAAGCAGCTTTGTAGAGAGCACGGAATTAATAAACTTTCCCTGATTAAAAAAATATTTGTTTAAAGGGCCATAGCTATTTGAAGCCTTTTTGAAATTTCGTTTCCGTGTACTGAACTTTGCGAATGCCAAGCGCGTGTTTGAATTTAACGTGTAATTTACTGTAGCTACACGTAAATTCAAATTGCCGGTTGGCGAAGTATGAATTCAGCTCCCAGTAAACGAAATTTTGAAAAAGGCTGCAAATAGCTATGGCTCTTTAATAACAAAAAAAAGAAAGCCACATATTTTTCTCAAAGCTCTATATAATATTCAAAAAGATGGAAAATCTGCTTTCCAAAAGTTTTATTTTTTTAGTTTATAATTTTTGCTTTTTAGAAAAAATGGTTAGTCTTTTTTTTTAAACTTTAGTTTTCGATTAGTTTTAAAAATTTACCGGCAAAAGGATGCAAAGAACCAATTCAATAATTTGTTGAACTTCGATAGCCATTTTTTTTACTTGACTTCTGAAAAAAATATTTTAAAAATAATTCAGAACTATCTATTTGAAAAAAAATTAATCACAAAAAGTTTGTAAGAATAATTAAAGCGCGATCGCCAGAAATTTTTTTTTCAAAACATTACAATCAAACTAACAAAAATATGACAATTAAAATTAAGAAATGAGAAATCAGAAATGATGCAGAGCAGAGGCTGGAACAAAGGAGGTAGAAGGTAGGGGCATGTATTAATTACAACAAAAAAGAAAAAGCAAAACAAGAAAAAAATCAATTTCATCACGGTTCAAAAAAATAGAATGAAATGATGGAGGATGGATGCTGCTTGTTTGCTTGCTATCGCTTGTTCAATAACATTTTTAGCAACAACGAGTGGGAAAAAAGAAATGAAAAAAAAGGCAGTGAATAACGCCACCGTGATTTCGATTCTATTCGATTCGTTTTTTTTTCTTCTGACTCATTTCAAACTTTTATTATTTTTACGACGACGCCAACGAACGACAGCGGCAGTGGCAGCAGCGGCAATGTTGTCGTCGGTTGCTGTTGGATGGATGGAAACAAAAAAATAACGAAGCAAAGAAAGAACGAAAGAATGAGAAGAAAAAACGGGAGCGTAAACTTTTTTTTCTTCTCATTTCTGTTTTTATGTTTCTTTGTTGTTCTTCACGGCCAAATATGAAAATGAGATGAGACGATGGGTTATGTATATGGGTTTTGGTTTTGTTGGTTGATATTGATGATTGATTTTAATGTTAAGAAAAAAGAGAAGAAAAAATGTCAAAATTAAGATAGATAGATTCTCCAAAATCATCGCCAGTAAACAAATAAATATGCGAAGTAAGAAAATAATAAAAATAAGAGAAAGAAAAAATGTGAATCAGAAATAGATAGATTAATAATTAAAGAATTATTATTGCAATTGATATTTGTGAAAAATAAAATCGAAAGAAAAGAAAAATTTTTTTATTTGAAACGAATCATTTTGTTGATGACGAATGAATGGGAGGCAAAAAAAGGTAAAAAAAAATTAAAATTGATTTTTAAAAAAATGTAAACTTTTAACGGAGGCCCAAAAAAATGATTCACGCGGCATTTTTATTTTATTGTATTGTATTTGAATGAGTGAGTTAAAGTAAACATTCAATGTAAAATTTTGAAATTTTAAAGATGACTTCCGAAGAAATAAAAGAATCCGAGTCATCCTATTGAGAGAGAAAAAAAAGATTGAAAATAATAAAGTTGTAAAATAAATACAAAGGTTATAAAACTCAAAATATTTTAGTTTATTAGAAAAGAAAAAAATCCCAAAAAGTTCTTAGAAATTTTATTTTTTTTGTGTTTTTATTTAGCCGATTTCAGATATTTTTTTTTTCGTAGGAAAGGAAAATATTTTGGCCAACATTTCTTTTTGTTTTTAGATTTCTTCGAAGCGATCTTTTCTTTGATAGCAATTTTATTTATAGCATTTTGCAATGCCTAAAAATGAAACAAACAAACAAATCAAGCCAAAAACAAAAAATTTGGAAAAACAACTCTTTGCTTTTGGCGGTATTTTTTGGAGAATATTAAAGGTCGATGGAAAGAAACTTCTTTGATTCTTTTAGTTTCATAGAAACAAATAAACAAAAAAAACGCGCAGTTTTAAACTTTCGATGTTGTAAACAACCGCAGATAAACACAGATAAATATAAATCAGTCTCCGGCAGACAACAATATTTTTTTTCGATTTTTTAGACACTACTGATCAAAATATACTATAGTCGCTATTAGGAAATTCAACAACTAAAAATACAGTAAAACTTCCGCGATTATCCAAGTGAAAAAAAAAAATTCAAAAACAAGAAGAAAAAAAAGTAAAAGAAAAATACAAAAATCTATAAATGCATCAATTTTTTTGTCCCAAAATCAACGAAATAAATAAATTTCCGTTTTTTAATAAAAAATAAAAAAAAATAGCAGAAAAACACAAAATCCTATGTTTCTCTCTCCTGTTTTTTGAGCCAACTATTATAAAAAAATAAACTCTCAGTTGCTGCTTACTGCTGCCTGCCTGGTGACGGCTGTTGTTATTCCTCCTCCTCTCTTGATTAGTTTGATATTTTTCCTACTTTTTCCTATTCCTCCTGCAGCAACAACAAAAACATCGCAGCAGAAGCCCCAACAAAAAAATAAAAATACGCCACAAGTCCGTACTTCTTTTTTATTTCTCAAAAATATTCACATTTAACCGTTATTTTTTTCTCTTTTCGATGTTGTTGCTTGCCTCTGTCGACGACGATGGTGTGAGAGGATGGAGAGGGATGCAGCTGAATAAAAACAACAAACAACCACGACACAGAGTTTGATGGTATTTTTTTCCCTCCCAAAATTTTTTTCTTTGCTATCGGCTGCTTTTTTTTTATCGTCGCTCTCCTCTCCTCTTCTCGACCGGCCGTTTGGCTCGGTCTTTCATTAAAAACGGTTGGTTGGTTGTTGCTTTGCTTTGCTGCTATGCCTCGTTTGTCGGTTCCCACGATTTTTTTTTCTCTCCATCACTTTTTTCTCGCGGCTGAATTAAATTTTTATGTGAGGGAAAAAGAAAAACGACGTATAAAACGGATCAACAAAAAGAAAAAAAAGAATTTTTTTAACGGAGAAAAACAAGAAATAACAGGAGTGCAACCAGTCGAATTGAGTCGAAGGGAAATGGAACAACGATGCATCATCATCTGGCATAGGGTTGTCGAATTTCCCGGGAAATGGGAAAATGGGGAAATTTCCCGCTACAAACCTTCACAAAGTCTTACAAAGTTTAACAAAGTTATAGCAACTTTTGTAGAACTTTGTTAGACTTTGTGAAACTTTGTAAGGGTTTGTAGCGGGAAATTTCCCAGGAAAAATCGGGAAATCTTTTTTGACAACCCTAATCTGGCAATTGAGGGAGAGAGCAAGCAAGAACAACCTCAACAAAAAGAGTGCACACAACTGACAACTATTTTTCAACTTCAAAAAAACTTAAATTCGATAATAGCGAAGGTGACTGACAATGATAATTGCCCGTGCGGGTTTTTGTCGATCCGTTATTTTTTTGTTGTTGTTGGTGGTTGACTGAAGAACAACCGACAAAACAAATAATAAGCAATTGCTTCTGCTAATTTTTATAACTCAAAAACAATAATCGTTTATAAAAGAATAGGAGAAAAAAATAAAAGAGAAATTTTTTTGTGATGGATGTGTTTTTTATTTGATGGATCAACAATAAAAGTTTTAATTTTTTTCCGTTGCAAGCACCTTTAAAAAATGAAGAACATGTACCTATAGAGTTTTTGAAAAGATGCTATTTTGCTTGAAACTATTGATTATTGATTGAGGAGGCAAAAAATGAACGTGAGAAATGAAAAAAATGTGAAAAAAAGAGGTAAACAAGAGATATCAAGACAAAATGAAGGCGAGAAAACTTTTTGACATGATAGAAATAAAAATATTTTTGGAGGAATGTTGTTCCTAAAAAAATCTCTTCTATCGTAACTATTTCATCTCCACCCAGATGGAAAAAAAATTATATTGAGCAAATCATTTACAAGAAAAAAGAAAAGTAAAAAAACGCTATGGTAATTTTTGTCCTTTAATTTTTTTCCCAACCGAAACAACTTTTTGATTCCATTTTCAAATTTTTAGAAACTAAAAACTATTCAAAGAAATTTTGTAAAGTTGGGTCTTTTAACTTTGACAAGACAAAAAAAAAATAAGATGGTTCGAAAATTTATATAAAAAAATTTGAGCACAAAATGATTAGTCTAAGATGCTTTTTTTATTCCAATCTTTAACCTTTTGGTTGTTATCACTTTTTTTTTTTGCAACCTCAAACTTGCAGATAGATAGCAAAGAATTCTTTGTTTTCTCTCCTTATTTTTTTCTTTACTTAACTTAACTTAAAACAACAACATTACCAAAAATGAATAAAAACCTCAATTTTTGCAACAACAAAAAAAAGAATAAAAAAGCGAACATTCTAAACTTTCAAAAAAAAATTTCAAACATAAAAACGTGTCCACTTGAGCTTATTCAAACATTCATTCACTTTACTTTAAGTCACTTTAAATTAAATAACAAAGTTATATTTTTTTATTTTTTTTTCTACTTTTTTAGTGTCTGGTCATAAAAGCAAAAAAGGGGTAGCAAAAAATTATATGAAAGGCAAGGAGCAAAATTTAGAATAAAATGAAACAAATAGTAATCAAGGGATTTTGGTTCTTATCACGGCAACCTGTCATTTTTTTATGTTTGAAACAGTGTCACTTTCCATCAGCAACTATTTTCAACCTGTTTTTTCAGTAAAAATAAAGAAAAAACGAAAGAAAATAAAACACAAAAAAATGAAATGGTTTTTCTCTTTTTCCTTCAAACAAAAAAAAAGGAGAAAAGTTTATTGCATTTAGTGTAATTTACAATTTTCTCATTATCTGTCATTTTTTTTATTTTTGGTTTTATTTACAACATCAAAGCTAAAGAATGAATTTTGCGCGAAGAGGAGAGTTTTTGGTTTACACAAAAAAAAACAAGAATAAACGATAAAAAAGGTTTTTTTGCAATCAACGAGCGACCTTTTCTAGATTTTTTTCTTTATAAAAATGCCGCATCAAACACATTTGTTTTGATTCATGGCTTTTTTTTTGTTTATTCATCTTTTAAAAAAATTAGGAAACATAAACACCTTTAAAAAAATCGGTATTTTTTGCCTTGCTTTTTACATTGGAAAGAGCAACTATTGAATCGTAAATTTTTGTCTATCGATGTTGCCAAAATAAAATGTATTTTTGGATTTTTTTCAGATTATCATTTCTTTGATTACTTTTTTGTTTTTTTGGCTTTTAGAATCGCCAAAAAAGGCAGTAAACAAAGAAGCTAACGTATGAAAGGAAAAGCAAAAATAAATATGGTATTTGTAGATTGCGCAAAAATACATTTTTTTCTTGTTTTTTGTTTTGGGTGACTAATAGTTTTCTGAATCATCATCCATTAAAAAACAAATGAATGAAATCGCGAGATGACTAATAATTTTTTCTATCATAAAAACCCTTTTAGTTTGTGTAAAACTTATTATTAAAAAAATTAAGGCTTTCGAAAATAAAAACAGTTTTTTTGGAAAGTCTTTCGTCTCAGGTTTTCATGAACACTTTTCAAGCAAAACAAAAAAATAAAAGTATTGTATATCATGAAGAAAAAAAATTAGTCGTTGTTTCTTTATCCATTTTTTTTGTAATAGCTTGAAAAAGAATAAATAAATATGTAAAAGCAGCAACAAATTGAGCGGAAAGAAAAAAAGCAAACGAAAAAGAAGAAAGTTTTACAATTTTTTGTTCGATTTTAAAAAAAACTTAAAGACAGACAAAATTTAAAAAAAGGCAATGCTTTTTTTTTAAATATTCCAAACAAAAGAATTTTTTTGAAAGTGACTCTTTTTTTTTGCAACTGACATTTTTGCCATTTTTTCTTTAGTTTGCGTGACAGAAAAGAAAATTAAAAAAGCCATAGAATTGAAATGGCATCTCTTTTTTATTTAAATATAAAATCTCTGACAAAAAAATGTATTTAGAAAAAACTAAAGACTTAAAAAAATTTGAAACAAACAAAAATGAAAAAATAATAATTCCAAATTTGGATGAAATTGAAAAACAAATAATAATAGTAAATGTCGAAGAGAGATGGTAAAACTTTTGAATGGCATAAAAGTTGTATTTGCATGGATTTTTTTCGAAAAAAAGGTTACAGTATATCAAGAGAAAGAAAACCTGGTAATTTTAAAAGCTTAAGCTTGAGAATGGATAATTATTGTTAGCCAAAGAAAACCAAAAATAATTATGTAAAAATATTAAAATTTTTGTTAATTAGTGACATACTATTATTGTTGCTTCTAAAAAGTAAGTATGAATTTTAACAAACTTTTTTTATGATATTTAAGCTTCGTGATTTTAAATAATACTTTTTTTAATTTTGAATTTTTTGCTTTATTCCTTTTCTGTTTACTGTCGCGACGGCACTGGACATTTCGAACACGAAGCAGGTTTCAAAACAAAAAACAGAAAAATTCATATCCTTCAAAGAAGAATCGATTTCAAGAATGGGAACTTGCATTTCAGACTGGAATTAAAGTGGACTCTTTGAAAATCTAAAAAGGCAGACTTTATTGTTTATTGATTGACGCCGAAATAAGAAACCTTATTATTACTATTTTTCATAGTTTCTTAGTAAACGCCCAAATTACACTCACTCATCTCTCATTCACCAACAACAACAAAAAATTATTTACAAAAGTGCACTTTTTTTATTTAAAACTTTCAAGTTTCCAAAAAAGCCATTAAAACATTTTCTTTCAGTTTCGCATTTTTTTGTTGTTGATTTGATTGTGTATTTTTAAACCTGTTTTAATTCTTTACAATCAAATCATCAAAACAAAATAAAGAAATAGAGAAATAAAAGAAAAGAAGACAGATGACAACAGCCACTCATAAAATTTATTTTAATCGGTGATGAAAATCGGGTTTAATAAAAAAAATTTGAAAATTATACACATAAATTTTTTATTTGGTTTGTTTTTATCAGAGTTTAATTTTTTGAAACTTAATTTAAAGGGCAAAAAATTATTTTGTTTATAAAAAAGTGGGGAAAAGACAGAAAAGTAAGCACCTATGTTACCTAAAAATGATGAATGTAAGGAAAGAAAGAAAAGACATTAATATTAGTTTTCTTTTTTTTCCTCAAAAAAATTATAAAAATAAATGAAAAAAATATTTTTAAATGTTAGCTTGCAGAAATATAAAAAAACGAAAGAATGAATAAAAAAATTATATTTTTGCGTGAGAAAATGAAAGATTTCATTTTTTCAAAGACATTTAAAACTGAAAACGAAATATTGAAGCCATAGAAAAAAAAGTAAATTGAATTTTCCTTTTACTACTTTCTGTAATTTTTATTAATTGTGACTGAATTCTCAGTAAATTCAAAAAGTATCTTAAAATAATCAAAAAAAGTTTCTAAGAAAAATAAAATTAAAAAAAACAATGTTCAAAACCAGCGAAAAAAAAGCATGGATTTAAAAAAAAAAATTTTTCTGTCTAACAAAAAAAGCGTGAAGACGTAAACATAAACAACATAAACAGCAAAAAGACTGCCGCGGCGACGTTTCTTTTTAAAATTTACGGACACTTTAGAGAAGAAAAAAAGAAACCTAAAGCTAGTAAGAAAAAAAAAGAACGGGAAAGAAAAAAAGATGAAATCTTTCATGCATATTTTAGTTTCTTGAGCTTTTTTTTGTCGTTGTTTGCTTCTTTCAAAAAACACAAAGTTTTTTTTTATTCCAACTTTGATGCTTGAAAGAAAATACAAAAAGCATTTAAAAAACTCTTTGATTTGGATATCTTTTTTTTGACATTAAATTTATTGAAGAAAAAAAGTATTTCGAATGCTTTAAAACGCTGAAAATTTTATTTAAGAAAAAATACATAATTTCCAGGGAAAAGGCAAAAGTTTTTCGGTTCCAGTGAAATAATTTTTTTTTAACATTTTCTGTTTGTTACCTTTCAAAAAGGCATTTTTATTTAGGTATATTCATTTATCTAAGTATGGAATAGGCAGAACTCAAAAGAATTAAAATTTAATGGATTTGGTTTTAAAGAATTTCCATAGCGTTTTTCTGATAAAAAAATACTTTGTAAAATAGTTAGGGAAAAAACAAAAAATGGAATTTTTTTTACTTGACAAAATTTTTTATATTTTACATTTGTCTTTCCATTGTTTTTATTTTTGAGCGTCTAAAAGTTTTATTTTGAAGAATCTCATTTTTTTGTTTGTTGGATAAATGTTTTTGTTTTCGAAAACAAAATTCTTTTTTTAATTCTTATCTTATTTTACCTGTATTTAATTATTATTATTATTTCGAAGGAAAAAAGCCTTGACATTGTCGTCTATCTCATATCTTTCGATTCGATTCAAGCCCCATTTATTTATCTTCCTCGAAAATCAATCCCTCTCGATTTATCCTTCCTTTTTTGCTTGAAGCCGCCAAATCTCCGTCGGCCGCCGTCACCGTTTCATTTCTCACTCATTTATTTATTTGTTATTATTTTTTTTATTCACGGGGTTTCTTGATTTTCTCCCAAAAAAAATAAATTAAATTAATCAATAATTTAAAAAATGTGTTAAATGTGTTTAATTTTTTGCTTTGTTTTGTTTTGTTAATCAAGCTCCAGCAAAAAAATAAATCAATTTTAACAAAACAAAAAAAAAAAATGGGAATAATAAAAAATTTAAAATGGCTCAAAATTTCTTATTTAAATGTATTTTTATTAATTATTTTGGGAGCATATTTAATTAAAAGTTATTTTAATATTCAAAATTATGAAATAATAGCAGCGAAACGATTAAAACATTTATTTGTTATTGAAAATTATATTTATAAAAATTCTTCAATGTAAGTAAGTTTTTTGAAAAATGAAACATTTATATTTTTAAGAGTTTGAGATTTTTAACAAACAAAAAGTTAGTTTTTTTTTTATTTTTTGTTTGCTGATTTCGTTTCTAAAAACTTTTAAGAATAACAGTTTTTGTAAATTTAAAAAACTTTAAATAAATTTTGGGTATTGAGGGCATAAAAAAATGTCGGTTTTCAAGCGAAAAAAGAGCTGAGTTTCAAAGCGAAAAAGACAATGTTTCTAAAAAATGTTTGTTTTGAAGCAAAAAATTATTTTGTTTTCAACACAATAAAAATATCAAAAAATTTTATAAAAACTATTAATTTGATTTTTATTTCCAATATTTTTTTAGATATGATGGCCGTGATGCAATAATAACTTTATTTAATGGTGAAAGATTAAAATATAATAATCGAAGATTATATTGTCAAAGACAATTATCCTCGGGAAGAAATGAAATAGTTATAGGAAATGTATTAGAATTAGTTTATGGGCCTCGACAATGTATGTTAACCATGTTTCGATTATTTTGCCCTTTTTCAAATTCAAATGTGGGAGAAGAAACAATAAAATATGAAATAGGCACAAGAAATTTATTTCAAAATGAAATGGAATTTCAAGAAGTAAGTTTTTTGTTATGAGACTCCAAACTTTGTAAAAATAAAACATTTCTGTTTTTTCAAATTTTCCATTTGAGACAGAATTCTTTTTAGATATTTTTTAAGATTTTTCAATCGAGATTAGTGACCTAAAATTAGACGATTTTTTTCAGTTCAGTTTAACCAAACCAAATACTCAAAAACGTTCATTCGTTTCATGCATGTCAAGAATGATCGCATTCGATGATTGGGCTTTATTATTAGTTGCGCTTGAAACCTTTAAATTTTATGGTGGCGACCTTGTTGTTGCTTATGTTGAATGCGCCCTTAAAAAAGTTGTGGATTTAATGAAATTATATGAAATGGAAGGTTTAATTCAAATTAAACATGCTTATCGAGGAGCAGAAATTGTAAGTTTTTTGTTTTCTTTTCTTTTTGGATTTTTGTGTCAAAAAAATTATTCCAAGACTTATTTTTTTATTTTGTAGCAAAATTCCAAAAAAGGTATTCAAAATTGAAAAAAGTCTAAATTTAAAAGTTAAAAGTATTTTGCCAAAAGACAAAAAATTTTGGTTCCTCCACGAAAATAAGAAAATAAGAATTACAGCCAAAGTTTTTGTTTTGAAATCAAGGCTTTATTATTTAATTTTCTTTTTCATTAACTGAAAAAAGTTTTAGTTTTATTTAATTTTTTAGCCAAACATTCCATATGACCCAGATAGTCAAACAGAATATGCAAACCAAATGACAAATTCCCATTTATGCCTTTATGAATTTAAAGAATCCGCTGAATTTATAGCTTTCACTGATTGGGACGATATTTTAATAGGACCAAGATTTTTTGGTCAACGACACCCTCCACAAAATTATGGAACTTTTATCGAAGTTTTTCGACATTTATCTTCCACTCATCCATTTGCTGGAGCATTTTCAATTTCTCGGTTACCCACTTTCGTACAAAATGCATTTAGACCAACAAAACTTAATTCATTTTCCATTTTTAAAACTTTCAATCGCCTTGGATATTCTAATTTGAGTCTCGATCCTAAAATGATTGTTCGCCCTCAATTCGTGGCAGGAGTGTGGATACATAAATTAAAAGTTTCTGAATGGTGGAGATATCATCAAATTTCTGTAAATGAATCCACAGCAGTTTTATTGCATCTTAAAAATTTAATATTGGATTTTAATGAAACTGAAACATTTCCTAATGATCCATTCTATCAAAATAATGGAAGTTATTTTGTTAATGGAAATTTAATTCAAAAAAATATGGAAAATATGTTTGAAAAATATAATTTTAGTTTTGTAAGTTAATTAACTCCTAAAATTTATATTACTTAGAATCTTGTCAAGAAAGTTGAGTAAGCATGGGTGTTTTTAATTTTCCTCTCATTTTTCTTTAAAAAATCATAAAAAAAATTTACCATTCTTTATTCCATATTTTTTCCAGGATCCATCAACATATCCCCATTCAAAATTATTCCACAAACTCATATTTCAATGTTATATTCGAATGGAAAAGAATGCACAAGAAGATTCAATAACCTTTTGTCCGAATTATAAAGCTTGCATTTATCCAGAACAAAATGTAAAAGTTGTTAAAGTTATTACAACTCATAAATCTCCAAAAAAAATTGCAAATTATATTTTTCATGAACGTGATTATGTTAGATTTGGTGAAGATAATAAAGGATGTTTGTAATAAAATAGTTTTAATTAATAATAAAAACATTTGTTTGTTAAAATACATAAAAAAAATGTTAAATAAATCATGGAAGATTGCATCCATCAATCAAAAAAAATCAGCGCTATTTAAAATAACTTGGTTCTCAAAACGAAACTCAACGGCTGCTACAGTATTTTTAAGCAAAAAAAGCTGCTGCATTTTTTTTTGTTCATTCAAACATTTTTTTATTATTGCTTTCAAAAGCTTTTGTGAAAAAGCATCAATTTCATGCAAATTTGCTGTGGCTGTTTTTCATTTTTTGTGAACCTTCATGTTTTCAATATAAGCAAATGAAACGCACGTCATTCTTCTTCACGATTTCGCTCACCAAGCAGCCGCCGCAAAAATGATGAAAATGTTGCTGTTGAAATTTCTGATTGTCTTTTTATGCATTTTCTCAACTCATGATTTTGCTAATGGTATGTTTCTTTTTATACGTTTCTTTGGTTAATAATAGCTATTGTTACTTTTTTTTAGCTATTGATGCATCAACTTCGAGTACTGAACAACCATCAACTCCAACAACACAGACGACAGTATTGCCACCAATAACTTCAACTTCAATAAAAACAACGTCTCAAAAAGCTATCGTCACTACTCTCCCAAATTGTCCAGCAAAAATTCCTGGTATTACTGATAATCTTGGTGCTACAATTGGATTATTTGTTCTTGCCGCTATTTTACTTGGTGTATTCTTTGGTTTGATCTATCTTCAACGGCGTGGAGCTAAACGAATGAAGTTACTTTTGGATAACAATCTTCTTGATAAACCTGATGATGATGAAAAACATGCTCGTGGTGGTGATGGTAAAGATCAACAACAAAAAGGTCAAGAAAAGAAAAAGAAAGATGATATGAAAAACAAAGATAAAAATGGGAAAGGAAAGGGCGGTGGCGTCAACAACAAATCAGATGATAGAAAAGATAAATCTCATAAAGATCGTACATCCAAAACTGATGGTACTAAAGGTGTTGGTGGCGCAGCTGATAATATGCAAACGGGACTTCATGAAGAAAAGGAAAAATCTGGTCCAATGCAAACTGGTCAAGAAGGTACTGGATATGAACAAGCTAAAAGCTTCTTTGCTGATCCAATTAAGAAGAAGAAACCTAAGAAGACTGATGAAACTAAATCAAAAACTCAACAAACTGTTGAAAAAGAACGTCATACTAAAACTGAACCATCACAAGATTACTATTGATTTCATATTATCTAGCTCTGTATATGTATGTATGTACTTTTCTTGTAATTCTCTTGTGTCTTGTATAATTTTGATAAAAATTGATGACTTGTGAATGTGTATTGTATTTTTGAATCAATGATAACTTTTGCTTTATATTTGAACCAACTTGAAAGAAGTGAATGGTTGGATTTTAGTAGACAAGGATACTTTCTTTAGTTTTTAGTCTTATTTTTTGATGAGACATACCTTTCTTTATCATTCTCAAAATCTTGTTTTAGTGCAGGGAGATCCACCCCTGCATCTTCATAAAGATACTGTAAGTAAAATATCATCAATAGAATGAGATGCATTACTTCCTTTTCCTTTAGAGTATCCAAATGTGAATTCACTTGCTTTTTATGTTGCTCCAAATATAATCGCAGGATAAAGGCTTATTTTGTGTTTCAAACTTCTTTTTAAAACCTGTTGGTTAACAAACTGAAAATGATATACGTAACGCTACAGAAATGTCCGAGAAAACTTCAAAAATATTTGGTTGAAACTGTATGCTTTTACGATATCGGAACATACATGGCATGGCTACTTTGTTTATCCCGCCGCACCCCGAGCGAAGCGAGGGGTGCGGCTGTTTTAGTAATCAGTTCGCCCGATCTGCTAACCGAAATTTATGATTTTTTTAATTTCGCGTGGTTTTGTTGATATTAGAGGGCTCTCTAGGGTCAATTTTTCGTCGCATTGACGAATTTAAAAAAAAAATAGAAGGAAGTATATGAAAAAAGTTCTTAATCACAACATTTTAAAAGTTCACAATGTCCCGCTGAGCGTTGCAGCAAAGTAACCACATATTTTGGCTATAAAAATCGTTTTCTCCACCCTCAATTACGTCTAAGAGTAAGCTATCGTAAAAAAACATCACAAAAAAATAGCATTATGCCGCTATGGAAATTTAAATATTTTGATTTAGAGTAAAAATATCATTAGCTAAAGATTATTATTACTTGTTTGTTGTGTGGCGTAGGCGTGAAAGGCGCAAATTTTGTGGTTTTCTTTTTCATAGGTTCGAATCCCCCTATTTTTTTTTCAATAGTTTTAATTTAATTAAGGATATCTAAACATTTTTTTATGATTTTTAATGTTTTCATAATATAAATTATGCAAATTTTTAATGAAATATTCATAAATTAAACTTATTTTGAGAATATTAAGTTGCTTAATTATGAAATGAAAGCCTAATTTTTTTAACGGTTTTTAAAGGGACATAGCTATTTCATGCCTTTTCAAAAATTTCGATACTGGGGCTGATAGGAACAGTTGGGGCGGCGCGTGTTTGAATTACCGTGCACTTTCTGTCTTACACGGTAATTCAAACACGCGCCTTACCAAGTGTAACTTTCAGTCCCCACTATCGAAATTTCAAAAAAGGCATGAAATAGCTATGTCCCTTTAATGATTTTTTTGTATCTTACTTTGAAATCTTTTATAGTAAAATAGAAAATTTACCATAAAAATTTGCCTAAATGTGAATGAAGCTAAACTTTCATTTCCAAGCGCGATGAAATGATTTGTGTAATTCTCATATACATAAAAAAACAGCAAAAACCTGGTTTTGCTTGTTGCGCAAATTACATGAATTAACTAGCTTGTTCAATGGCTGGAACCTTAACTTTTTGCGAATTGCCCACAAGCTGGTATAAATTTTTAATGGTTCATTGTTTATTTAGATTTTGGCAAAAAACAAAGTTACCATTTTAATTTTTTTTTGTCAAATTTCAATAAGCAAAATCATCGACAAAGTTAATTAGCTTCTGACAAATTCAATAATACAATAAAATTAGACCGAAAAACTTATTTTCTTTAGATTTTTGCCAAAAAGAGTTTCAAAAGCTTACTCATGTTTCAATTTTTAGGATTTCGTTATTGAAAATAAAGTGATTAAAATAGTCACGATTGCTTGGGAAAAGCTTTGATTATTTAAAAATCAAAACAAAATTTTTTTTGAAAAATTATTATAAAAACATAGGCATTAATATGAGTGTCAATTTTGTATTTTTCAATAGAACAAGTAACATCGCCAAGCGGAGATCGGCGGAGCTTCTAGTATTATAATTATTGTTGCAGACGGCTCAAGAGATTAGTGCACAATATTACAATGTAAAAAAACAAAAGGCTGTTCAGGAGAAAAAAACTGTAGACGGCTGAAGAGATTAAATTTTAAGTGATTTGGCTTTTAGACGGCTAATGAGATTAAATTTTTTATTGATTTCAATAAATTATTTTAAATGTTACAATGAAACAAACAGCCGCGCACCGTCTTCGATTTTTAACAGTTATTAAAATTTTGGTTGGACAATTAATTATATTTAAATTATTTGCTTAAAACAAATTACCAATTTTTAAACATGTTTTGTTTCGGAAATTAATAGAAAAATTTAATAAAAAACTTCAAAAATTTTGTAACTGACTTTATAATTATTTTTTTTCATTTTACACCAGAAGATTTTTACATTAAAAATCTTGCCGAATATGCGAGTTAGCTTTTTTGTTTTATAAAACAAAATTTTTTTTTAAAAATTCTTGAAAAAGAAGTTTGGTAATAAAAATCGAAGACGGTGCGCGGCTGTTTGTTTCATTGTAACATTTAAAATAATTTATTGAAATCAATAAAAAATTTAATGTATTTAGTTTTCTCCACTTTTTTCCATACTAATCAATTTTTGCTTTTCTATCATCATCCCATTATTTGCTTCCTCATCTCTCCAACCAATAACCGCAATCATGATTTTTATGTTTCACGTGTTCCAACCACGAAATATTATCTCGTTCCCGCAGAATTTGAGAAAGAAAAACAGCGAACAAACACAAACAAAAAATTTTTGTTTCTCTTCTTTTTGGACGCTGCTTTCTTTTTTTTTTGGTTTGATTTTGCGATGGTCATAATTTTCTTTTTATTTATCACCAATCAACTAAAATTTATTTGATTTGAGCATCCACTCTAAACCTTGCGGTTTTAATGCTATCTGTGTTTATGCATTCTAGTTTGCTGTTGTCGTTTATTTAGTCGTGTTTGAACGGCTTTTTTCTTATTTGAGGCAAACTTCAGCGTGGATATTTATCTTCCTTTTTTTCTGTATTTAGCGTATTGATAGTCCATTTTTCAAACCGTGAAAACTTGTTACTTATCGCTGTTTTACATATTCGTGATTAACTTTCTAACTTGTTTATGTGATTCATTTCTTCAACTTATTACATCTTCTTTGTTTCAGGCATCATGGTGACTTACAAATATGGGACTGCCGGATTTCGCTGTAAAGCAACGTTGTTACCTGAAGCGGTTCAACGTCTTGGTTCTGCAATGGCTATGATCGTGAATATGTATTCTCCAGAAGCTTATGGCGTCATGTTTACTGCATCTCACAATCCTCCAGCTGATAATGGTGTGAAAATTGTTTATCGAAATGGCATATCTCTTCCGAAGCAACATATTGAATTCCTCGAACACTTTGTCAACTTACCTGAAGAAAAATGTGAACAAATTGTATCATCTCCTGGATTCCTTGAATCAATTTTGACCAATGAAAGTGAAAAAGTTTCTGATAATGTTGATTTTCAAGTGTTGAAAGAACTTTTGGATGCTTCTGTAACCGCTGGATATGAAGTTATTTCACCGCCTAAGAAAGAAGATGCTCATCGAAGAAATATTGTTATTCTTGCTCGTGATACTCGTGAAACTGGAGAAGCTCTTGAACGACTATTTGAAGAAGGTTTTCGTCGGGTTTCAAAGGATATTGAAATTCTCAAAGCTGGTTGGTTTTTCAATATCTTGGATTTTTTCTATTACATGGTTGTTTTTTAGGTTTTATGCCAACAGCAACCCATCATTATTACGTTGCAAATTATTTTGTATATGATAATCCATTGGCTGAACTCTTGAATCATGGCTTTGATAGTGTAAGTTTTTTCATTCTTTATTTGCAACCTAAAACTTTGTTTCATTTTTAGGATGCTAAATCAACAGTTCATGTCGATTGTACTAATGGTGTTGGAGCTTTATGGGTTGAAAAGTATTTCAATGGCTGCAAGAACATCAAGGTTGAACTTTACAATGCTGATTACAAGAATACTAAACTTCTCAATTTCAAGGTTTGAACATTTCGACTAAACATTTCTGCTTATTTATCATCGTTTTTTAGTCTGGTGCTGATTATGTTCAATCACTTCGTGCTGTTCCTGATGGAATTTTATATGATACTCTTTCACCATTTACTCGTGTATATCATCTTGATGGAGATTGTGATCGTATGGTTATTTCATTCTTCGACGAAAACGATGAATTTCATATTTTCGATGGTGATCATCTTCTTCTTCTGTTCATTGCTTTCATTCAAAAAGTAAACCTTTTGTCATTCTTTTATTCCACTTTTTAACACTTTTGTTTTCAGGCCATGCCAAACAACACTGAATTCTCCATTGGCGCTGTACATACAAGTTATGCAAATAGTGGATTAACAAATGCTCTTCGTAAGATTTCGACAACTTATCCATACGTCTGTGGTGTTAAAACTGGCACGGGTGTTGCTAAACTTATCAAAGGTTCAGAACTTGCTGATATCGCTGTTTATTTTGAACCTAATGGTCATGGTTCCATGCTTCTTCGCCATGATGTTAAAGATACCGTAATGAAGTAAGTTTTTTAGTTTGAAGTATGGTTGTTGTTTATGTTTTGTTTTTTAGGACCTCTCTTGCTCCATTGTTTCAACTTACAAATTCTGCCATTGGTGATGGCATTGCAAATATCAGAGCTGTTGAATTCATGCTTGATAAACTTGGATGGTCAACAAGCGATTGGCTTGAAAATACGTTTAGAAGATGTCCAACTATGCTTGCAAAGTTTCCTGTAGTTGTTTAGATTTTTTCTTTGTTCATAAACTAATTTTCCTTCCTTTTCAGGTTTCAAATCCTCTCAATTATGCAAGCAAACCATCAAATGAAGAAGTATTGAAACATCCCAAATATTTGCAAACTTTTCTTGAAGATACACTGAAGAATTTTTCTCAAATGTTTGGTGATTGTCATGGCTTTTTACGGTATGCTTTTTTCAGCATCGTCTTTTTCCAGGTGTTAATGCTTTGCTTGTTTTTTTAGACCATCTGGAACTGAAAACTACATGCGTCTCAAAGTTGATATGGAAATGGACAACCCAAAGGCTCTTGATCTTCTTACAAATACAATTCAAGCTGGTATCGAACTTCATGAACGCACTATGAAAGAATTCTCTCATCAAAGTCATTAATCCTGTCTTTCTTCTTGTTGCTTATTTTCTGCTGTATTTACTGGTTATAATGTTTCCTGTGATAACTTACTATTGTAATATGTATTTGTGCTTTAACTTTTTTCTTTGTAATAAATTGTAATCTTTTAAATAAATATCTTATTGTCATCATTAAACTTTTGCTTCTTCCAATCATTGTTTTCAAACTCCACTCTCAAACTCACTCTTTTTTGGAGTGAATGCTAAAAGAGTGAGAGTGGAATGGGAGTGAATGCAAAAAAACTTTATGTAAAGCATCTCAGAATTTGGTTTTTTGCCTCAATTGCTCCAAAAATGCTATTTATTAGTTTCAGCGCTGTTTTTACCTCATTTTTTGGGTAATTATTCTTTTATAAAATACGAAAAATTGGGGAGTTGGGTGTGAGTGAGAGTGATTTAAAATAATGAAAGAGTGAGTGAGAGTTGAGAATGAATGGCGAAGGAAAGAATGAATGGGAGTGTGAGCGACAAAAGTGGGAATTTGAAAACACTGCTTCCAATACCGATATTATAACAAAATATTTATGTATAAGAAAAAAACAACAAACAAAACAACAACAAACTCAAAATAGACTCCAAAAATTGTACAAACAACAAAACAATTACAATATTACAACAAACAAAAAAGACAAGAACATTGTAGCTTGCTTCGATGTCTCAAATATATACATAAACTTGATAAAGTACAGTATCTGGCTCCAAGAGTCCTTATTGAAAGTATTCTTTGGGAATCTTTTCATATGTAAAATCCATTTTTGCACCAGGAAGAAACTTTTGCTGAAAATGTATCATAATTAGAATAAGATCAAATGCAAAAGAATGAAAGACTTACATGGACAAATTGTTGAACAGCAGCAGTGTTGACACTGTGAGGCAAATTGCACAAAATGAAATGATGGATATTTGCAGGACGATGCCAATTCATGAGTAAAACACCAGGATCGTCAGAACACTTGATATGCATCATGTCGAGTCTGAAAACTTAGAAGGTTAGTAATGATGAAAGTAAGATATAAAGAGAGTGAGCAAAGATGTGAAAAGCTTAATCAAGCTATACAAGCCACTGAGAGAATAGCCTCCACACTTATAAGTTTAGTTATGTACTAACAATGTGAAATCCCACATAGCATCATGATAAACCAAAACTATGGCTAAAAGTTAACGTGATGGTGATCGGCGTGTTTAAAGCTAACATGATGTATCCCATTATGAAAGAAACCCAATCCCAAGTATGATACTAATATTAGCGATAAAAGAGGAAACTCACGAAAGAAACAGCCATCAACACTTCAACAGTACGTTGGCTGGGTTTCTTCCTAAACCAAAAAGATCAGCACGTAAAAACATAACACAAAAACCCTCAAAAAACTTACTCAATTTCAGTAGCATTGGTCAAAAGTTGCAAGATTTGAGAGAAATCGATAGGTTCGTTGGAACAAATATCATACAAGCGAAATGAATCAATTCGAGGTAAACCTTTGAGAAATGTCATAAGATTTTCACAAAATCCACGAGCAGATACACGAAAACGACATTCAGGTAAACGTGGAATAATCTTCAATACATTGAGAAGAAGCTCATGATCACCTTGATATGTAAGAGAAATTTCATTTGTAACAAGAAGATTCTTTAAAGCTTTTGAATTTTCAGCTGTAATGCTCATAACATGATTGATTTTATCAGTTTTAGCCATAATTGAATAAATTCTTGTCCAAAGGCGTATACTTGAAACAGGTGTAAAATGATGCATCACAGGTTGTGGATGAAATGGCTGCAGTAGAGGAAGATGATTCAACGGTGTCGGCATCATCGTCGTCGGCGATTGAATGAATGCCGGAAGAGGCGAATATCCCATATTGAAGAAACAATGTAGATCCAAGATACTGCTAAAAAACAAGAACAATAAAGATAAAGGTACGTACATACATACATAAAAGATAATACACGCAAAAAACAGCGACTAAAAAGCATGAAAGTTGCTTTTCTTTCTTTTTCTTCCTTCATCGATGCTGCCTTTTTTTACAGTAATTTCATGGGTTTCTTTTCGCGTAAAGAGTACCAATATTTTTGAAAATGCTTATTTTTCTTTGAAATTTTTTTCGAATCTTCGAAGTTCGAACTTCAAAGAATTTTTATGAGTTTTTCAAAGGTTTTGCAAGCTAAAACAGCAGCTATCTTGTTTAGTATTTTTGGGAAGCTATTTACTGCTTGCTTATGTAAGTATACGTTGCTATTAAATATGTTTATAAAAAGCTTTTTTATTCACATGTTTTTTCAGTATTTTTTAGTACGATTTTTTTCGAAGCATTTTAATATTTTTGCATATTCGTCGTCGTTTGACCTTCTTTTTCTTTAGCTATGTTGCTTTTTGGTTTTCTTCTTCAAGGATATCATTAAAAGGAAATTCGGAATGTTTAATTAAAAATTTAATAGCAAATAAGCGAAGGTTTGGTCCCATATTTTCCATTGATTTTAAATCTTCGCTATCGAGTTCAAAATCGAATATATTAATATTTTCGATTATTCTATTTGGGTTTATGGATTTTGGGATTACTGCTATTCCACGTTGAATGAGTTGGCGAAGAAGGATTTGAGAAGAAGTTTTCTTATATTTTTTAGCGATTTGTAAAATTTTTGGATGATTAAAAAAATCCACTTCCACAGCATCTGGGAAATATGCTTTCCTATTTGGTGAACCTAACGATCCATAGGAAGTGAGAGTGATATTTTTAGTTTTGCAATATTCATAGAGTTCATTTTGGGGTAAAAGAATATGACATTCCACTTGATTATTATGAGGAATGATTTCACAGTTATTACAAATTCTTTCAATTTGTTTTTCATTGAAATTTGAAACTCCAATTGATCGGACTTTTCCAGTTTTATATAATTTTTCCATGGCTTTCCAAGTTTCAAGAAGGTCGACTTTGTCTTCAACAACGAGGCCTTCGTCGTTAATGAAAAATTCTTCTTTACTCGGGTGCTTCTAAAAAATATTTTTCTTAGTTTAGTGTCTGGGTTTACTTTTTTTGGAGCAACTAAAACTTACAACGCAAGCACATGGAGAATGAATAAGATAAAGATCGATGTAATCCATTTGCAACGCTTTTAGCTGATTTTCAAAACTTTTTTCCACATCTTTTTCTCGATGATAAAATGGTGGAAGTTTAGTGGTAATAAAAATTTCATTTCTCTTTAATTTGCCGGAATCAAAAAATTCTTCTTTTAATATTTTTCCTATCATTTTTTCATTATTGTAAAAATGGGCTGTGTCTATTAAGCGATAACCATTTTCTATAGCTGTGGTTAAAGCGATGCGAACTTGTTCTTCATTTTCTGCCTAAAAAAATGCAAGGGAATAATGGCTACTAAAAATCTGGGGGTTTAACTGAATCGTTTTTTTAGCTCCGATTTACCAATGAAATAAGTAAGTAACTAACCTGCCATGTTCCATACCCAAATAATGGAAGTTCGATGCCATTATGCATTTTAATAGTTGGAATTATTTTTTTGGAATTCGCCATTATTTTTTAAGAGAGGGTCTACCAGAATTTTTAAACCGGGTGGCACAAAGAAATTTTTTATTTTTATTTTTTGGTCCAAAACTGTTAATTAGGATATAAAAAAATTATTGGTTGCAAGCTTTTTCTCAAAAAGTGGGCAGGATATGCTAATTTTTTATAGCGAAGTTCGAGGGATGCGCAACCTTCAAAAATTCGGCTAAATTCATCCATGAAGTAATTAAATTTGATTTCTATCCAATATTAGGTAATCGAATATGGGCTTTCGAATGGTGTACTCCATATATTAAGATATTCTATAAAAAACAGGAGAAATTTGCATATATATAATTGAAAAGGGTGTAACTTTTTTTTCGCCGCTCCTCCAGACCCTAAGAAAAATACCATATAATCCCCAAAATCTCCTCTATCGAATTGTCAAGAAAAATTAAAAAAACAATGCCCCCCGAAGGATTGCCATAGTAAAACGTGTTTGCGACCACCATTTTTAGTGGGGAAAATGGTTTTTTTACTTTCTCTCTTTGAATTTTGGCGTTATGTTCAAATTGTTTTCATAGAAGAAAGAAAGTAAAAAAACCATTTTCCCCACTAAAAATGGTGGTCGCAAACACGTTTTACTATGGCAATCCTTCGGGGGGCATTGTTTTTTTTAATTTTTCTTGACAATTCGATAGAGGAGATTTTGGGGATTATATGGTATTTTTCTTAGGGTCTGGAGGAGCGGCGAAAAAAAAGTTACACCCTTTTCAATTATAAATATGCAAATTTCTCTTGTTTTTTATAGAATATCTTAATATATGGAGTACACCATTCGAAAGCCCATATTCGATTACCTAATATTGGATAGAAATCAAATTTATTTACTTCATGGATGAATTTAGCTGAATTTTTGAAGGTTGCGGATGCCTCGAACTTCGATATAAAAAATTAGCATATCTTGCCCACTTTTTGAGAAAAAGCTTGCAACCAATAATTTTTTTATATCTTAATTAACAGTTTTGGACCAAAAAATAAAAATAAAAAATTTCTTTGTGCCGCCTTCTTCTAAAATGTGTAAAAAATCTGGTAGACTCTCTCTTAAAGGGACATAGCTATTTCATGCCTTTTCAAAAATTTCGATACTGGGGCTGATAGGAACAGTTGGGGCGGCGCGTGTTTGAATTACCGTGCACTTTCTGTCTTACACGGTAATTCAAACACGCGCCTTACCAAGTGTAACTTTCAGTCCCCACTATCGAAATTTCAAAAAAGGCATGAAATAGCTATGTCCCTTTAAAGAATTTTTATATTTTTTTTTGTTCTCAAAAATCAAAAGAATCAAAACAAAATAAAAGTTTTTGTTTGTTGGTTGAACATTCATTTTTTCATTCACACTTTTTATACTTACTTACTCAAGTTTTTGTACATATTTTGTTTGGAATTCGATCAAGTTGGTCTATTTTTGTATTTTGTTTGTTATGGTCACATAATTGTTACATTTTTTTAAAATTAAAATTGAGTGTTGTTCGTTGCTTGAATTCAACTTCGTTGTTTGTGGTTTGAGCCTTTTTTTGATGAGTAAACAAAATTACACTTTTAAAAAATCAACAAATTTAAAATTGTCTTTAGTTTTATTTTTTTATCGATAGATAGTAAATTTTTAATTTTTTGATTTCTGCTTGCCCATGGACTATGAATTTACAAACGTAGCTGGTTGCAGGAGATATTTGGTGGCGTGTAGTAAAAAATCTTCCTCCTCCACGAATCTCAATATTTTACAATTTTTGAAAGCTTCAAAAAACTTTAATAATTTTGTAGAGTTTTTTAAGTTTTGAATACTTTAATTTTTGGGCTATTTCTTTTCCAAATATAAAACTAACTTACACGAATTTTTTTAGTCCCTTCTTAATTTTCTAAGAAACTTGTCCCATCAAAAAAAAAATGATTGATTAAGTTTTTGATTATTTTCAAATTTTCACTTTTGTCGTCCTTGAATTTGAAACTTTTTTTTTACCAGAAGATCACGAATTTGTTACATTTTTTTTTCTGTCTCTTTCGTTTCTTTTTTTGCGCATTAAAATTTTTTTAGTGTTTGATCAACGTCATTTTTTTGAGGCCAGCCAGCAGCAATAATAATCAATATAAAATTAAATAATTATGTAATCGTCTCCCAAAAAACTTTGAAGAACCTGCTTAAAGAAAAACTTTTTGACTTTCATTTGGCCTTCAAAAACAAAAAAACAAGATGGATTAATGTAATTAAAAAAAATAAAAATGGAAAGCTATCGTCGTTGTTGGAAAGCGAAAGACAAAATTTTTTTAAAGGAGAAACGTCTAACATCTTTTTTTTCCTTGTCGCTCATTCATTCAGAAAAAGAAAAAAAAGAAAAGATTATTGCGTAAGAAAATCAAAATCAGTATAATAAAAAAAAGTGTGAGAGTATTAAAAGAAAGTGAATTTTTTTAATAAGAAAAAAGAATGTTAAATATTAAATTTTTTTGTATATTTTTTACTTTGATTGCAGTAAGTTTTTTTTGGGATATTAAAAAAGTTGGGATAAAAATAATAATTATTTTTGTATTTTTGCCCCTTTCTTTCGGTCGGAGATTGCTGTAGGCCAACATTTAAATTTTATTTACCTAAAAAAAGTTTTTTTAGGCCATCCATGCTTTTTCTTTTGATGATGCATTAAAAATACATTTAAATGGCCATCTTGAAAGTAAGTAATTTTTTTATTTAACTTTTTACCCTAAATTTCCCTCAAAATTTTTTTAGACACTTTTGATAATTCTCAACCAACAATTATTAATGAAATTTATCGAAATAAACGTAAAATAAATTTTGATGCTTCTTCGACGAAAAATTATGTTCAAATTTTAATTAATAATGAAAATATAACATTCGAACTTGAAAATCATTCAAAAAATTTATTATTATCTGAAATAATTATCGAAAATGATGAGGAATGCATTTTTCAAGGAAAAAGTATTAAACCAAATAATTCTTTTATCATTGCTTTAACTGGATGTGGAAATGATATGGTTAGTAAGATATTATTTTTTTAATCGGTGGATTTTTCATATAAATTGTCTCGAAGGGGAAAAGTGTCTTAATTAAGAAATTTTTCTGGTATCTAAAAGAAATTGTTTGGAATTCCTTTATTTTAAAATTTTTCTGTTAAAAATGTTTTTGATTTAAAATTTTTATCAAAGAAAAAGTTCGTAAAAAATTTTAATTTTAAAACTTTCCTTTCGAAACACTGATTTTCTAAAACTTTGAACTGAATGGAAAAAAATTTAAATTTAAATTTTTTGAACAAATTTCTTTAATAAAATTTAAAATTTTTTTATTTTAAAACTTTCCTTTTGAAACACTGCTTTCCTAAAATTTTGTATTGAATGATAAAAACGGAAAACTTTAAATTTGAAATTTTTTGAACAAATTTTTTTAATAAAAAGGAAATTATTTTATTTTAGCAAGGCATAATTTTAACTAACACAGATGAATATTTTCTTTTAAAACCTCCAACAATTCGAAATCTTTTTTCAAATATTTCAAATTCTCATTATTTTCAACCATCATCTTTGACCCATACCATTCAAAAGCGATCCGCTAATATTCATAGCCATCATTCAAATTGTGGATTTGGTAAATAATTTCGATTTATTATTTTTTCCATAAAAAAAAATTTAACCCTTAAATTTTTTTTAGATCTTTCCCCAGATCCTTATCCTGAAGATAGATTCCATGTAGCTGAACCAAGCTTTTTAGCTGTTCATAAGTAATTTATTTTTTTCTCAGGATTTACAAAAAAAAAGCGAGCCGGGCTTTTTTTTAGATTTGAAGAATTGGTTATTGAATTAGGTGTATTTGTGGATGATGCAATGTGGGCATTTTTTGAAAAATTATATGGAAGTTTAAATGCTGAAAAAGAAGTTCGAAGATTTGTTATTGCCACAGTTAATAATGTAAGTCGTCAGTCAACCAACTGTCTCGAAATAATTTTTATTAATTCATAAAATCGTTTTCTTTTTTTTCTTTAAGACCCGGAGAACAATTTTTTTTTGAGATTTTTTCCAATTTTTTGATAAAAACAATTTTTATCCTAAATTAAAAATGTTTTTGGTTATATTTAAAAAAATGAAAGATAGTAATTCATTATTGACAATTAATTGCTATTTTGATTTACTATCATAAATAGTAAGTAAAAGTTTTAAAAATATTTTTACTTTATAGTTACTATCCTCAAAAAAAATTAATAACTTGAAATTAAAATATTATTTCAAAGACTTTTTTTTGAGATAAAATAAATTTTTTCAGATTGATATTTTATTTACTCGAACAACGCTAGATCCAAAAGTTCGATTAAAAATAACTCATTTTGAAATATTAAAAAGTATGCCAATGCCTTTAACTCGAACATATCATAATTCCGGAGATGTAACAAAAATGTTGAATAGTTTTTGTAAATATCAATCTTCAATTAATCCTAAAAATGATGCCGATCCAAAACATTGGGATCATGCTTTATTACTTACAGGGTAAAAAAAATATTTTTTATTCCATAAAATTAATGGGTTTTTATATGCAAATATTTTTTTAGATATGATTTATATCGAGATGGAGTTAAAACCATTGCAGGTTATGCTCCAGTTAAAGGAATGTGTGAACAAATGCAAAATAAAAGTTGCACGGTGAACGAAGGATTAGATTTTGGTGCGGTTTTTGTTATTGCACATGAAATGGGACATAGGTAAGTAAAAAAAATAAATTTCAATAAAGTTAGAATTTATTAATAAAAAAAATTTAAAAAAAACCAAAAGAAAGAAATGAAAAATTTTAAATGAAAAATTTCCCGAAAAAAACTCTTTTCTTTTTTGAACTTCTTTTTGTATTTAGAAATTTGTTACTTTATTCCAAAGTTTTTTACACCCAAAAAAATAAAATTCCAACAACAGTCAAAGAAAAAGTCTTAAAACAAATAATAAAACTTTTCTAAATCAAAATTTTTTTTTTTTCGAAGTGGAAATATTTTTTTAATCTTTAAATAAACACAATTAAAGAGTTTAGAAAATTCTATCTATTTTTTTTAGCTTAGGAATGTACCACGATGGCGAAAGCAATCAATGCCATCCACGATGTTGCATAATGTCTCCATCAATTGGAGCAGGAAAAACTCAATGGAGCGGTTGCAGTGTAAATGAATTACATGTTTTTGTTTCGGTTCGTTGTTGAATAAAATTCCATAAATTTTGCTTCGAGATTTTCTGGAATAGGAATTATTAAAAAAATTTTTATTTAGAAACTTGGTTCTGGAGATCGACCATCCAATTGTTTAATCGATGATCGACGACTTTCGCTTCAAGATGAAAAAATATATTTACCTAAAAAAGATTTTCCTGGCCAACAATATTCCCTTGATGAACAATGTTCACTTTTTCATGGACAATGTTGGAAGCATGAACTTCAAATTGGCCAAACTCTTAAAGTAAACAAAAAAAACTTTAATTTTCATCAAAAATAAATTTTTTTGGGTTTACTGTAGAATTTTTTGTTTTAGGATGTCTGCGATATGGTTTGGTGCACCAATGGAGAAAGTATAGTTCGAAATACTCACCCTGCCCTGGAAGGAAGTTATTGTGGCCCAGGAAAAATTTGTATTGAAGGAAATTGTATTTCTGCAGCCTCTAAAAATATTGCGATTGTTCCAATTAATGGCAAATTTGGTGAATGGGATGATTCAACCAAATGCACTCAAGGTTGTAATGAATGTAAAATTGATGGTCAAATGAGAGTTAAACGATCCATTAGAAAGTGTAATAATCCATAGTAAGTTGCGAATTTTAAAATAAACAAAAAAATTCTAAGACGAATCAAAAAAATTTATTATAAATATCTTTTCATGATTAAAAAAACTTTATAAAATTTTCTTATATTTTTGTTTATGCTTTTAAAAAATCTAAAAAATGTCCGTTTTTTCTGATAAATAAATTTTAATTAACAAATTATTTTTGAAATTCGTCGCGAAAAATATTTTATTTTTAAACTATTTTTGGGTATCTCAAAACTAAAATAATTAAATGTTTAAAAGCAGACGATTGAAAAAGTTGCTAAATTAAACTAAAATTAAAATAACATTTTTTAGTAAGCTTAATGGCGGCTTAGATTGCACGGGAAGTGATATTCGTGGAGTTTTATGTGGACGCGAAGTAAGTTTAACAAAACATAAAAATTGAAGGAAAAAATGTATTTATTTATTTATTTATTTAGGCTTGCCGTGGAATGACAGTAAATAATTATGCCATTCAAAAATGTACCACATTAAAATCCGATCCAAATTTATTTTATATTGGCTTAAATGGAAAAGGTTTACAATTTATTCAAGCTCCATGTAAAGTTTGGTAATGCATTTTTTAAACTCGGATAACTAAAAAAAAATATTTGTTTTAAATGAGTCTTCTTTTTTTAAGGTGCATGGTTGGAGCAAATAATGATATTAAGACGATGGCTGATTTTCCTGATGGCACTCCATGTGGTAAAGATAAATATTGTCTTCGAGGTGATTGCTTGGTGAGTTTGTATAAAAATAATAAATCCATTAACTAAAAACCTAACAAAAAAATTATTTTTAAGGCTCTAACGTGCAGTAAACCCACGATCGTTGCAAATCCTGGAGATTGCCCAATCCTCAGAGTTCCAAGAAAAGATCCAATTGCTAAACGTGAAATTAATTCAAATCCATTTCCAATCACTGGAACTTGGTTACCATGGAAACCATGGAGTGAATGCGTGTCATCAGGTTGTGGAGAAATAGGAATAAAAGAACGTGAAAGAGAATGCATTTTTAAAGAAAATAATAATGAAAATGGAAAACAAAAACAAGAAAAACCATTTTGTATTGGAGCTAAAAGGCAGCGAAGTGAATGCATTCTTGAATGTCAAACATAAAAAAAAAATCATTGCTTTTTTGTTTTTTTATATTAAGATCTCTATCGTAATAACATAATAGCTGCCTAAAAAAGAGGAGTAAAAAAATAATAATAAAGATATGTTTGAAAAATGGAAATAAAAAATTAAGCAACAAAAAATGCCTCAAAATATTTGTTGGGTTTCTTGCTTCTTCTCTGCTTCAAAAACTTTTGATAGTGGTTTCTTTGAAAAATTTATAAAAGGCATGAATGCAAGATAAAGACGGTGTTAAGAAGGTACATACTAAGTAAATCAACGGAAACAATAATAAAAAAAAGTTCATCTAACGAGATAACAAACTCTATTGGTGGAATGTTTAAAAAAATTCTTAAGTTTTATTGCATAAATTCATAGCTTACCTAAAATAATGTTCATCTATAGAAAAAGGTAAACTAATGAGTTGAAACTTTATAAATTTCATAATGGTGTTAAAAAATGGAGCTTCAAAAACTAGTAAAAGTATCAATAATAAACACATGGAAAAATAATTGTATCAGTTTTTGTATTAAAAAAAATTAGATATCCGTTCTCGCTGATAGTCAAACAAAAAAAAAACGCCATTTTTATATGTAAGTTGAAAGGGATATATCGAAACAATCTTTTATTCATTAAAGTTTGATGTAAAAAATATTTATGTTAGCCGTCTATAAAAAAAGTTCTTGAAAACAAATTCTTTGATGGCCAAAAAAATGCAGTTTTCTTTTTCCCTTGAAAAAGTTGCTTTTGCAACGAAAAAATTACCATACTTTTCCATTCTCTTTGAAGCCTAATTTTTTTTTCATTCGTCACTTTCGCGTTTTTTGTGTTTCTCACTTTTTCACTCTCAAACTTCATTTGTTCGACGCCGTGAACGCTTGCTTCTCTCATATTTTTGGTAATTTTTATTTCTTCCTTTTTTGGTTAAAAAATAAACACTTTCATCGCTATCGGGTTTGCTGCGTTTGTTATTGATGTCTTTCCATATTCCTTCTGCTTCTTTTATTCGTGATTTCCCTATGTTGTTGTTAAACGAACTTTATGCTTTTCTTTTTCATCTTGAACCCTCTTTTCTATAGCGTTCAAAAAGTTAATCACCCTTTCCTTTATATGCTAATCGATTTGTTCTTCTTTTATTCGTGCTATTATAATATGTCTGATATGCTTGTTTATTCATTGATTTTATTTTTAGGATTGTTCCATTAATCCTGCTAGCTACAAAAGCCTCTTACTTATCTCCTGCTTATTATCATCATCAATCCTTCTTCAACTATTGGTAAAATGGGTCCTGTATGGTTCTCTTGGCCTAACAAAGAAGACAAAGTTGTACCACTCGTTGATCTCAAATCTCAAACTCGAAAACTTCCTGTATGTTCTTTCTTTATATCATTTATTGGTTTCTAAAGTTATTTATACTTGCTGTTTTTAGGATGGATCAAGAGTATGCAAACATCTCAAAAATGATACTTTATGGACTTCTCTTTTTCCTGATGCTTTAACTCTTTATGAAGGTATTCGACGTGGTGCTCGTGTTTCAAACAATGGTCCAATGCTGGGAAAACGTGTCAAGCAAGCTGATGGTTCTGAACCTTATGTATGGATCACTTACAATGAAGTCATTGATCGTTCGCTTACTGTTGCTCATGCTTTACGACATGTTGGTGTTCCAATTGGTCAAGAAACTTTTATTGGAATTTATGCTAAGAATCGACCTGAATGGATCATTGTCGAACATGCCACTTATGCCTTCAATAATGTTTTGGTCGCTTTGTATGAAACTCTTGGAGCTGAAGCTTGCACCTACAGTCTTAATCAAACCGAAATTCCTATCGTCTTCTGTGATTCTTTGGTTAAAGCTAAAAGTAAGTTTTCACTTTCTCTCTTATTCCATGTTAATGCTTTCTTATTTCTAGGCCTCATGAAAGAAAAGAAAAATTGTGTCTTCTTGAAACATCTGGTCGTTATGGATGAAGATGTAACTCCTGAAGACAAAGCTGTATTCGATTTCGCTGGTCTTTCACTTTATGGTTTTGCCGAATTTGAAGCTCTTGGACAAAATGCCACCGACAAACCTGATGCTACTCCTCCTAAACCTGATGATCTCGCAACTATCTGTTACACTTCTGGAACAACTGGAACACCCAAAGGTGTCATGCTTACTCATGGAAATGTTGTAGCTGATGCAACATCATTAGAATATTTCAAGCACACTAATATTACCTCAGAAGATATCTTGATGAGCTTCTTGCCTTTGGCACATATGTTTCAAAGAGTTGTTGAATCTGGTATTATTTCTCAAGGTGGTCGAATTGGTTTCTATCGTGGTGATATTCGCTTGCTTCCTGATGATATCAAAACTCTTCGTCCAACTTTACTTCCTGTAGTTCCTCGTGTTTTGAACCGAATTTACGATAAAGTCATGTCAGAAGTCAACAAATCTCTTCTCCGCAAAGTCTTATTGGATGCTGCTATCGCATACAAAACTCGTGAAATTAACCAGTATGTTTACCTTCTTTCTGCTTTCATTCATTTTTTTGTTTTGTTTTCAGAGGTATCGTTCGCAATAATTCAATGGTTGATAACATCATCTTCAAAAAGGTTCGTGATCAAATGGGTGGAAGAGTTCGAGGCATGGTTACTGGTTCTGCTCCTCTTGCTGAAAACGTATTAACATTTATTCGATGTGCGCTTGGTTGTATTGTTCTTGAAGGTTATGGTCAAACTGAATGCGTTGCTGCTTGTAGCATTACTCTTGAAGGCGATTCTACTCCTGGTCACGTTGGCGTTCCATCTCCATGCAACAAGATCAAACTCATTGATGTTCCTGAACTTGGTTATTTTGCTAAAGATGATGCTGGTGAAGTATGTATCAAAGGAACCAATGTTTTCAAAGGGTATTACAAGAATGAAGAACAAACCAAAGAAACTCTTGATCAAGATGGATGGCTTCATACTGGTGATATAGGTAAATGGACTGAAACTGGAACACTCAAGATCGTTGATCGCAAGAAACATATCTTTAAGTTAGCTCAGGTATGTTTTTTCTCACTTTACTTTTGTTCAAATTTACTAATTTTGTTGGTTTTAGGGTGAATATGTTGCTCCTGAAAGAATCGAAAATATCTATGTTCGTTCAAAGTTCGTTGCTCAATCATTTGTTTATGGTGAAAGCTTGAAGTCCTGCCTCATCGCTATTGTTGTTCCTGATCAAGAAGTTCTCATCCCTCAAGCTATCAAGCATCTTGAATTAACAGAAGAATCATCATTGGAACAACTTTGCAAAAGAGATGATGTCAAGAAGATGATCATGGATGATTTGATTTCTGTTGGAAAGGATGGTGGTTTACATTCTTTTGAACAAGTCAAGGACATCTTCCTTTCACCAGAAATGTTCTCAGTTGAAAATGGCTTATTGACTCCAACACTCAAAACCAAGCGTCCTCAATTAAAGGAACATTTCAAGGCTCAACTTACTTCAATGTATCAAAAACTTGATTGAATTGTAATAATACTGTATTTTATTTTAATCTTATTATGTATTCATTTGACAATAAATACTTTTGTAAACTGTTTTGTTGTATTGGGTTTCGGAATTTTTGTACATGCTTGAAAACATTAGACATTGAAAGCTTGTTGCTTCTTCATTTTAAAGGAGGAAGAGAAAGTTTGAGAGGAATTATTAGATAGCATTACTGAAAGCGCTTTTCATTGATTTTGTTGCTTATTGAGTCTTGTTTTACTTTGAGAGGGATGTTGCATATAAGCTCAAAGAAAACCTTTGCTTTAAACTAAAAATGTTGCGCTTTTTTGTTATTTATCTTTTTGGTAAATAAAACTGTTGATTGTAGTTTATTTTTCAAACAAAAAGCAAGAAATCTATGAAGGATTGATTGTTTTTCATCTAATTAATCTTCAAATATATCTTTTATTGACATTTTACATAACTATCAATTAATCAGATACATATTACTCACAAACAAGGTAAAGCTAAATGGCGTTGTTAATTTTGCTATTGAAGACACATATTTGATGGACACGCAGAATCGCTTCTTCCTAAACAAAAGTTTCTTCTCGAAAATCGCGCCAAGAACGCTCAATACAGCTTTTCTTTGTTCTTTGCTTTTTTGCAAAACAAAAAAGTGAATCAACTTTGTTGAACGAAAACCATCCATCCATAATTCATTTTCATGTCTAATTCAGTTGCACCAGTAACAGTGAAATCGAAGAAGAAAAGGAAGAAGAGAAACATTGAAAAAATTGAAGTAAGTTAGTTTTTGTGATTATTGTTGTTACTTTTATTTCTTTCGTTTTTTAGGTGCTCGTCGAAGCTGTTAATGATAACCGTAAAAAGGTTAATAAATCTAAGAAACAGAAGAAACAGTTACCGACACAGAAGAAGAAGCAGTTACCGACGTTGGAAGAAAGTTATAAATTTCATGTATTTCGTTCTCCTGAAACTGGTATGTTCGCGTTCTCATTTCCATCAAATTACAAATATCTTTACTTTCCTTTTTTAGAAAAATGGACTAATATTACAATTGATCCTGGACGTGGTATTGGTGTTATACGTACTATGGGATTCAAAAAACACAAAAATAACGAAATCAACAATGAACAACTTTTGGATTTAATATTTTGTGTTATCAAGCATCATCCAAACCATAAAAAATGTGTTGTCAAACTAATTGAACAGAAACATGGTGATACTGAATTGGCTTCATTTATTAATCAACTAGATTTCACTGATAAGCAACTTGATATGTAAGTTATTTTGCTTTTTATATGTTTTTTGCATTATTTGAACGTTTGTGTTTTAGCAAATTTGCTGATGCCGATCTTTATGAAGTTAGAGAGAATTACTTGCCTCTTCCATTACATGCTAAAGTTTTTATTGTAAACAAAGTTCGACACTTGAAACTTGTTCTTCTTGATTTGGCTGAAGCTTCTTATTCATCATATCCTTATGTTGGTTTTGATGCTGAATGGTGTCCTTATCTTGATAAACCGGGGTGAGTGTTTCTTCTTCTTTTAACTTTATTCTTTAAAGCGCATTCTCTTTAGAGTTTCAATCATACAATTAGCACTACAATCAATGGTTTACATTATCGATATGGATGCTTTAATGGAAGAAAAAGAACTTACCGAATTTCTTGATAAACTCTTTGGTAATGAAAAACTGTGTATACTTGGTTTTCGATTCAATGATGATTTGACTCAACTTAGAAGATGTGTTCCAAAATGTAAGAGTATTATTTGCAAGCCAAAGAATTTGATCTGTTTACATACTTTGTTTTCTAAAGCAAGTTTATTTTCGTTTTACCAAACAATCAATGATTTCATTTCTTTAGCTAATCGAATTAGGTCGTAAGAACTTTGGTAATGAACTCGATGGTCTTGTGATTGCTTCTAATGAACTCTTTGTTGCCACACTTGAAGCTAATATTGAAATGGGTGAAATCGGCACTGTACGAAAGCGCAAAAAACCGAAAATTTTGCTTGCAAAGGAGAAAGATTTATATCAAACTGAAGAAGAAACTGAACAAAAAAACGATATTCCTAGAAATCAAATCAAAAATATGGATATGCAAATGAGCCTTACATCAATATGTGAACATGTACTTGGTAAAGAGTTGGATAAAAGTGAACAATGCTCTTCATGGGAAAGACGACCATTAAGAATATCTCAAGTTTGTCATTTCTTTACTTTTGTTGTTTGTAATTGTTACATTTGTTCATTTCAGTTACGATATGCTTCTCTTGATGCTTATTGCATTTTAATGGTAATGGATAAATTTCTTGACTATTGTAAAATGAAACATGTTGATATCAAAGAAATAATTGCTAAATAGCTTTCACATTATACTTTATTGTTACGTTTGTTTTGTTTCATAATCTTTGTTTAAATAAAAATGTTTAAAAAACTTGTGTTTATTGTGTGTTTTTATGAGTGGGAATGAATCAATGGAAGCTTATTATTCGTTTATGGGTATTTTGGCTGATTAAGAAAGATAGGCACAATCAATCTGAGATAAAAAATCTTTTATTGATGCTTTTACATAACTATCAAACACATAAATACACAATAATTACAATTTTTATATCATTATTTGATCAGCGTTTCTTCATTTCCACGATAAATCTACAATAGTACTTGGTTGAGTTGAAGCAATTGAAACAACTTCATCATGATTCATTTCATTGATCTAAAGCAGTAATCATTAAACATGAAAATCAAAAGCAAGGAAAATACAACTTACTGTATGATTAGAAAATTGGTGTTCATCGTCATCAGCAGCATCAATAACATAATCACCTTCAATTATAACATCATTTTCATACCAATCAGCATTATAAAAACCACTAAAAAATGAACTTGTAAAAAGTTGTAATTAATCCAAAAAGTTTATCACAAAGCAAAGTGGTATTCTTAGAAGGTGCAGTACCTATTCAGCCTTATAACGTTGTTTGATTTGAGCTTTGCAAGTATGTTGAGTCCCATAAAAAAAACGTTTAACTTACGGATGTTCACCATTTGCAGCAGGAAGTTCGTCATTATCTTGAGCATTCATTTCATTTGGTTCATTTCCACCGTAATTATCATTTTGAGCACCATTTGCGGCTGTTGTTGGTGGTGCACGAATAAGATCAAGTTCATTGCTAATATCTGAAACAAAAGAATGTGTAAGAGCTATGAGATTTAAATCCAAGCATAGTACTTTTTCAAAAACTTAACTTACTTTTAGTTACCATAAACGAACAATTGATAACAAATACACTAATAAAGAGAAATGCCAAAAGAATGAAGAAGATTATCAGAAGGACAATAACAAAAGTACCTAGTTCACGCAAGCCTGTTTTCCTAAAAATTCAATTTGGGTTGCATGAAATCAGTAAACAAGCATCTTACAAATGAGATTCCTTTGCCTTCACAATAGCAGATTCATTGACATTGAAAAAGGTTTGATCCATATGAATTAATGATGTATTTGCTTCCATCTTTTTGTATTCTTTATTAAAGAGAATCGATTGTTCAAGAATATTTTTAGCAAATGATCGAAGAACATAGCGATAACGATGAGAATAATCTAAAAATTATGAATATAAAAGCATGGAATAATCAAAGGCTTGTTTGTTGTTAATTACCCAATTCATTAGAAGACGATAATGAAAGTTGTTGACCAAGGAAATAGTTGTGATTCATTTGAAAATCCAAATCTTCTTCATCTTCTGGAATCATTGTTGAATTGATATGTATGACATTGAGAAATATTCCAGCTGAGAATGGTAAACCTGAAAAAGAAAAGTGTAAAAATAAATCAAGCTTTAAAGTTACAAGTATCTCCAAAAAGATATGGTAAATCAATAGGCTTTATAAAATCTTACCTTCTTTAAGCATGTATGAATCAAATTCGTCTTTACAAGAGCTTTCCTCCATGGAGTTAAAGTTGAACAAAATGAAATTCTTTGGATTTGATGAAAATGATGTTCCAAATACATCAAAATAATAATGCAAAGATTCGAGAAATTCATCACATAAATTCATTTCATACAAGTGCTTCGATGATGGCGATTCATTGTCCTTCAAATAAGCATAAGCTTGATGAAAATCATCCGTCATAAGTGCAGAATCTTGACCAACAAGGAAAATATTTGATTTGACATTTTCTGATGAAGGAGGATGCATACAATCAATTGCTTGAAAAAATTCAAGTTCACGATGAGCCTAAAAAATTGATAAAGTTAGTGTAAGTTTTCATTATCTTTCTTTTTCTCCTTCAAAAAGAAGCAATTCTCAAAAATAAGAAAGGAAAAGCAAACCAACCTTGGGTGCAACACTGTTGATAAAAAAGATGAATTCAATTGTTGAAGCATTTAATGAGATTTCCATGTTGTTGTTGATTGGCGACATTCGATATTGGCGGCATCCTTTCTTTCCATTGTTTTGACCATTGACGACGACGACGACGGCGAAGATGATAATCAAAGATGAAATAAAAAATGATGAGAGCCAAGAGAAAGAAGAACGCATTTTTCAAACACTGCAGCAACTAGCTTTCAATCAAAAAAGTGTTTTGAAGAATGAACGAATGAAAGTTTTTTCTAACAAAAAAAAAGTCACAAAAAGTGAATCGAAAGAAAAAGTTGGGAAATTTGCATAAAAGCATGTGAATCGCAAAAAAAATGAAAAGTGAGAGGAGCTCAAAATTTTCTTGTTTTCTTGTTGTTGGTTAGTTAGATTCTTAGTTTTGGGAATTTGATTGCCAAGTTTTCTTGTATTTCATAAAATCCATCATTGGATTGACGACTCTTTATCGTTTTTAGTATCAATAAGTAAACGATCATCAAAAGCTTTATTGCTAAACATTCAAGTGAAGCAATATTCCTAAAACATTATTCAAGCAACTTCCATTAATGTCGTTAACATTGGTGGATGCCACATTTTTACATAAATCAAAACTTTTAGCAAAAATTTTTCCATTGAATCAAGTAAAAAAGTACATATCTCTGATCATCTTCACCTTGGTTTTTCTTCACCTTCCATCATTTTAGCTTTTGATGTAAAAACCTTTCAAAGAAAATAATCTTTGGTTGTTAGCTTGCTAATAATCCCATCAATTGGAGGAAATCATTTGAGTGCGATGTGTTGTAACTTCCGTAAGGTAGTTCTCTGTTTCACGGTGATAATGATGGAATCGAAATATAGTTGATTACTGATACTTATTCTTAAACCGTCCGTTCCATTGGATTGCGATGTGCTGCAACTCCGAAAGGCCGTTCTCTGTTTCATGAAGATGGAAAAACCCCCAGCTTTGCAAAATCCTCATTTTGACCGAAGTTCTTTCGCTGAGAAATTTGAATTTTGTTGAGCTTAATCGCAGGACTATACAAGCCTAACAGTCATCCAACCTTAATGATGACTACTGGGTTTCGCAGTCTTAGATTAAAAATAAATTTTGTAAAGTACCAGTTTACTGGGGCGCCTATTCCTTACTTCGGTAAAAAAAAACTTATTCAAACTTCCTCGAAGAAGTGAGAATATTTTATAATGCAAAAGCAATTCATGCAAAATAAATTTTGGAGAAACACATCTTTCAAATAAAATGATTTACTTTATCCTTCGATTTCAATGAACGCCCAAAGTTTACGTTCACGATTATTGTTGGAGGATTTTGAGGCTGCTTTATTGGATTCAATCAAAGAAAAGTAAACCGGTATCATTATTGTTCAGCAAGCTCTTGTTCTTGTATTGCATAAAATCCATCATTGGATTTACTCTTTATCGTTTTTTGTATCAGTTAGTAGCAAAAGATGATCCAAAGCTTTATTGCTAAACATTCAAGTGAAGCAATATTCCTAAAACATTATTCAAGCTAGTACCATAATGTCTTTTACCTTTAATGGATGCCACATTTTTCCATTAATCAAAACTTTGTACGATAACAGCTAAATATTGCCTCTTGTCTTTCCTTTATTTCTAAATGCAACACAATATTCAAAAATTTTACACTTTCATGAATGATTAAGTTTAATGGAGGAAAAAAGATTAATGTCCTGTCTAATTCAAAACTAAAAGCATATCCAAAACGTAAGTACCAATAAATCAACAATCGAACTTTATTTGTTCTTTAAAGCATACAAAACAAAACAACAACAGAAAAATATAAACAGTTTTCTTTACATAAATACAATGTTTGTTGATAATTGACTATTCTTCACTTGTAACTTCATTGACTTCAACATCCACAGGTTCAGCATTTTCAAGTTTTGCAAAGCATTCAACATCACATGCCATTCCAAAGAATTCATCGAATCGTTTAGTTTCCAGTACAGCTTTCAAGGTGATGCTAGAAAATGATAACATGTTTAGTAGTAATCCTTTAACACATACAACTAAAACTTACTGCTCCTTGGATAATGCTAAATCAAACAAGCTATCATATACGAAATCAATATCAAAGTTGTATCCATATTTAATACAGTATGCTGTCATCAATTGAGAATGGAATGGCTTGTAATCACGAATAGAAAAGATCCCATCATCATCACGATCAAGAACACGAAAGAACAAGCGAATGACGTTAGTATCCTAAAAAACAAGTGGCTCAATGAAGATTGTGTTAGGTTTAAAACTTTACCAAAAGATTATCCAACATGTAAGATATCTTGAAGAAATCGATAAAGTAAATATAATCATCAGGACAATAGAGCTCGAAGTACCGATCCCAAAATGCAGGAACAATTGAATCAAATGCTGAATAAATTTGTTGCTTTGTCATTCCAGGTGCTGTTTCTCCAATGGTTTGATTATAACGATCATAACATTTCTTCACTGAAGCAACTGTGAAGCTAAAAAAGAACGTGGAAGTTGTAAAAACATAATGGACAAAACGAGAAAAACTTACTAGCTTGTTTCATTATCAATATCGTCACCTTTAAAATTGAAAATATCAGCAATTGCACCACAAATGAGAACATCAGTGATTTTGACATAATCCCGATTGAGCCCACCAGCTTTAAAGAAGATCAATTCAGAGAACGCTTCAGGTACAATTTCGGCCATTTCTTGATTATCCTCAAAGAAACCAAATTGATCAGACATTTGAATAATGAAAGTACGAAGTTCCTAAAACGTGACATTTAGAAGCATAAAACGAAGAACAAATACACTTACGTCGAAGTTTAGATAACCAATTTTGGCATATGAGAAGCTTTCCAAGCTTGATCGGTATCGTAGATAATTGATCCTATCGATGAATAGTTCCCTGAACGTTGATATTGGAAGTCGACCATATTTGTCTGTTTCACCAAAGAGTTTTCCCCATAAGTCACATGGATCAAAGAGCTTCTTAACCGATTCAGGAAAGTTGGAATGAATTGTCTAAAACAGAAAAGAATAGTAAATTGGTTAACAAACATGTAAAGAAAAAAGCATACCACATATTCATTATAATCAAGATGATGTTTATCAGTTGCTATATAGCTAAGAGCTTTAGTAATATCTTCAGTGGATGGAACATCATCGTCATCCAGGATTGCAAGTTGATCACGTACTCGTCGACGAATAAAGAACGGTAGTTGACACCATGCTGATTCACCTTTAACCATGAGAGGTGGACCTTTAGATGATGATTGAAGTTTTTCCTAAAACCAAAGTGATTAAAACAGGAAGATGAAAGATACAATAAGCAAAGAGAAAATGAATGGTAAAGAAAGGACATACATCAATATGGAATTGCTTGACGAATTCTAAGCAAGCTTGAATTTCTTCTTCGGTAACTACTTCAGGGCTAAAAAATAAAGAAGATTAGTGAGATTTTAATGAAACAACAAGAAGAAACCCATACGTTTCACTAAGAACACTATTATTGAGAATTGAAGTATCACCAGAAACACCAGCAGTCCCATTCATAATGGTTGAAGCATCATCAGCAGAAGTTTCACTATTTTCATTCATTTCTCAAAGCAAAATTTAACAGCAGCAACAAGAACAACAATTGAAAAACAATAACAGGAAGGATGATGGAGGATGGAGGATGGATAACGGCGATGACCTTTTTTGTTGAAAGCTAAAAAACAAAGAAACTGATTGAAAGCTTTGCCGCGAGTAACTTCCGTCTTTTTTTCATTCAAAAAATTAATGAACCCGCGCACTTTAAAAATTTTTCTTGAATGGAAATTTTCTGGCTGCACTTTTTTTTTCAAACACAAAATTTTTTTTGCTTCGCCTTTTTTTTCAATCGTTTTTTGTTTGTTGCTGCTGCTCGTTGTTCGTTCGATAACGAAACAAGAAAAATTCATCCATATTCAATTTTGTCGCTCTGCTGATTGATCTTCATCAACTTTTTATTATTATCCTTTCATCATGTTGATCAAAGTTAAAACTCTTACTGGTAAAGAAATCGAATTGGATATTGAACCAACTGATAAAGTGGAACGCATCAAAGAAAAAGTAAGTTTTTTGATGATTGTTGCTTGTTTTACTTTTGTGATGAATCACCTATCTGTTTTAAGACTATTTACTAATTGCCATTTGTTTTAGGTTGAAGAAAAAGAAGGTATTCCTCCACCTCAACAGCGTCTAATCTTTGCTGGAAAACAAATGAACGATGACAAAACATGTGATGAATATAAGGTTAGTTCGTTCATGGTTTATTCGTATGGTTACTTGGTTATGTTCATTAACAATATTACTATTTGCTTTACCTGTATCTTCCTTAGCTTCTGTTGAAAGAGAAGAAAGTGGTTCAACTTTAACTAAATGTCTATGAATATTGATGACTATTGATTTTATCTTTGAGCTACTAACCACTCCTTTCTTTTCTTCGACTAGTAACCCAACTTCTTTCTTCTTTTGCTTATCTTTATGAATATGTTTACACTATCTAATCCTTTCTCATTTTTCAGATTGTTGGCGGATCGGTTCTTCATCTTGTTCTTGCTCTTCGTGGTGGTTCAACGTTATAATTTATCTATGATGAACTTTTACTTTTATGATTTTGAACGAGTCAACTACTTTGTGTAATGTAATTCTTTCTGTTGTTTGTATTGTGTTCGGTGATATTATATAAAACTATTATTACTCATTTGTATCTTTCTGTCTCTTTCTTTTACTGCTTTTATGGACGTCGATGAGGTTTCTTGCATACATAATTAGCTTTTTATTAAACAATAATATGAGTACGTAAACATACAATATGTACTTCTTCTTTTTTGATGAAAACGTGAATACCTTTTCTCCTTTTTTTCACTTAAACAAAGAAAGAAGAATCATCACCAGAAAAAGTAACAAAGAACGGGCACAGAATTTGTTTGACTTTTTTAAAAAATACATAAAAGAAAGTGAATTATTAAGATAAGATTTAAGTGAAAGTTTCAACAACAACGATTTTTGAAGTGTTTATTTGTTTTTATGAATCAGTTCCATTTCCGATTACCGTTTCACGCTTGCGTGACATATCCACGCGATTTAATAGTTCTGCAAGTTGTTGAGAAAAATTATCATCTTCTTGTCGATTAGCTTGCATTCTTTCATGAAACGATACTCGACGCTTTTCTCGTTCTTCTTTTTGTTCTTTTAACATTTGAGTTAATCGCTCATTATGTTCTTTGAGTCTTTCTTCAACTCGATCCATATAATCATTAAGTTTATCCAATTGGGTATCAAGTTTACGGATTTCTAAAAATCATGGTTTGGAAATGTTATTAATGGAGTGGAGGGATTATTTTCGGTTATGGCAACTATGGAAAAGCTATAGCTATGTTGCAGTGATCTTTTTGACTTACAATAATAACTAGCTGACATTAAATTTTTCTTTTAAAACTATTTTTGGGACTAATAATGGAAACTAAATGGTTTTCTCTAGTTAAAATTATAAAAATGAAAACCTTGCTTTGGAAGTTTCTGAAACTTAGAAATTTTTGCCCTTTTTTTGGTTTTAGTTTTAAATCTTCAGTGGCAAAATTTTACTAAAGCTTTTGAAAAGCAAACTCATATAATTTATTTACCTTCATTATTTTCTTCCATATCAGGTGAAGCTTCATAAAGAGATTCCATGGTTCGTTGAAGAGCTGCAACGGGATTTCCAACAGTTATAGGACCAGTGTTTTCAATTTTTGGTGCACAAATTGGAGTCTTTTGTCTCATACGAATTCGTGGACCACTTTCGGAATTTGTTGTTGTTGGTGTTACAGGTTTTTCATTTTCTAAATCATTATTTAATAATGATAAATTATTATTTTCTAATTGTGGCTCTTGTGGTTGAGTTTCAGGTGAAGAAGCTACGGCAGACTCGGTTGGTGGAGTTTGAGGTGCTGAAGTTTCTTCAGTTTCTGTTAATTCTGGGGCATTCTTTTCTGCTACCATCTTTATTTTTGTTGATTAAAAGGAATATCTGAGTCTTTTTGGGATCTGAATAATGAGAGATTGGGACTGTAAGAAATTAAAATTTTATAACAACAACAAAAATTAAACACACGAAATTTCTTGAAATAATAAATTTTGGAAGATAAAAATAAAGGGATTTAGAAATTCCTGCAATATTTTTAGATGGGCATTTAAAAATTTCCATTACTGTAGCAAAATAAAGGTAAAAAAGTGAGAAATTTTTAAACACTTCTTTTTTTTCATGAAAGCCAAAGAAAAAATTGTTTAAAGCAATTCAAACGAAGCAAAAAATTAACTGATTTAGAGGCAGTAGCAACTAACTAACTAACTAACTTCGAAATGCTTCAAACAAAAAAAATATAAATCACAAAATCAAATAAGAAAAATGAAAGAAGAAAGAAAGAGATGGTGCAACAACAACTTTATTTTAAAAAAAAGTTGACTCATTAACGTAAAGAATAACTAACAAAAAAACCCATTTTTTTCCTTGAAGAAAAAATGAAGAATAAGAAACGGGAAAAAAATGAATACACAATTATGAAACAGAAAAAAAAAACTGCTATGTATGCTTTTTTTAAGACTAAAACCAGTTAGTTTTTTTAAAGGAAAAAAAAATCATAAAAATAAAAATTATAATTTATAAAGCTTTCTTCTGCTGTTCGATCGATGGATAATAATAGTTTTAATAGTTTTGGCAGCAGTTTCCTTCCTTTCTTTCTTTGCTCAAAAATAAATATGTAAAAAACAATGGATTTATTTTTTTTGGAATAAAATTAAAAAAAGTTAATTTTGATTTGAAAAAGAAGAAAAAAGCTGTCGTTGGTCATCGACGACGTTGTAATCAAAAAAGGTGTTTTTTGTGTTTTATGAAAAGAAAAAAACGGAGGAGGAAAAGATTAATGAAAGATAAAAACAAAATGATGGTGACTAATTTTTTCTTCTCTTTTCTCATTGATATGAATTAACAATTATTTTTATTGTATCAGATGTCCATAAAAGTTTTAAAACAACTATTAGCAATAATAAATTATGCATTAAGTTTATTGTCACCAAATTGAAAAAAAAAATGAAGATGAAATTGATGGAAAAAAAGCTTCAAAAATGACCATTTCTGCGGTCATCTGCCGCCCAATTTTTTTTCATCGCAGCTGACTTTTGAAAAGTGCAATAAAAGTTTGAACATTAATTTTTTTCTTTGGCCGTAAAAAAGTCCCGTGGAACCCTGGATAATCCTATCAAAACCGATAACTCGAATTGGTTGATGTGTGTGTTCCTATCCCACGTAAAGATAAGAGAGCACAAGTGTATGCACTGTGGTTAGGGATCGTTCTGATTTCTTAGCAGTGTTTTGAAACGGAGCCTCTATAAATTCCAAATAACGACGTTATTAAACTCCATAAGTCTTTAGTTCCTGCACGAATGAGTGTATGGGAGCAGGAGGTTCTGTATTAGTGGTTGTGCACAAACTACTATTTCTCCTAGAAATTAAGTGAGAAAGCAGATGCCGTACTCGAACTTTGTTCCACGGAGAGCTGAAGCCGCAATGCTAATGCGCCCAGATCAACAGAATTAGGTTGACTTTGCCGCGACTAGGTCATCGTCCCGAAATGTCTTGCGTGGTCCGTAAATCTACGGGGGAGGCTTGAAGTGTGATAAATTATAAATTTTTGGAAAGTCCGTCTTAACTTAAGGCGGGCGCCTATTCATTAGCAGTGAAAACTGTTAACAAAAAATCATAAATACGTTGTGTCTTTTTGGTTTTATTTAAATTTTGGAAACTTCAATCTTTGGCTTGTGTTAATAAAAAAAAGTGTGAAATTTTCGGAAGATAAATATGTAGTTTCTAATCATGGCGTATTAGAAATAGCCAAGCAGACGATCTTTATTCTAGTTGCCAAAGTACGCCGAAATTGCCGAAAGCAATGACTTTTTTATGAAAGCAAGCAACTCTTCTCGGCCATAATGTTACTAATTTGAATATGCAAAATAATATTTTATTGTTATTGAAAACTTTGAGATATGACTAAAGAGTATGTGAGGGATATGCTTTAGCAACAAAAAAAACACTCGTTTTAGGCATCTGTAAGTGAAGTTCTGATTCATCAAAAGTAACAAAAAAAAAGTTAGCAATTGTGAATATTTTGTTTTGTCGTCGGCGAAATTGAAATTGGTTTGCACGAGACGATAGATAATTATCTAACTTAAAAAACGCATGCATGGGATCAATTTGTTTTCAATAAAGAATTAAAATATATTTTTAGAATTACTCGATTAAAATTGCGACGACGTGAAAGACATGAAAAAAAAATAAATTTGTTTTACCCTTTCACAAAAAAAATGTTTAACGCCACATGAAAATAAGTATTATTCACCGATATATGTATTTTTTTTTCCAGTCATTAAACATTCTCTCTTAAAACTTTTTGATTGAACAAGAATTAAAATAAGTAATAAGTAAGTGTTCAAAAAAAAGTAAAAATGAATCATACATTCATATACAATTTTACTTATGTTTTTAACCAACAAAAAAAATGGGTGTTTTCAAACACGAAAAAAAAGTATGGAAAAAAGTGGGGATCGCGAATAAACATTTTTTGTTAATGATTTTATTTTTTGCGATTTGCGAATTTAAACCTGTCATCATCAAAATGAAATTCAGAAGAAGAAAAAAAAGTGGGATGAATGACCCTTTTTTTAAAGGCAAATAAAAAAACAAAATAAGGTAACTGTACTAAATTTTTTTCTTATATAGAAACAGCAAAAAAAAGGTGGTGTTTTACAAAAAAATGTAAAAAACCCATGAAAAGGTTTGATTGATCACGGACTTATGAATATCCGAGCATGAAAAAATAGGAATAAAAATTTGGAGTTTTAAAACTAAAATCAAGGAAAAATTTTTATCTGCCATAAGTGAAGCTCTAATTTGAGAAACTAAACTTTATTCTAAAAATAAAAAATCAGATATTTTTGGAAAAACAAAACAACCAAAGAAAAGAAATTTAATCGAATCAATTAAACACTAAGTTTCTGTGCATGAAAACAAAAAACAAAAACAGACACAAAAATTAGAGTAAAACAAATTAAAGCGATATTAGATAATTTTATTAAACTTTTAAACTTTTTTTCCTTCAAATCTTCTTCCCTCAATTTTTTTTTTGTTTCCGTAATAAAAATAAAAACAAAACAAAAAATCGCTTTTTTCCTTTTCCATTTTTTTCTGCAAAAATAAAAATGAAATGAAATAATGCCTCCTCCGAGTGTTTGTGTCTGAAACATGACATTATCGCAGCCCAACCAGCCATCCATCCAGCCAGCAATGGTTTTTCGTCATCGTCCACTCCACTCCTCTTCTTTCCCCCCCCCTCGGAAAAAATAAAAATCATCGTTGTTTTCTCCTTTCCTTTTTTAGTCAAACGTCCACTATCTTCTTTTTTTTTTATGGAATAAAAAAAATTTAAATGAGAAAAACATAGGAAAATGAGAGAAGAAGAAAAAAAAGGGTGGTGGTGGAGGCGCGAGCAACAACAACGGCGACGACGACGACCAGACCAAACGTAGAGGAAACAATGTCCTTCAAAAATCAAATCATCATACATAAGAAAAAGAAAAAAGATTGTAATTATTTGTATGAATCATTTTTATTTTATTTTTTTATTATTATTTTTAAATTAAAATATAAAAAAAATAGTGGTTTTTCTTCCTATTTTTTTTTTGATTTTGGTTCAGAAATGGTTGAAAATGGTAATAAAAATTTTACAAAGAAGATAGAAAAAAAAGTAACAAGCAAGCGAGAAAGAAATTTAAAATAAATATTTTTTTAATGATTGTCTCACATTTATGAGATTTGTCTTTTTTACCGATGATTACCTAAAGTAATTAATTTTAAAATACAGTAATAATTTTTGAGGAGTCAAAGTAAAAAATCAAAAAATGAGACAATTCTCACAAAAAAAATCTTTTTGTTTTAAAAGCCATGATCGTTTTTCAAAAGCTTTAGATTTACCTTTTTGCGCTTATTTGAGTATTAAAATCCTTGCAAACGAATTTGTGCGAAATTAAAAACAAAAAATGATAAAATTAAAAATCTCACAAAAAAATAACCCAATTTTTTATCACTAAAGAAATAAATACCGAAGAAAAGGAAATCGGATTACTCATCGCCACTTAATTATCGAAAATTAAAATTAAACCTAAAAACAACATCGTTCTTTTTGCAGGTTTCAAAGAAGTAAGAAAACCATTAAAAAAACTATACTAAATTAAAAAGTTTGTTGACTAAAAAAAAGTTTTTTTTGATTTTTATCACTTTTTTTAAACGGTAGCGCAAATTTTGAAATCGTACAAACTAAAAACCCAAATAAAACTTTATTTTTTAAATCCTTGCTAAGCGCAAATAAATTTAGTTTATAAGAAAAGAAAAGAAGAAGAAAAAAAACTTGTCTAATGTGTTTATTTTTAATCAATTTTTTTTAAAACAAAAATGAAAAAGGATGAAATTTTTTTTGATGATTATAGCAAAAAATTTAAACGAACGTGATTAGGCTACTGATAAGCAGCAAAAGGGTGAAAAACAAACAGAGAGGTGAACTAGGATGTTTTTAAGAAAACAGTAAATTTAGAGTTTTAAAGAAAAAATTAAAATAAGTTTGCAAAAAAAATAATGTGAGTAACTTATCATGAAAAAATATTATCTCGTTTGTGTTACTGTCATTTATTGATAGTAATCAATTTTGAAAATTATTTTTAAACCTTTTTACTGTCAAACAAAAACAACGCATTCAGAATTTAAATGGGAAACTACTATCTACTTTTCAAATATCTATCTCCCCAAATTAAAACCCTCGAATCCAAAAATCAAATTCCACATTAACCTCAATTTCCATATTTTTATTTTATTTTATTTTACATAAAATTTAAATTCTAAAATAAAAAAAGATCAAAAAGGAAATGATTTTCCATTCATTGTTGGTATTTTGTTTTTAGTCCCTCTCTTTTTTTTGTATATTTTATTCCAAAATTTTCCCCTTATTATTCCCCTACTTTTTAAAAAAAATCATTCATATATTCAATCCTTTCCTCTCTTTTTTTTTTTTTGCTGCCAGCCACATATAAATCTAAATCTCTCTCTATCGAACCAAAAAAGGAATTATTATTAAAATTATTGATTTTCATTAATATTTTTTTTTTTTGAAAAAAGACTAAAAATCGAAAACGCAATATATTTTTTTTGTTCTTCGAAATTGGATGATTTTTTTTTTGTGGTTGTCGTGTCGCAACATTTTTAGTTGGTTTTTGCGTTCTACCATCAAAAATAAATAAAAAAAAGTGCAGCCACAACAAAACAAAAAAAGTGGAAACAACCTCAAAAATGGAGTCAAAAAAATTGTGTTTAATTAAACAATATATATATATAAAATATATATATGAAAGGAAGTGAGTGAGAGACAAGGCAAAGGAAATGGCGTAACACACTTGAAAAAATAAAAACGTGTTTAATTCCATCAAAAAAAGAAAAAAGAAAGTGGAAAAAAATTGTTTCAGTTCTTGCTAATTTTTTTCGAAGAAAAAAGCTGAAGTAAAACTTGCTTAAAATGGAGAAAAAAACAAGAAACATTTTCGAATAAAATAAAATATGGAATGTTGCTGATGCTGCTCTTCTTTCTTCCTAAACTAGTTAAATAAAAAAATTTATGATAGGTTTCATTTGCAAAAAAACACAGAGTTTTAAACCAAAAGAAAAATTCAAGAAAAAAAGTATATTCCATAAATTTTAAAAACTGGAGCTTTTTTAGTAGCAGCCCAAGGATATATGAAAAATTTCAATATGGCATTGGCTAGAAGAAGAAAAAAATATATGGCACAAGACAACTTTTGGCCACAAAAAAAAGGCCATAAAAAAGTTAATAACTCCTATTTCCATAATTTTAAAAGAAGCATTTTTAATGCACATTTTTAATAATTTATAAAAGTTCGATTAAAAATTCAAACAAAAAATTTTTTATGATCAAAAAAAGCGATTACGATGACGACGATCAAAGCGCAAACACACGATTTATTTATGTTTCTTCGGAGGAAAAAAAAAAACCAGGCTTATTTAATTTTTTTCTTCGAAGAACAATGACGCAAAAAGTTTTTTTTGATTAAAAGCTTTTTATTTTCTTTTTTCATCGAATGAAAATGAAAAAATGAAGTTTAGAAACATACCTATTTTTAAAGAAAGAAAAAATGGAGAAAATTGATCTTTAAGTTAATGAATTACCGCAAAAACAAAAAAATGATGAAATCATGGAAAGAAAGAAAAAAGCGATGAAAATTTTGTAAAACATACATTAAAGAAAATTGGATCATAAGAAAAAATTAAAGTTCATGGCCGTTTTTTAAAAGTAAGTTATTTTGGGTGAAAAAGGAAAAGAGAAGAAAGCAAAAATTTTAGATTTGCTATTTTTCTAAAAATCAAAAGAAAAATTTGGAATTTGAAAAAATTGAGTTATCATAATTTTTTTTTATGGAAAAAAGTAGTGTCAAAGTGAAAAAAATAAAAAAATTTGAGGAATGCATGTAATTCAGCCTTCAAAATCTGCGTAAATTTATTATATTATTTCCCCTTTTAAAATTCCCATACTACTAAATTTCCATATTTTCTAACTAATAATAGCTTCAAAAAATCTTAGCAAAAAAAAATACTATCGTCACCGATAAAAGTGGAGGAAGGAGCATAATCAAATATACAAATTACTACCAATTACCACTTTATTAATTCACACCGAAAAATTCTAGAAAAGTTAGAAAAACTTCTTATTTCCATAAAAAAAATTACAAACTCGTTAATAAAAAAGTCCAACCTTTTTCTAATCCTTTCTTCCTGTTCCTATTAGTAAGTTTCCTGATCTTTGGAGAGAGAGAAACATAAGCTAGCTTCAGGCCTTCTGGTTTCTTCTTTCTTTAACTCACACTGAATTCAAAAAAAAAGAATCAAACAGTTTCAGCATTTTTTTTTCGGTTGCTGTCGCTGCTAGATTTCCCTAAACATACACATCCATCAACAAAAAAAACTTTTATAATCCTCTTCATTTTTTTATTTTTATTTCTTCCTGAACGCAAGCAAGAAAGCAAAGCAATTTTTGTACGTTCGTTCGCGCGGGCCACCTTAAATCTTTTACATCAACATTCAAACATTCATTTCATTTCACATTTATTCATTCATTCACCTCCGCAAAAAAAAAAATAGGAAGGAAAGAAAGAAGATAGATAGTTTTATTTGAGGGATTTTTCCAACCAGTTTCTCCTTTTTTTAGTTGTTTAGTTTAATCTTTCTTGCTAATTTTTTACCTTCGAACAACAACAAAGATGCATCTCTTTTTTCTTTCTCTTCCTCCTCTTAACTGCATTTATTGTGTTTCCAAACCGCTATTTAATAAAAGTATCCAATGCAATGGTCAAAATATGCAAAAATCACAAAAAAATAGAGAAAAAAGTTTTTTATTATTGAATATAAAAAATCTCCAAAGGTACAAAGGTGGCAAAAAAAAAATATTTTTTTTTAAAAATTGGTAGGCAAAACAGCACAAAATAGCTTTGCAAAGAAAATTTTATTATTGAGCTCACGAACTCAAATAAATCGAAAAAAAGGATTTTAAAAAAGGTACCCGTCGTGAGCAAAAAAAAAGAAGTACATATTTTTTATTTTTTTGTTTGAAGCCACGCGGTTTTTAATAATAGTTTGAGAAGCTACCCGTGTGCTGTTGTGCCAAAGAAGAAAAATTTTTTTATATATAAAATAAAAAAAAGTGGTAAAGAAAAAAAAGAAGAGACAAATCAACAAAAGATAAACAAAATTCACTGAAAGCAGAGTAAAATATAATAATAAAAAATTGAGAGTCACAATTTTTTTTTTAAAAATATATATCAAATAAGAAATATTTTTTTGCTTAAAAATTTATGAACTCAAAATAGCTGCTAAAGTTTGTTGTTGATTTGTATTTAATTTAAGATGTTGCAAAATAGTATCAAAGAGTTCTTTATTTTGAGATAAAACTTTGAGAATGGTTGCAAGGCGTTGTTTGGATTTTACAGCTAATTCAGTTGAATCATCAATTGCCCCATGAGCAAATACTTGGACAATTATATTGACAATGGTGGGTAAATTGGAATTATTTTCACCTAGAACCGCTGGATGATTACCTTCTACAAGATCGCAAAAATAATCATAAACATATGGAGTTTCTTCAGCATCTTCCCAAATAGGCAACCATGAAATAAAAGTTGGAATAACTAAATTTGCATCCACAGCGTTACTGTATTTCAGAATCTTTGCAACAGCAGAAACCGCATTTTCAGTTGCAACCGAACTTTCCTCAGTTGCTCGAGCATCTTCCCGTGAAATCATTGCGACCAATCGTTCAATAGCACCCGAAAGGAAATGATTATATATTCCTTTAGGTGCCATACCCATTCGACCCACGCCATATGATGCAGCTTGACGAACTTCGGGATAAGTATCAGCGAGGGCATTCAACAAAGGTTCAACAAAAACACTTTGATACCGTACACCATTTTCCCCACCAAATTCTATAACATCATCAAATACGCAAAGGGCCCATTGACGATCTTGGAAAGGTCGTTCAAGCTTAAGAAGAGGGGCAAAGGCATGAGCAATGGGATCGAAGAATTCAATAAAGGCTTCTTTGAATGACTAAAAATTAATATTTAAAAAAATTTAGAATATAATTTTGCAAAATAAGTAAACGCACCAAGAATACAAAATGAATTAAATCACTAATTCGACCAAGAATGGAAGTTTCAAGCTCGATAATTTCTTTCAATTCATCTTGACTTTCCTCGTCGACTTCATCATCTCGACTAGCTTTTTCTCGTTCTAATCGACGAGTTTCATATTTTTCCATTTGAGCTGAGATAGTATGAACAATCTTATGAATATCATCAGGAGTGATGATAGCGGCTCCAAGTTCTTCAACGCATTGACCAATGGAATAAAGAAATTCTCCGCCCACTTCTAAATCGGTTTCTTTTGAAAGGCTTTCAACAAGTTGGGGAAAGATGCGTTGCCATAATTGTCGGCGTTTTTCCATATTATCTCGAATAGCAATAAATAAGAATGGGAAGATTTCACCCGCGGAAGAACGAACTCCATCATGGAAAATAAAATTGAGTTGAGATTCCATGAATTCAGTGACATTTTCAACGTATGGAGCAAAAGCCGCTCCCATTTCTCTTGCAAAGCATACAAGCATTTCGCAAGCTGTATTTTTATCTTCTAATCCAGCAGTGTGAATGCCTAAACGGCTTTCACCTATATCAAGAACATCCCAATCTTCATCATCTTTTTCTTCATCAGCTATAAAATTAATTAAAATTTATTTATTTTAATTTAAAATATTATAAATCCAATAAACAAACAAACCTTCAAGGATAGACATTTCAGGGCTAAAGTTAGCACATTTAAGAACCGTAGGCATAACGACGCTAAGATAAGGAGCAAAATCTTCTCGAAGAACTTTACATATTCGAGCCCATGCACTAATAACATATGAAGCATTATCATCGTCAGCTCCAGCGCTTTTGCTAAGTTGTTCCATAATTTCATGGATATCTGCGCTAAATAGCTCCCGACCAACAGCAAGGCCAATAAGTGAAATGCATTCCATAGTTTTTCCCCGAAGTTCAGAAAGTTCTTTGTCTTCAGAATTCTTTAAAATATATTTTAATGGAGGCATAAGTGCTGCATAATATTTTGAGAAATGTTCTTGAGCTGAATCTGCAATGGAAGCCACAGTAGTGATAACTTGAAGAAGGACAATCTTTTTTCGATTTGCCATAAGTTGATTGAAAGTTTGATCAAGAATCCATTGCATTTTTTCCATGATTTGATCAAGATAAATGCTAATAATATTCTTGGGGCAATCTTCCGCAAAGTTGACGAATGCGGCTAAAGCGTGAGCTGATACACGAGGGCATGAAAGATCGACAGCTCGTTCAAGAAGAGCGGGAACAACAACTTCATGGCATTTCTTTTGAAGGGTTGGTCCAAAATCCGATGACATTTGTCCAATAGCATTGCATGCAGCATATCGAACACGTGGATGCTAAAAAAATTCTTTGTAAAAAAAAAATGGATTTAATAGCAGACGACGACGACAAACCTCATCCGCAAGTAAAGGAAGAAGGGCTTCAACAACAATATCACGAATATGTGGTTCCATTTGGCGTTTACAACCTTCACCTATGGTTGATAAACCAAAAATACCTGCATGACGTTCTTTCCAATTTTGTGATCGAATATATGTTCCAATAACTCGATAAGCTGGAGGAAAGACGGGTTTAGGACCTAAAGCACATGCAACTCGATCGATGGATGTTTCACCAAGGCTAACCATTCTAAAAATTTATGCGGATTCATTATTTATGCATTTTTAATTAATGAATGATTACTCTTCTTCAATATCTTCTTCCGCATCATCAACCGCTAACCAATCAGTGAGTTCATCATCAAGCTCAGTCATCATGGACAAGCATTGCTGAACTAAAGGTTCAATGTAAGCAGATGCTTTTTTACGAATTAAAGCTGGTGCGCTTTCACATAATGAAACTAATATTTCCATGCTTGATTGACGATAAGATTCATCTTTTTCTTTATTTGCTGCTGTTGTTAAACAAAGTTCAAAGATTTGACGGAAATATGGGGCCAAGGATTTTGGTACAGTTGTAGCAAGATCGATCATGCATTGTAATGGAACTAAAAAAATTAGGAAAATAGTTTAGTTTATCGAGTTGTAAAAAAATTGTCTACCATCATCATCAGTTTCAGTGACTGTTACATGTTCACAAACTTTAAGAACATCAGGAATCATGTCAGAAAGGTGGCGAATGACATCTTGTTCCTCTTCATTATCAACAATGAAAGCAACATAAGCTCGAACTGCAGCAGTTCTAACATTGGCATCATCATTGTATAAAAGACAAGTTTTGAACATTTGTTTTATGTCATTCATATAATGTCGTTGTTTAATACCAAAAATGTTTGGAACATTTTCAATTAGAATCATCGCGGTTTCTCGTAATCCTGCGTTATCGGCAGCTCCACAATGTCCAATGAATTCGATAACTGTATTCCATTTTTGATCGCCTTCATCATCAATGGTTTGTCGGGCAATATCGGATATAACATCGGTTAACCGTTTTCTAAGGGTTGAAACTTGCTCAGTGCCCGTGGATTGAATGAGTTGATCTTTAATATGATTGAATTCAGTTGGAACTGCAAGAATTATTTCTTCCATTTTATCCGCTACGAGACGTCTAAGAAGAACCAAAGACATGTCACGTACCTTAAAAATGAATTTAAAAAAATTATATAATTTTTTATTTTTTTTTTGAGTAAAGTTAAACCGGGCAAAGCTTTTAAAAAAATTACTAACCTCAGCTGTTACAGAAGCATCAATACCAAGTTGATGAAGGTATATAGCTTTTTGAGAAGTTGATACTTCATTATATTGTTTTTCAGCCGCTTCACGTTCATTGTTATTGGTGGATAACAATGCCGCAATAATACCGTGAAATTGTTGTAACTCTTCCATTTTCTTTTTTACAAAGGAATATATATAAAAAAAGTGAAGGAAGGAGCTTTTTTGGCTAAAAAAAAGTATTTAGTTTTATTCGAAATCAAAACTGTTTTTGACTAATGTACATATATCGAAACCGAAGCAAGAAAAAATTAAATGTCAAAGCAAAGAAGAAGAAAAAACGCGCGAAAAGAATGAGGCGCAAGATTTTTTTTGTATTTCGTTTGAAAGAGGAAAAAACGATAAACAGAGAGTCTATGGAAAACAGCTGAAATTTTTTTGTTACAAGGTCAACGATAAAAAAATAATAAGGGGAATGGGATATGTCCAAAAAAGCGATACAAAAATGGATTTTTTTATTCATTTGGAATCTAGTTTAAATTTAATAAATGGAAAAAAAGAAAAATCTATGTTTTTGTTTAGAATAATGAAAGGATACTTTAGCCCCAAATATAAAAACTCAAGAAAATCGTTTTCATTTTCAAAGAAAAAATATTTTGTATCATCAGAGTTCCCAAATTCAAAAGACCTAAGAATTTTTCAATAAAAAGTATTGATCAAAAGTGCAATTTTACGCAACTTATTGGTTTCATTTTTAAAACTTTGAGTACTTTTATTTTTTTTTTGTTCCAAGGATGACTAATGATCGAAGTCGTCAGAAGTTTTTTGGAAATTAAAAATTCTTTGGTTGATTAAGAAACCCGATTTAAAAAAGAGAAAGTGGCAGTCTAAATTTAGGAAAATATCAGAGTTATCACTCAAGAAATAATATCAGAAAATAGGAACTTTGTTTGAAAAAATTGAGAAAAAAAAAGTTTGAGGAAATAAAATAAAAGTGGGCCAAAAAAACTATGAAGAATGGTTTTTTTTTGAGAGGAAAGGGAAAGAAAGAAAGCGAGCAGCGCCCAAAAGCATTGAACATGATTTTCATGGAATTCGTTGTAAAAGTATTTCATTCTTTTTTTATTTCATAAACTCTCAAAAAAAACTTTTTTGTGTTTGGTCGTTCTTCATTGGTCTCTCAATTTGAGCAAAAAACGCTTCACAACGTTAAAAAATTTCAATAATTTTATGGGATTTAATTTTCGTTTAAATTTATGTATTTATAAATTAAATTAATATGCCTATTTTCATTTTTGCAAAATTCATTGAAAAAAAACCTAACATTCAATAATAAAACTTGATGAAAGTAAAGCATTGCAAATAAAAAAATGCAAAAAAATAAAAATGTTTTGTGAAAAGTTTTATTAATTTATTTAATAAATAATTATTTTTTTAAGTTTTTAAATTTTTCCATTTATTGTGAGGTAAGTAAAAGGTGAATCAGTTATGCAATAATTTTCAGTGACCAAATTTCTGTTATCATATTATCGGTTCTCTTGCGTATTTTGTTCAATTAAAAAGATAGATACCAGGAGCAGTTTAATTAAAAAAAAAGGAAGATAAAAGTGTTAAACTTTATTTATGAAATTTGTGGCACCAAACGGTTTTTAAAAACCAAATTTTAGAGAAAATTAAAAGAATTAATTAAATAAAAAATTCAAAATTTAAAAAAAAAAAAAAAAAAGAGCATTAAAAAAATCTAACAGCTTTGAATTACAAAATGGTTATTTACCTTTTCTTTTAGAAAAAGCTGCCGATCATCCGAAAAATAAAAAAATGAAATTAACGTAGGCGGCTCTATTTTAGAAAGGATGCTGCACACTAAAAAGGATACATTTCATTATTTCTTTATTTGACTTTTTCAAAAAAAAAAAGAAGTTTTTTTTAAATATTTTAATAATTTTTTTTGTGGTTTTGGTTATTTAATGATACTAGTTTTATAAAAGCAGGAAGATAGATAAGACTTCAGGTTTTAGAAAACAAAAATCTTCATAAAAATCAACTTTTCATCATCTTCGTTTAAATCAAACAAAAAAGTCAGCAAAAATTCAACCCAGCTTTCTTCACAGCAAACCAAAAATAGAGCTGTATTAAACGTAAAAAAAGATTAATACAAGAATTTCCTTCAAAAAGGTGCGAAAAAGGTAGCGGTAAATGTTAAAGTTTGTTAATCCCAATTTCTTATGATACGTTGTTTTTTTACAAACTATCTAATGCTTTGATAATAAAGCGGCAAATGAAGCCGCAATAAACCAAAAGAGTAAAGGGCTTTATTGAAACTTGAAACATTTTGAAAGTTGGAATATTTGAAATCCGTAAACGCTGCAATCACAACAACTCAAATGGATAGTCAAAAAAGAGTTTTTATGAAGGCAGTAATAATGCATTGAAAGCTTTAACGCTTTCTGAAAGAAAAAGTTTGATTTTGGTAAAGTAAAAATTTGTTCAAAAAAATATCAACAAAATGTTTCTTTCCATCTCTTCTTTCATTGACACTGTATCAACAAAGTTTTTCAGGTTTGCGTTCCATTTTTCATGCATATTTGTAAGTGAATGTTGTTCATTCAAAGTAATTTTAGGCAACATAATCAAACATAAAAGCATATTGTAAATAGACAAAAAAAACATAAAAACCGTTTTATTTCAAACTCAAACATAACAAAAATGATTCACAAAAAAAGACACACATAATCAATGTTGTCATTGTTATAAAAGTAAACCTTTCAACAATAGTATCAACAAAAGACATTACAACATACATATGTAACAATAATAATAAACCATTAAACAGTCATTCGATAAGTGATATAACGTCCAGCAGTTTCAGATGATCGAACAATTTTGACAACTTCTCCACGACGTAAACCATAATATCTTGCAATAGGATCATTCACTTGAATTCGAGGAAGTTGAGTATCTTTGAGTTTACTAAAACAAAGCTTTCATTAAAGGTATATTTACCATTTTGAAACAACTTACTATCTAAGAAGGAGTTCAGTTTTTTCATCTTTTGTCATAACAATATGTTCAGGTACAAGTTCATGTTCAGTGATGTTAACCATTAATTCAGCTTCAATAAATTGTTCGATGATATATTTTGGTGCCATATCTTGAATAGCCTAAAAATACATATAAACTTGTTAGTGGCAAAGTAAAAGAGTTAACAACAAAAGCACATACTGTTTTAGCTGAAGGTGTCATACCAACTTGAACAACGACAATAGCTCGAGTTATTTTTTGTTCTTGCATTTGTGTACAAATAGTTTTGATGCTTTTGATACCAATTTTCGGTTCATCTGGGAAGAAAACGAGTAGTTGATCTGGAAACGAAAGAAAATATTAAAGATTCAAAAGTTTCAGGTATATGTAGAAAAAGAAGATGGAATTCGAGGATGTATCCATGATGCTTGTTTTCATAAACCAAATACTACGACAACAACAAACATGAGTAGCAGCAGAAAAGCAATGAAAAGGTGAATAACAACAAACCTGATGGATCTTCAGTATGAGCAGCTAATAAAATGAGATCAGAGCGAGCTGGACGTCGTTCACTTGGTTTATCACCAAATTGAATTTTGAATCCTTCAATATCGAGATCTAATTCTTCTTGAGTAACCAAATATTTTCGATCATGGCACATCTAAAGAAAGGATTTGTTAGAAAAATGAGAAGAGAATATAAAAGATCCACCTGCATAACAGTTTTTCGAACTCTCCATAGTCGAAATACTTCATTTTCATCATCAGCAGACATAATGGTAGTAAAGTAATTGAGATCTAAAAAAGTTATACAAAATAATAATTATAGGCATATAAAAAAAATGACCACGATTCACGAAAGAAAGAAAAAGAGGTAAGGAACAGACTATAAAGTTTGTTTGATCACCGCGTTGCAGGTAATTTTATTCCCAAGTTTTTATTGCTCATAAAAACGCGGCGACATTTGTTTTAGTTGCCTACTCTCTAATATCTAATAATAACATCCAAAAAAATGTTTAAAAACTTATCGAATCGTGCTTTACAAAATATTAAAATATTAGATTTTTCTCGAGTATTAGCCGCACCTATGACTTCAATGGTTTTAAGTGATTTGGGTGCAGAAGTTTGGAAAATTGAAAAGCCAGGTAGGTTTGTGATTTTTAAAAGGAAGGGAAAATAGAGAGTTTAAAATAAAGGTTAGTAGGAGGAGGTTGATAGAGTTAATGAAAGAAGAAAAATGAACTAAAAAACTTTTAAAAACAAAGACTTTGAAGAAATATTTCAAAAGAAAAAATTTTTTGTTTCGGAGATTTTTTTCTTCAAAAGCTTCTTTCAAATTTTCGTGTTAGGAACCTAAATAATTTGAGAACGGTGGATTGCTTCTTTCTATAGACTTCGATGATGGCTTCTTTTTTTTGGACGCATCTTTTTTTACATAAACAACTTTTTATTTTATTTTCAGGTAGTGGAGATGATACACGAAATTGGATTCCACCACAAATCAATGGACAAAGTTGTTATTTTGCTTGTGTCAATCGAAATAAAAAAAGTATTGCGCTTGATTTAAGCCAAAATGAAGGTCGATCAATTGTAAGCTAAAAGTTTCCAATAAATAATTATTTGAGGAATTAAAATGAGAAGCATAATTTTTAAGGCCCGAAAGTTAGCAAAAAAGTGTGATATTTTATTAGAAAATTTTAAAACAGAAAATATGGAAAAATTTGGTTTGGATTATGAAAGTTTAAGAGAAGATAATCGTCAATTAATTTATTGTTCAATCACAGGTTGGTTTGCCATTAATTAACATTAACTAAATACTTCTTTCATAAACTGTTTGATGAAAACTTTTTCCTTGAAAACATTTATGCGTTGATTTTCGAAGTCTTACTTTAATGGAATGGTTTTAGGTTATGGCTCCCATGGACCATATGCATCCGATCCAGGTTATGATGTTATTGCAGAAGCGATTGGAGGATTTATGAAAAACACTGGTCAGAATTTTTTACTTCGTTATATTTTTTCGTTGGATTTAACGATGTTTTTTATTTTGATTTTTAGGTCCAATTAATGGTGAACCGTGTAAAGCTGCAGTGGCTGTAAGATTTTGTTTTGCTTATTTGTAAAGGGGAATTAGGTGACAGACTCATACTTGACAATCAGAAACACAACAAACATAATTACAAAAACTAAACTCCATTTTTGATATTTTTAAAAAACAAAATTTTCAAATTAATTTAAAGAATGAAAAAAATATTTTATTTCTGCAAAGTTGAACTCAATTTATTATTTTCCTATCATTTTTTAGGTGACTGATATGATGACGGGTCTTTATGCCCATGGAGCTATTTTAGCTGCATTAATATATCGAGATAAAACTGGCAGAGGCCAAAAAATTGATTGCAATTTACTTTCCACTCAACTTGCTGCAATGATGAATTTAGCAAGTAATTATTTAAATACGGGCATTGAAGCCAAACCATGGGGAACTCAACATGAAAGTATTGCGCCTTATCAAGCTTTTGAAACTTTGGATAAGCGACATTATGTTGTTGGAGCTGGAAATGATTTAGCTTTTAAACAAGTTTGAAAATTAAAAAATGAAATTTTTATAAAAAAAAGTGATTTTTAGTTGTGTGTAAAAATGGATTTAAAGGAATTATTAAATGATCCCAAATTTGAAACAAATAAAGATCGAGTAAAAAATAGAGAAAAATTGATTAAAATTATTGGTAAAAGGTAAGTAAGTTACAAAAAAATGTAGGGCTGTCGAAGAGGAACTTCAGAAAAAACTTTACTGAAGTTTTCAATTTTTTTTGGATAATTTCCTGGAATAAATTTTTAATTATTGTTTGTTCAAAATTAAGTAAGAATGTAAAATTAGGGTTTTTTTAAATTCCAAAACGATGAAATTAAATCTATAATTTTAAAATTTAGCAAATTTCCCTAATTAACTTTTTTTCAAGTTTAATTTAATTTTAAGCAAATTTCTGAAAACATTTTTATATAAAATAAAAGTTATGATAATGATATTTTTCTTGATAATTAAATATTTATTTCTGGGGTTTTTTAAGGTTAAAAAAACACTTTATTAAAAAGCTTTAACTATTTTTTGTTTTCAACATTTTGTAAATTTTGTGTTTCGAAGCATTTAATGGTTTTTTAAATTTATCAGGAAATTCAACATAGAGAAACTTAATTTATAAATGTTTCTAAAGCAAATTAAAAAAAAGCTTCCTATTTTTAAATTTTTTTGTGATTTTAGATTCAAAGAACAACCTTTATCTTATTGGACAGAAACCCTTCGAACTACTCATTTCCCTTCAGGCCCAGTAAATTCTATCGCTGAAGCATTTGAACATCCCCAAATTCAAGCATTAAATTTAGTTAAAACTATTAATCATAAAGAATATGGTCCAATTAAAGTTGTTGGTCCACCTGTAGAATATTCATCCATGGAAAATGAAGTTCGTTCAGCTCCGCCTTTGCTTGGTGAACACACAATTGAAATTTTACAAAATGAACTTGGATTTAATTTGGATGATTTAAATGGATTAAAACAAAGAAATGTGATTGATTTTCCTTCACCACAAAATTAATGTGATATTATTAAATGAAAATAATTGTCATTTATGATTTTAATAATATTCATGCGGACAAGAAGCATAAATATAATTAACAAATTGTTAAGGCTATTTCAGTTCCAAAAATCACATACAACTGCTATATATTTTTTTGGATGTGATCTTACCAACAGAATTTTGTAATGTTTGAATTAATTTTGTCTTATAAAATTAAAAATTTAATAATTCCTTTCAAATTTTTTATAAACATTTGTTAAATCGATTAAAATTTTACCATTCACTTGTTACTAACTCCACTTTTCTTCAAGAAAGATGCACTAATCTCTTTGCTACCTGCTTTTCATTGACTAAAAACGTTAATAATTTTGATAGCCTTGATAAAAATTTTGCTCTCGCAGCTTTTAAAAAAAGCATATTGTAAAAAATTTAAAACCGTGCTGTTATTTCATGTTCCTGTATTAAACTTGAATGTCATTTTCACAAATTTATTAAAACTTTTTTCTTATAACCAGGTTGAGTTTATTTTTCCAATTTGAGAGAAGATCAAAATAAATTTTAAGTTTAACACACCTTTTCCATTGCGGCTTAAAATCGTTTCCTGATTTTAAAGAACTTACACAAATAAAGAAAAAAATTTTGTATTGTTTATCTATCATTTTCTTAAATTTATTTTGCCATACATGTCAAACTTTTTTTCTCCACACCCATTTGGAGTACAAAGTGCAAAAGTCAAAATTAAATTTTTGGGGGAACTAAGAATCATTTGAGTCTTTCGTTTTATCTATTGCAATGCAAAAAAAAAACGATTACGCGACTTAAGACGATTTTTTTCATCGTGCCCGTGTCAAAAAAAGAAATTAATCAAATGAAAATCTATTTTTTTCTATCGCGTAATCTTTTCTCTGTTATTTACACAAAAAAGAGAATAAAAAGTGTTGTGCTTTTTCTAAAATGCACAACCCATAAAGGCATAATAACTACGAATGCGTTTAACTGTGATATTATGATTTTATTTGTCACATTTTTAATTTTATGTGCTACTATTTTGTAAATAAAATTTAACAAAAAAGTTTTTTAGGAAAAAATATTTTCAAACAATATTTTTTATCTCTACTTTTTGTTTTTTTCTCAAGTATTCTAATATAAGTGAATAATATGAGGTGCTTTTGCGGTGGTAATGCCGATCAATGTTTTTGTCGATTAAATTATATCATTTACAAACTCAAATGCATCAATTGCAAGCAATGCTATATTGGTATGTTTTCTCCGTGAGTATCTAAAATGCCCTTTTTTGCAGGAAAAACAGTTCGTGAATTATGGATTCGCATCTCAGAGCATATGAGAGGTGTCGTTAATGGCAAAGGCACTGCATTGGCAAAACATCCAGTAAGCTTAATTTAAAAAGCCAACAAAAAAAATGCTATGGTTTTTAGTGTAAGCATAGTAGGTACAATCTTCGTGTTCTTGCTCGAGCAAAAAATGAAAGTGAAGCCTTAAAATTAATGGAAGGCAAAATGATGAATGTAAGTATGCTTTAATGGTTGTTGATAAATATTATTTTATTTCAGAAATACAAACCCAAGATTAACATCAAAAATGAAAAGAAAGCACGCGAACTTGCAGAAAAAATGGGCAAAGCTTTGCGCAATGTAAATTTTTTAAAGTAACTTTTTTCAGTCATAATATTGAAGTTTAGAAAGAGAGTTGCAAGCCACCGAGCAACTTACCTAAAGACGATGATGACAACGATCAAGATTACGAAGATCAATGTGAATATTGGGTAAATTAACGTTTCAAAACGTTTCAAAAACCATTTAACTTTTTTCTAGATCGAAGAATCAGAATTTTTGTCATCTGAAGTTGAACCACTGAAAAAAAAACTGTCCCCTTTTTAGACGGCCATCGTGTTACAACCAAAAATCCGTCCTAAAAAGCGCGACAATGGCCTAAATTTGATACGACTTTGGAATTAACTAGGAACATGCACAATGTTCTTTTTTTTTACAAAAACGGCCTAAATTTGCATATAATAGGGATAAATTAGGCCAAACTTCCTTTTCTTTGGTTCTCTGGCGCACAATATCAAATCATTTTCTTTTCGTATAAGCTTTTTAATATAGGTTCGATGCTTGGTTGAATACGAACTAAACCAAATTGGTTATTTCTAAAGGTGGCGGCATGGCTGTGCGTAACTCCACTTGGAACAATTGAGCTTCTAATGTTGTAATTTAATAATTACAATATTATCAGAATTAACCGAGTTGGAAGTACTGTAATAAATACGGTATATATAACCTTGATATTTCAAAGTATCTAAATTTTGGGCATTCAGGTCTTTGACTTGAAGAAAAATGATATAAAAAGTTATTGGCGGTCGCAAACAAAAATATTTTTATATAATTAATTGTTGAATTTTTTTTCCTTTTCGGCCTAAATTTTTATAAGAATGGCCTAATTTTGATACAAAAAAGCTAATAAGAGTATACTCCATTGGCCTATATAAGCGACATGCTCACTCGCGGGGCTGCTTAAAAAACGCACAATTTGTCGCTAATTTTGCCCAAAAAAGGGGATATTTTTTTTTCAGTGACGTGAGAATGAAAATGGCGATGGAATGTCAGAAGCTGAAGCAAGTAGGTTTCTCCAAAATCATAAAAAAATCTCGCACTTTCATCATTCAGGTAAAAAAGTTAGCGGTGAACCCAACGTTGAATTTGATCCTCATAATGTAAGTTAAAACATTTTTTTCTGATGCTAATTAAAGAGATCACAAATGTATGATTTTTAGTATGCCCTCCTTACCGCAATCAATGCTCATAAAAATAATAAGCCATTTGTTACGACTAATTTGGGAAGCAAAGAAGCAGTAAGTTAATTAATATTTGAAAGCTATAAATTAAATACTAAAATATCCAGGCTGAAATGGGAATCAAAGTTTGTGATCGCTCTGCGCTTGAAAAATTTTGGTATTCAACTCCTGTTGGAATCATGACTGATGTAACCTTTTTTCATTTTAAAAACGGCATTTATGTCGATGTGCACCTGCCAAATTTTTGAACTTTATCATTTTTTAAGGGTTCAACAACACTCTCCGAAAAATTTACAAATCTTTGATATACTCATCCAATTGGAATGTGGTTTGATGTAAAAATTTTAATAAAATTGTAATTTGTTTATCTTTGTTTTTTAGAGTTCAAAATCAACTAATAAAAAAGTTTTAACTCTTGGACTTTCTGTAGTGGCCGTTGCAGTTACTATTTTGGTACCATATGGTGGGCCCCTTTATTCACTTCACCATATTTTAAAAACCAATATAAAAATTTAGCTATCGCAGCGGGCGCTGCTGCAGGAACTACAACTGCTGCAACTACTGCTACAACAGCTGCAGTTACTACAGCGGCAACAAGTTTGTTTATATTTAAAATATAAAATTTCCTATATTGCTTTATTTCAGGTGCCACAATGGTTGTTGCAAAATTAGCTGTAAAAACGACCGCATGTGCTACAGCTTTTATGATTCCAGGCTTGGGAGCAGCAGCTCCAATTATTTGTGCTTCAGCTTAAAAATGGAAGATGTTTGAAGAGTTTTTTTTGAATCAATATGTACTATTTTTCATTTAATTTGTTAACAAAAGATTATATAGCTAATTTTGTAATATGTTAGTTAAAAATAAGTACGATTTTATTTTTATTTTTTTATTAACAAAATAAACTTTTTTGGTGCCAAAGATCAATAAACAATTTTTGTATAAAAAAAAGGTAGAGCTTGATTTTTCGTTATTAAAAAAAGAAAAGGGTTATAAAAAAATTCAAGACAAGTTTGATTTTCAAATTTTTTAGACTTAAAGGGACATAACTATTTCATGCCTTTTCGAAAATTTCGATACTGGGGCTGATAGGAACAGTTGGGGCGGCGCGTGTTTGAATTACCGTGCACTTTCTGTCTTACACGGTAAGTCAAACACGCGCCTTACCAAGTGTAACTTTCAGTCCCCACTATCGAAATTTCAAAAAAGGCATGAAATAGCTATGTCCCTTTAAACGAGCTTCAAGGAATTTTCGGAAGCAGCTACCATATTTTCATGCAACTCTTTCTTTCCATTTTCATTCTATTGTATTTTTAATTACTGGGTATTGTTTCAATTGTATATTTATTATTATCACTTTTTCTTTGATGCCTCTCATCTGTTGTTGGTCTAACCGATGAACTACTTGATGAAATTTCTCCTCTTCCAAATGGATATAAAATAAATTTAATTATTTTCCGTCGATATGGTCCAATAAAAACAAAACTTCCAATATATGAAATCCAACCATGTGAAACAATAAAAATATTAAAGCATATTGCCATTGCTGGTGATTCCATATTAGTCCAAATATAAACGCAATAACCAATCAGGGGAATGCAATAAAAAATAAGCATCATGATTGTTTTAAAAATAAATGTTCGAAGCATCATTTTTTCAAGTTTATAAGTTTGTTCAGAAACAAATTCTCGGGTTTTTGAAATAACTTTAGTTAAAATTATTGTATAATAAAATCCAAAGAAAAATAGGAATAAAGTTGAAATTAAAATTAGCGTTACAAGAGCATATGACGCAGGATTGACTCTTGCAACGAAAGTTAAATATATTTCGTTGTGAGAAATTATTTCTTTTGCAAATGTGTTATTTGTTGAGAAAGTGTAAGTTTGAAATTGGTTTGGTTCATTGATAGCATATGGAACAATAATTATAGCGATGAGAATTAAAATGGTTAAATAACAAGTATGCGATGCTACAAGCCTTTTAGGAGTTTGTCCAAATTTAGCCAAAAATGAATTAGGTTGTAAATTAGAAAATTGAAAAACCAGCAAAGAGACAGTGCAAAGTTGAGAATTGGTTAAAATAATTAATGAAAGTTGAAAAAGCTTTAAATTCGCGTCAACGCCAAATTTTCTTCCTAAAATTCCAGTAATAATTCCACCAAAAAATGTTGGAGTAAATATTGGCGCCCAAAATGCTTGAAGCAAAGCATTTAAAAGTGAAGTAGTTGAACAACCAAAAAACATAAGTTTATAAGCAAAATTTATTTTGACACCAGAAAAAAATGGCATATAAACGCATAATGGATAAAGTATTGTAATCAAAGCGCAATTCAAATATAAAAAACCATGATAATATGGAATCCATTCTTTTAAAATATCGTAATTGCTGCTGATCGAAGAAGACATGTCCGAAATTTTTTAAAAGCTTTTTAAGATATAAAATAAAGTTTATGGCCGTTTTTTCTCTTTTTAACTAAGCTTTTTAGTTTTAGTTTTTTGGATAAATTAAAAACTATAATTTTTTACCTCTAATACTTTTTGTGTTCATTTAAAGCAATAAACATGCCAATTTAATAAGTCCCCATTAATTTTCTTTAATATAAAAGGATTCATAAATAACTTTCTTTAGTGCCACTTTTTTTTAAATTACATTTTATGGGTTTGTTGAAAATCATGTGAAAATTGGCTTTTTGCTTACAAAAAATAAATAATAAGTAAACTTTGACTTTGATGACTTTTTGGGGAACTGTAAAATACTCAACAACACTTTTTTTTTGCGAAACTAAAAATATTTCTAAAACTCAATTATCAAAATTTAATAAGAAAATGTAAAAACATGTGAATGCAAAACATTTACTTTTTGCTGACAAAAGAAAAATGGTGGACTTTGGTTTTTCATAGTCGAGAAAATGAAAAGGTTTATATATTTTTTTTGCAAATCATAGACGTGTTTTATATCAAATTTTTTAAATTCAAATTTATAAAATCCATAAACTGTTAAACGCTGCACTTTGGCAATTTGCAAAAATATTTGACAAAAAGAAAAAAAGAGTAATTAAAACTTTTAAAAAACTTTATTTAAAATAAAAATCGACAAAAAAAAATTTACATAAAATTATTTTTTTTGTCCAATCAATTTCCCGAACTATTATTACTATTATTAGTAACGAAAACTTTATTTGAAATAGTTTTCTTGATGCTATCAGTTGTTGTTGGTGAAATCGATGACGATGAAAATGAGTAACCCATAAATTTGCGTTTAATCAATTTTGAAATAATTCTTCGATATGGACCAATAAAAAAGAAACCAATGATATAAGAAATGCAACCATGAGAAACAATAAAAATATTTGTTAAAATACAAATAATTGGTGATTCAATTTCAAACCAAATTGTAACTGAATAAATAAATAATGGAATAAAATAAAATCCTACCATCATTCCAGTTTTAAATATAAATGTTCGAAACATAATTTTTTCAAGTTTATAAGTTTGTTCAGAAACAAGTTCACGAGTTTTTGCGATAACTTTTGATAAAATATAAGTATAATAAAATCCAGCAAAGCATAGAAAAAATATTGAAACCATGGCTATCGTAACAAAAGCATACGAAACTGGATTGTATCTTGCAACGAAAGTAATAAAAGTTTCGCCCGAATTTAATAATTCTTTAGCAAAAATATTTTCTGTCGTAAATGCAAAAATTTGAAAATCATTTCGGGTATTTCTAGCTAATCGAATAAATACCAATGCCATGCCAATCATCCCAGACATATAAGCGAAATGGGAACACATAAGTACAGTTGTGTTTTTGCCTAATTTAGACCACATACAATTTGGAGTTAAATGAGAAAATTGAAAAATTAACAAAGCCACAGTGCATAGCATAGAATTTGTAAGCATTATCAAAGCAATTTGAAAAAACCATATATTCGTTTCCGGACCCAACTCCTTACAAATTCCAGTTACAATAACACCAAAAAATTTTGGAGTTAATATTGGCGCCCAAAGAACTTGCATAATCGATTTGAGAAGGGAGGTTGTGGCGCAGCAAAAAAATAAACATTTATATCCGAGATTTAGTTTTTTATCGCTGTAAATTACTGATAAAATAAATAATGGATAAAGCAAGCAAATAATGACGCAATTAATGATGAGGAAAATTTGATACGGTCCAACATAACTAAGCAATTTATCGTAAGTTTGTGAAGAAGTCATTCTTGGTGAATAAATAACCTTTCGTGTTGGTACAAATAAAAAGTTTTATTATCTTGTCAAAAATTAAAAATTCACGTTAGTATTCAAATATGAATTTTCCAGTTTAAATTAAAGGCTTTTTTCGTTTCAGAACACTAAGTTTAGTTTAGTTTTTCGAATAAGCAAATATTTTTACCAGGAACCTAAGTTACAATTAGCTTTGAAAATTGAGAGAGAAAATAAAAAACTAAAATAATTTAGCTATTTTGAGTATAGCTTTTAAATCAAATTTTAGTATTTTTAAACTTTTTCCATTTTTATTGCTTTGAAATATAAATTTATTATTTATTGGCACCATACATGTGTTTTAAATCTCATTAAAAAATATCATAAGACGCAAAATCAAATAAAAAATATTTTTTTATTAGTGTTGAAGTCGATGTATTTTTTAGTTTTTGGTTTTAGGAAATTTTATTATCCTTTCAAATCCCACAAACATAACAGCTATAAATTATTATATTACGATAGAAAAAATTGACGTAGAAAAAAAATGAATCAAATTAAAATTTTAGAAATAAAAAAGTAAAGAATTTTAAAAAAATTTGACGAAAAACTCTTTCCGGCGCCAAAGATTTTTTTTATTTACTATAAAATTTTGATGACGAAGTTTTCTGTTGCGCAAAAGAAGGCAGAGGCGTATTATGGTTATTCTAAAACATTTTTTTATGTTCTTCGTTTTCTGATGCAAATATTTAATGTAATCTTTTCCGCAAATAAAATATAAATCTATCTTTTTGTCATCAAAAAAAATTATATTGATTTTGTAATGAATTATTAAAATTATGTTTTAAAAAATGTCGGATATTTTAATAATCACACAAAACAACGATTATTCATTTTTTATTTATTATAACTTAAATTACCAAATAATAAGCATAAAAAGGAAAAATCTTTGACAAAATTAAAAACTCCAAACCAGGAATATTGGCATTTAAAATTTCAAAAAATTCATGGAAAAATCGAATAATAAAATTAGCTTTTTGAGTTTCAGCTGAATCATAGAATCGATTTTCAGATAAAATTCCATTTTTCATTGGCTTTTCAAAACATTGAATGGATTTAGGAAAATTTGGGTCCAAAGTGTCAAAATCAAGAAATGCAGCTCCAAGACGTTTCATCGCTTCAAGTTTAGTTTCAGAACCATCGCCTCCATCGAATTGGAAGAGCAATGGAAGATCCGAGGGTGTGAAAGATTCAGAGCGGCGCCATCGCCAATTAACTATTTTACTAAAAATAAAATAAAATAGAAAATATAATTAAAAAATTCTTCGATCTGTGAAAGTATGTAGCAAACTATTAAAAAATTAGGTTTGATAAGAAATAATGGTTTTAAACGCGAAAATTTAATAACTATTATTTCCGTGGTTATTAAAAAAAATCTTTTTGTTGTTTTTTTGTAACTTTTTATTAACCTGTCCAAAATTTTAAAACTTACTTGTATGGAAACCTGCCACATTGAATTCCACTAAAATTTTCGATACACTGTTTTCCCATTAAATTATTATCCGTGACATAAAAATTTAACAAAGTTTCACTAATTTTCTGTAAAATTTTTTATCAATTTTTTAAATTAAAAAAATAAAACAAACTTCAAAAAATTTAGCACTTTTTTCTGAACTTTTTACATAAAAATATCCTCCTGCAATCATTTTACTCAATAATCCTTGGCTTCCTTCCGAATCAAAAATTATATCATTTTTAATTAAATTTTCTTTTTTATCCTTCAAAAAATCTTCGAAGAGATTTCCCCTCCAAATCGTGTCAGCTTGAATCATCCAAAAAGATGGGACATTTTTGGATAAAAATTTGCATAATTTTGCTCGAAAATATTGAAATAATTGATATTTGCCATCTGAAGCTGAAAAACGTTTTTCCAATGCGGGAATGGGCCAAAATATTGTTTGAACATTTGGAAATGCTTTGGTTAGAGCAAAATGTGTTTCAGTGTCAAAGGCAAAAATAACAATTTTTTCCAAAGCTTTTGGAAAGTGATTGAGATTGCAAAGAAAATTCAAGGTAATATTCAAGGCATGCTGAAAATAAAAATTAAACTTATTTATTAGTGATTCATGAATATTTTTTGTTGTTAGTATTTTGGAGTTAATAAAAAGTCAAAATGACTCATGGTACTTAAAAAAAAGATACAAACCCCCTTTTTTAAGTGTCTTGTCTCAAAAAAAAATTTAATCAAATTTTTTTTCTTCTTCTCAATAACTGTAATTTTTTTAAGATTTTGAACCCAGCATCAAAAAGGTAATTCAAAATTATAATAATAAATTTGCTTTTTTACTTCCAAACCTTTTTTGGCAAATTTTAAAGTTATGTTCTTTGATTGATGGTTTTGCAAACATAAAAAAATGATTAGCAAATTTTAACAATCAAGCAATCTCCAAATTAACGAAAGCAGTTCGAATTCGTTTCATATCCTCGAGTTTTGTTAAACCATTTTTAAAAATTTAATTTTTTTGATTTTAGATCGAAATTAATTTTCCTCACCAACCTTATTTAACAACAAAATAGCAGGTTCTTTCACAGTTTCCAACACTGTTTTTAATTCATTTGATTCTTCAAAATTTATTCCATTTTCTGAATTATTTCGTAAAAAATAAATTGCATCTGAACTTATTTTTAATTTTCGTTTTATTTCAAATAAAAATAATAAAGCAAATAAATAAATAAATCGAAAACGAAATTGCTTCATTTTTGAGTTTTATTTTTCCAGAAATCAATAAATATGTAATAATAAAAAAAATTCCACGTAAAAAAATTAAATTAAAACATTGATTTTTAACTCCTCTTCGGAGATGGAAGATGAGGATGAAAGAAAGGTATAAAAAAAAGATGAGAAATAAGAGATAACCTCGCCGAAAAAAAGGTATCCTATTTTTTAGGCTCCAAACTGTAAGTGAGAAATGGAATCAACCTTCGATGACTTGGATAATGAAAACGGGGTTTTTCTGTTGATCTTTTTTTCATCTTCAGATGTTGGACAAATCCCGATGAAGGCTTGCTTTTAACTGATTTTGTAATATTTTTCTGTAAACTTTTTTGGACAAGAAATTTTCAGAAATTTTTAAAGCTTTTATTTTGGTTTGAAACTTATTTTTTAAATTTCAATAAAAAAGTTTTTAGATTTCTTGAAACGAGAAACTTGAGTTTGGCAAATTTTATTTTTTTATTGCTTTTATTTTTATGCCCTATTTTAGTCTTTAGTTTTTTATTTGTGTTTAAACGTGGTTTTTTCGTTTTTTTATTTGTTGTAAAGTTTCCTCTTCTTTCCATAAGAAAAATGTATTTTTTTGCTTAATTCGTTTTTTAACTGTTTTGTTTATCAAAGGAAAAAATTAATAAATAATAATAGACAGGAAAAAAAGAAGATGAAAAAGGAAAAAATCAGAAGAAAACAACATAAAATAATTACGAAAACAACCAACATTTTAAAGACCAAAAAACAAACATAAACAACACAACAATAATTTTTATTTATTTCTGCGCATCCCTTTTTTTTAATTTCTTTTTTTGCTGCGCATAAATTTTTGGCAACGATGCAATGATCGGATGTTTTTTTCTTCCAAGTTGAGAGAGAGAGACAGAATGGTCGACGAAGAAGGAATCAAAATCAACAACAAAAACATGTGTTTGGTCCATTGGTCGCTTGCTACTTAATTTTCTTTTTACTAGAAAGTTTAATGATGCGAAACCAAAAAAATCTAAAAATTGCTTTGTTATTATTTTTTTCTTTTACTTTTCATTTTTTTTCTCAATATGTTTTTTTCTTTGCTGCTACCATATTTTTTTTTTCATGACGATCAGAGAGAGGAATGATTTAAAACAGTTGTTATTTCCATTCTCAGTCACCCAAGAAGATGAAGATTTCAAAATTAATAGTAAATTTAAAAAAAAGAAGATTCTTTTTTTTATTTGTAAACAACAATCATGACAAATAGCAATTGAAAAAAAGGAGGCACCTTGTTTTCTATCTTCAAAAAAAACTTCCATATACGTGTCTTCTGCCGCTATTTTTTTTTTTTTGAGAGTGAGGATGGATCAGAGAGTGAAAGGGAGAAACATTAAAAAAAGAAGAAGAAGATTGTTGTTTTTAAATAACATCGATCATACATATTCTTTGTTTGTTAAACTTCAGAAAAAAGAGGTGGAGTCAAAAAAAAGAAGAAGTTTCAATGAAATTTAAACAACCTCGAAGGTTTCAAAAAAATATATAAATACCCAAACTGTTCCATAAAATAAAAATCTTCTTTTTGCCATAACAAATATTTTTTTCTTCTGATTTCTTAAATTTAAAAAATAAAAATAAAAATGAAATTTATTATTGCTATTGCTTTTATTGCCTTTACTGTTGTTGCTTCAAGTGAAGCATTAAAATGTCAAAAATGGACTAAAGAAGGTGGAAAAGCTGTCGTATTAGCCCATAACGGCGATTGTGCTGGCGTATGTGTGATGGGTATTGTAAATAAAGCAGGAAAGGATTTATATTATGAAGGTGATTGCTCTGCTGTAAGTTGACAAAAAATTTTTTTTCATGTTGAATCCCATTTTGAATTCAAGAGATTTTTTTTTTCTCATTAATATTTTTCGGTTTCAACACGAAAAACAATTTTTCCCATTATTTAAAAGTTTTTAATATTAAATAATTATTTAGGATAAAACCAAAAAAGAATGCCACAATTATGTTGAAGACGAAAATCAAGCCTTTGCATGCGCATGCGATGAAGATGAATGCAATAATTATCCAGAACTTTTAAAACTTGCTAATGAACATAAAGCTGGCGCCCATCTTGGCAAAGCTTTACCCGTGTTCACTGGAAATTCTGCCTCATCTTTATCTCTCGTTGGGTCCATCTTTGTTTGTGCTTTTGCAGCTATCTTTGGACTTGTATTGTAAAAAAATAAATAAATATTAATTTTTCTTAAAATTTAATTTCCTTTTTTTTTGTTTCTTGCATTTAGAAAGGACTATTTTTTTTTTTGTAAATAAACATGACTAAATAATTTTTTTATTTCATAAATCAGAAAGTTGGTCAAAAAGTGAAATAAATAATAGTAAAAAAGATGGATAAAAATATAACGAAAAAAGAGTAGTAACTACCAAAAAATTATGAGTTGTTTGGATCAGAATCACCTTGAATTTTATCTTCTTCTTTTTCATCGTCATCAGAATGTCGTTGATATGGAACAGCTTGGACACGTTTTCGATATAAATAAATTCCAACAATATTAAGTGCGGCAGTAATAAAGGCAAGGATAATTGCAATTAAAATTAATTTCAACCAATGATTTGAATGAGAAATATTTTTTTGTGGTTCAATGATTGAAATATCGGAAGTTGTTGTTTCATTTTTGCATAATGAAATTGTTGAAAGACTTAATAATTTTTGGCCTCGATATTCAGCAGGATTAAAGCATTTAAGAGAATCCAGAAAATGATGGGATTGTGAAGGTGAATTTTTCACTGCATCAATTAACCATTTCATTGAACAATTACATGTGTAGGGATTTTCTCGCAAGAAAAAGTAATCCATGTTTGTCCAATTTAATAATTTTTCCGGTAAGATTGAAAGATTGCATTGAGAAATAGAAAAGTGTTTAAGTGTTCGAGCTTGACCAGTGCTAATGGAGCCAAAAGCATTTTCGTGAATAAAAGATAAATTTTTGTTAGAATGCAAAATTATATTATCTAAATTTTTTAATTCACAAAAAGCACAATCTTCGATTAATTTGATGCTGGTATTGCTAATTTCCAAGTGTTGAAGGTTTGTGAGAGAAGGGAGACTTTTGGGGATTGAAGTCATATTTGATCCGCTGAGATGCAAATGTTTTAAATTTCTAAAAAATAAAAAGTTTTTAAAGTGGAATATTTAATGAAATTTTCGCTTTGAAACATCCATCTCTCGAAAAGTAGCTATAAAAAACTTACTTAATATTTTCAAATAGATTTTATCATTGATATTCGAAAATTTGCATTCATGACAATAAAAAAATGTTAGGTTTGAAATGCCTTCAAAAAATTTTGACGATGAAATTTCAATGCCATGAATATTAAGACTTTCCAAATTATTCAAATTTTTGAATGGTGTTGATGAAATATTTATTAATGGATTTTTGCTTAAATCCAATTCAATCAAAGTTTTTCCAAGTTTTTCCGTTAAAATTCCTTCATGAATCGATGTAAGAGAATTTTCAGCTAAATTTAGAGCTTTTAATGAAATAAATTTATCAAAAGTTCCATTTTCAATTATTTCAATTTCATTATGGCCAAAATTTAATTCAGTTATTGTAGTTTCTTGTCCAGGCAAAATTTTATCCTAAAATAATTTTAAGTAATTTTTGGGAAACTTTTACTTTTAAAAATTGTTACCTTTTTTAAATGTTTAATTAAATTATAATGAAATGTGGCGTAACTGATGGTGAAATTATTTTTGAGTATTTTAAAATCGGTTCGATTTACTTTATCATCATTCGCCCAAATATGGCATATAAAAGCATTTAAAGTTCCAGTAAAGCTTGTGCATTGACATGATTTGGCTGAAAAAACAAACAAACTTAATTTTAGTATAAAAGATTGCTAAAAAAACTTTCGCTGTTTCCAAAAACAAAAAAAGGAAGAAGAAATTCAGTTTCTAACAACTCTAAAGGCTACATACATGCTTCTGGACTAGTGTTAAATTACCGACCGAAAAGTCGGTAATTACCGACTTATCGACCGACTTTTTACCAACCGATTTACCGATCGACCATATTTTTATACCGACAAATTACCGACTTTACCGACCGGGAGCAATTTCCATACCGACAATTTTCTGAATTTACCGACTTTTTTGTCGGTCGGTCGGTAATTTAACACTATTCTGGACGTAATTTTATCAAAATAATTAATACAAAAAACTTACTTATTTCTCCATCAACTTCTTCGTCGTCTCCATCGTCTTCGTCATTGGGGCAAGCATAAATAACTCTGCTTTCTTCATTTTCGATATTTGTTGTTTCATTTTCATAAGTTTTTGTTAAGGCAGAAGTTTCAATTACGGAAAGTTTTGGAGGAGCTTCAAAGGAATTTGTTTTATCCGAAGCATTACTACTTCTTTGAATAATCAAGAAAGCCAGTGCGAAGATAGTTAAGAATCCCAAAACTGCACAAACAAATATCCAAGATGGCAATTTTAATTTAGATGGCAACATTTTTTTTCTGCTACCGAAAAAAAGCGCACTAAACGCAGCAAGCAAAATATTTTTTCCACGAATGAAATTTTTTTTTGAAGAAAATATAAGGTCAAAATAATCAATAATAAAATTGTTTACTATGGAAGCCAAAAACCCCTGAATTGTAGATAACTATGAGAAAAGGTGATCTTCACAATAATGACAAAGCCAAAAAAAAGTTGTGTATGTCCTTTTGTGTTTTTACTCTTTTTTTCCATCTCATAATGCTTTTGATTTTTTTCCCTTTGGAAAAGCAAGAGCACTAAATTTTGTTTAGAATGCTAATAACGCGAATGGGGTTCATAAAAAATATAAATTTCATAAATCGAAAGTTATAAAAACGATAATACAAAAGAAAAGGTTACTAAAAATAAAGAATGATGAAAATTAAAAAAATAGAGAAAAAAATTATGCATTGTTTGAGAAATCAAAATCATCTGGAATTTTATCTTCTTCTTCGCCATCGTCGTCAGCACTATGTCGCTGATACGGAATTGCTTGAACACGTTTTCGATAAAAATAAATTCCAACAAATTTAAATGCAGCGATAAAAATAATTACAATGGTTAAAATTATAAATCGCCGCCAATAATGGTTTGATGAAGAAGAAGATACATTTTCGGGTAAACTCGTTGATCGAACAACATCAATTGTTGTTGTTGAGGTTTCATTTTCGCATAATGAATTATTTGAAAAACTTAAAAAATTTCGTTCTCTCAAATTTGGTGGATTATAACATTTAATATTTTTCATAAAATGTCTATTATATAATGTTGGTTTATTAACATCATCAATTAACCATTGCATCGAACAATTACATGTATATGGGTTTCTTTCAACCAAATAATATCGAACTTTATTCCAATTTAATAAATTTTTTGGTAATATTGAAAGATTGCAATTGTATATAGAAAATTTAAAAATTGTTCGAGCGCTGCTTCCATTATTTTTGCTTATTAAACCAAAAGCATTTTCATGAATATATGTTAAATTTTGATTTGAATGTAAGTTTATAATATTTAAATTTTTTAATTCACAAAAGTCGCAATCTTCGATGGATTGTATGCTGGATGAGGAAATTTCCAAATTCTCTAATTTTGAAAGAGTTTTAATACCTTTGGGAATTGAAGTAATTGTTGAACCGCTGAGATGCAAGCCTTCGAGATTTCTAAAAAAAAAGTTGTTTTACATGTGTGTGTTTTTTGTAAACTTCTTTTCATCCGAGACCATTTTTTGGTTAAACTCCAACAAATAAAGGCGTGCGTGTCTCGGCCAAAAGTAAATATATTAAAAAAAACTTACTTTAAATTAGAAAAAAGATTTTCATCATTCATAACAATCGAGAAATCACAATTCTTACAGGATAAAGTTTTTAAATTTGACAAACCATCAAAAAAATTTGAGGATGGAATTTTATTTCCATCGAAACTCAGTGACTTTAATTTATCATAACCTTCAAATAATGTGGGCGAAATTGACGTTAATGGATTATGGCCTAAATCCAAATCAACCAAAGTTTGACCAAGTTTTTTTGTAAAAATTCCTTCATGAATAGTTTTTAAAAAGTTTCCATTTAAATTTAATTCTTTTAAAGAAACAAATTTATCGAAAGTTCCATTTTCGATTGTTCGAATTTGATTATCATCCAAATATAAATATTCAATGGTTTGTTCGTGACCGGGTAAGATTTTATCCTAAAAAATATTGTTTAAATAAATTAATAGAATCAATTATTTCAAAAAAAGGAAGTTCAATTTCATAATTAAATTTATATAAAAAAATAATTACCTTTTTTAATTCTTTAATTGAATTTTCACTGAATGAAGCATAATCAATAGTGAAATTATTTCGGAGAATAATTAAATCAGTTCGATTAACCTTTTCCTTTTCCAGAAATCCTCCAACGCAACTAAAGTAACCAAAATTGGACGACTCTCCTTCACAGTTGCATCTTTTAACTAAAAGAAAAAGAAAAATAGAAATGAAACAATGTTGATTAAACAATAAATAGGTATTTGCTGTTACTATGGATTTGAGATTAAAAATGTATTAAGTTTTAAACTAAAGTTTAAGTAAAAAAAATTACTTATTTCTCCATCAACTTCTTCTTCTTCATCGTCGTCATCTTCATTTGGGCAGGCATAAATATTTTTGCTTTCATCATTTTCGGTGTTTGTTAAATTAAATTCTTCGTGACTGATAGTCAATTTAGTTAAAATATATGCTTCAGTTGAACTTGGAGGAAGTGGTTCAGTTTTATCTTCACTATTTTGAGTAACAACAAATACCAAAGCAAATATTATAGTAAAAATTACAAAAATTATGGAAACAAATATCCATGCTGGTGATTTTAATTTAGATGGAAACATATTTTTTGTCCCAGAAAATACTTCAAACACAAACCAAAATCTTTTTTTTCTTCTGAAATAATAAAGACTTTAAAAAAACACACAGCCTCAAATAAATTAGTCAATAACAAAAATGTTTATCAGTTAAAACATACCCTGAATTAGATAATTAAGAAAAAAGGGTCAAACTCCAAAAGATGGACAAATCAATAAATGCCACAAAAAAAAGAGTCGAAAATGCTTCTTTTTTTGGATTTACTGCATTCCTTTCATTGATGCATCGAGTGTGTTTCGATTTGGCATTGCAAACTACAAAATTTTTAGGTTTTTCGGAAAGCGGGAGCTTTTCTTGCCAATGATTTTTCTTACCATTAAAGAAAATGGAAAAGGGTAGTTTCTGGTTGTTCTGCATTTGATATTTCTTATCGAGAAAAAAATACTTTAGGATTATTAAAAAAATATTTCATATATTTTTAAAAGGAACTCCATTTTTTTAAAATTTTTTTATGATTTTGATATAATTAAAAATAACAAACGAAGAAATAACAAAAACAAAAATCAAAAAAAAAAAATTCAGGCATTTATTGTGTCAAAATCATCTTGAGCTTTATCTTCTTCATCAGAATGACGTTGATATTGAACATCACGAACGCGTTTTCGATAAAAATAAATTCCTGTGCTGATCCCAAAAATAATAACGAGAAAGACTGCAATCATAATTACAAGACGACGACGCCAATGAATTGAGTGGGTTTCATTTTTTGGTGGTGGAGGTTCAGTGGTAGTAGTTTCCAAGGATGTTTCATTTTTGCATAATGAAATTGTTGAAAGCGTAAAAAAATCTTTGCCGTTTAATTCAGGTGGATTATAGCATTCAATTGTGCCAGTAAGATATCCGTCAAAATGAGCTGGTGAACTTTTTACTCCATCTATTAACCATTTCATTGAACAATTACAAGTGTAAGGATTTTCTCCAACCGAAATAAATTGAGAATTTTCCCAATTTAATAATTTTTCCGGCAAAATTGAGAGATTGCAATGAGAAATAGAAAAATGTTTAAGTGTTCGAGCTTTCCCGGAACTAATGGAGCCAAAAGCATTTTCGTGAATAAACGACAAATTTCGATTATTATGAAGCGAAATTTTTCTTAAGTTTTTTAAGCCTTTAAATGCGCCGTCATCAATCGATTGGATGTCAGAATGGGTAATTTCCAATATTTCCAATTTTGTAAGTGCATTAATACTTTTGGGAATTGAAGTTAAAGTTGAGCCAATGAGATATAATTCTTTTAAATTTCTAAAAAGGAATTCATTTTAGAATAAAATATATTTTTTTAAAAATAAAACTCTTTTAAAAACTTACGTTAAATTACGGAAAAGCTTTTCACCGTCATGTTGGACCAAAGAAAAATTGCAATTGCTACAGTGAAAAATTTCCAAGTTTGATAAACCATCAAAAAAGTTTGAAGATGGAATTGTATTTCCATCAAATTTCAGTGACTTTAATTTAGCAAATCCGTTAAACAAAGTGGGTGGAATATTTGTTAATGAATTGTTTCTTAAATTTAATTCTTCCAAAGTTTTTCCCAGATTATCAGATAAAATTCCTTCATGAATCGTTGTAAGAGAATTAAAAGCTAAATTTAAGCTTGTCAATGAAATAAATTTATCAAAAGTTCCATTTTCAATTGTTTCAATTTTATTGTTATCAAAATTTAGATATTTTATCGCCTTCTCATATCCTGGCAAGATTTTATCCTAAAAAAATGTCTTTAAGTAAATAATAAAACTAATGGACATGGATGTTTAAAATTAATACCTTTTTTAAAATTTCAATTGAGTTATATCTAAATTCAGCATAATCGACAATAAAGTTGTTTTTGAGAATTTTTATATCGGTTCGATTAAGTTTTTGATTAGAATCAACGCAAGTTAACATATTAAATATTCCGATAAAATTTTCACAATTACATATTTGAACTGAAAAAAAGTGAATTTAATTTTCAAATTTATCTATTTTGTTCTTAGTGTAAGAAACTTACTAATTTCTCCATCAACTCCTTCGTCATCATAGTCACTGTCTTCATTTGGGCAAGCATAAATATTTTTGCTTTCACCGTCATTTGTTACATTTAATTCATTGGAAATGACTTTCGTTGTTGGAAAAGCAAAATTTTGTGATGGAGCTATTGGAGCTGAAACAGGTTTGGTGGTTGCAGAAGGTCCATCAGAATGGCTGATATTTTGGGCAACCATAAATACCACTGCAGCGATGGTTAAAACCCCCAAAAGTGCACAAGCAAATATCCAAGTAGGCGATTTTAATTTATCTTGCAACATTTTTTTTAAAATTACCAGGAACAAAAAATAATAGCAGCAACCAGCAAAATTTTTAAATTATGATTAAAGATTTTGAGAGAGAAAAATATTACTTTTGTTATTCAATAAAATTGTTTATTGTTTATTGCTTTTTATCAAAAAAATACCCTGGCTCAGTTAATTAAGAGAAAAGGTCAACCTCCCAAAAAAATATATGGCGTAAATAATGTGTGCCAAAAAATTGGTTGGAGCATTTTTATTTATTAATATCGTAAAAAATGCCCCGGCGAGCTCTCTTATCTCAAAGATTTTAACCTAATGAAAAAGGGGTCATTACTAAAAATGCCCTTATATCCATTATAAATGTGAGAAATAAAAGCACTTTTTTATTGGAAAATTTTTATTTCAAGTGTTTATAAACAAACAAAAAAAGGGAAAAAATAAAAGGTACAAAAATCAAACATTATTTGTATCAAAATCTTCTTCAATTTTATCTTCTTCTTCACTTCGTCGTTTATATGGAACAAATTCAACCGAGCGTTTTTGACGATAAAAATAAATTCCAATGGAAACCAAAAAGGCTGAAGCAAGAATTGCAAAAATAATAATTGCGAGAAGCCAATGATTTTGAGAGAAAGCATTTTCGTTTAAAGCTGCGGCGGATTTGGATGTTTCAGGATTGCACAAATCTTCTTCGATCGAAATATTTGAAAATAATCGACCTTTCAAAGATTTTATTGGATTAAAACATTCAAATTCGTCTTGAATTGAATTTCCATAATGTTTAGCAATTTTTTCATGCAATGGCGAACTTGAATTTTTAATTGCTTCGATTAACCAAGAAGTTGTTTGACATTCACAAATAAATGGATTAAATCCAATTAAAATATGTTTCACATTTTTCCAATTTAATAAGTTTTCAGGAATATTTGGAAAATTACAATTTTTCATATAAAAATAATCCAATTTTGGTGTTTTTTCAGTTGAAATAAATCCAAAAGCATTTTCATGAATATAATTTAATTTGGGATTATTTGAAAGATAAATATTTTTGAGATTTGACAAATTACAAAAAGTACAATCTTCGATGGTTGAAAAATTGTTATAATCCAAATTTAAATATTCTAATTTGGTATTATTTTCAAATTGATTTTTTACCAAAGTTGTAAGTTTGTTTTGGTCCATTCGCAAATGTTTAAGATTTTGAAGATGGTAGAAGGCTTTTGGAATCGTTGTGATATAATTTTGTGTTAAAAGGAGAGTTTTCAAATTTCTGAAAAGCTTAATATTTAATACCAAAAATCTTAACAAAATATGCTTACTTGAGATGAATAAATACGGCGTCATTAAAATTTTTAATTTTGCATCCAACTAAATTCAAACTATTTAAATTTGCTAAAGATTCAGGAAAAACATTTTCCGGTAAAGCAAAATCAATTTTTTGATTAAATTCCAAATTTAAATGAGTCAATTTTGTTAAATGCATAAAACCAATGGAATTTAAATTTGGAAAAATATTGAAACCCAAATTTAAATGCAATAATTTTGCTCCAACGCTTTTAGTTAAAACTCCATCGGAAATATTTGTTAATTTTTGATAAGTCAGTTGCAAAGTTCTTAAAGAAATAAAATTATCGAATGTTCCATTTTCAATATGCAAAAATTCGTGATTGGCTTCATTGAAATTAAAAATTAATTCGGTTATTTTGTGTTCTCGACCTGGCAATAATTTGTCCTTAAAAAACCATAGTTTTCGAGTTTTATGCAAATTTTGAAAGGCTTACCTTTTTTAAACTTTTTATTCCAAAATGATCAAATTTTGCTATTTTTAAAATAAAATCTGGATCCATTATTTGAATATTTCCAGGATGGTTGAAATTTTCAAATCCAACTCCATCCGAACATCTCAAAATGTTGTTTTCACAGATGCAGTTTGTTTCTGTAAAAAAAATGTTAAGCAAGAAAAAATTATGCAAATTTTTTTTGTACTCATACCTGCTTCTTCGCCATCGCCACAAACATATATAATTTCACTTTCATCCTCAATGGAATTCGTGGAATTACAAAATTCATTGGGAACATTAATAAGAGGAGTGCCTCTCAAATTTGGTGGATTAGCACAAGTTAAAAATTGATTTTGAGCTGCAGCCGCATTTCCAATTGATCCCATTGGTCCCATAGGTCCCATGCCGCCTAAAGCTCCAATTACATCCATATAATGTTTAATAGTTTTTTTATAAATGGAATTCTTAGATTGAAGATCATTGATTAACCAAGCCATGGAACAATTACATGTAAATGGATTTGAATCAATTTCCATAGTATCCACATTTTTCCAATCTAATAATTTTTCGGGTAAAACTTCTATTTGACAAAACCAAATTGTAAAATATTTAATTGGCGCAGTGGTGTGATTAGAAATGGCGCCAAAAGCATTTTCATGAATATATCTCAAAGCAGAATTAAAGCCCAAATTAACTTTAGTTAATTTATTTAAACCACAAAATGCACAATCTCCAATGTTTTCAATCATGTAAGCGCCTAAATAAAGTTCTTTTAAATTTGAGAGAACTTTAATGCTTGTTGGAATGGAAGTAACATCGATGAGACGAAGTTGTAATTCTTTGAGGTTTCTGAAGAAAAAAAAGAAGAAATAATTTACTATTTGAAACTTTTTTGAAAAGCTTTTATCATTTCGCAAAGAATTTTATATAGTTTTTATTTTGCAAAAATGCGAATTTTGCAAGAAAAATTTCAAAGTTCCTTCAAAGCCATTTCATTCAAGGAAATATCTCGGCTCAAACATGTTTTTTGTTTGTATTTAAAAAAACAAACTCACTTAAGATTTATGAAAATATCGTTGTTTATTTTTGAAAAAGGACAATGTTTCATGTTTAAAACTTTTAAATTTGATAATCCTTCAGGAAAAATATTTGAGCTATCTAAAAATGGTCCCATAGTTCCTTCAAGATCAAGATGAGTTAATTTGATATAATTTTGAAATATTTTTAATTCCATTGTTTCCATTCCAAGAAAACTTAAATATAATTCTTTTATAGTTTTTCCAAGTTGTGGAGTTAATATTCCTTCATGAATTTCTTTGAATCGATTTAAAGACAAGCTTAATTTTCTTAGATTAACAAATTTATCGAAAGTTCCATTTTCGATAAAATTTATTTGACCTCGATCAAGCATTAATTCTTCGATGGTACTTTCATGCCCGGGTAAAATGGAACCCTAAAAAATAAAAATAAATTTAACCCATACGAAAAAAATTTGAGATCAAAAAGAAAAACTCACTTTTGTCAAATTTTCAATTCGATTTTCACTAAAAATAGCTTTTTTTACAATAAAATTTTCTTGAAGAATTGTAAAATTTGTTCGTGAAATTTTTTGTTGCTCATTTCGACCATTATTGTAGCAATCAAAAATATTGTTAGAACATTTGCAAAGTTTACCTACAACAAAAAAAAGATGGAAATAAAAACTTATGTATATTTATTATTTAAAAATTTTGTGAAAATGTTTTACTTATTGTTTCATCATCATCGTTTTTATCTCCGCAAGCATAAATTGCAAGATCGGGTGGAGGAATAACAACTTTAACATTCGTAATTGAACCAAAAATTTTAAATTGCCCTCCCGCTGGCTGTGATTCAGGCATTTCAAAAGAAGCTTCATAATCGTCAATTGTGTCCCTTGCATTAACAATGATTTTAGTAGGAGTGACAATGCCTGTGCCATTAATCCTAATCGGATCAGTAGTTTTAGGAGGTGATGGTGACGGAAGGGTGGCGTCATCCGGTAGTTTATCATCAAAATTTTTTTGTTGTTGTTCGGTAGCAACAAATTTAACCAACAAAATATAGCAAATGAAGATATTGTAAAATAAATTACATATAGGAGGAGGTGGCTTCATTTTTAATTAAAGTAAACAATTTTTTCCAATATTTTCTTTCGAGAAGCCAAAAATAAAAGTTGGGGGAACAAAAAATAATAAATAAATGAATGGAAAGAAATTTTTTTTGGGCGGCTTTGGATAAATTGTTGTTTTCCTAATAATTATGTATGTGTGTGTGCTTTTTAAACCCCTTCAATCAATCATCTATTTTTTCTCATGCGATTTATGAATGGCACTTCAAAAAAGGGTCAATTATAAATTAGCTTTTTTTTGAGACAAGTTGCGCACTATTACCCTAAAAATAAAGATCAAGAGAGAAAATGCCCTAAAAGATTTCTTCCATCTTCCATTTTTTAATTGATCCTTTTTTCTTTGAGTTTTGTGATGTTGGAGATTAGAGGGATTAAGATTTCCTTTTACCATTTGCCATTTCCAATTTTTTGATCTCTGGTGATTAGGTTTTTGGATGTTTTGCAAATAGACTTTAATTTTTTGTTGATGATTAAAATCCAATTTTATTTTAAAAAATTTAAAGGAAAAAATATTTAAAAAAACAAACAAAATAATCCATAGAAAATTTCAATAAAAAAATCATTCAATTTTCCAAAAAAAAATGGTCGAAATCAGAAAAGAAAACAAAGTAAATCAAATTTCAAAAAATGTGTCTTATATTTTTAAAAAAAAGTTAGATAAATATTAATTTGAATCAAAATCTTCTTCGATTATATCTTCCTCTTCACTTCGTCGTTGATATGGAACAGCAATAATTCGATTTCGATAAAAATAAATTCCAGCAATGCTACCTCCGCCAATAATTGCAAAAACAATAAAAATTATTAAAAACCAATGACGAGTAAAAAAACTTGGCGATGGTATAATTTTTTTCTCAGGGCATCCATGAATTCCATAACCAATTTCAGTGGAATTACAAAATGCTTTATGATATTTGTGAAGATAAATAAATGGAATATGAATGAATGGAGAATTATGGCAACGCAATTGACGAACGTTGTGGTTTTTATAATAGCTGCTAAATTCATGTAATTCTATTTTTTGTGCAAAAACCGAACAATTTGATTGAAGGTCGTTAATCAACCAAGCCATCGAACAATTACATGTAAATGGGTTTTGATTAATTTTCATATTCAAACCTTTTTCGTTCCAATTTAATAATTTTTCAGGTAAAATTGAAATATTGCAATTTTCAATTGAAAAATCTCTCAGGGAAAGAGAAGTACCATTTTCCTCGGCAAAACCAAAAGCATTTTCATGAATAAAATTTAAATGGCGATTATATTCCAAATTAAGTTTTTTCAAATTGATTAAACCACAAAATGCACAGTCATCAATATTTATAATTTCAGTTTCATAAATTGTGAGTTCTTGTAAATTTGTAAGAGCCCCTAAACCTTTAGGAATTGAGGTTACTGAATAGCCAACGAGGCGGAGTTTTTGTAAATTTCTAAAAAATTGGAGGAAAAAAATTATATATTATAAAAGATTTTTATTGTCACAGTTAATTTTTTTCTTAATAAACTGAAACTTAGAAAATTTAATCAACACTACATATTTTTTAGTTTTATTTTAAAAAGCTTACTTTAAATTAACAAAAAAATCATCAGATAAATTTGAAATTCCGCAATAATAACAATCCAAAATTGTTAAATTAGATAAACCTTTTGAAGCTTGAGTTGAATTCGATCCACCAACAAGCAAAGAAAGATTGTTATGATATAAATTAAGTTCATTTAAATTACGCAAATTTTCAAATGAAATAAATTTCAATGAATTTCCACTTAAATCCAATTTTTTTAAAGTTTTTCCAAGTTTTTGAGTGAAAATTCCTTCATGAAGAATTTTTATATTGGAATGAGCTAAATTTAAATTTTTTAATGAAACAAATTTATCAAAGGTTCCATTTTCAATTGTTTCGATATGACTAAATTCAAAATCCAAATCTTCAATAGTTTTTTCATGGCCGGGCAAAATTTTATCCTAAAAAATTAAATTGGATTATTGTCGCTGCTTTTTTGTTGTAATAAAAAACTCACTTTTTTCAAACTTTTTATGGAATTGAAACTAAAATCTACGATTTTTACAGTAAAATTTGATTTGAGAATTATAAAATCCGTTCGATTTACACGTTGAAGATAACTTCGACATTTAAAAGTATTGTCTGCGCAAGTGCACTTTCTACCTACAAAAAATAAACTATTTTTTTGGCAATTAAAATTTTCAAGAAAAAACCTTACTCATTGTAAAATCATTTTCGTCATCCTCGTCACTACAAACATGAATTTCATCATCGCGTGGAATAACAACAACAGCTTCGGTTGCATTAAATCCATCGATGCTAATAATATTTTCTGATACATCGCCAGCATTGATGGCAGTTGTTGTTGTTGCTTGAGTGACTAAGACGAAAACCAAAAAATAAAAAAGACTAATAAAAATTATTCCATTTTGAAATGGTGGCTTCATTTTTAAATGGACAAAATCGAAATAAATTAAAAGTTGAAAAAAAATGTCCAAATTTTCAAGAAATAAAAAATATGAATGAGAGAACTAAAATCTTTGTAATCCAAAAAACTAGAAAAGCAAAAGATTCTTTATCAACTTTTTTATTATCAGAAAAAAAAATACATGCCTTGAAGATAAAAAGCCCAAACCATAACATGTTTTTTTAAATATCAATTTAAAATATTGTAGCAGAAAAGCAAACATCTTATCAATCTTGTGCTGTCGAAAGTGTTCGTTCTTCTTATCGGTTGGGTTAAAATTAGTAAATGTGCCAAAGATAAAAAAAAAGTTTGGCTCTGAAGGAAGGAATTTTTTGATCTTTTTATTTGGAAACGATAGCGTCTTGATCCACAATGAAAAAATATTTTGCTTTGATTTGACGTGCCACGTATGATCCAAGTTTGATCTATGAGTTTATCAAGTTTTTTTTGGCATATTTACTTCAAACGGAAGGAAGCTAGTCTTTCTAAAAAAATATAGTAAAAAGTACATTTCTGTTTTGTTTCGAAATACGATATCTTTAAATTTTTAATTGCTACAACTTTCTTAAAATGGACTATTTTTAAAAATAAACTTCCAAACTTTTTTTCATTTTCATATTTTTTGCAGCAAAGTTTTAATTTTAAGCATTGAATACAAATGTTCAAAAGTAATTTTCTTGTAATTATTTAATTTCTGTATTTTGAACAACATAAATTTCAAGATTTATGAGTGTTGAATAAAAAACAGGAAACGGAAAGTAATTTAATGCAATTAAATATTTTTTTCGTAAACTCAAAATTTGAAAAAGTGTGGCAGTTTTTTAAATAATCTTTAATCATCCTCTATCCTCTTTCTTGGCAACAACATCGACATCACAATTCCCACGCCTCTCTAAGAAACCAAAGCTAGGTCAAATTATTATTAAGAATTATTTAGAAACCATTATTCACCAATAACAAAAAAAACTGAAGTGAGGTGTCGCAATTATTAATTCGTATTTATTTTTTTTTCTGTTTTGACTCACACTTTTTTTTGTTTTATTAAAAGTTTAATGGTTTGTTTTGACGCTGCTTCACTAAAATTTTGCTGCTAAGATTAAGTAAAATTAATTTTATTTTTGAAATTGAGTTCATATTTTATTGAGAAAAAAATGTATGAATCTTTAATAAAAATAATATATATTTTAAATATGTTAGCTGGAACTGCGGCGATGGTAGTATTTATTTATTATATGAAAATTCAAAAAGAAAGGTTGAATCAATTTCCAAAAAGTTTAAAGTAAGTTTTTTCTTAAACTTTTTTTTCTTAATTTTTCCCCCACGAAAATTTATTTCTGTAACTTATTTTTCGTAATGAGAATTTATTAAGGGAGTTAGAATCACTTTTTTTCCTTTTTAGGCAAATCTTACCATTTGTGCTTTCATCCAAAAAAATGAGCGATTTCTAAGATTTAGGAAATAAAAATTTTCATATTACTAACGACCCTGTAAAAAAAAGGTATCTAATTAAAAATTATAATAAAAGACTGTCTAGCAGTGAAAGTTTTTTAATATCAACTTTTGAGGTTTCACTTCGATACAATAATTTGTTTGGGTTTTTTACTTCATTAAATTTTTGTAACCCTCTTTTAATGGAATCCTACCTTTTCAGATTCTACCTTCTAACAGCTCCATTTCTTTTTGCAGTTTTAACCGCCGCGGGATCAATATATTTTACAATACATTTTTTAATATTTCAAGATGAAAAAACTTTCTTTTTTAAAGCTATCCGCTTCACCGTTGCAATTACAGCTCAACAAGTTCGAGCAAGTTTAATTTTAATTGTAATTGAACGAATTATTTCAACAATATTTCTTGAAAAATATAGCAAATTTACTTCTGGATTAACTATGTTTATTGTTTTATCGATTATATTATATCTTTATACTTTTATTTATACTGCTCCGAGCATAGTTTGTAAGTTGATATTTTTTAAGTGCTTCGAGTTTTTAAAATTTTCTGACAAAAATTAACTAAGCGTATTTTTTGTTTAAAAATTACGAAATAAATTCAGTTTTTTTTTCTTAGCGCGAAATTTAAAATAAAAAAGTATTAATTCGAAAAAAAAATTTTTAAAGCTTTTAAATATATTTTTTTTCAACTAATTTACATAGAAAATTTAAAAAAAAGCTCCCATTTTCATTTCTCTCTCTTTTATTTTCCTTCACAGATAATTATGATTCATAGTTCTTTTCTCTTTCCTTGAACATGTCCACGGCTGCATTGCTGCTCGCTTGGCCTGCAGGAATAGTCGAGTGGACAGGGGCGCATCCATTCTATTCTGCAGTGCAGTGAATTCGTCGCCTATGAGAAAATAAAGCCTTTCCTGAATGCGCACAAAAAACATGTATTGTGCATTGATTTCGGCCAAAATCAATAGTCATTCAAAGGGGAGAAGAGTTTTTTCTTTATTTTTTCCATTTTTTACGAAATTAAAAAATACTTAAATTAAAGAAAAAATTTCGAAAAAATAAATTTAAATCAATTTTTTTTTTGCAGGGATTTTTATAACCGATTTTCAATATTTTTATTACATTCTTTTATATTTAAATCTTTTCCTTCATGGTTGTACGGTAATTATGTCGCATGTTTTACATCGAAGGAATCGAACCATGTATCGGCTGCTTGCATATAAAGTTTCTTTGAAACGGCGATCACAGGTTTGTAAATTTATTTTTATTTCTCCCGGAAAATTATTTTTTTGGAAAAAAAAATTCCACCAAAACTTTTTATGACTTTGAAAATTAATTTTGGCGGAAAAAAGGAATACTAAAAAGCAGATATTTTTAGATTGTTGAAAATATAAAAGTTTTAAGTTTTTTATGGCCATCAATTTTACTTTTTTCCACCATAGCTCCAATTGGAATAGTTATGACTATAGTTTTCGCATGGTTCACAAATCAACCTGCTCCAACTTGTTTATTTTTGATTGTAAGTTTTAGAAGCAGCTGACGATTTAAAAAAAGCAGTGATGTAAACAAACGTTTTTTCTTTTCAGACCTATAATGTCGCTTTTGCGTTGGCAATATTTGTTCGAATTCGTGCAAATTTAAAACTTCAGAATACGATTCAAGTTGAATCTCATACAACATCAAATAATTTAATTGTTGAAAGTGCACTTGGAAGAAATTTGCCTACAACGATTTCACATGATAATTATTTTAAAGATTTAAAGCAACTATGGGGCTGACAACGAAATTTCTTTAATTTATAATAATTTTTAATAATTGTTAATAATTTTGTCAAACGCATTAAATTTTTTAACCATTTTTTCTGTCATATATTTTTCATTACATCTTCCAAGAATTATTAAATGAGTAAAAATTAAAATAATTAATTTTTATAGTCATGATCTTCCATTTTTTTGTTTAGTCATCGAACGCCGTCATTCCATCTTGCAAAACGATGAAATATCTTGAGCAAATGTTTTTTTAAAGAAATAAATCAAATTATAACTTTTATCTGATGTTTTCATCATCAGAAAATAAGATGCACATTCACCACAAAGAGAAGACGATTATTTTTTTCGTAAATCGATGAAGAAGAAAAAAACCATTCATTTTTGCACTTTTTTTTGGTTTAGCACCTTCTTTTTAAATATTTTATCTCATATTTTTGTGGTTTTTGTGAAAAATGAAACTAAATTTTCGAATACTTTGATTTGGAAGCCTTTGGTTTACTTTTATTAAATTATATTTATTACCTTTTTTCTAAAATAAAAGCCTTAATCAAAAAAACAATTACATAATATATTTATTGAAATATCCATGAATGACATTAATAGCATTCGCTGATGAATAGAAAATTAATATCATAGCAATAAATATTTTTCTCGAAGTTCGTGATGCGAATGTTGCAATTATTTTGGTTTAAATATTATTAATATATTAGCAACAAAAAAATAATGAAAAAAATCACTGCTTTTTCTTTGGGGCTTAAAAAATATAACCAATTTTGATGAAAGAAACGTCGATAAAAATGTTGTATTTCGATTGAGAAAAAAAAATTGTTTATCTTTACACAAAGCTTCTCTCTCAGTTGGCTGTGGGTTGGATAAATTTTTGCATTTTTACACTTTTACACTACTGCTGCTTTTTTTGAATATTTAGTTCTATTTTTTTTCTTCAAAAAAATTAAGTGAAAACTTTTTTTCTAAGGATTTTTGACAACTTATTTATTCTTAAAAATATTAAACTTTTAAGCCCCAAACAATAACTTCAAATAAAAATAATTTGTTTAGTGAAAAGTGAGTGGCTATTCATTTTACAAAACATTAAAAAAAATTCAGATAATGACAAGGCTCCAAAAGACCATAGTTTTTAGAATTTTCGCATCTCATATGGAAGGCTGTTCCATGATAATTATGAAATTTATATTTTTTAAAGACAAATTGCTGAAGACAAATAATTTAATTTTTGTTTATTCAAACGTAATGTGGTTTATTGGAATTTTTTGGATTCTCCCAAGCAATATTTTTAAATAAAGAGAAAAATAACGTTTTGATTTTGTTTCAAAAGTTTTAAAACCAAAACAAAAGCATTTATTTTGTTGCGCTGGCTTTTGAAGCTAGCTTGTATAGAAAAAGAAGAAGAAGAAAAGCATTTTTGTTTGCGCAAAAAAAATCGATAATTTTATGCAGCAAATTTTGTAGGGTTGACGCCCGTCCCCGCGGGGACGGGGAGTCCCCGTTTCCCCGTCCCCGTTCCCCGTCTCCGAAGGATTTTCTCCCCGAAATAAAAAATTAAGATTTTTTTATTGAGTTTTCTTCATTGTTTTTGGGACATTTGACTCAAATAGTCTAAAACAAACATAGTGTGACCCATTCCAATTAATAATAAACAAGAAAAAAAATTTTTTCCTTAATAAATAACATTAAAAAAAATTTTTTACTCCCCGTCTCCCCGTCCCCGAAGATTTTTGTCCCCGACCGGGGAGAACGGGGAGGAAAAATTCAAAAACGGGTACTCCCCGTTCCCCGGTTTTTTCGAAAAACGGGGACGGACGTCAACCCTACAGCAAATGTTCTTTCATTTTATTTTTTTGTTTTTGGTTGGCGGTTGCTAATTTGGTTTTAACGTTTTGCCTTTTTTGTTGTTGTTTCACTTTAATCCACTTTTCTCTTTTTTGAATATTTTTATATAAATTTTTTTCTATTTTTTTGTTTTGCACTGATAATAAAATAAAGCTGAATCTTAATTCCATATTTATAAAGCGGTACTTCTTCAGTTCAACCATCTTATCAAATTTTTATTTTATATTTTTCATAAAACTTAATTTGCTCATACCCAAGGAATGGAATCTCCTTGGCAAAAACTAAAAGCATCACATAAAAGTCATTTTGAGGCTCATCGTTTTCAATTAGCTGACTATATCGGTGAACATACTTGACGTAAAGAATATGGTACCGATGATTTGGCTTTTTTTAATTTCTGGAACCATGTTATTGAATAATACATATAATCCTGAATAGGTTTAATCTTTTTCTCAATAAATAATTATGTAAAAAATTTGGTAATAAAAAATAGTCTCGAAAGCATCAAGGTTTTTTCTTGAGCTTTAAAGCTAAATATGTATTTTTATTTTTGTTTTCAAACGTTATAACTTTGTTTTCGATGTCAAGAAAAATAAAGAGGCATTTTTTATATTTTACTCAAAACACTTGACAAACATTTTTTCTTTCATTGATTGGTATCAAGAAAACATCTGTAATTGTTTTCAACTTTTGTACGCATGTTTTTTTTCTTAATTACCACAAAAAAAACCCCAAGGAAAGTTGAACATCATCAACGTAAACACATAAATATTATATTAACAGAAAATTTTTTAGCTGATAAGCTTCCTTTTTCACTTTCATACATTTTTTTTCTTTTGTTTCCTTTTTTCCGTTTTCTCACTCTTATTTTTTTCTTCTCTTTTTTTCGTTAACTTTTGATCACCAAATTTAGTGAAGAAAAAAAATAAATAATGAAAAACATCATTGTTTATTTGTGAGCTGTGTTTCTTTTCTTTTTTTCACATTATTTTAATGTTTTAACATTCCTTTCGCTTTTTTATTAGCTGTTGTTTTGTTGCTTGCTTATATCAATGTAAAATATTTTATCAGTGCGTTTTTGTACTCAATAATTTTTTTTTCTTTCTTTATTGATTATTGTCAGTAAAAAGAGGTAGAGTGAGTTGTTGTTGTGAAGGATCTTCCATGGAAAAGGTGATAATTTAGAAATGAAAAAAAAGTTAGATGGTTTTTTGGGTTTGAAAACTTATGTTTGATTTCCTGAAAGACTAAATAAATTTATTTGTATGAGTTTTCTCTATAAGTTTTTATCCAACTTTTTTTTAAAAAGAGATTTGACTCACTTGAACCAAAAAGAGAGTTACCGGGATTCTTAAAACGGAAATGTTTATTTTCTTTTCTTTTTTTTCGATGGATACCCAACAAATCGTTTTTTTTAACGATTGTGTTCTTTGGGGTTAAATGAGATTTTTATAATATTTTTCTTTCACGTTTTTATTTTTTTAGCCTGGCAATTTCTTACAATTTCAAAGCATGCTAACTAAATTCCCGGTTCTTACATCAAAAAAGTTCTCAAAATTTGTAGTAAATTTTTTCTTTGTTCGTGTCAAATTTCTATCATGATTCGTCATCTTTTTTACTTTTTCCCCATTTGATGATGATGAGCAAGCTTCTCTTCCTATCCCACGGAATTCCGGTAATAATATTGTAGTAACATATTTTTCAAAAAAAACATTTTTCATTTTTTTTATCGTTCGCTCAAATTGAGTTACTTTCATTCGCTTCCTTTTTTTCTAATAAAAACTTTTCTCTGTTTTTATTACTTTTTTCATTTTTTACAGAAAAACCCTTATTTTTAATTTGGTTTTTTTAAATTAAAAGTTTTTGATTCCCTGAATGTCATCAAATACTCCATCAACGGTGGAAATCGATGAACTTGCTGCTGCAAATAATTCCATTAATGGCTTTTCAAATAATGAAATTCATCATTTTCGTCCATCAATTGATGAGCCACATTTAAATTATATTCACAACAATTTTGAGGACGACGAAGATGAAAGAAAAAATGAAAATAATGAAGAAAATAAATTGGATTTTATTAAAAAAACTTTAAATTATATTAAAATTTCTTTATCACAATTAACTGTGGAACCAATAATATTTTTAGTTTATTTAGGATGGATTTTTGGTAATACCATTCAATCACCAGGATTATATAGAAAGTGAGTAAGATTTGCAGCGTGGAGAAATTTAAAATATTTTCTTCATTTTTTTAAATTCAAAAATGTTAAAAATTAATATTTTTCAATTAAAAAAGTGTCCAAATAAATACGGTCAGCTTTGAATAAAAATAAATTTTAAAATAAGCTTTCGCTACGAGAGTTTCTTTCAGAAATTTTTTTAAATTTATGAATTTGTATTTTCTTTTGGATCGTGGAATTCTATTTTTAAAGTACACAACTTTGGGAATTTCGAACAATGAAAACTTTCGTTTTTGAGATCCATTTTCTCCAAATTTTTTGAAAAACAAACTTTTTTACTTAAAAAAAGATTTTTTATTTTCATTTTTTATTTATAAAACATTTTCTTTTTTTAGAATTTGTGAAATGTATTATTCAGATGATCCATATATAAATTGTTATCATATTGATGCAGAAAATATTGAAAATAAAGTTCAAATGCATTCCGCTGAATGGTCTTTATATAATTCATTGGCATATTTAATTCCTGCCATTATTGCTGATACTATACTTGGAGCATTTGGAGATAAATATGGTCGACAAATGAATATTTTAGTTGGAATTGCTGGAATTGCAATATCTGAATATTCTTTTTCTTTAGCTTTGAGTCGATCGGTTGCAGCTCCATATTGGACAACCACGGTGGTTGGAATTTTCACGGGATTCACGGGTTACATAGCCATGGTTCCAGTTTCATGTAATGCATATTTGGCGGATATTACTGACGATCCTCAACTTTTAACTATTCGCTCCGGAATTTTTAGTGTCTCTCAATCCATTGCATCCGTATTTGGCGGGGTTGTGGCTGCTTTAGTTGACGGAATTTCTATTCCATTAGCAGTGGATATCGAAATATTAATGTATATTTTTGCATTTATTTATACTTTTTGGAGAATTCCTCAAAAACCTGGTTTTAGGGAAATTGAAAGGAGAAGTCGAGGTTAGTTTTTTAAATTTGCAAAAAACATTAATTTTTTCGATTGAGTGCCTCCGAAATTTTTTTGGAACTTTTTTCTTTATTTTTAATTTTTTTAAAATGCAAATTTTCATCCGAATTTTTTGGATAACTAATTTTTTTATTCCATTTTTATTATTTCAGTTAATACCCTCACTTCCGTAACCTCAAATATTTATGATGTTCGAACATTTTTTCTTGAATTATGGCATTTATTAACAATTGGTTTCCGCACTTATGTTCGAAGAAGAATTGGATATCGAAGAGCTTTTATGTGGATTACAGCTTTAACTTTAATGGTTACTTACACCACTGCTGTGGAAACAAGAATGAGTTGAGAATTTATACAAATTTATTATATTTATTAATAGTTTGAATTTTTTTAGGTCAAGTAATTAATAGTTATGTTTTTCGTCGGGCTGGAGATAATGGCTTAAATTGGGATTCCTCAGACTTAGGGTATTGGAATGCCGTGGGATACTTAATTTGTGAGCAACAATTTTTTTCGTGGTGAGAGTCTAAGTAATATATTTTTTAGTGATTATTGGAACTCTGCTTGGATTATTCATATTTAAAAAAGTCTTTCATCTACGTGAAACTACAATTATTATTATTGCAATTATTTCAAGCAGCATTCGAACTGCGATTATTGCATTTGCAACAAAAGATTGGCAAATGTATGTTGCAAACGTGGCAGGGTTATTTGCTGGATTAGTTCAGCCAGCAGTTGTTTCATTTATCGTACAAGTAAGTTTTAAAGACATTAATAAAAATATAAAAAGTGATATGGAGTCTCACAGAGTGAAAAACATTATTTTTATGAAAATTTGTCTCAACGCGTAAATCTGTTACTATAATGTTTTTTAAAATAGATTCTTTTTATCTCGAGAAATAATTTAATTCCACTTTTTTAGATAGTTCCCAATGAAGAAGTTGGCCGTGCATTTTCACTTTTTGGTATTGGCGGCGATCTATCTTTCATTATTGCCAATGTAGTTTATAGCAATATTTATCGAGTCACAATTGATTGGTGGCCTGGCTTTTTATTTATATTTATAACAATCGTTCAAATGCTGGTTTGCTTGGCTATGGTTTGGGTCCACATAGAAGCTGTGAGAGAAGGAGTTTTTGCTGCTCCATCGGAACCTCCAAGAGATATTCAACGTGTAAGTTTTTTAAATTTTTGTTTAGAAAATATTAAAAAATTAATTAATTCCTAGGCCATTTCTGAAATAGGTTCTGAAGGAACAAGAATAGAATCCCCAGTAATTTCCGCGCCAAAGAAAATGAAATTTAAAAAAAGAGGTAAAGAACCCCCATCGATTTATGAGCACGCGATTGAAAGAGGAAGAATGAAAAATTTGCAACCCATTTGGAGCAGTAATGAAAATATTCATGTTCGAGATCATGCTGGAAGCTTTTATTAAAAATATGAGTAAAAAAGCAATAGAAATTTGGAAATTTATTTTATCCCACTTTTTTTTCGATCTCATTTTTTAAAACTAAAATATATTAAATATTAAAATTCCTGTAATTTTTTTTGTATTTTTTAATTTTTTATTTTAAAAGTTATTTTTTTATATTCAAAAAAATGTACATATTTTTCCACTGTAAAAAACCGTAATAAACAAACCAAAAATAAATTTCTTTAGTATTTTAATTATTTTTAAATTCTAAAACAAAGTGAATAAAATTTTGTTGCGCAACCAGCAAAATCCCTTGTAGCCACGATAAATCGACATCGACAACGATCATCATTATGAAATCCCGGCAAACTTTGATCACAACTTTTATCCGTTTTTGGATGCAGAATTGAATCGGTGGATGGGCTTAATTGGCGGCATTGACGGAACTGAAATTTTTTTGTAATATAAAAATTTAATTTCATAAATTATGTAACAAAAAAGTTTGTAGATTTTTAAAAAGTTTTAGCTTACTTTTTTTTGTTTTTTATTAAATTCTTTTTTGAATATTGAAATTTTTTTGATTTCATTTTGTGATTTGGAAGAAAATATCCTTCTTCGATTTGGCATATCTCGAGCAATAAATTTTTTATTACTATTGAAACTTGGTTCTTCCAATAATCCATTTTCAGGATTTCGCCCAATCCAATCTGGTGGCGCTACACCTGGAGGGGAACCAATAGATTTTCTGGTGGTGGTTGTCTTCGTCGTTGATGGTGGTGGTGGTGGTGAAGTTGATGTGATTTCATGCCCAAACCCATGAAAATCAAATTCCAATGGAGAGGAAGTAACTGGAGCAAAATTCCATACATGATTGTGACTATCATCAAAAGTTGTGGTTTCTGAAATTAAAATTTTAAAATATTCGATTGGCAGTTTGATAACCGTTGAGTAAAAAATATTCTCGAATTTATTTTTTTGGAAATTTTTTTTATTAAATAATCTAAACAAAAATTTCTGATGATTAAATTATTTTTTGATATTTTAATTTAATAGAAAAAAGTGAGACATCTACCCCTTGAATGACTACTGATTTTGGCCGAAATCAGTGCACAAATAAAGCTTATTTTTTTGTGCGCATTCGGGAAAGTCATTTTGGTCTCGTCGGTCGGTCCTGCCAGAAATAGTATGCGCCTTTATCCACTCGACTATTCTGGCAGGCAAAGTAAGCTGCAACTGCGCGGCTTTTATATAAAGCTTTAATTTTAATGAAAGAAATGTGAATTAAAAAAATGCTATGAGAAAAAAGTGAAATAAAAAAGTGGGCACTTTTTTAGCCACTCCGGCAAAAAAAAGCATTTCTTATGATAAAATAAGGTTAGCGGAGTAAAACACAAGGTTTTTTTTTTTAAATTTATACTTAAAAAATCTGCAAATCAGTAAACAAAATGTTTTTTGTTCATATTTATTTTTTGAATAAAAAAAAAAAAAACTTTTGCCCTTTGAATGACTATTGATTTTGGCCGAAATCATTGCACAATACATGTTTTTGTACGCATTCAGGAAAGCTTTATACCTATTCCTTATACCAATGGCACTGCCTGCCAGATCGAATGGTTCGCGCCCTAATCCACTCGACTATTCTGACAGGTTGAGTGAGCTGTAACTATGCGACTCATATGCTGCCATTGAAAGGAAGGCACAAATCACTGCAGTGAGGGATGGAAAAAAATAACATAAAATTTTTGGTACTCTTACAAAAAAGGTTTTATCGCGATAAAGATAAAGGCAATGAAAAAAATTTTCAACTTAATAATTATTGTTTTTGTTTTAACTTTTTTAAATAATTTTTTCCTTATACTTAAGAAAATAAATAAATAAACACAAAATTTTTATCAATAAACTTAAAAAAATCAAACCTGGTCTAAAAGTAGTCGTTGTTGGCGGTTTTCTTGTGGTGGAGGTCCTGATAATTGGCCTTCTCGTTGTTGTTGAAGGTGGTGGTTTTGGAAATATTTCTCCATCATGAACTCTTCTCACAGGTTTCAAAGGTTGCATGGCAAATCCAACATTTAGAGTGTTTGGTAATTTTGGCACTGGCGCAGCTGGAAATCTGCTCAATCTTGGATCCGATCGTGGAGGAGGCCACATTTCATTATTGGCTCGTTGAGGAAATAAATGGCCAACTTTAAGATTTTTAGGCCATGGAAAAACAGGAAAAAATCCAAAATCCACTGGTTTTGGTTCATTAAAAGTTTGTTGTTGCGGTTGGAAACCAATCACCCCGAGGGAGGGTTTTGTTTCTTGACCCTCATTATTTTTAGAAGAGTTTTTGATTACCGTAGCCGAATTTTGAGATTGAGAAGTATTAATACTTCCATCAACTTTTTTAGTTGCAATTTTTAAATTTTTTGGTTGTGAATTAAAATAATTTCCAACAAAAAATGATCCAACATTATTATTATTTTTTGAAGGTTGAAATGGCTGAAAAAAATTTTTGATGTTCAAAACACAAATTAAATTAAATAAAAATTTAAAAAGGGCAAGTGTCTGTACTTACTTTTATTAAATGCTGTTGTTGATTGTCTAAAAAAGACGTGGAGGCGTCTTCTTTAAATTGAGGATTTGAAGGGTTGAATGGAGTTGCAAATGCTAGAAAAAAATTTATTGAAATAATAGTTATTTTTTGTAAAAAAAAAGTGCTTTAGAAAAAACTTACAAATTTGCAAAATGGAAGAAAACAAAATCAGTGAAAGGAATAATATTATCATGGCTAAAAATTATGGTAATTACAGATTTGATGTTAAAAAATGGTTTCGAAACGAAAAACGAGAAATAAAATTTTTAAAATTTTTTTTTGTGCAAAAAATAAAATTTTACAGTGAATAATTTTTCTAAATAATGAAAAAAAAATGTTGAAGAAAGTTTATAAATTTTTCCATGACTCAAAAATAAGTCATAAAATTGTTCAACTTTGTCTGACTAATAAAGATCAAAAAAAAAGTTAAGGTTAGCGATTCTCCGCTCTCCTCTTTTTTTATACCCATCTTTAATTAATGAGAAAACATCCAAAACTGAATTATTCAAACAACAAAAAATCATAATAAAAAAAACAGCAATAAAAAATGAGGACCTTTAAAGTTTAAACATAACCTTTTTTATAAATTGAAACCTCTTCTTCAAAAGAAGAAATTTTTTTGCATGTTTATCAAAAAAGAAAAATAAACTCATTCATAAACGAGTGAATATGCTTTTTATATGTATATGTATGTAGCGGGTGGTGGAAATTGCAGAGGTTTGAACTCTTCAAAAAAGTGATGGAAAGAAAGAAATCTTAAAAATGATAAATAAAAAAATTTGTGTGATCACCCTCCTCTTCATCTTCCTACACACACGGTCACGGATCATTTCATATTAGTGTCCTCCTCTTCTTCATCCTCTCTCCATTTGCGCATCTTCAAAAAAAAAAACATGGAGAAAAAATAAAAACTTCGTCACTCAAAAAAAATGAATGAATGAAAACTACTGAATCGCCTCCGCAACGACGCCCATCCGATTTTTTGTAAATAAGAAATCAGACGACAAAAAATAAAAATGAGATTTTAGAATTCTATAAAATTATTTATATTAAACCAAAATTCTTAAAAATAATGAAAAACACCCAAATAGTAATAAAGAAAAAAAATAAAACTCTAGAAACTCAATAAAAAAAAGGTTAAAATAAAACCTTTTTATGCTTTTTTAAGAATCGAATGAATGGCTTCCGGTCAACCAAAATAAAATAAAATAAAAAGTTTTTTGTTGTGTTTTAAATTAACCCTAAAGTAAACGTAAAAAAGAAAACTAAAATAAAATCAACAAGGTCATTCATTTAAAAAAAACATTATTTACTTGAACTTCTTTAAATTTAATTTTGGGTGTGAGTCTGTGTTCCATGTAATTCCGAGTAAAGTGGAGAAAAAAAAAGAGATACTTCCAAGCAATTTTTCGTTTATTTCAATGGGGTTATTTTCAAAAAGAAAAAAATTAATTTAATTAAAATCACTTTTTGACCACATAGAAAAAAAAATAGATACGTATGTCTTGTTAGCCACGTGGTTGTTTTTTTATTGTTCAGCGTTCAAAAAAATAGAAATAAATTGGCGCAAATTATTTTCTTTTCAAATTTCATTCATAAATTTTTTTTAAAATAGTTGCATATTTTTCTAACAAATTTTTCCCAAACCTCATTTATTTGTTTGCAAAAAACCTCCATTTTCTGTCTTTTTTTTGTTGGTTTAAGTTGAAGAAAAAAACTGTTTTTGACCGCAAAAAAAATATAATTTAATTCGCTCAAAATTTTGTTTGCGTCTTTTTTCACTGTCTCTTTCAACCTAAAAAAATGATCTTTAGTTTATTTATTTTTTATTTTCTATGTTTTATTTCTTTCAAAATTGGTGCATCCCTTTAAGAAAATCTCTAAAAAAACAGTTGTAATTTAACCGGAGAATGCATTCTTGTAAATTCAAAAAAAATGATTACAGTTTTTTCTTCAAAAAAAATAATATATAAATTGCAAAAATGAAAAATTGTGACAGCTTTTTTTTAATAAATAAAAAATCTTCTCAAATTTTTTGGTTATTGAAATTTATTAATAAAGTTTTACGCTTTTTGGAGGTCAAGGAAGAAGAAGATTTTATATTTTTAATCAAGTTTGAGGAGATGAATATTTGAACCAGATCTTTTCAATTTAAGAAAGAAAACATAATCCACTCACTTGATTCAAGTATGAAAACTGAAACCGACGACGACAATGGTAAGAAGAAGAAAAGTGATTTATTTTTCAGAAGAAGAAAAAGGAATGAAAGAGGCTACATAAATTTTATTTAACAAAAGTGTTCAAAAAAAAGTTCTCAGAAAATAAGAATGAGTGGTTTTGGAAAATAAAAAATAATATCTTCCATTTCCTGCAGCTCCATTTTTAAAATTTTAAAAAAGTTATTAAAATATCCGACTAAAGTTTTAACCTTTCAGTTACGTGAATAATATTTTAAAATTATGAATGGAAAAGTAAAAAGGTGCCTAATTTTTTTATTCTAAATTTTATTTAAATCAGAAAAAACTAAAAAAACGACAATATGTACAAAAAAAAATCTGCCATACAATAAATCAAATATTAATAATCAAGTCTAATAATTTCAACTTCCACACTTTTTTCTGGAAGAAATTTATGGGCGATTTCTATCCTAAAAATAAAAACTTTTTAATTTCCAATAATTATATAAATTAAAAAGTAAATTACTCTTTAAATCGATGTGGAATAGTTACACTATGACCGGGTGAGGGGCAGCGATGTTTAAGTTCAATATATGGATCGGGATCATTCCATGAAAATACATCATCCCCACATCCTTCAACAACATAATTTCCATTGCCATCGGTTATAGTGGAACCCATGAGATCATCGGTTTCCCAGGGTAAAGCTGAAAAATAAATAGTTTTTAAATCTACAGAAAAAAATTCGTTTTAAACTAATATTTTTCTAAATTTTTAATATTTTTTCTTTTTTGATTAGAAAAATTCAAAAATTTAGTTAGAATAAGAAATCAAATAAATTTACAACCATTTTTAGAATTAAGTTTTTTAAGAAAAAAAATCAGTTCAAGACCCATCAGAATCACATTTTTTTGGTTCCACAATCAAAAATTTTAGAGTTCGTTTTGTTTATTTCGAAACAAGTTTTTATTTAATTAAAAAAATTAACTTACAATCTCGATCCAATAATCTCACTTCAACATTAGCAGCCATATATTTATCCGTTGGACATGTAACTTTTCCCGTGGCTCTTACACATCTCGTTTTAGCATTCACTGAAGCCGCGAAATAACATGCAAAAATTAAAAATAATGAAAAATACATTTCTTTTTTTTCTATTTCTCTACCTAAAAAAAATTATTTCAGCAAAGTTCAAGCTGGTCGTAAACAGAAATTATTTTTAATGAAAAACAAAACAAAAAAATAAGTTGTGTCTAATTTTGGGATGGATGGACACAAAAAAATCCTTTGCCTTTGATGAAGGCTACTAAAAGTGCTATAAAAGTGTCAATCTTCATATTTTTTGTTTTTTCATTACTCAAAGAAAAACTTTTTCAAGAGTTTTACAAAGATAAGAAGAAAAAAAAAAAATAAAAGCAAAAAAAGTTTCATTGAAAGCTGTAAAAACGGTTTTGGTGAGGCAAAGAAAAGGTCAAGTTGGAAAAAAGTTCGAGAAAAAAAATTGTTTAGTGATAAACAAAAACAGAAAAAAACCATTGTTTCATGGATCGAAAAACCTTTTCTTGCAAAAAAAAGGAAAATAATCAGAGAACACCCAAAAAATTGAGAAAATTACTCTAAAACCTATAAAAAATTTAAGCTATGGCCAAAAATAACATAAAAAGTTAAAGACTCGAAATAAAATAATTGAAACATTAGAAAGACTGGCGGCTATCATTACGAGAAAGTATTCTTAACAGAATTTTTTTTTGATTATGTATATCCAAATTTTCGATGGTTAAACTAAAATCAAGAAAATTAAAGCGTTTCTTTTCTTGTTTTTTTTTTGCTTTTTAAAAGCCAACACTAAATTTCAAAAAGTCAAAAAAAAACCAACACCAACAACAATGCCTCCCTGAAAAAGAAATGAAAAAATGCAATAAGAAAAAGAAGCAGATGTAGCATGTTTTAAACAGTTGTGCTCGCCATTCCTCTTTTTCCAAAAATAAATATGCAATTGTCGACAAAGAAAAATCATTAAAGCTTTAATGAGACCAATTAGTTGTTTTTTCCTCGATTTTTCATTTCAAAAAAACTTAAAAAAGCGAGAAAAAAAGCAGCTGGTGAAAAAAAAGGTTTCAGTAAAAAATGTCGAAGTTTATATTATCTGCTTTTTTAGCAGCACACGCCTCAGTCATATGCTTCCATAATTGGCGCCAGTAAGTAGTTCCTCTATTTTACAATTTTAATACGCATTTTTTATATGATTGTAGTAAACTTTGGGTGGTCCTAGACATATAAATTTTTTTGATTAATCAACTGCTGCCTTTTAACTGATTTTTATCGTACAACCATAGTTGTATAACTTGAAATAAAACAGCTGCCCGTGTTCGTTTTTAGATTTCATTTTCAGATTATTTCTTTAACATTTTTCATTTCAGTAAAAAAAAAACAAAAAAAAATGAAAAAAAGATGCCTCATAAGTCCTGAACGCACTAAATCATGGTTGGTCAAGAAATGTTACTTATTTTAATCACAGGCGAGGAGGATTCGAACCCAAATTTTGATAGGAAAGTGCAGAGGCTGTTGCGCCTTTCACCACTCGACCATCAAAACATTAAAGGAACTTGCTGTGAAAGAGACTTGATTTGTTTGAGTATTTTTTGAAAACGAAGAAGAAAAGTGCAAAAAAAGAAAGGTTTTTTGAAAGGATAAAGATTATTGTTTGCCAAAGAAATAGCTTTTTTATGGATTAGAATTTTACTTGAGTTTTAACATAAAGCAACAGACACAAGTTATTTACATGTTTATGGGTTTTATTTGTTCAAAAAAAAGTACAACAACAACGACCGCATGAAAAACAATAATCAAGGAAATTTTTTGATAAGAAAAAAATATAATCAGCTCGCTTTTAGCCATTTTAATCACCGATGTTTTGGTACATAAAAAAATTTTCATCATACAGAAATAACAACAAACAAGTTTCTTTATTTTTTGTTTAAAAAAGTAAACGTTTTTGGATTTTGTTTTGACTCTAATATTTATTCAAATTTTTGTTTTTATTTTCACTAAAAATGGCTGCTTTCAAGAAACTCTCAGTTGGCGCAATGAAACCATGGTTTCCTGAATCAAATTTAGGGGAATCAAGTTTTACGTGTGCTTTTTTGCTTGAAAAATTGCGAGAAAATTGTGAACAATTTCGTGATCTTGAAAAGAAATATAAAGTTACAAATGTAAGTATTTTTATTTTTGGGTTTCTCTTTCCAAGAGTCCATCAAAAGTGTTTTTTCATTTTTGCCAAAGCCCCTATCATTTTTTTCGATTTGGTGTCGTGACACTATTTTACTTTTGGACTTTTATAGATTCGAGTCAAAGACGTTTCTGAAGGAAGCGGATATCTTTCAAAAGTTTTTAAATGTGACATCGCCCTAAAACCCGATGATCCAGCTTCCAATGAATATTCGGCCTTGTTTTCGGTGGTTCTCAAACAACCAGGAGTTGAATCGGTTGAAGCCAATTTTAATGAATTCACAGAAATGACAGATGAAGTAAAGGAAAAATCTAAAAATGATATGATTTCAATCATTATTAAATTTCACCACAACGAAAGCACCTTTTATAAAATGTTTGGAAAAACTAATTTACCCATTCCCAAATGTTTTGGAGCGGATGAGTGGATTCCCGATAAAAAACAATTTGGATATATAATTATGGAATTTTTAAGTAATGGAAAATTTCCGGAATTGCACGTTGGATTATCGGAAAATCAAGTGAGTTTATTTTTATTTCGTTAATCTCAAAAAATTACACTTATCAATGTTAAAAAGCATTTAACCTTGGAAAATAAACACATAAATCGATTGGATAATTTAGCTTAGTCATGTAATTTAATTAAATTTGGGCATTTCATGCATGTATAAATCAATGCTTAATCAGACAGTCGTAAAGTAAATATTTAGTTGAATTTTAAAAAAATTGAGCTGGAAGCTAATATTACTAAATCAGAATGCATTGTTTGGTTTTGTTTTTTATTAATTTTTTTTACAAAATGCAAATAAAAATCCAATTTAAATATTCAAAAAAAATGCGAGACTAAAGCAAGAAAAATTGAAACATTTTTTTCTTCATCGCGGAAAAAAGCACCATTGTGTGTTTTTTTTTGTTGATCGATAGTGTAGCATGTTTAATGAATCATAATTTCTCGTGTGTAAGAAGAAAAAAAAGTCGGCAATGTTAAAAAGCAAATTACGTTGTCCTTTAAAAAATTAATCATTTTCGATAACCACAAATCCCATAAAAAAAATTATCGATTTTTTTGTATACGAATCCAAAAAATGGTGCAAAAGTGAAAGAAGAATATCGTGAAAGTATCCATTGTTGAAACAGGAGCATTTGTTGTAACAACAATAAAATATATTAACACAAAAAGTTGCTTTGGTATAATTAGGGTGGACATAAATAAATGATTTTATTTAATGATTAAAAGCTGCAGATTCACAAAGTCTTAATAAAGCTTTGGTATAGTTGATTGCGTTTAAAAAATAATATTTTAATTATTTTATAAAAAAACTAAATTTTTTGCTCGTCGCACAAAAAAGAAAAGAAAAATAAATTTAAATATTCAAAAAAAGACGTTAAAAATTTTTAAAATAAAAAATTCGTAAGAAACAAAAGGAACGTGTAAAAACAAAAATAAAAACGATGTGAGCTCCGTCGTTTTATCTTTTTTTCCCTAAAAATCAAATCAAAATAAATAAGAAAAAATAAATCGATGATGGATGTTTGTAAAAAAATCATAACAAAATATTTTCATCTCGCTTAAAAAAACTAAAAAATTCAATAATTTTTAAGGTTATGAGCTTGCTTCGATTTATTGTAAAACTCCAAGCAACTGCTTTGAAAAATGAAAATGAATGGAAAGATATTTTCACTGAAGTAAACTTTGGCGAAGCAACCGATCCACAATTTGCTGAAAGTTGTTATGAAAATGTAAAAAAAGGAAAATCAGGTATTTATCTCTCACAAATATTTATTATGGGTACAAAAAATTAATTTTTTTTATCTGATTTTTAGAAAAACTTGTTAAAAATTTTAAAAAGATGGAAAAATTTTTCATTGATCATGAAGCTGCAAATTATGTTAGTGGCGGACCATGGAAAGAATTAGGTAAGAGTGTTTCTTTCATGGCGATAATAAAAAATGGAATAAAAAACCAATTAAAAATAACAAAAACTTTTTAAAACATTTAAATTTTATAAAAATTCCGAAATAATTATTTAAAAAAAATTAAAATTTCATAATTTAACACTAAAACCCTGAAATTTTAGGGATTCGCCCAATTCTAATTCACGGAGATTTATGGACAAATAATATTTGTTTTAAATATGATTATTCCACTAAACAAATCACCGATGAAATTCTTGCCATTATTGATTGGCAAATTGTTCACCCTGGAAATCCTTTGACAGATATATCTCGTGTGCTTTTAATGTGTTGCAACGCGGATGTTCGACGAAAAATAGATCCAATTGTTATTGATTGGTATTATGAAAATTTACAAAATGAAATTGGCGAAGAACGAAAAATTCCGTTTACTAAAGAAGATTTAATTATTTCAAAAAGATATTCGGATTTAGAAAATATTCTTTTCGCAACTTTTATGCCTTGCATTCATTATCATGGCGGAAATCCTGAAGCTGATGCGAAACGAGATGCATATATGCAACGATTGGAAGATTTATTGGAAGATAAAATTTCTATGATTGAAGAGCATTTTTCACATGTTTTGAATCAATAAAAAATAAAGCAAAGTTTATTATTTAAATTTTTGTTAACTTTTTTGTATTTTTCGTTTTATTATTAAAGCTACTTTGTCCTTTTTTTTCTCTTTATTAGTAAAATCTTTTTTTGGCTTTCAAAAATTTCAATAAAAGTTTCATTTATTTGTAAATTTGCGAAATTTTTTATTTTCTTCGTCTTTTTTGAAGTCAAAAAAAGTGGAATCACAAATTTAACTTTTTTTATTTATTTGGAACAAACACGCTCGAATTTTTTTTCAAAGTTTTAAAGTTGCATTTTTTATCAGAAAATGAATGTGTCGGCATATTTAAAAAAGAACTAAACGAATTTAAAAAAGTTTTTAAGATTTTTGAAAATTTTAAAGAAGCCCTTGAAAAAGGCTGCAAGTGCAAAAGTTCAAAAGGTTGTCCGCGAGAATCAGGCAGGTGCGAAATTGGTAATCAAAAAACTTTAAAATTTTTAAATGTTTTCATTTAGTATAATAATTATTTTCATTTTATAAAATAAAAAGGTAAATTTTATATTTTTTATTTACAAAAACAACCTCATTTTAAAATTTTTATAATAATTTTAAATGAATTGTTTTATGGATCTATGAAATTTAATTTACAATTTCTTTTAAAAAAGGTGCGTTTTTGTTGACTCAGAAATATGTAAATGCATGATGTTCTATGAAATAATTTTTTCAAAGTATTAAGAAAAGTTATAAGAAAAAGATATGGTACCGAAGTGGTGGAAAGGTACAATACAAGATTGAATTAAAATTTTTCCATTGCTACGGATCTCAAAAGTTTGTCATTAGCGCCGTCGGACAAGACACTATCTCAATTTTTTGAAACTACTTAAATTTATGTTTTAAAGATAACTTTGAGCCCTTTTATTTTTTTAAAAGTTAAGTAAACAAAGGTTCCATATTTTTTTTACATCCTTTAAGAAAAAGCTTTATGAATTTAAAAAAGTCCAAAACTTCAATATTAAGGCGGGTGCAAAACCTAAAATAAAATAAAATAAGAAATAACGAATAAAGCAACGCAACGCAAAAAAAGTTGTTGCAAAATATGAGTTTATTAAAAAAAAATTTCGTTGATGTCTGTTTTTTTTAAAGAATTCATTAAATATTCAACTTTTTTTTCATTTTTCGCAGATGTTTTGTTTCATTTTCCTTCAATTTTCTTTTTCATCTCATCATTCATTTGCCTTGAAAAAATAGAAAGTAATAATAAGAGTTTTTCTTTACGCTTTTTTTCAATTTTTTTAATTTAGTTTCTCTCTTTTTTAAGCCTTTTTTATTTTTTTTATTCGTTGTCGTCGTTTCAATTGCGCTTTATTTTTTCATTTATCGCTTCTTCTATTTTTTTTTCGATGATGGCGGTCTTGTTGTTGCAGTGTGAAGCGTTGAAGAAGGAGGATGGGTTTCTGAGAATTTTTTGCTCGCAGCCTTCTAATTTTTTCAGCAACTCAAGGGTAAAGTTTGAAATTTATTTTTGCATTTTAGTGAAAGCAATCGTAATGCAAAAATTTAATGAACTTTATTTTATTTTTATTCATTTACTTAGAATCTTACAGCGAAAAAAGATGCGTTTTATTAATTAGCTTGATTAAATAAAATTTGTTTTAGCTTTTTCTTTTAAATTTTAAAAAAGTTGGTCTTTTTTATTAAAAAACAAAAAAGCCACGGTTTTTGCTTTATAAAATATTCCTCTTTCCGATATGTGACACTTTAATTTTTTAACAGTCTCGTGATCGCTGCAATTTAACTTATTTAATTTTTTATTTGACATTTATTTTTTTGTTGTTGTTCTTTGGCACGGTTGAATCATTTACACCTGCTTTTTGAAAATTATACACCACCACATAGATGCCAAATGATTTTCTTCTTCTAGAAGACGACACGTTGACTTTGCCCTTCTGCAGTAATGTTTCTGAGAAATAGACTCCACTAAAAAAAATAAAACACGTGTTGTAAAAGTAAAATTCTGATGTCAATCAAAATGTAAATGTTAAAGTTCACTTTTTTTTTCTCGAGTCTTCCCACGAAAGCCTTTTCAAATAAAATAAAAGTAAGAGATGACATCGAAAAAAATAAGCCTACTTTAAAATTATCCCAAGTATGAAAACATAAAAAGCTTCATCGTGAATTTTGAGACTAAAACTCCCACCAAAAAAACAGTTCTGTCATTTACAAAATTACCTAACGAATGGCGTTTTTCTTGCACCTGGATTTCTTAGTCTTTTTTAAAAGTGTCTGACATATGACTCCTTTACTTTTATGAAAGTAAGTTTTTCTTAGAATGTTAGAAATTTTGGTTTTATTTATGTATGTTTATTTTCTTTTTTCTTAATGGCATCATTAATGTTCATACCACAACCTCCTACTCTTTAATTTTGCTCTAAATACACTTTTGACATTTTTTTTGTTTAAAAAAATTCTATCAAAATTGACAAATTATTTTTTCTTAAACTATGACAGCTTTCTATATTTGTACTTTAACTTCTTTTTTTTTGATGAGTTCAAACAAAACATACCCATTTACATCACTTTGTTTTTTTACAGCTGCGCGTGAAAAAAAAATTTTCGAGAGGCGTAATAAAGTAATTAATTTTTAAATTTCTGACAATTTTAAGATTTTCTATGTTTATGGCATAATTTGAGTTTGGTTGCTGCTTGCTTTAGAATAGGGTTGACCTCCCCCCCCGCGGGGACGGGGACTCCCCGTTTCCCCGTCCCCGTTCCCCGTCCCCTTCCCCGTCCCCGAAAAAAATTCTCCCCGTTTTTCTCCCCGCCTCCCCGTCCCCGAAGGATTCTCTCCCCGAAAAAAAAATTGCAATGAAAAGCATACAAGAAAAAAATTTTTTTCTTAATAATTAACGAGAAAAAAATTTTTTTACTCCCCGTCTCCCCGTCTCCGAACAAAATCCTCCCCGTTTTTCTCCCCGTCTCCCCGTCCCCGAAAAATTTTCTCCCCGAACGATTCCCCGTTCCCCGGTTTTTTGAAAAACGGGGGGGGAGGGCAACCCTACTTTAGAAGTTTTAAAAAGCTAAAAATTTTATTCAAACAATTATGTTTTCTTGATGCATGCACGCTGCTTCACTTCAACAAAGTTTTATTAGTATTATTTGTTGACTTCATTTATTTTTTATTGCAAACAAATAATAATATTTAAATTTCTGCTCTGAAAAAAAATATAAAAATCTTCAACCATGGCCGAAGACCATTCATATTACGATGAACTTCAGCGCTCTATTCCTGGATATCATTATTACGTGTATGTCAATTGTGGAATGATTAGTTCCATGTATCCTCTCTGCATATATTTATTATTTGTTCGAACCGATGTGAAACTAAATTTGGCTTATAAATATATGCTTTTTGGATGTGCAACAACCTCATTCCTAAATTCTATTTTATATTGCCTTTGGGCACCCGTCTTAACTCCAGGCTTCTTTGGTGGAGTAATTACTGGAGTTTTGAAACATTTGGGTCCTGGAGCGAATTTACAATTCTTTAAAATCGCTTTAATTGTATTAACCAATTCTGAACTTTGCACAATTTTATTATTAGTTTTTCAATTTTCTAATTTACAATCAAATTCATTTTTATCTAATTTTGGACGAACGGGTAAAAGATTAATTATATCATATTTTTGTTATCTTGGATTTTTGATTGCTATTGCATTATTTTTGGTTCCATTTTCTGTAAATAATTTTAATGAATTTAAAAATTATGCTTTATCCCGAAATGATAGTAGTTTTATCAAAGATTTATTGTCTCAAAGCGAGACGACAATTATTTTATCTTTCGTTGCAAATCTCAATCCAGCATCATATTTTTTGGGTTTTTTTGAACTTGGATCATCAGTACTTTTATTTTTTCTTGGATTTTATTATACTGTAATTGTATCCAATGTAATTACAACCACTCGAGATGTGGTCTCTCACACAACGTATATGCGTGAAAAAATGATGTTACGTGCATTTATATTTAAAACTATTATGATGCTCATTTTTTATGCCTTTCCCATGCTTGGGTATACTGTAGCTTTATGGTTAAATGTAAAGTCGCCACTTTTTATGATGGTTTTAAATATTATTATGGTCTCTCATGGATGGATAAGTTATTGTGGAACGATAGCTTTAATTGGGCCATATCGAAGAATAGTTTTATCGCTGATCTTTAGAATCCCTGAAACTAATGTAACTATGGATTCTTCTGTGGCGCCCAGTTCGGCGGTAATGAGAAATCAATCTGGGCCATTGAATAGCGAACAACTTTCGAATAGTACGTAAAAAAGGTATTTTGAGACACAAAAAACAGGCAAAAAATAAAAATTTAAAATGTTTTGCGGCGAGACAATTTTTAAAAAAAATTTGACATCGGAATAATTTTAAGAAAGAGTTTTTACTTTGCAAATAAAATTTATATTGTTTTGTTTTTTGTTTTAAAGTTTTGATGATCATTATCTTTTTTTTTGCAGCTTTACGCACTCCATCTCCAGGTGTCAAAGGTTTAAAAATAAATTCCATTAATGTTGAAAAACCATTTATAACCAAAGTGACCTAATAATAAATACACAATTTGAACCTTTAAATTTAGCCATGTGATTTTTTTGTTTGAAAGATTTTTATTACATTTAATAATTGTAAATTATATTTTTTTGTTGTTTGCTGTTTTTGAACTTTTATCTTTGTTGCTGTTTTAGAAATAAATAAAAAATGTTTATAGTTTTGTATCTATGTTTTTTTCCAAGGATTCAGTTAAGCGTAAATAATTTGTAATTAAAAATTGCTATGAAAACGTGCAAAAAGTAGTTTTTGTATAACAAGGAAAAAAGTGGTTTTAACTTTTTAAATAACAATGTCAATGTAAACTACATACAAGTTTTTAGTCGAAAAATACAGGGTTTGCAAAAATCCAAAAGCTGATCATTAGGAATCAAAAATAGAAATCTTTAAAAAAATTAATCTCTCTCATCTCATAAAATAGATTGGTCAATAAAAAGGCTTTTAGGGTAGTATTATCTTGATTTTTTTTGGGCGTTTTGACCCTCACTCAAAAAACACAAAAGATTTGATTTGAGATTGTTCACCTATTCTTTTTAGTGCCATCCAAAAAATTGCATGAGAAAAATATATTTTGGTAGATTGAATGATGGCGGCTGAAAGACATAATTTGATTATTCATTTTCTCTCAAGTTTTTTTTCTTTTTTTTTTTTGAGTTTATTCAAAAAAAAAGTTGTTAGAAATTTTTTTTCTCTAAAATGAAGCCACTTCCTATTCGAAAATTATTTTACGCTACCTTCCTCGTCTGCTATTTATTATCAATTGGTTTTTGTGATAGTGAAGAAAAAGATTATGTTGAGGATTGTGGCGATCCCGATGGCGACGATTATGGCCCTTCTGAAAATGTCGGAGAGCCACTTGTAGTTGGACGTGTCATTAAGCAGCCTATTAAAAGCAATATAACTATAAAAATCCTTGATGATTATGAAGCAAATTTTGAAGCGCCACACCCAACAACAGACATCCTAAAGCTAAATAAAAGCGATCTTGCCGCTGAAGAAAAAAATGCTGCTTCTCAAGCTGTGGAAAATATTGGAATTTATGCTTGCGGCGATAAAAATGATGATGATGATAAAACAATAAGTAAGTTTTCAAACCTATTTTTTTAAATAAATTTATTAACCCCAATTTTAATCTACTTTTATTTTTTTTACTTCAGATAAACTTTGCAAATGTAAAAAATACAATATATTTGATTGTTACAATGATGGAAGAAGACACATGCCAATTATTCATACAAATCTTACAATTCTTAAAGCTAACTTTACTGTAAAAAAGGCTATTTTTACGAATAATGCTATTCAAAGCTTGAAAAAAGTGAGTATTTTTTGCTTTTATAATTAAAAACTAATATTAACTAAAAAATTTATGTTTTTAGGATTCAATTTTGCCCGGGCATGAAAATACCATCGAAGAATTAATATTTGATCGAGGTTTTATTAATTTTATCGAAAATGGAACTTTCGATAAACTTGTTAATCTAAAAAAATTAAGCCTATCTCATAATCCAACATTAAAAGAAATTCATGAAGGAATATTAACCCCAAAACTTGGAAAAACTTTAAAAGAATTATATTTAAGTTTTTGTGGAATGGAAACAATGGAATTAAAAATATTTCAAAATTACACAAAATTAAATAAACTTGATTTGGGTAACAATCATGCTTTAGCTTTGGGTGGTTCAACTATATTTCCTGAAGGTTTATCAAATTTAAAATTTTTAAGTTTAAAATATTGCAAACTAACGGATTTAAGAGATGATTTTTTCAAAAATCTTATGTAAGTTTATATTTAATTAAAAAGAAATATTTAGTCGTCTCAGAAGCAAAAATATTTTATTTGTTAAAGCACTTACTTTTTTGTATTTTTCCTTGCAAGACCAAAAATTCGGTTGAAATAAACTTCATATTTTGATAATAAAAAAAAGAATTGTTTAAAAAATTTTAAGTTCAAAACGATTTTAATGTTTTTTTTCTTTCAAAAAATTCAACAACCAAGAAAATCGGAAAAAATAACAAGCACATATTTTCCAGAAATCTTAAAGAATTGCATCTTAAATTTTCTGAATCTGATGTAACTTCAATTCCAACAAGCATAAAGACATTATCAAATTTGGAAGTATTATCCATAAGTTCTTATGCCATAGAATCCATAAAAGATTGTGCATTTTGTGGGCAAAAAAAATTAACAAAAATTAATTTGGGTTTTAATCCTGCATTAAAATATATTCATGAAAATGCATTTGGCTCAATCAGTACCAGGGAAGCTCCACCAATCAAGCATTTTACTATTTGGTTTACCGCCATCGAAGTTTTACCAGAAAAATTATTGGAATGGAAAAACATTGAAATCATGGAAATTGATTCGGTTCCATTTACATGCAATTGTTCGATGGCTTGGTTACTTAATGATTTAAAATCTTTTAATTCAATTTATAAAAAATCTATTAAACATTTGAAAACAAATGATGGTTATGGTGGCATGGATGAAGAAGGAAGGGATGAATTCCTTCACAACGGATTTTTTATTTGTCATGAACCACCAAATTTTTATGGCATTTCTTTGCTTCGCGTCCCAGATGAATTTTGTAATTCCACCAATAATGATGAAATTGATGATGATACTGAAATTATTTATGTTTGCGGCGAAAATGAAGAAACAGGTTTGCACCACCTAAAAAACTAAAAATTTGCATATTTTATATCGGTGTTTTATAATTTTTTCCAGAGACAAATTGCATTTGCGAAGGCCACAATCTTGTATGTTCGGATGGAGTTGGATTTGAAAATTTCAACCATCCTGGAAATATTCAAATAATGGATCCAGATTTTATTTTAAAAATAGCAAAATTTGATCATTTTGGAATAAAAAGTTTAAAAAAGGTAAGCCTTTCAAAATTTGCATAAAACTCGAAAACTATGGTTTTTTAAGGACAAATTATTGCCAGGTCGAGAACAAAAAATCACTGAATTAATTTTTAATTTCAATGAAGCTAATCACGATTATTTGCATATTGAAAATGGAACATTTGATAATTTTATTTCTTTAAGAACTTTGCAACTGATTTATCAAAAATTAACAAATATTTCCGATGGAGTTTTAACTAAAAGCGTTGGTGCAAAATTATTGCATTTAAATTTGGGTTTCAATATTTTTCCAAATTTAAATTCCATTGGTTTTATGCATTTAACAAAATTGACTCATTTAAATTTGGAATTTAATGAAAAAATTGATTTTGCTTTACCAGAAAATATATTTCCTGAATTTTTAGCAAATTTACATAGTTTGAATTTAGTTGGATGCAAAATTAAAAATTTTAACGATGCCGTATTTATTCATCTCAAGTAAGCATATTTTGTTAAGATTTTAGTTAATTAATATTAAATTTTTAGAAATTTGAAAACTCTCCTTTTAACACAAAATTATATCACAACAATTCCAAAAGCTTTCTACCATCTTCAAAATCTTAAACATTTGCGAATGGACCAAAACAAACTTACAACTTTGGTCAAAAACCAATTTGAAAATAACACCAAATTAGAAAATTTAAATATGGATTACAATGAATTTTCAACTGTTGAAGACTGTACTTTTTGTAATTTGCCAAATCTCAAAAATATTTATCTTTCAAAATATTCGCCATTGTAATTTGCAAACAATCTCAGAAAAATTATTAAATTGGAATAATACTGGTATCTATGTTGAACATAATCCATTTACTTGTAATTGTTCATTGGCATGGTTAATTAATGATTTTAAAGCTTCATTTTCTACCGAAAGTAAAAATAAAATGAAATGCTTATACCCTCCAGAATTTAAAGGGAGAGAATTGTTTAATATTTCCACAAATTTATTGTGCCCCGCCAATCCACCGCCAAATAATTTATACACATCTAATTATTTGATAATCACCATTGCCATCGTAGCAATTATTACCATTTTTCTAACCATTGTGGTTAGAATTTATTTCTATAAAAAATGAGAACATGCTATTCCATAATAGCAGCCGGCATACTACTATCGATGAAGAAAAAAAATTAAAATTAATATTCAAACAACTTCAAAAGCTTGATTTTTTTGTATTGTTTTGTTTTTTATTTCATAACTCTTTTTTTTGTTTGTTATTTATTTCATTGATTTAAAAATAATATTTTATTTATAAAAGAAAAACTTTACAAAAAAAAACTAGCAAAGACTAAGAAAAATGACAATAGTGAAAATAATTTTTAATGCTACCCATTTTTTGAATTCAATTTCTTTTTTGGCACTTTTGAAACTTTGTTTTTGGTTTGAAGCTTTCTTTTAATTCAGTCACGGTATGCATGTATTATGTTCCAGGACCTTGAACAGTGATGGGTCGACCACCTTTGCCAGATTCAATTAAATTATTGACTACAATAAAAATAGCTAACATATGAAATATGTTTACAATAACCATAGCAATTCGATATTTAGTAAAAGTAAAACATCGGCGAACATTTTCACTAAAAATAAATAAATATATAAAATTTTATTTTTTTGAAGAATTTTTTAAAAATTTTCTTAAATTTCCAGAAACTGCTTTTGATTCGAAAGTTTTTTAAATTTCATTTAAGATTTTTAAAATGGCTGTTACAGTGACTTTCTTTGCAAAAAATTCTATAATAATTTCAGTTTGTCAAGAATTTAATTAAAAATAAATATCTGAAGAAAGCCAAAAATATTTTAGAATTACAAATTTTGGCGAGTTTTGAAGTAAAAATTTAAAATTTAAAAAATGTACATTTAATCAAATACTATCTTAAAGCAACAACAAAGAAAACTTACTCTCTATCATGTTTAGGATTGAGAGGCAAAAAAGGCCAAAAGAATCGAAGTTTAGTAAATTTCACAATTCCCCAAGTAAGAGTAATCAATTTAATCCATGAAGAAATATGCACAGGACTTGCCAAAGATAATCTAGGTTCACTGGTAAATAAAATATATAAAAATCCAGGTAACGGAACTTCCTCCAAAGTTAAAACTAATGATTTCGCTAATCTCGCATAAAATACATTTTCTTCATCATATTTTAAAGTTAAACAAACATCCACCATTTCAAAAACATAAACAAAAACTGAAACACCCGTAAAAAAGAAATAACCATATGCACAATTTTTTGCTATTTCAGTTACAAAATGTGGTAACATTTCATAAATTCTTGCACATAATAAAAAATCCGCTAATAAATCTAATGTGGATGCAAATAATGTTACGGCTGCTATTATTCTCACGGGTGGAGCCCATTCCATATAATTACTAAAAAATGAAATTACATATAAAATGCAAAAATAAATTGGAGGTATTTTTTTACAGATTTTTTAAGTAATAAAAATAGTTCCAGAAATTTTATTTTTGAGAATTTGTATAATTTATTTTGTGATTTTTTTACTTGTTTGCGTTTGTTGTTATATTTTTTTGAGAATGCTTTTGTCACTCATAAAATTTGCATTTAATTTTGTAAAACTCAAAAATACAATAAATTATCGAAGCCACAAAAAAACATAAAACAAAATAAATTAATTTTCAAAATGTGTCATATGGATGACCTCAATCCACATTATTCTCTCTTTCTTCATTCTTCTTCCATCATCAATCATTGGCTTCGTATGTCTCTATGCCAATCTAATGCTTGCTTATTTTATTCATCTTCATTTCATTGTTGGTCATCATTCTCAACTATTGTGTTCTGCTGCTAAATTCCTATTTATTTATTTGTTTGTTCCTGGTTTTGTGTAGTTTTAATAATAAACTTCTTTTTATATCTTCGCGTGTGTGTAAGCTCGTTGCTGTAGTTTATTACCTTACTCAAAGTAGTAATCGGTAATCAACTTATTTGGTTATTGTGTTTCTCATTGTTGTAATACATATAAGAAAACTTATGTATTCCTCATTTATGTCAAACGAGACAATTACAGCATCTGTCCCTATTACCATCGTCCCTATACGACATGGAGGGCCCACCGGCTCAAGTGGTACTTGTACTGCTCGAGGAATTTTGACTATTGGAGTTGGTAATGTTGGAATTCCCACAGCGGATGAACAACATAAAGGGGCAAATGATACGGATGCAAGACTTGCGGAACATGCTGAAGATAACCAGCACAAGCAAGTGGATGAAACACCAGGCGTGGTAGTTGTTAGCACAATAGAACTTGCTAAACAACATCGAATTGACCAAGGAAAACAAGTTGAATTGTTCATTAAATCGAGCAACCACAGTTGTACAAAGTTAAAAGATTGCATTGTAAAGCAAAACGAAGATTTGGTTGCCATGAAGCACCAAAAATATGCTATTCCACAAGGCTTGGTAGATGAGATCGAACAACTTTTAGTTCATGATGCATCATCGGTTGGAAATTGGGTTATGGAAGGCAATGAAGAGCTTGAAAAACTCCAAGATAAACTTTTTGACAAGATGGACGAGTTTGATAGCGTTAGTACATACAACCTTTCACTCGAAAATCAAGTTGCAGATTTAAAGGATCATGTTAAAAGAATGACAGATGAAGCCATGCTAAATGCGAAAACTGGTAATCTTTCGGAGATGGAAAAAGCTAAACTTGCTTTATGGGATTGCAAAAGTGTCTTTGAATTGTGTAATAAGATGACAGCATTACAAAATCAGAACCGGAAATTGGTTTATGAAGTGAATGACATGGTTGCAGATAAACAATCTCAAAGTAGTAGGCGCCTTGAACCTCAATTGACAAATGCAAGCAATGTGAGTCAAAATAAACCTCCACTTGCACCATTTTCTGATACTGGTATTCCACCTAAAGATAGTCATGCTCCTATTGAAACAAATCGATTGAAAGAACCTAAAGCGGTCAACTCGAAATGGCCTATGCCATCAAAGTTTACAGGTAAAACTCGTGGTGAATTTGAACGTTATTTACAAACTTTCGAATCATCAACAGATCGTAATGGTATTGGCGGTGACGATAAAGCTGAACTTTTGGCCCACTATCTACCGTCTGATTTGCAACAGCATCATTATAATATTTATGCGCAAACTCATTGTTATGAAAAGGTAAAGAAGCAACTTCTTAATGCGTTGGGTTCTGATAGCTCAATAAGAATGTTCACTGCTCGCGCTGGGCTGGATCGGTTGAGAAAACCATTTGGTCAAAGTTATGCAGAATTTTTCCTTGAAGTTGAAAACAAGGTAGCAGAAGCTTTTGCGGGTGATAAGATGGGAGCAAACGATGAGTTGAAGAAAATCCTCATACGTATAACTCAAAATGATCGTGATTTATCATATCAAAACATCATATTACCTCAAATAGCAGAGTCTTACTTGGTTTTAAGAGAACTTGTTATTGGCATTGAACTTGCTCGAAAGGTATCTTTTACATCACGATATCAAGATCATTCTGAAGGAAATAAAAGGTTAAGTTATCCAAAGAATGATAACAACAACTTTAACGGAAATCAGCGACCAATAAGCTATGGAAACGAAGGTGTAAACAATGGAAATCCTCGAGCATTAACGATAAATAATGGCTTTAAAGGTGTTAATGATGAAGTTTGTGAGGGCGAAGTAACCCAATCAAACAAAGAGTTTGTTAATGATGAAGTTTGTGAGGGCGAAGTAACCCAATCAAACAAAGAGTTTGTTAATGTTGAAGTTTGTGAGGGCGAAGTAACCCAATCAAACGAAGATTTTAATGGTTATGATATTTGTGAGGACGAAGTAATCCGATCAAATTATCAAAGTTATGATATTAGAGTTTGCGAGGACGAAGTAATCCAACCAAATTCGAAAGTAAGAGTTCGAGTAAGAGCTCGTATCAATGGAGTGGTTTTCTTGAAATGTACATTGAGAGACATTAAACTTGGCCACAAAGGTAGTTTTACAGAAGGATATAGTTGCCTTGATATTACTAACACTTCGGATAAACGGCTATTTGTACAAAAGGGTCAGATTATTGGAAAAGCTTCACTTATAGCTATGAACACCCAAGATAGGATGGAAGACGATCGTCCATGGTATGAAAGCTTAAATGTGAATGCAGACACATTACCGGTTATTAATAACCATATTGGCTATTACCGTGAACAGAGGCGTACATCATCTGTTGAACAAGCAGCTACTAATCAAAGTTCGTGTAAGAAAGAAACGGACGAAAGGATTAGAAGAAAAATTGATAGTTTGCCCGAAGGTACCGATAAACCAACTATCGCGCAAAGCCATAAAAGTTTAAATAAAAACGTTGACCATTTGCCAACTGTAAAAAAGAAAGTTTTGTTTGTGAGTTTCAAAGTAAACCATAGCAAACTTAAAGCTAAAGAAAAAGGTCGCGTGGATACTACTGCTCGTGCTGATTCATCAAGGAAAGAAAAAGAAAATGCTGGTATGGAAACTCCTGATAAACACTATCAATACTCAAAAACTCATGGTTCTGGTAGAAAACAAACTCGTCGCAATGTTCTCAAATTTCAAAATGGTATGATAAACTCTACTGCTGATAATAATAAAGAAATGTCAACCAAACTGAACGATCAAGAACATGGGAAAGGATGTTGTAATGTTATTAAAGAACGTGAAATGAAAGTTATTGATGTTAAAAAAGGTAAACAAATTTGCTCTTCAAAGAAACTTGTTAAGAAAGATGCTCGTATGGTAAAAACTGATGTTATGATTTCTAAAGAATATCTCAAAGATGCTACTCGTCCTTCAAGTGATCAACCATCAAAGTTCAAAATATATGGTAAACTCAATAATGCTGATCGTTATGTATCCATCGACGAGGACGTCGATTAAGAGAGGGAGGCGGCGTGTCATATGGATGACCTCAATCCACATTATTCTCTCTTTCTTCATTCTTCTTCCATCATCAATCATTGGCTTCGTATGTCTCTATGCCAATCTAATGCTTGCTTATTTTATTCATCTTCATTTCATTGTTGGTCATCATTCTCAACTATTGTGTTCTGCTGCTAAATTCCTATTTATTTATTTGTTTGTTCCTGGTTTTGTGTAGTTTTAATAATAAACTTCTTTTTATATCTTCGCGTGTGTGTAAGCTCGTTGCTGTAGTTTATTACCTTACTCAAAGTAGTAATCGGTAATCAACTTATTTGGTTATTGTGTTTCTCATTGTTGTAATACATATAAGAAAACTTATGTATTCCTCATTTATGTCAAACGAGACAATTACAGCATCTGTCCCTATTACCATCGTCCCTATACGACAAATGCAGTAAATTCTTATTTTTTAAAGTTTTACTTTCTAGAATTTTCAACGCTTTTTTTTACCAATCCTTGCATTTTTGTTTCTAATCACCAAGGCAAAATTTTACGTTTATCAAAATTGTCTAAAAACAAATGTTTAGTTTTTTTTGTTGTTGTTCCTATCAACTGAGAAGAAAAAAATGCCTTTAGTCGTTTTTTTTTCTTTTCAATCTTGACTTTGGGAATATAATTAATCACTTTTTTCTGTTACTCCAAAAAAATAAATAAATCCATTGTTTCTTTTCAATGTAAAACAAAAAATTCATAATTGCTTATTATTTTTTAAAACAGTTTTTAGTTTTAAAAAATAACTAAAACTTTTTGTTTATAAAAAACAAACAAAAAATAACAATAATAACTTCCTCATATATATTTTTATTAAGCAGGCTCGAAAATAAAAAAATAAATAAACCAAAGGCTAAAATTCTTTTCTTTCTCCCACACACCTTCACTTTCACACTTTTTTCATTTAACCGATGACGTTAATATTCACATATTTTTTTAAAAAGCAACTGTTTGTTTCATTTGATTGGACAAAAAAAAACTAAACTTTTTCTAGACGCAAAAATAAATGCTTTTTTTTGTTTTTTTTTGTTAGTCTCCATAGGTTTTGAACGAAGTGTAAAGAGGGGGTGGAATATCGTTGAAATGAGAGCAAAAAAAGTGCACGTATATATGTATAAAAAACAGTTGGTTACTTAATTTTTTTGGGTTTGACATGTTCGTGGCTGTATGGTTATGAATCATTTTTTGGATTTTATATGCGGGGGAAAAAATTATGAAATTGGAATTTTCTTAGATTTGTGAATGACAAAAAAATTATTGCTTATTAAATTTGGTTTGTTTTTAAATCAAAAGTTAACTAAACAAAAAGAATGTTTAATCAGAGTTTTTTTTAAAAGCAAAGAAAATATAAATGAATGAAAGCAACAAAATATTGGAGTTGATATAATAGATAGAAAGTGGCGCCGTCGAATGTAAATCAATCAATTAAATTTAAAATTATTTCTATTTCTTAGAAAATTAATTTTATACTTAATTTTTATACTAATAGAAAAAAGGAATATAGGATCCAATAAATTTAAGACGAAATTTGTTAAAGAAAAAAAATTTGGTTAGAAAAATACTTTCAAGCTAAAAAATAAAAAAAGTGTTGACCAACTAAAAAATGCACATCGAATTCAAACTCTCTTTTTTTCCATCAAAAAATCAAAATCAAAATATGTGCGCGAGTTTTTGGTGGTACTGCAGCTTTTTTGTGAATGAATGAACGAATGACTGTGAGTCGCTCTGTCGCAAGTCTGCTGGCCCGCTTAAATAGTATAGTGGTTGACGGCGCAACACTATAGCTTAAGCGAGGCCATGATCGAGTCCACACTGCGACCCGGATCATTATCGTCACGGAAATAAATAAAGATTTTCGTGAACACGACCGCCGAAAAAAACTCTCCCGAATGCGCGCAAAAAATATGCATTATTGTGCACTGATTTCGGCCAAAAATCAGTAGTCATTCCATGGGGTAGGGGTTAAATTTTTTGTTTATTTTTATACAAAAAAGTTTTTAAAAAAAAGAGCACAAAAAAGTAATTAAAAAGTCAAAAAACAATATTCAAATTTAAAGCAAAAATTTTCTTTTCAACACAAAAGATATTACTCAAAGCAAAAAACTTACTTTTGTTTATCATCATCAAAAATAAGTCTTCTTCCCATATTTTTGAAATTTAAAAGAAGCAATACAAAAAGTTTTATTAATCACCGCTAAATTTTGTTGTTCCAGCCAACTGAAAAAAATCAACAAAAGTAAATAAAAATAATTTAACAAAATCAAAGAGACTAGAAAAATATGGAACGCGAACGCGAGCATTTTAAAAAAAAAGTTTGAGTTTCATTTTTATTTCTTCCTCAAAACAACAATAAAAAAATGAAGTGACTAAAGTCGGCTAAAAGACGGAAGCATTTTTTAACGACCCACTCACTTCTTTCTTTGTTCTAGGATATTTTTTTAGAGGAAGCAAAAAATAATAGTTTTTGATGATAGTTTTTTTTTGAGGATAAGAATGTTTTTGAAAAAAGTTGACAGTTATATTTTCTCGATGGAAATGTTAGACGTGATTGAAACTTTCTGGCACATACATATCAAAAATAACCAACCACAAGAATGAATGTAAAAAAAAGAGGCTAGGACACGAATGCTTGAATCAAAGTTAAAGAAAGATAATATAAAAAAGCGGTGGTCTGATTTTAAAAGCAAAAAGAATATGATTAAAAAATAATATTTGCCACATCAAAAAATTTGATATTAAATAATTTTTTATATTAATAAAAATAAAGTATTTTAAATAACGAAATTAGATGGAGTCATACGTTTTATTAAATTCAAAATTCAAAATCCATAAACTTATAGTAAAGAATGTAAATATAAAATTCCTGAGCCGAAAAGTTAGAAGTTTTAGTTTTAAAATTTCCGTCGTTGCAAAAGCCATAATCTAATTTGACTCTGTTTTAACAATGTCAAAGTTTTTATTGAACAAGAAAAAGGCTAAAATGGAAATTGCTGAACCAAAAAAAAAATAGAAAGAAAAGCTAAAAATGCATGAATATAAAAGCCAATAAAAAAATTTATTAACTAACAATCTATCTTTCAATCGCATTCTTTTTTGTCGATAAGTTAGCTTTATCTCAACGAGATAGGAAGGAAAGAAGCTTTATCTTTCCATTCCCATTTTTCTCAAGTCCAAGCCAAAGAGCATTTTTTTCTCTCATAAAGATATAATGCTTATAATTTAACAACTCATCAATGAATGAAACAAAAAAAAATTAACACCGCCCACTTTTTTCATTCCTTCCTTCATTTTTCAATTAACAGCTGCTGATTTATTTAAGAGTCACCACCAATATTGTTGTCTCAAGCTTTTTTAAACATTCTTTTCTTTCTTCTTTTTTGATTTTGATTTTTTGATAGACAAGCATAAAAGTGATTGTTGTTGTTTTGCTTTTTGTGGCGGCATTTCCCAAAAAAATTTGCCACCTTAAAGCCCAACTTTGCTTGATTATAAAAAAATATTATTTTTTGCATGCAAAAAACTTTGTTGGATTATTTATTTTATTTTTTTTTGCAAAATAATAATTGCTTTTTAACTTGTCTAACTTTCTGCATCAAAAAAAACAATAGATGAAAAAAGGAGACATGTTTTATGGATTTTAAAAAAAGAAAGATAAAATTGAAATTTATGATGTTTTAAATTTTTTATTAAAAAAATATGGAAGTCAAGTTTCTTCCGGTGCATTTGAACTTAAACAAATGGCTGAAAGAGCTTAAGAATAATACTTTGTGTTCAAAAGTTTTGCAAAATATTAATAAAAATTCGAAGCAATTATAAAAAAGATAAATCAATGAAATCCATTTAACGGCTTCAAGAATCTGGGAGGAACTTGTCACCAAAAAGACAAAAATTAAAATTTGCATTTCTAAACCTTTTTCTTTCCTCCACAAAATTCTTTTGGCTTTGATTTATTTTAAAATACAAACCAAAGAATATAAAAAAAGATAATCGAAGCTTCCGATATTGCAAAAAGAAAAATTTTAAATTTCGTTTCTGAAATTGTATTCAAAAAACTGTTAAATTCTTTAATTCATTTAATTTATTTGCATTTTAGTAAAATTCTTTTCATAACAAAATAAATCCTTGTTTTATGATCGATCCATAGATCTCGTTAATAATCGATTTGTAATTATTTTTTTTTCAATCAAAACAAAAATTATGAAACAAAAAGATTTTTTATCCCATAAAAGCACAAAAGTTTTTTCCTGCTTTTTAGTTGTTTGGAATCAAAAATCCCTTTTTTTTCCATCGTGTTCGCGATTGTGGATGTCCTCGAACTAACTAACTAACGACAACAACAACCTCCTTTTTTTTCAGATGCGTGGAAGTGAAATAAAAAAAAAGAAAAATGGGTCAAACGCGGTCATCCATTTATTTTTTCTTTCATTCTCCTTTTTCCACTTTCGACCAATCAACCAACCAACAAAAAAAACTACCATTCATTCAAATTGAATTTCCTTTAACGATTTATTTTATTTTGCTCTCTTTGGCTCTCAATCTCCACGTGAGCTACTAAAACTAAAAACTTTTTATCCCTGTTTTTTTGTTTGTTTTTGTTGGTCGAGTTTTTTAAAGTAATCTGCTTGAATGTTGTTGATTTTTTAGTAAAAATAAAAATAGTGTTAATAAATTTTAATAAAAGTAAAATTCCCATAAAAAGAACTTTTGCTTTGGAGAAATATCGAAAAAGCTTAAAAATAATTTTGAGTCTCAACCCGAAAGACTTGTAAATTTGAAGTACATGTTTTGTTTTGAATTTTTTTTATTCAATCCAAATAAGGAAAAAGTTTAGTGTTATTTTTCTTGAATGTCGTCCCCAATTTTTTGCGTCACACATACATATAAATAAATGACTCATTTCCAATTCAACTTTTTTTGGACAACCCAAAACCAGGCTGGCTGGCTACTTTTTTCTTTTATTAATCCTAATAAAAAAAAGTATTATTCTTTTCATACCTTTTTTGAAATCCGTTGTTTTTTCTTCAAAATACATATCTCGTTTATTTTATAAAGTTGTTATTATTTTTTTCGAAGGTAGCTTTTTGATATTTAAATAAAAAAAATAGTTAGAGTTTTACGAGAAAATTTCCCTGGGGTTTTAATGTTAAAAAGTTTTCTATTTAAATGTTACAATTTTTTGAGTTTGTTTCCTTCCAAAAAACTGACCACTTTTTTTACTTTTTAATTTGAACTATTCTTTGCTCCTATCTTTCTTTTTCTGTTTTCAGCCATAATAATTGCAACATTAAAAAGGAAAAAAAACGGAAGTATCTTATCAAAAAAGAAGTTGCAAAGTTTTGGCTCGACATCTTCTACGTCACAATCAAACTAAAATAAAAACCGGTTAAAAACTTTTGTAAAAAAAAGTTTAAACCTTGGTGAAAAAAGAAATGACCCCGAAAAAGTATGTATCGAATTTTTAGGCTATTTTAAACTTCTTTTTTCTTTCTCGAAGTCTGGACACCGGAGTTTCCATTTTTTATTTATAAAATTGCTTCCATCTTTTTTTGTTATATTTCGGAAAACTATGACGGTTCCATTTCAAAGCTTTTCATTATCACGTTTTTTTTATTTTTCACTAATTATGATCGCTTGCTTCTTCTTGTGATCATCATTATCAAAATGGCTTCTAGAATGATTATGAAAAATAAAAAACGTGACAAAAATCGCATTAAAAACTTTTCTTTTCTTTTTTATTTGAACTTGAAAGACGACATGTAATAAAAGAGGGCTTGCATTCTCAGAATTTTTTCACCTTCGTATACTTTTTTTCAAAAACATTTTAAAGTTTGATATTTATATTATTATTTGGTTCCAATTATTTGCCATACCTTAATTTCACTTTTTGACATCTGAAATTTGTTGATTTTGAGTCAGTTCGGTCTGGTTGAAAATTTAAAATTATATTTAATTTGTTTCTTTCTTTTTTTTTGCCAATATTTATTATAAAAAAATGACAAATTATGAATATTTAAAAATAATTCAGTTGGGTTTTTTCTTTTTCTTAATCGACGATAATTTTTTTTAACAAATATCAATAATTTTTTAAATAGGCGCTATGGGCTTCTTTTTTTGTTTTGTCTCTTTTTTCTTGACCTTACGAATTTGTAATAATTCAATTATTAAAAAATAAACGTTTTTTATATATATTTGAATTCAAATTATTAGGGACGTGAATTTTCTAGTTTGATTTTCTTCTCCGACGACCGTTGATTTTTATTTTTTTTAATTCGTGAAATTTTAAACTTCTCTAAAAAAAATTTACTTTATGCTGAAAATTTTCTAGCCTTTTTTCCCAAAAAGTCCCAAAAAATAATTATGGTTCGTGTACAACCCGATCCTGCCTCTCAACCGCCACCCCGACGACACCCAAATGGAGTTCATTTTGATCCAGAAGCAGCAGAATATTATCCATCAGCTTGTTGTGAGACTTTGCATGTTAAAAATGCAGTGCTGGCTTCAACTCTCTTACAAGTAAATTTTGTTTTCTAAAAGCTTTAATTTGAAAAAATTATTTAAATAGTCTCAAAAAGAAATTTTCTAAATGGGGTCTAACACGATTTTTTTTAAAATGATTTAATGCAAATATTTTTTTGTTAATTTTAGACAGATTTTAATTTTAATTTTAAAAAACCTCTAAACCTCGTTAATTTTTCAGATCGCTTTTTGCATTTTATTATCCATTCTTTATGTAAATCTCGATAGCAGTGGATTTCTTCGAGCTGTGGATATTTGTCGAACTTCTATGATCCTATTATTTTTTTGCAATGTCGTCGGACTTTTATGCGCTTTCTGTGGAATTTTACGTGAAAAACTTATTTTGGTTCAAGTTCAAACTCTTATTTTAACTTTCCTCGTGGTTCTCGCCGATTTCATGTCGCTGTGTTTAGTTTTAATTATGGCGATTGGAAAACGAAATTATGCCACCGCTTCAATTCCGGGCATTTTTATTGATACTGATCGAGTTGAATATGTATTGGGTCCATTTTGGATTTATTTAGTTGCAATCATGCTTCATATGGCTGCCGCGGCTACTATGTGCTTTATTGGAGTTTATAATCGATATTTAAAATTTTTAAGGGTAAGCTTTTTTGTTGTCAAAATGCTTTTTAAGAACTGAAAAAAAAGTAAAACCTAATCATTTCTAATATTAAGGCCTCGAAAAATGGAAAGGTTTATAATTTTCTAAAATTAAAAAAATGTAGTCAAGTTGTGCCCCCGGAAAACTTCCTTTAAGGAAGCTCCGTGTAAAGCGATAACCGGGAAGCTTCGGACCACATCGAAAAAGACTCAAGCAAAATTAATTTTATAAAACACACAAACCACAAAATAAAACAGAGGCCAAGTTGTTGCGCATATTTTTTTTACACACCTGGCAGCAACAACGAGCTAGCTGCCTCCGAACGAGACGACTAAAGCGAGAGACTTTCTCTGTTTTAAAAATCGCTACAAAAATGTTTTTTTTTTATAAAAAGTTTTGTTGAGTGAAAAAAAAACGAAAAAGAGAGAGTATATCTTTTTCTCTATGGTCCGAAACGACTCTGTTGGGTCCACTGAAAAGACCCAACGCGTATTTTGCTATTTTTGTTTGATCGTCCCTTTTATAAAAGCAATGTTGTTTTTTCCATTAATGTGTGGTCCGGAGTCTTCGGGTTATCAAGGAAAAAACATCCGGAGGCAACAACTTGACTACATTTTTGATTTTTGAGTAAATTTTTAAATTTCAAAAAATTAAAACATTTTTTTGTTATTTAAAAAAGTTTTGATAATAACGAAAAAAAAAAAAGAAAGTTTTTTTCAGGAAAAAACTGAATACACTAAACTTTCGACCGAAGGAAATGTCCCACAACAACAACCTCAACAACCAAATGTGATTGCAGTAAATGCTTCAGACGATTAAAAAACAAACAAAAAAAATATGAGATCTCTTTTTTATTCAATTTTATAATTTTTCTTATTGTAAAATTCGTGTGTGCAATTTTTTTCTATAACGTTTTGTTAATAATATTTTTTGTGTGGTAAAACTGGTATTTGTAATTTTTTTTAAACAATTTTTCTTTACTTTTTTGTGGTAATTTTTTTAAATTAATTTCTATTCTTTTTACAAATATAAAAAAGCGGCGTTAACTAAGGAAAAAATTTATTGCACGAAATTTGAAGAATGAAAGTTTAATTAATAAAGCTCAAAAAATAAAAAGCAAAACAAATGAGAAAAAAAAAACAGGATTAACCACATCGTGAAGAAGCTTGAAGACGAGTGATTACTTTTTCGGATTGATTTGCTAAAAAAAAAGATTTGGGATTTATAAATGGCTAAAAAAGATTTTTTAAAACATACGTTGAAGACAACTGTTGCAAGTTTTGGGGCAAATAATATCAACAAGAAGTTTGAGTTTTCGTTGATGAGTTAAGAAATCTAAAATTTTTCCAAAATTATTAATTCGAGAATTTAAAGCTATTAAAAATAAAAAAAATAAAATTTTCGTGGTAGGATGGATCTAAAGCTATAATCCCCCAATGAATTCAAAGTTTTCGATGGGAGGGAGAATCAAAGAAAAAAGTTTCCAAAATGTATTTAGTTTTTTACTTATTTATTTTTTTACTGTCTTTTGAATTTTACAATAACAAAAACAAAAACACTTACTTGCTTCACAATGTGACATGGGACGTGTTGTGTCTTCCATTAATTTATCAATAAAAACTTTTCCCAGAATATCTTGTAATACTAAAACATCAGCGGGGATTTTTTGAACCTTATTATTGCTTGTATCAGCATCAATAACTTGATATCGATCAAAATCAGGGCAATAACTTGAAAGTTTTGAACAAAATGAAACTAAATCTTCACAATTTTTTTTATTTGTGGATTTTGTTGTTGAAATATTTGCTGAAGTTGAAAGGGACATAACTGTTGAATTTTTTATTTCTGGATTTTTTGATTCAGATGAGGAACTTTCTTTGACGCTATCATTTAGAGGTGGAAGAGATGGAAGTGGAGGCATTGAACTTGATTCTTCGGGGGATTTTGAAGTCGTCGTGGTCGAAGCTTTTGTGGTTGTGGAAGTTGTTGTTGTTGCTGGAGTAGTAGACGATGAGGAAGATGATGCTAAGGCTGAATCATCAGCGGGTGTGGGTTTTGCATCTGTTGCTTCACCGCCGCCAAAAGTTTCAATATTTCCTTTTCCTCCATTTGCATAATATTCAGAGAGATCAAGGCGAAGAGTCTAAAATTCAAAAAACAATTTTTTTAAAAGCTTAAATATTTCCTTTTTTTGTCAAATTTAGCCAAATAAAAAAAACTATTTGAAGAAATTTTTTTCGTAGAAATTTGCGTATTTTAAAAAAAATGATTTGAAATTTTTTTTAAAGTTTGCTTTTATAAACTAACTTTTCGTTTCATAAAATCCATTAATTCTTTTTCACTTAATTTTCGAATACTCAATTCTCCATCCATTCCACGAGCGCATTTTTCAAATATTCCATTTTCACGTTGAATAACTTTATTTTCAGCAATAATTTCATCGCCTCGAATACAAGCTAAAAAAATCGTCTAAATTTTATAGTTTCAAACTTTTATTTTCTGTGAATTACCGTAACTAATAATTAATTCTTCTTTAGGCCCATTAGGACCATTTTTCCAATAACATCGTTTCATTACATCGCCATCCTTCCAAATTTCTTGGAATTTTTTAGTTGTTGTCGTTGATCCACTTGGGAGAGTGCAGCCTTTAAGTCCATTAAATGAGGAATAAGTTGAGGATGAATCACAAAGGAATGGTTCGCCATTGGAAGAATAAACCACTTCACCAACTAAAGCCCATTGGCCATCAATGGTGCAACCTTAAAATAAAATTTAATGAAAAAAATTTTTTGTGAAAGCAATTTTTAAAAAAGACATGAATTTGAATTTTAAAGATTGGTGCTAGCTTTGAAAAGCAGTGAGAAAAAAATCATACTAAAAATCGATTAGGAAAAATTATTTTTCGATAAAAAAAAGTTTTTATAAAAAATTAAATTTAACCGAGCTTTTTTTGTAAAAAAATTTGTTTTTCTGATAGAATTTACCTTGTTTTGATACAACTCCATGATTGCAATAATAAGTTGAAATTCCATTGGTATCATTAAAATATACTCCATTTTGATATGTTGCTCCTCCACCTTGAAGTTGACAATCAACATCTAAAATTAATTTTTAATTTATTTTTTCCTAACTTTTTTTTTAAATTTGCATTTTTCTATTTTTTAGATACTTACAATTTCTTGTAACATTTATTAATCGACAATTTCCATTATTGTTTCGTCGACATTGAGTCCATTGACCTTCAACTTCAACATAACCCGAAATTCCAACATGAATGGAAGTTTTTTCTGTGACACATCCAGTGCATTTTAAACCCACTTCTTTTCCATTACGAATGCATGAAATTATTTCACCCTTTTGAAGAATGGGTTTGTTTGGGGTTTTGGCTGTTAAAGTTTGGACTTGAAAATTGCCTTCCGTGACTTTTGCTCCAGATGGGAGAGTGCATTTAGTCCCTGTAAAAATGGTTTACAAAAAGTTTAGTTTGATTCAAATTTTTAAAGTTTCTTTTTTTCGAAAAAAGAATATTTTTTGAGGTTTTGGGGTTGAAAACTTACATTGCAAAACCGTTTTTTTAACTTTCAAATAATCTCCTAAGCATTCCGTGGTTTGATGGTTTCCATTTTCGTCTTCCATAGTAAAAAAGCTGCCGATTTCTACTACTGTGCCAGTGGAGTCAATGCAATCTAAAAATGCAATTTTTTTAGAGTATTGAAAACTAAAAAGAAACAAAGCAAGTAAAACAGAATTTATCAATCCTTTCAACAAAAAATTAATATTTAGATCTAAGATTTTTTTCTTCGTTCAAAGACATTTTCCATTATTGACACTTTTTATTTTTTTTTGTGATTTAGCACCGACTTTTAAAACACTCTTTTAGTTTTTTACTTACTAATGATTTTTAAAACCAGCGCATTATTTTCTTCTTCACATTGATATTTAAAATGTTCATTAGAAAAAACTTCTCCGGGCTTAACTATGGATTTATCTTTGTCTCCTTCGGGTGCACATCCAATGGGTTTGGCATGGGTTTGACCATTTTCTCCATTGCTGCTTACACAATCATAAAGAATATTATCTCGAACAAAACTTTCTCCTGATTTACATGAAATTGATGCGGGAGGCGAATGATAGGTGGCTGATGGGGATGGAATTGCATGCCAAGCAGCAGATATTTCAAAAAAGAACAAAATGGAAAAATATGGGAGTGTTTGGGAAATCATTTTTCTGAAAAATGTCAGAATTTACAGTTTATTTATTTAAAATTTAACAAAATCACGAACACGAAAAATTTTAATGTATTTTTTCGAAAATTTATTTGCTCTGATTTAAAAATGATACAAAAAAAGTTTTTTTTATAAAAGTTCAAAACTAAAACAGTTATTTATTTGTTTCAAAAAAAAAATAATCCAAAACAGAATCTCAAATAAAGACTTTAGTCGGCTCAAAAAGATTAAAATTCAAATTTTCACGCGGGTTTTACATACTTTAAGACCAATGTACAAAAATATGTGTGTGAAAAGGATTAAAATAGAAACTTGTATTTTGATCCATCTTTTTTTTGGCAAAAAAACTGTACTTTTTTAGACTTAAATGAAACTATATCCATGGATATATAGTCAGATTAAGAATAGTAAAGAAAAAAAACCGTGGTTTTAAAAAAAGCTTTTTTTGTTGTTGAAAAAAATTTCAAAAATTAAACAAAACAAAAAATTAAAGACTTCGTTAAAAATTCTTTGTCCATCATCCTTCATCGATGATTGTTGTCGTCGTAATACATATTTCAAGGATGCGGTAAATTTATGTAAATGAAGATTATTGTCTCTTCTCTCTCGCGCTCTTTACATTTGTCAGATTTGTTCTTCAAAAAATGAGAAAAGTGGCAAATAATTTGCGCATGCACGCGAGTAAGCGATTCCACTCATTTATTCACACACTCAAAAAAAAAAAATAAATGACCACTGAATGAAAACAACAACAACCAAAAAATGTGTTTCAATGCCTCTGTTCGATCAAATCGAGAAAAATGTAACAAGCAAGCATGGAAAAAAAAGGTTTAGTCGGTTTTGTTACAGATGGTTTAAAATAAAAATAGTGGCGGCACTTGAACTAATTTTTTGTTCGTTACAAAAACTCAATGTGCAAATAAACAATCCAAATTGAAGGACAAAAAATAATAATAATAGAAGACTAAAAAACTCTGTTTTATGTATTAAATGTTTTTAAAACGTTTTGTGAAATGCCAAAACTAAAAAATTATAGCCAAAAAACATGGTACATTGAACCATTTTTTTATAAAATTTTAAAATTTACTAATTTAGAATCTCTCAAAAAAATAGTGATTGAAAGTATTAGATTCACTAAAAAAAATTTCACTTCTGTTAAACATCGAAATATTGTAAATTTCTAAGAATAGTGGAAATATAAAAAAAGCCAAAACTTAACTAACTTATTTAAGTTTCCTTTTTTTTGAGACCTTTTTATATCCACTTTTTAAAATGAGTTCAAAAGCATCACGAATCATTTTCGCCATCAACAAAAAAATAAAGACCACGAAAAATAAAAATCAACGCCTTCCGCTTTTTTAAAATATGAATTTGTGTGTTTTGTTTTGAAGTTTTTAACTTCCTTAATCTTTTATCTTTTTTTTCAAGAAATCACGATCTAACTGTTTTTTTTCTCTCTCAAGTAAGTGCCACCAGTTTTTTGAGCCATTTAAAACTTCTTCCTTTTCTTTTCTTTTTTTTATTGACACTTTTTAAAACTGTGACGTGACATCAGTGAAATTTTATTTTATGCAATTTCATGCAGTTACTTGACATACTCTTCTTTTTTTTCCGCTTTTTAAAAAACTGTGTCTCTCATATTTTTTTATTCTGGTCAAAAAGATACTACAAAAAATTCAGTAAATTTCTAAAAAGCTTAGAAAAATTTAAAAAGAAAATAGCATAAAAATATTAAAATTATTTCGTTTTTCTTTTTTTACCAAAAATTTTATAAATTTATAAATTTAAAAAAGCGTTTATTGTAATTATTTTTAGAAGAAAAAGATAAATGATTAAATAAAAAGATTATTTTTTAACATGAAAGCTCTGCTGCATCTTCTTCATAGATAAATTGAGAATCATCTAAGCCAAAGCATTGTAATGATTGGGGCGAAAATACTCCCGATGGAGTTATTACCATGCCATCATCTGAAAAAAAAAACATCGATTTTATTCTCGAATTTTTTTAATTTTGTCAGAAAACTTCTTTTTTTCTAAACTCCTGGAAAACAAGTTTCTTAGAATATTACTTACCAGGATTTATATTAAATGGAGGTGGTGGAAGACCTTGTTGCTCGTAATGCCTTAAAAAGTTGCACAAATGTTTCAAACGCCGTTCTTTACTTCGGCGATTTTGAAACCAAACCTAAAAAGTTATTTTGTATTTTTTTATATTTGCTTTTTGGTAAAAAAAAATGAGAAAGAAACAAACTTGAATAACTCTCATGCTTAATCCTGTTTCTAAGGCAAGTTTGGCTCTGGCATGCTTTGATGGTTTTGGAGTTGTTGAAAAAATTTGGTTTAGCACATCCAACTGAAATTTTTCTTTTATCAAAGCAAAAATATTATTGAAAATATTAATAATTTAATTTAATTATTTCTGGCGGTCAACACAAAAAATTTTTAGAAAAAAATGCAATTAAACGTTTTTGGGTTTTCGCGCAAGTCTCCGAGTAACTTTTTTACTTTCTCTATTAGTTGTATTTAAAACTTCCAAAAACGTCACAAACCTGATTTTGTTTTATCGTGGTTCTTGGCCCTCTTCGTTTCATAAGTCTCCCATCATCGCTATACATTTCACCAAAGGCATACATTTCAAAAGGGTATTGAGGAATTATGGGGTTCATCAACATCGTTGTTGAAGTCGTTGACGAAGAACCAAATAGTTCAGATGATTCTTTTTTAAAAAGTATTCGTTTTTCCTTTTTTGTTGATTCATTTTTTTCTTTTTTCTTTGATTCCGAAAATTTTGATTTTGGTTTTTCTTTTGGTTTCTCTACAGAATCTGCAACTGGCTGGTTTTGGGATGATTGAAGATCTTCGTTGTGAGACATACAAGCGATAGATTTGTTTATTTCATCAAAAACAATTTGTTCCCCTGGAGCAATTTGTCTGCCACAGAGATAGCAAAAATGGCAATGAACATGATAAATTAAGCCGATCTAAAAAAATTTAGAGATCAAAACTAAAAAATATTTTTAATGGTCTTCGCTAACTTTGAGTTTATAAACCATTTCATTAGGTGATATCCCTAAATGGCAACCAGAACATTGAAATGGGCTATAATTTGAATAATAATGAAAATAACAATAAAAATATCCATCTTTTTCATAACATTTTTCATTTAAATTTTCATGGCAAACACAACATTGAAGGCGGCATTGTTCATGACAGTAAATGTTGCCAACCTGTAAAAAATTGAGTTATTAAAAAAATCTTTTATTAAAAAGGGATTAGTAAAATGGAATAATACCCTTAATAAAAATTGCTCTTGGATAGGTAATGTGCAAACATGGCAACACGATGACGATGGCTGAAAAGAAAAGTAAAATAAATTGGGTAAAGTTAAATTTAAACTTTTTAAATTTCATTTTTGTATTAAAAAAATAATTTAAATTTTCTGCAAAAAAGTGTTTTCTTTCTGGTAACAAATAAAAAATTAAACGCGTTGTAAAAATATTTTTTTAGGTTTAAAAATCATCGAAAAATTTTACAGTTTGTGTTTCAAATTTAATATAAAATAATTAACCTGTAAGTCATCTTTATTTTTCCAGCAATCTTCATTTGAATCCCAATTTTGTCCAATATTTTCAATAACTTCTCCAATGGCAGCCAATGGTGGTTTATCATCAGAATTTTCAAAATGTTCATGGAAACTTTCAGAATGTAGCGAATCTGATAAATATTCAGAACATGGATCAGAAATAGAAGTAATTCCAAACATTTATAAAGTAAAAACAAAAAAAGTAATTCTAAGAAAGAAAAAAGCAGGCGATGTAGTTACAGTAAACTCAACAAAAAAAATGACAAAAAACTTGTTGAGGAGCCAGCCTCAAGTCAACAATGTCAATACTTTGGAAGTGAAATGGTGACAAATTCATTTGACATCTGTTTCCTTCCATTTTTTTTCACCCTATTTTTTTATTCATTGTCAAACAGTTAGTTTGATATTTTTCTCCCATTTTTTTTTTGTTTCTTGACTTTGAGGTGACAAAGTGCTTTTCCCTGTAATCGCTTGCTTTTTTTCCCTCAAATGCGGGAGATCCATGCTGAAGTCGTCTAATCAAAAATTCTACGGTAAAAATAAACGAAGGATAAGCACCCTTCCCTCTTTTTTTTTTTTTGAGTTATGTCTTGCTTGTCACGAACATTGTCTTTTTTTGACTTCTCACTCCTCTCAATTTTAAAGGCTAAAAGAGGAAACAAAAAATGACATTTTCGTGGTTGCTTTCGAGAGAAAAAACGATTATTGCTTGAAGATTTCCAGATTTCATATTTTTTTAAACAAAAAAACTGTAATTTTTTAGTTCTTCCTTTAATTCTTTTGGAAAAAAATTATAAAAAATAATGAAGCCATTTACTCGCTTTTTTCTATCTAAAAAATAAATAGTTTCTATGTTTATGTTTTTTTTTGTTAATTGAAACAATTTTTGCTTTTATTTAAAAGGATTTATTATTCAAAAAAACCACAAAAGTTTAAAAAGCATCAGGAAAAAGAAAAGTTAAAATGGTGGATGTTGGTTTTTTGAATTAAAAAAAGATGCAAAGAAAGCAGCAAGCTTCTCGCCATGAAATTTCGGATGGTGGAGGAAGTTCATTTTCAGGCGCTTTTTTGTTGTCCATAATGAATTAGTGGAAGGAGAATTGGAGGAATATCGCTCGAAAGTTATTTATTTATTTTCCTGAAATATTTTAGAAATATTTAAGAAAATTTAGAAAAAAAGAAAGTTGAACTGAATATGAAAAGAAAGAACTAAAAATCTAACAAAAAAAACGTTTTTAGTTCTAAAAAATACAATTTTAAAAAAAACATTGCTAAGAAACTAGCTCAAAAATGATAAAGGTCGCCCTGCGTCGGCGGTTGTTGTTAGCCAATAAAAAAAAGATTAATTTTCCACAGAATCAATAATAAAAAAAATACATTTATAATTTTATAGTTTCTGAAAGTCTGAAGCTATTTTTCATTTTTAATGGTTTATGAAAATTTTGAAATATATAAATCAAAAAATTCGATTTTATTATAAAAGTTTTATTAAAGATTTTATAAATTTAAAAAAAAAATGCATGAAAAAATGGGGAAAATATTTTAACGAATTTTTTGTTTTGTTAAGATTCGGACATTTTTCATTTTCTGGCGCCATAGTTTTGGTTAGGGTAGTTTGTTTATTATCCAGCGCAAATTATGCACAAACAGCAAAATATTGAGCAAATACATTCACAACTAACATCTTGGCAGCCACAATCATCGCTACAACCACTATTATCAGCAGCAACTTTATTTTCAGGAATGGTTGGAATAGTCATGTTTTTTATTTACCAAAGAAATTGTTTTTACCCCAAGAAATTGAAAGTTTCTGAAAAATTTCAGGAATTAGCCCAGAAAAAAACAATAAAACAAAGCGGTTTTAAAATAAAAAATGCCTAAAAATTCAAAATAAAAACTGCCGCTATAGCCAAAAGCTGAACTCAATTTTTTTTAACAAAAAAAATCAAACTGTTGTCCTGCCCTTCCGGTTGTTAATGGACATATGAAAAAAAGATATTAATTTCGTGTTCATTTAATAGCTTTGTTTATAGCAACCAAAGATTTTTTAGATGGTGAATTTTTTTTCTTTCCATTCTTGTGTCCTTACAAATTTTTTTTATTCATAAGTTTTGCAGAAAAGTAATCAATACAATAGATGACCAGCTACAAAATGGAAATAAAAGCATTTGCCATCAAAATAAGAGTGAAATCATCTGTTTAAAAGCATCCATAAAGCTTTTTATGCCTCTGTTTTTTCTTTTTGCAAAAGTTACAGTAACCTTGCGAAGGTATGCATGCAAAAACAAACAGGAACAGTAAAATGAATTATGAAAACCATGACAGTAACTATCATCTTGCACCTTTCAAAGAATGAACTCAAAATTATATAATAATAATTTTAAAAAAGCACGCAAAATAAATTATAAACATCATGATTTTCCAATTTCATATTAATCCCTTGGGTTAATCTCGTTTTTTCTATTGCCATCAAAGCGCTTCCATTCATTTATTCCTTTTTATGATACTTTTTTTTCATCGAAAAAAGCAACACCAGATTTATCTTTTTCATTTCACCTTTTTTTAAAAACGCCACCCAGCACACGCACTAGTTCCGGTCCAATTAGTATCAACCAGGTTGCACTTTCCATTTTTCACTAACCCTCAAAAATTCTAAAACTGTGAAGAAAAAAAACAAATATGGAAAAAATACAATATTGAATTTTTTTCTTTTTTTTTGGTTTCTGGGAAATTTGTTTTTTCTTTTTCGCTGCCAACTTTTTTTACGTTCTTTTTTTTTTTCTATGTTCACTTTTTTTGGGACATTCTCTTTTCTTTTTCTTTTTTTTTGATGCACAAAAGTGGAAATGTGTCCTCCGAATTGATGACCTTGAGAAAAAAAATAACAACATCAGCCACAGGCAGCAACAGGTAAAATAATAAATAAATAAAAAGTGTAGATTTACAAAAATAAAGTAAAGCAAAGAAAAAATAAAAATAAAATATTGTTGATTTTTTTATTTGACTACGCGTGGTTCTTTTACGACTTAATTTTTTTGGCGGTGAATAGAATTTTAGAACTTTTTATTTTTATGACAGATTTAAATATGTTTGTGGCTTGTTTTGATGTTTGTTGATTTTTGGCAATAAAATTCTATTTTTTTAACGTCCAAAAATAAATTTTTATGATTGTTTAAGAATTTTAAATTTATTTTTCAAAGCAGAAATATTTTTTTCAAACTTTATTTTTCGATGTTAGACGCAATTTTTTTTTTGCAGAACAACCTTTTTTGCTTTTTTAATATTTTTCCGTCGATTATTTTTTTCCTTTTTATGTCTTTTTTTATGTTGCTTTTTTTCTAACATCCTTATTTCTTTCCATCCTAAAATAAAAATTGACATCAAACAAATAAAGAAAAAACATGTGTTGATGATTGTTGTTGATGCTACCTTTTCCGCGCAAAAAAAAGCAGCAGCAATCATCTTCAAAAAATATATAAACCTCTTTATTTCAGTGTGATGGCGGCGTCTTTCACCATTATGTTTTCTTTTGATTTTATGAAAACATTAAATCGATGATCAAAAAAATAAAAGAATATAATCGCTGGTAGTGGTGTTCTTGTGTCTTTTATTTTTATTACCCTCAGGGCATGAAACATTTTCTGCGCTTTTGTTTCTCTTCTCTCGTTTCGCCTTTTTTCATTAAATGTCCGAGCCATGCATCTATCTATCTGCCAGTCGACCAGCCAAAATCAGTCAGTCAATGAAACAAAAAAAAAAGAAGGAAAAAACGCGATTCAAATGTTGAAAAATAAAAGAAGGGTTAAAAGCGTGTAAAAAAAATGAATGCGTAAAACAAAAAAAGGTGATTAGGGTTGATTATTTTCGCCTTAGGAAAGGAAAAAAAGTGGAGAAAAAAAGGATAGAAATTGATTTGTTTCGCCTTTCATCTATCATTCATATAAATTTTCCGTGGTCATCATCGTTGATGTCGTTGATTCCTTCGATCTCTTTTTTTCTTCTTCTGTAATTATATCGCCAAACCTAATTATGAGCCTATTAAATATGTATGAAACAATCAAAAACGGATTGTTTGTGCGAAGAATGTCTTCTTATTTTTTATTTACTAATTTTTTCTTAATCGTATTAGTTTTATGACTTTGAGAAAAACCGAGTCACAAGAAAGAAGAGTGGAGATAGAGATAATTACATATCATCATCGTCGGTTCAATATTAACATTTTTTTGTATTCCGCTGTTGACATTTTTTTTGAATGATGCCCGATTATTTTCTTTTTAATTATTAATAAGAAACCGTTTTTGTAAAAATATTTCGATGTTTCATTTTTGTGTTACAAAAAATCAAAAGAAAAACAGGTATTGCATTGTCTTCAAAAAAGGAAAAGAAAACAATCCAATGTTTTATTTTTTAATTTAATTTTCAGTTTTGTTTTTTATGTTTTTTAGAGCAAAGTTTAATTAAATTTCTCATTCTTCTTTTTTTTGTTGCTTTTAATCAATATTTTTTCTTAGTCTTTTGTTTGATTTATCAAAATTTGATCCATGGCTTAATATCATTTTGCTATTTTTTAAAATTATTCGGATGATAGAATTTTTTTATATCTCTCTTTCTTACTCATTTTGACCAAAACTTTTTTCTTTATTTCAAACCTCTGATTTTTTTACTGATTTTTAAAACCTAACATTTACATACGTATTTTACGCCACATTCATTTCAACCCTCACTCAACATTATTTTTATATATGTATTTTTTCTTGTAAACTACAAATTAGGTCCGTTTTTTTCCATTCCGCATTTAAATTTTGTTCTTTTTAATCGAAAAACCGCAAACCTCAAAAAACCTTTTAAATTTTGATTTTTTTTTGTTCCATTACTTTTTCGTTCTTTGCGGTTTTCAAACAAGTAGTTAGTTACTTGAATGATGTCAAATGCGACCAATTTTCAGATTAACAACAAGAAGACGCAAAAAGAAAAGTGCATACTTTTTTGGCGATTTACTTGAGAAAAAAAAATCGGTTGCTTCTTTCTAATGTAGTCAACCAACCAATAGTCACAAAACTTTAATACATAAAAATATTTTTTAATAATTTAAAGAATGGTCATTGGAATAAAATTATTTATATTGATTAATAATTAAACACTCGAAAAATATTTATTTTAAAAAATGAAGTTGGAAGAAATATTCAGGCTGATTCTCAAATTCGCCCAATTTATTGTAACTTTTTTATTACTTTATGCCATTGGTTTTCCTTATTGGATGATTGTGGCTGCTGGACTTTTAGTTCCTATTTATGGTCAGTTTTATGTCCACATTATTGAGACAAATTTAAAACAAAAAAATGTTATTAATATTTTAAAAGTTAAAAAAAACTGACCTGAATAATTAAAAATCCATAAAGCTTTTTAGTCTTTTGAGTTCCAAAGAAAAAATTCTTTTTTTCAGGCATATATTTAATGTTTCGATCTCCGGGTAAAACTAAAGGTGGTACACCATATGCAGATTATAAATTAAATGCAATAGCTAAAAGCTGGCATAAAGTTGATATTTCGCTTTGTCTCACGATGGCTATAGTGTGTTTTATTTTTGCTTTATTATTATTCTTTTTTTATTTTAAAGTAAGTTTCAAAAATATATAAAAGAATTAGTTGTTTGAAAAAATAAATAATAAATTTTAGTTTACGACATTCACCTCAAAAATTTTACTTGCTGCCTGTTCTTCGTTATTACTATCAATTTTATATGCAATGAATGGAATTTTGCTTACAAGAAAATTACAAAGTGGAACTATTGATTTTCCTGCCAGTCACAAAGTTTGTTTTTATTTTAAACAAAAAAAATAAAATGTTTTTTTCTTGCTTTATTGAATTACATAGAATTTTAAGTCTAAAAAAATCAAAAATTTTTGATTTGCCTCATATAATGTAGGTAAGGTTGTGTGTTAAAATCATGGACTTCATAAGTCGACAATTGTAAATCATTGGCCTAACGCGGAATCGAACCGCTATGGTTGATGGTATCATGGCGCATGCGCCTTTTACCACTCGACCATTCAAACATTAAAACGAAGGAGGAAAAAATGAAGTTAGACGCATGCAAAAAAAGAATCATAGAAACAAAAATGTTTTGTAAAAAATGATTTGCAAGTATTTTTAAGGGGATTTCCAATCCAAATTAAAATTTCTATATTAAAAAGAATAGTTTTCCTAAAATTTATGAAAGTTATCTTTTTCAGCTTTTCTCAACTTCAGCTTCCAAAACGAGTCCATTGACTAATAAACCCAATGAAAGAACTTTGGATTTATTTGGAAGTTCACGAAAACGTGATGAAAGTGTATCAAAATATAGTAATAGCAAAAATAAATTAAATAATGATGATGAAATTGGAATCCACCGAAAATCAGCGGTAAGTTATTTTTTTTTAAATTTCCATTTTAAGAAAAATAAATTTATTCTAATTTTTTTTGGATTTTAGGTTCCTTCACCAGAGCCACCAAAAAATCTTCATGGTGATGATGATGATCAGCGATATAGTTATCAACAGCCCAAACAAAGTTTATCCCCTCAATATTCCATTGAACGTCGACCTCGAGCAACTTCATGGTTCACGGATACGGGAGATAACAATAAAAAAGATTTTCCAACAACCACGATTGAATCAAGTTTTATTTCATCTCCAACTGATAATTCGAAAGGGGCACATTTGGATGCTCGAGAACAATATATTAAATCGAAGCAATATCGAGATTTTATGGAAACAACTCCAAATAATAATAAACAAAAAAATGTTGTTGCAAATGTTCCGAAACGTTCAACTTCGAAAATTCAGCAAGAAAAATTGATGGAAGATTTTAATGAAAAATTTGCTTCAACCGAAAATTTAGAAAAGCAACAAAAACTTGAAGAAGAAAAACAAAATCAAAATCAAAATAGGATTTCACCAAAATTAATGGCAGGAAATGGAAATTCTATAATTAGCAATGAAAAAAATTATAAACCTTCCACAACCGCGTATTCTCGAAAACAAATTATACCAACAATTGAATCATCTCGAAAAGAAGGATTTGAAGAAAGTTATCGAGCATCTAAACAGCCGGAATATCAGCCGCCACAGCAGCCAAGTATCCTGAAAAAAATTAGCACTTCAGGTAGAGTTGTCTAAATGAAAAAAAATTGGGGAATTTATAGAGATACATATTTTTATTTCTCAATAAGGTTCAAAAATGAGAATATTAAATTTTTTATAATTAAAAATTTTAAATTAAACGCTTTCTGATTTTTTAAAAACTTTATATTTATTTTAAAATTACTAAGCTTCTTTTTTAATACTCTTACTATTTTTTTCATGATTCCTAAGGTTTCCAATCTCAGATAATTAAAATTTTAATTTCTCGATTTATTTATACAACCCAAACTTTTAGGAAATAATCCATTTGAGACTAGTCAATCAAGTAGCCAAGCTTCGCATTGGTCTTCCCAATCAGAATTGGATAAAGTTTTTTATTCTAAAAAACAACAACAAAAACATCAAAGAAATCCAAGTTATGGTGAAAGAGCCATCGATGTTGGAAGTTATAAAGCGAGTCCAATCGAGGTCATCGATGCTGAAAGAAAAAATAGTGATACTCATTCTTCTGGAACTTTACATTCCCTTGATGTTCCACTGGATGTTGAAGCAACTCCCAAAGCTCCAAGACAACAACACCAAACATTTAGCGGCTATGCTCCTCCTGAAAAAGATCTGCCGCCGCCGCTTTCAAGCAGCAGCAATAATGTATTTAAAATTTCTTCGGCAAGCACCATTCAAAGTCATCAAAGCATTAGTGTCAATGATTCTCCCGGAATGCCAACGAAATTTAAACACCCAAAAGATAATCAAATTCGAGATACTCAAATTTCGGAATATCATCAAATTCCAGCCCGAATTGCAATCAAACAAGCAGTGATTCCACAAAAAGGTGTAATCACTGGAATTGCAAGACCTTACAGTTTTCAAGGAGAAAATAATTCCAAACAACAACAAAATCAAAGAGATGAAGAAAATGATTTATCTTCAACTCCATCGCGATCCATTTCATCGTTGACTGGGTCATCATCTCAAATGAGAGATACTTCACTTATTGCGGGTTCGTTTTTTTTTCTTTCACATACTATGTTTTTGGCCACAAAAAACTTTTTTTATTAAAAAAAGTTTCAAAGCTTTATTTTTTTTTCAATTCTTTTTGTTTGACAAATTTGAAAACCTTGCAATGATTTAGCTTTCTCTTCGTCTATTTTGGGCAAAAATAATTTTTAAATATTTGCATAGTTTCAAATTTTTTAATTTTTGCGAGCTTTTTTGATAAAAATTTGCAAAAAATAAATTTAGTATGGAACTCTAAAATTTTTCCTCGCCGCTCTTTTTTATTGCCTATTTTCATTATTTATAAAAGCATTTTTATTCAGACTCAACTGCAAGTTCCACAATTCGAATGGATGACATAGATCGAAGGGATTCTGCTCGTTCACCTTTGCGTGATTCAAGTTTAATGACAACTTCCACCATCGTCAATATGAATTCAGCTTCCATTCGTGATTGGTCTCCCTCACCAATTTCTTCGATTTCCAATAATATTGATTCGAGAAAAGAATCATCTGAGGCTGCTCGAATTCATAATCAAATATTTTTTGGACGTCGAGAATCACCTGGAGAAAGTAGCACTAGCGGAGGAAGCAATGGCAGTAATAATGGAAACTCTATAAATCCACAGAAAAAAGGTTTAATATTTAAAAAATTTATTGAAAAAAGTTTGTAAAAATATGCAAATTACTGAGTTTCAGGTTTCGATGTAATAATTCGACCTCGAGATTCTCCAATCGATAGTCGTCCACAATCAACGACGACCACAGAATTTTCTCCTCGATACAATGCATCTTCAACAACTTTAACAATAAAAAGTTCACCAGATTATTCTAAAAATAGGCATTTATCCACACAATTTTAGTTTATTGTTCGTTTTTTTTAATTTGCATTTTTTATTTATTAAAAAAATTATTTTTGCGAAAATCAAAATAAAAATAAATTTAATTCTTTTATTTTTATAAAATCTTTTGTTTAGTTTTGCAGTGAAAACTTAGAGAAAAAAAATCATATTTTTTTGCTATGTAAAAAAATCATACATATTTTCAAGGCTTTTTATCGAAAATATTTTGGTTTAAAATTTGTTAAGAAAAATAAAAAAATGAAGCGAAAAATTCTTCGATAGTAAAACAAGCTTGTTTCAACTAGGTTCTTCTTATTTTTTCTTGTAGATAGTCAAAGACACGCAATTTTTTGAGCGAAAAATAACATAAAATTGCTTTGAAAAAGATTTTATAAAAAATGTGTCTTCTTTTGCTTTCTTTTTTTGTTAATAAAAAAACTTCGTCGCAAAAGGTGCATTGAAGATTTTACTAGCTTATTCGTGTATTCCAAACATAAGAAGTTACAGCACACCATTGGGGTGAATAAAAGCAACAACAAAAAAAGCTCAGGATTGATAAGTTTGGGCAAAAACCTATGCTTTCATTTTTTTCTATTATTGATTCTTATGAAATTTAAACAACAAAAGAGCTTAAAATGCATTGAAAAAGATAAATAAAAAATCCTTATATTTAACTTTGATTTTTCTTTTGATTTTTAAAATGTTAAAACATCAGTAAAATAACTATGATCAATCTCTGAGAGAGAGAAAGGGTATTAATCTTTTAAGAGAATTTACATACTGCTTAAAAATCCATTGAAGAAGGTGCGTTGTCTCGATTTATTGTGAATCCCTTTCAACAACACAGCAAGAAAGAAAAAAGCCAGATTAGCCTAAAAATGGGGCAAAATAAAAATTAATGAAAGTTCAAGAAATCATTAGAAATAAGAAATCATCAAAAAAAATTTGGAATAATAAGGTGCAGCATTTTATATCCTTAAATAACAACATCAGAATTGGTTCTTCTTCTCCTTCATTTTAGATTATAAAAAATAAGCAAAAGATTTAAAAAAGGCGATGTGGATTCTTAGCTCTTTTATGGGTTGTTTCTAAGGGTGGAAACGGGACGGGACTATTTTCAAAATCCCGTCCCGTCCCGGTCCCGTCCCGTCCCGGGACGGGACGGGACGACAAAATTTGAATAAAAAAATAAAAAACAAAGGGTGTGCCAAGGCAAAAATACAAGAAAAAAAATATTTCCGGGACCGGGACCGGGACGGGACGAAAAGTTTGGTCCCGGGACGGGACGGGACGTGAAAAAGTCGTCCCGTTTCCACCCTTAGTTGTTTCTTTTTTATAAATAAATTTTTTGAAAGATTTCTTGAAAAACATAAACTTTATCGCATTTTTAAAATTTTTCTTCCTTTAATTTGATTATGACTAAGCTAATAAAGACCAAAAAAACTAAGTTTCAGTTATCAAAAAAAATTTTTCTTGTCGAGGCCAAACTCAAGTTTCTGGTGAACTCCATTATTTTATTAAAGGCAATTAGGGTTGGGCAATTAGCATGCTAATTATCATGCTTATTATAAATTGCCAACCCTAAAGGCAATATTAAGTTTGCCAAGGATAAAAACAAAGATTTGGAAAGCTGTCAACAAAAATTTTATCAACTTTTTTAAACTTAAAAAGTTTAATTAACAATATTTTTAAAAAAATAAAGCAAAAAAATGTGGTCAAATATTTGCCTTCGGAAGTTGGATTTAATGATAATCCGAAAGCTCCGGACCACATTTAAACAAATAAACGACCTTGCTTTTATAAAAGGGACCAATAAAGAAAAGAAACAAAAAATGCGTTGAGCCATTGAGAAACCCAACCGGACCAGATCAAGCTAGACAGTCAAATAGCCACTCTCTCTTTGGCACAGGCGAATAATTTAAAAAGAAAGGTATAACAAAAATATTTACAAAATAGAGTGAACGTCTTTTATTGTCTCATAATCCACAACCACGAAAACGTTTAAATTTTTCTCTCTCTTTATTTTGATGGAGATTAAGCTAATAAAGGCCACAAAAACTTAATTACAATAATTAAAAAAACTATTTTTTTTATATCGATTTCAAATTCAAGTTTCTGGTAAACTTCATTTTTTTATTCAAAGCAATCCAAAGTTTGCCCTGGAAAGCTTTCATCCAAATTTAGAGTTCCAGCATCAAAAACCTTTTCAGCAGTTTTTCCTTCCGAAATATATTCATCTGGAATGGTAATACTTATTTTTCTCTTGCATGGAGATGTTTCATAATTGCATTTATGATATCTGAAGAAAATAAAATTTTTTAGATAATAAAAACATAAAAAATATGCAAATATAAAAAATTATGATTAATAATATTTTTTAATAATCAAAAAAAGTTTACAAAGGCTGAAAATTAATTTTTTTGGAGTAAATTTTAAAAAGCTAAACTAACACTGTGAGTCTTGGATCGATATTTGAAATTTCATTTTCTGATCCAGAGAGTTCAAAACTTCCATCAGTATCGGTGATGCCTTCAGCCATTTTATCATCGGGGCTATTTGGATCATAATCAAAGAGTTTAACTTTGATATTTGCCGCGGGTCGACCGTCACAAGTTAATCGTCCTCGAACTGCAGCGGATTGAGTTCGGCCAATACCCAAGATTCCAGCGGGAGCACATGCAATGGCAAAAATAAAAAGTAAAATAGGAAGTTTCATCTTTTTTAAACCAAAAACAAAAAAATAATGATTGGAATCAAAGAAAATAGAGTTTGTTTTTGTACTAAAAAAAGCGGTCTTCCCAAAAGGTGAAATCAAAACAAAAACAACAAAAAACGCACTTTTTATTTATAGTCTCAAAATTTTTTGGATAAAATTTTATTTAACCTTTCTCAAACTTAAAAATATTATAAAATAAAACAAAAAAAATGTGGTCAAGTGTTTGCTTCCGGATGTTTGAATTATGATAACCCGAAAGCTCCGGACCACATTTAAACAAATAACCGACCTTGCTTTTATAAGACAGAGAAAACTAAAAAAGCGAATAAAGATGCGTTTGGAATAATGGCAACCAAAATAGACGGGTCAAACAAGACAGTCAAAGACACGCAATTTTTTGAGCAAAAAAATCATAAAATTGCTTTGGAAAAACCATTTTAAAAAAAGGATGTCTCTTTTAACAGTCAACAAGGTGAATGTAAATAAGGCATTTTTATATATGTATTTTTTAATTTTTTGATTTAATTTTTTAAAGGAATTTTATTTCCATTCTTTTTGTGATCAAAAAGTTTTCAGGTTGTTTAAATTTAAGTATCGATCATTTTCAATCTCTAGCCGCCTTATTTTTCCTTTTTGTGTTTAAGAAGAAAATTAGTAAACAAATAAATAACCCTTTTTTTATGAGACAACGATTCTAAACAAGTTTTTTGTTGTTGTTTGTCATTTTGGCTCCATTCTTCCTTTTTTTAAATTAACTGTTTGTAACCCTGAGAAACAAAATGGAAGATAGATAGATTTTAATCATTATTTTTTCTTTACTTCTTTATAAAAAAATAAGAAAGGCCATTCTTTTATTTTTTTCAAATCGACTTTTTTTCTTTCTTTTCTGTTTTTAATTTTTCTAAAAGACAGAAAAATGAAGCTCGTTATTACTATTTTTATTTTTGGCATCGCATGTGCTTCGGCTGGAATCTTGGGTATTGGCCGAACTCAATCCGCTGCAGTTCGAGGACGATTAACTTGTGACGGTCGACCCGCGGCAAATATCAAAGTTAAACTCTTTGATTATGATCCAAATAGCCCCGATGATAAAATGGCTGAAGGCATCACCGATACTGATGGAAGCTTTGAACTTTCTGGTTCGGAAAGTGAAATCACTACCATCGATCCACGACTTTCAATGTAAGTAAATCTCATGGATTTGACACTAAACCAAAATTTTCTTGGTATTTTTCTTTTGGGTTATATATTCATTTTTTACTCCCAAAAAAGGCCTTTATTTTCCAGAATTTTAAGTTAGAATATTAAATTTTTTTTCAGTTACCATCGATGTGGTAGAACTAATGAATGTGAAGTAAAAGTTAACATTGAAATCCCTGATGAATATGTTTCAAGTGGAGCTAATCCTGAACGAGTATTCGACGCCGGCACCCTTAGTTTAAACCAAAAATTTGCTGATGAACGCAAACATTGTTAAAACTTTAATTTTCTTATTAACATTAATTTGTAATAAAAATGAAATTTCTAAACTTTTAAATTTTTGATATTATAATAAATAAAAAATTTTAAAGAACAATAATAAGTAGCAGTTTCAAAAATAATACAAAAGCGAAAACAATTTTAAAAATTTTTAAATAATTTTTCTTCCACGCGAACTTTGGGTTTTTGATTTTCGAGAAGCCAATCGGAAATGCATTCTAAATTATTTTTAATAAATTTAATATTTTGAGCGCCTTTCTTAAAGGTAAATGTGACAATAGCATATGGCTTAACTTTTAATTTAATAAGTTCTAATAAAATTTCTGGATCAATTTCTTCTGAAGTTAGATAAATTGTTAAATGAAGCCATTGAAATTTTTTAAAATGCTTACAAAGAATTAGGTTTTTCAATGAATCGTTTGAATAAATAATATTTAAATTGATAAAATTAAATTCAATTAAATTTGGAGATTTGGAAAGAATATAATCTCCCGAAATAGAGTTTCCTGCATCATCTCGAATATCGACAAAATTCAAATAAAGTTTGTTAAGTTTATTTGAAAGAAAAAGATTTGCTTCATTTAAAGTTAATTTTTCTTTTGTAAGACTAAAACTTTCTAAAGTTAAACGGTAAATATGTTGAGAATAACATGAAAAAGTTCCACTAAAATCAAAGGCAAGATTTGTAAACCAATATTTAAATTGCCCAATTGGAAGCTTTTCGTAATGACTCCATTTATATTTAGGCCATTGGGAAGCATAATATAATCCATTTCCTTGTTGATACCAAACTCGTTTATCAAGACAAACAATTTTATTCTTTGCAAAAAAATATTTGCAACTTTTTTGAAGCTTTTGATATCCAATGGGAGAGAATGGGTTTTCAACGACGTAGGACATTAAATAATATGGAAACGGAAAGTTTTGACGCCGATGTGATTCAAAAGTAGAATTTTTTAAAGCAGGAACAACTTCAGCCATTTTTTTAAGCTTAAGTTTATTAGTTCTTTCAATCACAACAAAAAATGGCAAGAAAATTTGGTTTATCTTAGTTGCTTTTTTTGATGGCAGAAAAATGCAACAAGAAAATCGATTGACCTCTTCTCGAAAAAAAAATAATAATAGGACAAACGAAGAGGTGGGGTGGTAAGTTTGTCCAAGGCACTAAGCTTTTTATCATCAAAAATAATCACGATTTCGCTTTGCTTTATTATATTAGAAGTTCGAAATTAAATTACAATAGCAAAAAAAATATCAAAGATTTCTTCCATAAATCCATAAGAAAAAACAAGCCATGGATTCTTATCATGACCAAATTAATATAAGGTAAGAAAAATTTGTATTTTAACAGAATATTTATCTGTGAACTAAATTAATCTTAAAACCAAACTATTTTCTGCTTGAGAAAGAGATTAAATGAAAAACTCTCTTTCGAGAACAACAAATATTCAAAAATCTCCTAAATTTTTTTTAAAACCATAAAAAGCTGATATTATTAAAGAAAATGAAACGCTAACAAAAACCAAAGTTTAAAATATTTTAACAAAAATTTTTATTGAAAAAGAAAAAAGAAATGAAAATATAATTTAAAAACACATAAAATTTTGTTGCTATTTGCTTTGAAATTTCTTCCAATTATTTTTTTCTATTCTTTGCAATTCAACCATAACTTCATCTTTAATTTGAGGTTTAAAATATGATAAATTGATTGGTTGTCCATTGTAATAAAGTTTTTGAAGATCAGGAAAATCGCCAATGTATTGATATGATTTGAGATCGACGGCTTCACATTGCCTGGACTTATAATATCTATATCCACCAGCAACAACAGCACTGGTAACAGCAATCGTGATCATGGCAGGCCAACAAATAAAAAATAAAAATGGATGGATGGGTGAAAAAGGATTTGAGAAGTCTGAAGAAAAAGGAAAAAATAATTAGAGGATCTTGATTTTAATCAACAAAAAAAATTATCGACGAAGAAATAACGCGTTTTCGAGCAGAAAAAAGAGAAGCGAAAAAAATAAAAAAAGGATGCATAAATAAAAAAAATTTTTTGACCATTGACGACAACTGACTGCTTTTTTATGAAAAAAAAAATAATAATTATCTTGCTGACCGCTGCTCACCGATGAATGACTGCATTTTGCCAACAAAAAGGAAATAGGGTCAAAGTATTTGGCTAGGGCTAAAAAAAGAAATATGAAGAAGGGCAAAATGAGTGAGAGGAGTTGCTGGTTGACCTTTTATTTTTCTTTTACAACAGCAGCGAGTACAACTTTTTTTAAATGCTTTTTAGGACTTTCAAAACCACACAAAAAAAATTTAAAATTTGTATGATTCAATTATGTCAATCAGAGTTTAAAAAAATTCATAATATCTTTATTTACTTTTTTTGATTGCTTGAAAAAAGACAAGAAGAAAACAGGTTGTTGCAGTTGCATGGTGGAGATATATTCCTTTTCATCGCTCATCGAAAATGATTCAATAGTTTATCTTTCTTGAATGTCTCAAATTTACTTTGAATGAAAAAAATATATTGAGTGCAAAAATATATAAACAAACTTTTTCAGTTTATCAATGTCGCATCTAAATTTAAAAGAAAATTATTCAAAATGCCATAGTGCTTTTTTGTTTTAAAAAACGAACAAGAAAATATATTTTAAAAAGAAAAAGCTAAAAGTTTAAAGTCCATTTTTTAAATTTAAAGCATATTTGAACTCATTGTTGTCTTAAATTACAAAACAAAATAAACCATGACATTTTTTTTCATTTTAAGAAACCATAAAACTTAATTTTTCTGATTAAAAACATTTTTTGCATTATACAAAACCTTTGATAAAATTGTTTTCAATAATTTTAAGAAAAAGTAATAAATGCCAAATGTAATTTTTTTATAAATAAATATGTCTAAAAAACAGGTGAAAATTAAGTAAAAAGTTATTTGTTAAATACACGGAGGCGGGAATAGTTTGTAAAAAAACAGAAAAACAACTTTAATAAAATACCACGAACGTGACTTTGGCAACTGTAAAAAATTATTTTTATTTTGATGGTAATGATTCAAATAATTGAAATAAATTTATGGCAAAATTTAACTTTTGAAGAAATTTATCATCCATATTTTCATTTTTATTCTCGAATTTTTATGGATTTCTCTTTTGGAATATCAATTTTTGTTTATTTTTTTGCTGCATTTGTTATTCTTAAAAAATCAACGAAACAAATGGGAATTTTTAAATATACTGTATTTTGTCAACTTTCATGCAACATTATTTTTGGTTTATTTTTATTTATTTTTAATCCAATCTCTTTGGCGCCATTGCCGCTGTTTTCAAATTTTAGCCATTTCCTTCCAATAATTAATCGAGATTGGATTTATTATTTAACTTCAATTTTATTGTTTCCAATTTCGGCTGGAATGGTTGCTTTTGTTTTTGGTTTGGCTCTTCGAGTTTATTCTGTATTTAGTATTACAATTAACCCCGTGGAAAATGTTAAGAGATTCTTTATTTTTTATTTATTCTCTTCTGGATTTGTTTGGATCACCATGGCGGGTAAGTTTGGAATTTGAATAAAAAATAAAACCCCAAAAAAAAAGTTATCTTTTTTGATTTATAATAATTGAATACAAAAATGAAAAATAATATGCCTAATTTTTTAAATTTACATTTATTGATTTCTGAATTTTTTGTAGTTTTTTATTTGCTATTTTTTCATTTCTTACCTTTTCAATATATTTTAGTTTCTTTTTTTTAAGATTTTCAGAAACAATTATGAAAAAAATTACGTAAATTTTGCAAAGTATTCCAAATTTTTATACAAATAAAAGTCAAAGGATACTGACAGCTGGGGCGAGAAAGTATATTTGTTTTTATGAGAAAAGCTTTTGAAGTATTTTTTCATATTTTCCTCCATCACCATTTTTTTTTTGGGTTGGCGGGTGTCACAATGTTTTATAAAACTATAATATTACACACACAAAATAATATTTTAGCACCATGCATGCAGGTGTATTTAATGTTTTCAAATTAAACGTTACCTTTCCAAAAATTATTATTTTCTACCGGTGTTTGGGAATTCAAAAACCACTAATTCATTATTCTTTAAAAACATAAAAAAAAGTTTTTTCCTAATTCGGAACTTTTTTTTCAACTATTATACTTCGACCAAAGATTTTGACAAGCATAAAAAAATTTATATAAAATATGAATAAAAATTCAAATATGTATTTTATAAATCCTTTTGGCTCAAAAATTTTGTAAAAAATCAAAATTAATAAAAATTTGCATATTTTTTCAGTTCCATATCTTTGTATGTCTGTTAAAACAGACGTTCTTCAAAAAGAATATGAAGCTGCTATTCCAGCTTTAGTGGAAGTGTATAAAGTTCAACCATTGACGGTTGGATTTTTACCCGAATACACGGGCAATTGGTTTATGGTATTTGGGTTTGCCATGGCTTTTTGGTTTTGTCTTGCAGCATTTTTAATTGTTTCATTAAATCTTTTATTTATTTATCGACTTGGTGAAATTAAGGATTTAGTTTCGAAGGAAACTTATTCAATGCAAAAAATGCTTTATCGGTAAGTTTTTCCTACAAAAATGATTTTCGCACCAAGACATTTTTGAGAAGTATTTTAAACTTAAATTTTTTAGGGCCCTGGCAATTCAATTTTGCAACGTTCTAATTTTCGTTGTGACTCCCATAATTCTTATTGGAATTGGTTTTGTATTTCCATCAAAATATGGAAGCATTTACACAAATTTTGCTCAACCTATGTTTTCTTTACATATTATTTTTGATGCTCCATCATTGATTTATTGTGTAAAACCATATAGAAATTACGTAAAGAATTTATTTAAAAATGGTTTTACTTTTCGTGTTTCAAGTAGAATTTTTCCGGATGTTTATGAATAAATACTTTTTTTAATAACAAATAAATGTATTCAAAATTTTGAACTCCACTTTGAAAATCTCGCCACATTTTGGGATATTGATTTTTTTTTCAGAAAAAAATAAATAATCACCGATGCATTAAAATAATGTATCTTCATAAAAACAATGACTGAATGTATAGCAATATGCACTTTTGAATTAAGTTTTGGTAAAAGTTTACATGAAGAAAATCCTTTTACTATTTTACAATATATATATTTTTTACTTTTTCCTTTTTTAAAAATAAATATGCTTTAATTACCGGTCACAAAAAAAGAGAAAAGTTTTGTTGACTTTCGCTAAGCTGATAAGAATAAGCAATAAATTTTACACTATACAACAACAAAAAATAGAGTGTATTGTTAAAGGAAAAGAATTGCTCGCTTATCTTAAATCCAACTTTGTTTACAATGAAAAAATTTTACCACACCTTATCTCAATTTTAATTTCTGCTTTGCTTTTTATTTTAACAAAAAGAGTTCAACAAAAAGTCATTATTCTCAAAAAATACACAAATTAACAGAGAAAAATAAAGCAAAGAGAAAAATCTTGAATTTAAAAAATATTGATTCCAAACAGATTGTAAAACATATTTTTCTTAAAAGTGAAGTCGAGACATTATTGTTGAAAATAATTTGAATCATAGGCGACGACCATGATTGAAAAAAAAACATTTAATTCAAATTAACATAATTTGCAGAATAAATGATTTATTTTCTATTTTACATTTCTAATATCCGGAGTTCGATAGTTGCGCTTATAATAAATGAAGTTTAGCTTTTTAGCTTTTTTAAAAAATCTTATTTTTTCCACAAAGTGATGAATCACGTTTTCATTTTTCTTTTTATTATGATTGTTTTTTATTATTATTATTTTATGCTAGTCCCTTTTTTAACTTTTATCGTTGTCTTTTCTAGAAAATAATTGGTGGAGCGATAGTTTTTGACATTCTTAAAATTCAAGATAAAAGTTTCCGCAAACATAAAACATAAACAAAGAAAGCTAAAAGTATTGGAAACTAAAAAAGGAATCTGTTATCAATTTTTGTCTGTTAATTTATTTTAATTAAGTTCCTTTTGGTTAAATTGGAGAATCATGGCTAATTAAAACTTTCTTAGCCATTCGGAGCTAAAAGATTTTTTTACGGTATGTCTTTTTCTTATGCAATATCGATTTCGTGATTATAACACAAAATTAATAAATTACTAAAAGATGTTGTTTACAATTTTAACAACAACAAAAAACAACCCAATAAAAAGTACTTTGACCTTCCTGATATTAAAACAATTTGATTTAAGCAATGAAGTTTGGTCTCAATGCAAATAATAAAAAAGCTATAATCTTTACATCATGAATATCTTATTGTTCCTTTGTTTCGTCTTTTTATTTCTTCTTTTTTTATCATGAAAATTGCCAAGAAATCAAGAAAATTTAAGCGTTTTTTGCCTATTAATCTTTATTGATATAAACTTGAAGCAAACATCAGAGCTAATCATCAAAACAAAAGTAAAAAAAATTTAACAGAAAAAAAAATGTTTTAAGTTTATGGTAAAATTTATTTAACGAAGCTGTGAAGACGATCTGTTAAATCCCGCCCCATTTCAATGACGCTTAACATTGAAGAATAAAAGGTTTTTCGCATTTCATCCAGTCCAGCAAAATGATACCATTTTAAAAATGGCTCTCGTGCTTTGAAATGAATGAATTCAAGCAATTCCTTTTCTTGATATTTGACATTTGAGACATTTTCTTCTCCTCGATGGAAATTTAGAAGATTAACAGAGCTAACATAAAAACATGGAATTTTTTCTAAACGAGAGTCATTCACTTTTTTGATTTCTGAGTTAAAATTTTCTTTCACTAAAAATTATTTTAAAGTGACTATATCTTGCTTTCTTTATAAATAACTTACATTCATTTAAGCAACTTTCAGCAACTTTTTGATTAATTTCCTTAATACTTTTATTTCTGCAATAGTTGTAAAAAATGAGGTCGCATTTCGAATGAATAAAAGCTATCGATTGTTTATGTTCCAAAGCTTCTTTTGCAAATTTAATTTCTTCTTCGCACATGGTTTCTTGAAGAAGTATAAAAAGGAAATCAAAGGCACAAAGGGATTCATCGCTGAAATTATTAATAATGGAATGGCAAGCCGAAATCATTTTTAAAGAGTTTTAAAAAATTTTTAGAGAAAAATAAAATAAAAAAGTTTGGCGCCTTTGTTTAGATTTTTTTGGAAGTTTACGAGGTAATGAAGCGAAAACAGAAATAAATATGGGACTTACTCGTAATACATTTTATCATCATGTCTAAACGTTCCTGCTCCCGGGATATCATAAAGGTCGATATTTGAACAATTCTTCGTGGCTTCTTTGTACTGATACCTTGCAGCTATTTGAGTGGTTTCAACGATCCCGACTTTAGCGGCTTTTTCATCGTTGTCATCAATGCCTCGAATAGCATTTACTAGACTACTTTTTCCAGATTTTGTATGACCACAAAAAGCAAGATTAAAACTTTTATCCTGAAATTTGTTTAACTTTTATGGTCCTGATTGAAAAATAATCCCACATTTGTGATACCATGAAACTTTCTCGCTTTATCAATTTTTTCTTTTCGCATTAGTTCTTTAACTTCCTCATCATGTTTTCGCTGGGCTTCCCTCGTCTTTTTGATATTATATTTTATTGTATTTTGTTCATTTTTTTCTTCATTCAATTGTTTTTGAATTTCGGCTAATTCCAACTCTTGCATAATTTTTTCCTCAAAGGATTTTTGTCGCATTTTATATTCTTCAATCACAAGCTTTACTTTAATTTTTGCAGCATCTTCAAATTGATAAAAGCATTGCTAAAAAAACAATCTTTTGGACTTTTTTAAAATTATATATTTTTCATAAAAATTTGATGATTCATCCAGGTTTCATGCATTTTTTAAAATAAACTTACAATTCCATTTTCTTCATCCACAAAAAGTTTAAATTTAAAATCTCGAAATATATCACCAATAATATTTTTCATTTTAGTATAAAACATTATTATGCTGACCAAAGAAGAGAAGAAAAAAAGAGCCAAAAATAAAAAAGATGGAATAAAATAAAATAAACCGATTTGAAAGCTAACCATAAATCCAAAAGTCATTACAAACCCATATAAGAACGCCATGATATCACAAGCAAGATAAATTACTCCAAATGCAAATCCAAAAAAGACACAGCTCAAAAATCCAATAAAGGGGATACCAAAAAAGCCTAGGTTTAATAAAAAATGAGCAACATAAAAACCGCAAAAAATACCAACAAAAAAGAAAAGACAGTTTGGAAAAGAAATGTTTTTAAATTTTGCTTTGGTTTTTAAAAGGTTTATAATTTGTTTTTCAAAAAACATATAAATTTTATCCTTCGCTTCCTTAAATTTTTTAGAATGCTTAATCAAATGGTAAAAAGACACAAAGGAAAGACTTAATCCAATGATGTTTGAAAAATGTATTCCAGTGAGACAAAAGCACAAATTAATGGAAAAAACCATATTTGCATAAAATGAAAACCTTTTTGAAAAAACAATATTCCATCCCAGACCAAAAATAAAGCCAAATAAAAAATTATTGCTTAGGAATAATCCAAGTAAATAACTTAAAATTAAAATGAAATAGATACAAACTAAATTTCCTGAATATACAAAATTAGCAATTGCTATTTCTTTCTTGCATGAATATTCTTCTAAAATATACATAATTAAACAAATATTTTCTATAAAAAAACAAAATTTCTCTTTTTCATGCGGTAGTTGGAGTTTGGAAAGCTTAAATTTTGGCGCTTTTACTGAGTTTTAACTCTTTACAATTAAAAGTCAAAAATATTATCATAATGAATTTATCTTAAATATAAGCTTTTCCCCGTGATTTTAAAATTCTTTTGGCTATTTTTGATACAAGACAAAATTTATTGCAAAAATTATTTGAGTTTTCTTTACATCGCCATTTATAGTTTAATTCCTGAGAAAAATAAAATTTTACAAAAACAAAGATGTTTTCAAAGTTTGGGCGCTTTTGAAAACAAGCAGTTATTGTTATGTAACCGTCTTTTTTTTGTTTGTTATTTAAAGTCTTGCCAAAATAATTAAAATTATATTATATTTCAATTTACTTACCGCAATCGGTTGCTTTTAAAGTCATTTTCTCAATATCTAATATTCCGATGGGTACACCATTAATATCAGCCACTTCAATATTTTCAATAACATATTGTTCTTCACCGATTTTTATAACTTTTTGTAATAAAACATTATTACAATAGTTGCTTTTTGGTAAAAGTATTATTGCAGACCCATATAGGTTTAACATTCGGCATATAAATGTTCGCTGTGATTGCGTTATCAATACTTCAACAAAAATTCTATCATATGTTTTTTTGTTACCATAATTCGAAATGGATTTAAATTCAGGTTTGCACCAATTTACGCCAGGAATATGCTCCTTGAGTTTGATGGCATTCATTTCTGCAAACTTTACAGATTCTTCATTCAATTCGATACCAGTGTTACTTCCTTTGGAGCCTGCAAAAAAGAAAAGAAAAAAGAATCAATCAGAAAATATTTTGAAGAAGAAAAAAATGAAATCTAACCAATTAAGCAACCGCAAACAGAATTTAAATAACCAGTAGTTGAGCCTATATTTAAAAAACTTTGACCTTTCTGAATATCAAGATTTTCTAAAATCGCGGCATAAAGATGAGGCGGCAAAAATGTTAAATTTCCAAATTTAAACAGTGAGTTCATATAAATTTCTGGTTTTGGTTCTATGGGTAGAAAAAATCCTCGACCAATTGTAGTAAAAGCTGTAATAACTTCACTTTTGACTAATATTCCATTTTCTTGCAATTTATTTATCATTTTTTTATTATAATGTATGTCCAATGCAAATTTTGGATCATTTTTTTTAACATCCTTTAAATAATCTGTAAAATATTTCATTCTAAAAAATATTAATTGATTTTTATATAAAAAAGCGAGAAAAATAAATTCAAAGGTAAAGCTATCGCCTTAAAACGATCAAAAAATAAAAATTTCAAAAGAAAAATATTATTGATTATATTTTTTTAGGTTTATACATCGAGGATAAAATACAATAATCATATGATTAAACAAGTTTTTTAAAACTCAAAAAGTTATTAAATAATTGGAATTCCTCGTGCTTTTTTTGATTGTTCATATAAATAATCCAAAAATTCCGCTTCTTCAAATACCATATCTGATTGTTCACCTCTAATTATAGCACGCATGGATTTTGCCGATATAAAGAAACATTTTATCCCGCTCAGTTGAGAAGCATGTTTTTCGAGTTCTTTTTCAAATGAACGGCGCACTAAAAAGAATAAATTTTTTAATATCTTTTATTTTTTGAAAAAGTTGAGCCTACATTCTTGAATGTGATCTTTAATTTCTTTTTCAGATGGTATGGAACGAAGGGTTCTGCCTGATTCATCTTTCAAATGAAAATCGATGTCACATTTAGAACGAACAAAAACAACTTTTTGATTATATTCCAATGCAGCGAGAGCATATTTAATTTCTTCTTCGGCAAGCGTTTGTTGCACTAAAATTACTAAACAATCAAAGCCACAGAGAGCTTTTTCTTGATAATATTTTTCTGCTTTATGGGACATTGCACCTGAGCCAGGGACATCATAAAACCGAACGTTTGGCATTTTTCCATTAGGAGCTGTGTAATATTTGATTGTTTGCGTGCATTCAAGAATATCGACACCTGCAGCATCTTCGTCATTTTTGTTAAGACCCCGAATGGCATTAATGAGGGAAGATTTTCCATTTTTTGTATGACCCACAAAAGCATAATTAACATAATTTACCTGAAAAATAATAACCAGAAATGAAATTTTATTAATATTATTTAAAAGTCTAGAATTAGTTATTTGAATAAAAACGTACATTATCCACACCATTTTTCTTAGCGGCTTCTTGGGAAGAAAGTTTTATTTCACTGTTTACTCTTACTAGTTTGGATGGAGCTGTCGCCAAATAAGCTTCCATTTTTTCATTTTTTTTCTGCTGCTTTTCATATTGTCTCCTCATTTTATTGTAGGATTCTTGATATTTTCTAGTTAATGCTCTTTCAGCCTCAATTTTACCTTCCATTTCTTGCATTCGGCTAATATAATGCTGCTGATTCGGCATGATTGCATTCAATTGATCAAAGGATAATCCAGAAGCAGATAAAGTATTGAGGAAAATTTGTTCAGCAGGAATTTGTTCTTCTTCGGAAACTGATGACAACCAGTTATATCCTAGTTGAAGAGCAATACCGGTTAATGGGTTAGCAAGAAGTCCTACAGATTGTCCCATCTAAAGTATGCATTAAAAAAATTGATTAAAACTAAAGTAATGGATAAACTGTTATGAAACAGATTACTTAAATCGCTTAATGATGATTTTACAAAAAATAAAAATTTATGAAAAGTTATTATAATTTAAACTGAAATAAATGTTTTACAAAATCGATAAAATCTTGTTCTTCTGTGGAGTGAGTTTCATCCAAAAGTTTCATTAATAATAAAGCGCTAACAACAAACATTGGGATATTCTTTCGTTGTTCATCCATTAAATTAAGTTTAGAAAATTCCAGCTTTGCTGCTTCATGTTCTAAAATTTTTATGCGGAAAAAAAACAAATTTTTAAAATTAATATTTTGACTCACGTTGATCAATGTTATCTTCTTTACAAATGAATGTTCCTGACTTTTTCAAGCTCTGAATCATGATATCGCTTTTATTCAAAACAACTGCAAATGTTTTCTTTGAATGAATGAAATATTCAATTATTTTTGCATCTATTTCCACAATCGTGTTTGGAACGACAATGATGAAAAGTTTAGCATCAATTTGGTCAAGTTCTCTGAAAAATAAATCTTTTAATTTATTCATATTTTTTGAAATTATCGCAAATTTACTTTATAACGTTTTGAAATTCCATTGCTATATCATAACTTCGCTCAGTGAAAATAAAATTATTTGACAAGACGTATTCCTGTAAACTTTTGATAATTGTTGATTTTCCAGCGCTTTTTAAGCCAATAACGGCAACATCGAAGATTTTTAGATCTTTTTGGATCGGCGCTGCGATTTTTAAATTCAAAAATGACATCAGACTTTTTTCATCTTGTTCGCATTTGATCATTTCGTTGTCAGGCCCATCGGTATGTTTAAAAATCATGGCAAATGAGCTAATATTGAATATTTGCTCTTTGGGAAAGCTGACTTGAAGCTCTCCAAGAGAATCTAGTATTAATTGTTTATCGTCTTCAACATATTTGGCTTTGGTTTGATCTATCGGTAAGGTTTTCAACCATCCATCAAGTTTAGTTCGAATAATCGCAATTGGAATATTGTTTTTTTGAGCTATGGTTATAACCAAATAATCTTCTTCTCGAAGATTTCCATCAATCGTGATTAACAAAGAAGATAAATTAGATAATTGAGATTTTTCAAAAAATTCTTTATAAATTTGTTCATTTCCTTTGACCGAGCCATCGACGAATCCATTATTTGGGTAATTGAGCTTATAAATATTACTTCCATCGCAAGTTTTATTTGGATTCCTCGAGGATAATTGTTTAGGCCACAAACCACCAGCTAATGCGCCAATCAAAGTACTTCTCCCTGTTTTTGGTAAACCAATAACTCCAATATTTAAATCTCCTTGGGATGGTGGAATGATAATATCTGTTGTTCCTTGAAGTTTATTATCATTCACCACAATTTTATCTTGTGATTCTATTTCTGCTGGTTTAATCGTTAACTTTGCTTTTTGTTCAATCATTTCTCGAGCTTGGCTTGTTACAGCTTTTTTTAATTCCGTAAGAGATGTAGCAAGTTCTTTGGCTTTTCTTTCTTCTTCTTCATTAATTTCTTTCATTATATTAATTTGTTTTTCTTCTTCTTCTTTACGACTTTCAATTTCTTTGACCTTTGCATCTTCATTACGTTGTAATTCTGCCTGAAACCTGTGATATTTTTTTAAACTTTTTAGTTTAAACTTGCCTGAAGATTTGCATTCCATTCCAATGAACTTTGTTCCGATTCTTCTTGCATTTGTCTTAATTGATCATGAAGTTTTTGACTTCTTAGTTCAATGTCTTTCAAGTGCGCTTGGGAATTTTCAGCTCGTTGTTTCCTTTGGATTTCAAACTGTTTTTGATGCTCCTTAAAATTTGTAATATTAAAAAATAAAATTGAAATATTAAAATTTATTTTTTATGTACCTCTCTTCTATGATTTCCTTCTTCAATTTCTTTTTCAAGAAATCTCATTTTTTCTTGCCTTTCTTCTTCCATTTTTTCCATATTTAGTCGATGCTCTTCTTCAGCCTGAGCTTCTAAAATAGCATTTTTCAGCTTTTGCTCCTCAAGCGTAGCCATATGATTTTCTTGAGCCACCTGAAATTAAAATTTTATCAATTCTTTTTGCATTTTTTTCTTTTTATTTAAAACAATTTAAAGCTTACTGCTTCTTTGATTTTTCGTTCTTCCTCAATTTTAGCGTGCCTTTCCTTTTCTAATTTTAATTTTTCGAGGTGAATTTTCTAAATTTTTATTATAAATTAAATTTTTCTGCGGATTAAAATTTTTATCACCTCTTTTTCTTCATCATCTTTCTTAACTCCAGCAATTTTTTTATCCCATTTTTCCATTTTCTTTTGGTGCTCGTCTTCTTTTTTTCGTTTTTTCTCTTCTTTCTTACTTCTTTCTTCAGCTTCAGATGTGTGATCAACAGAATTGAAGAAAGGTATGTAACTTCGCCAATCGCTTCTTTGAGTTGATGAATTGATCGTTTGAGAGTCCTGCTTACGAAAATTTGACATCAAGAAAAACAACGTTTAAAAAAGATGTTTTTAATTCAATAAAAAAAGTAAAAATGCGTTCAACGCATTTAAAAAAATTTTAAAATCAAAAAATTTAAAATATTTTATTAAAACAAATTTATTAAGCTCTTAAATCTGAAACCTTATGACCTCTTTAAAAATTGCTGTAATTTTTTTTCGTCTTCTTGATTTTGATACCTTAACATATCACTCATATGCCCATCTTCGGCTATTACAATTGATGCTAAAGCGCTAACATTAAATATATGGTCTCTATCAAAAGTGACACCAAGGTTATGCAAAATTTTTAAAACAAAAGTTTTATCTTCTTCAACGTATTTGGCTTTTGTTTGATTCTTTGGTAAATTACACAACCATTCATCAAGTTTAGTTCTAACAACAGCAACTGGGATATTATTTTTTTGAGCTATGCTTATAACTAAATAATCTTCTTCTCGAACATTTCCATCCACTGTAATCAACAATGATGCTAGGTTTTTCAAATGAGAATTTTCAAAAAATTCTTTATAAATTGGTTCATTTTCTTTGACCGAGCCATCGACGAATCCATTATTGGGGTAATTGAGCTTATAAATATTGCCAAAATTTGTTTTAATTGGATTTGTGGTGGATAATTGTTTAGGCCACAAACCACCAGCTAATGCGCCAATCAAAGTGCTTCTCCCAGTTTTTGGTAAACCAATTACTCCAATATTTGAACCCATCGATGAAATAATTGTATCCTTTGTTTCAAGCGAATAATTTTTTGTTTGATTATAATTTTCTTCAACGTTTGATACATCTTTCCGTATATCTTCATTAATCATGGTTGCATTTAAATTTGATATTGTTGCCACATTAGGGGATAGCATGATTTGGGACTTCGTTAAACCCGTGGTGTTTAATTGTATCAACATTTTGTCCAATTCATTTGCCTTATTTTTTTCATCCTTTAATAATTTTTTTTGATATTCAATTCGTTCCTTCTCAATCTTTCGACGTTCTTCCAATTGTTCCAAATATTCAGTTTGAGCATTTTTTAAATTTACCTGCAAAAGTAAATATTTTTTTTCAAAATTATTTTTATCTTTAACTTTTTGCTCCTTACTTCTGATTTTTTTTCTTCACTGTATAGCAGAATAGTCGAAACATTTGGCATGGGCTCACGGTGGTAAATTTTTGGTATGCCTTGGTGATCATATTTAACTGTAGCAGTGGAAAGAGATGGTTCATTTTTTAATGGAAATAATGGAAATACGGAGAGTGCCCGTCGTGGTGGAGGTGGTTTAATATGTTTCCTTGATTGATGACCATCATTTATTGATTCTGGTTTCTGTAATTGCTCACTATTCCTTCTAAGTAACCAGGAGCCGTATTCGTGTTCATTGATGCTTTGATGACAATTGGAGCAAATGTTTTTTTGCTTGTCACTATCATTAAACAAATTAGATTCAGATGAAGCCGAATGACTTGGATTTTCGCTTGCAATAGCATTAATATTTGTTACCAGTGGTGTTTCAAAAGCGAGATTTGCTTCTAATGTCGAGTTTATTGAAGAATGGCTCGTCTAAAAACCGAAACTTTTGCTTTTCATTTTTTTTTGAAATTTTTTGAATTTCAAACCTTTAGAGGTTTTGTTTTTTATTATAAAATAGCTAAAGTTTGGTAAAAAAAAATATGTGTTTTTTAATAAACTCTTTTTTAATTTCAAAAAAATGTAAGAGTTACAAAAGTTAGCTAACAAATTAAAACGCCGTTCAGTTGCTGCTTTTTTTACAAAAGAGTTTATAGTTTGAAACCAGCAATAAAAAATTTCTAAAGAAAAAAAATCTTACACTCGATATTTTTGACTTCATAATCTGATTTTGTTGTTCTGTAATTATTGCCCTCTGTTTTTTTAAATCGTACACGTCAGCTAAAGCTTTCTGAGTCTCGTGTTTTTGCTAAAAAAATTGCATATTATGTTAAACTATACGAATCTAATTTACAGCTTCCATTTTTCTAATGTGTATGGTTTTGTTAAGTTGATCTTTCAAGAGTCTCTTTTCATTTTCATTTTTTAATCTTTCACATTCTAAACATTTGCCTCGTTCGCAATGTTTATCTATAAATTGAAAAAACAAATTAATTTTAAGCCACCATACTTTATTTTTATTAAATCCATTTGCGATTGATTTAAAATGAAAATAATTATTTCTTATTGTTTTCTTTCAAGCTTATAAAAATTGAATTACGGCAGAGTTTTATTATTATTCCAGAATTTTGGCATTTTTTTGAACTATACGCGCAAAAAAACTACTAGTTATTTAACAAATAATCTTACAATTTTTGTTATAATCATCAAGCATTTAAAAAAAACAAGATAAATTATAAGACAATACAATGTAGAGCTAGATTTTTGCGCCTTTTTTTTTTTGACAAAATAGCTTTTATGTTTAAAAATTACAGTTTAAAAAAGTAAATTCAAAACCGGCTTAAAAAAACAAACTTACGTTTAAGCGAAGCCATAATTTTTACGCATTTAAAAAATATTTTAGGAATAAAAAACTATAATGTAAAAAAATGAAGAAATTGATGCTGGTAGAAAAAAAGGGTGTGATTTGAAGAAAAGAAAATAAAAGTATTTTCTCTCACGTAATGCTTGCAGATTAAAAAAAAATCGCTGATAAAAGCTCCGCCTTCCTTCTCCTTTTTTTCTTTCGTTGTTATATTTGAATTATTTTTATTAGTGTTGGGACTGCAAAAGCGGTGGTGTTCATTGAGCTAGCGATTTAAAAAATATGCCATTTTTCGATGCTGTTGCTGAACTTTTTACTGGTGATTCTCCTACAAGAAGACGAGAACGACAGGTAAAATAAAATTGTGAATAATTTTTGCGAAAAACGCATATTTAATGTTTTTAAGGCAGCTGCTGATAGAATTACAGAAATCCGAGAAGAAAATGAAGTTCGTGCAGCAGAAGCTGCAAGACAACGGGATTACGAAGATGCCAAAATTGAGAGGGAACGAGCCGAAGCTAAACGAGATCGAGAAGAGCGCAAGTTGAGAGAAGAAGAAAAAATTGCCCAAGTTAAAGCTGAAGCGGAATTTAAGCGTCAAGAGGATGAACGTCGATTTGAAAGAGAAAGAGCAGTATGTTTTACTTTTAAAATATACATTGCAGGAAAACTTTAACTTTTAAATTTTCCCAGTTCAACTTTTCCTTTTTAACTCTGCTCAAAAAATCTAAAACGAAATGGCGCTGTTTGCCTCGTTGTATCCAAAAACTTTACGTATTATTTTTTTCTTTTAGGAAAGGGATTCAAGAGAAAAGGAACGGATAGCTGAAGCTAATCGCAAACAAGAGGCCCTTGATAAAACATTAGCCCAAGAGCGAGAAGATAGAAAGCGATTGGAAGAAATTCGCCGCCGTGATGCTGAAGATGCTAAAGAAAGAGAACGGGTATTAATGTATGCTTCTTTTTTTTAAGAATATAATATTATCAATTATGAAAATGTTTTTTTAGCCAAGATAGTCATGAACGTGAAATTGGGATGCTAACTGCCATGCAAAAGCTGGCGATTGATGCTCAAAAGGAAAAAGATGAAGTAAAAAAATATTTAAAAACTAAAAGTAAAAAATTAACATTTCCGTTTTTAGGAAGTCAAAAGAGAAAGAGAAACACAGCAAAAGATGACCGAAAAGCAACTATTAAAGATGCAAGATATCGTATGGAAATTTTTTACTTATATAAAATTATTGATAAAAAAATCGATATTTAAAAAAAGAAAAGAAATTAAAAAAATATATCTTTAATATAATTTTTTTAGCATGAAAAAGATCGTCAGGAAAGCCACGCCCGTCACGATGAAATGAGGGGATTGATGACAGAACAACTTCAAATTGCTAAACAACAAAATGATAACTTGACGAAGACTCTTACCGATTTGATATCCCAATTTAGTCAATCTCGGGATGATTTCCTCAAATATGTTGAAAAAGCTCCTCAAAAGGATATTGTGATTCCTGAGAACATGGAAGAAACGATGCGAAAAGCTAAGGAAGATTTGGGGTTAGATACTGCCAACTGTTACAATTTTGCATTTGTTGGTCAAACAAAAACAGGGAAAAGCAGTTTGATCAATGCCATTCGTGGACTTGATGATAATCATCCAGATGCAGCTAAAGTTGGAATTACTGAAACCACACATAAAACCACTCCTTATTCATTCCCGGATCCAATATACAAGCATGTTAAAATTTATGATATTCCTGGTGCTGGCACGCTTACTCATAACTCTGATAGCTATTACCAGTGGGTTGAATCGTAAAAATTAAATATTTTTATAAAAAATTGTTTCAGTGATAAATGTTTGTGCGCTTTTGATTGCCTCGTTATTTTAACTCAAGACACTTTGGGCAAAGCTGAAATCGATTTTGCGATTCAATCTCTTCGATACAATCAACCAATTGCTTTTGTTCGTTCCCGATGCGACATCGTTCTTTACAACGCAATAATAAAAAGAGAAATTAAAATAATTGATCAAAACGCTGTTCACAGTTATATTAGCAATAGTAAGTTGTGTTTGTAAAAATAACCTACCTAATTTTAAATATTCTAGTGAGTGAATTTTTTATTGAAGAAATTCAACGAGCTGGAAAGCCTGAACTTAACAAAGTGCCCTGCTTTTTTGTAAGCGCCCATACTCTTCGAGACCTCATCAGAAAAGAGGAACCAGTAGCAGTTTACCATGAACATGATTTTCTTGATTACATTAAAACCAAATCAAAATATTCAAGAAACATTAGAAATTAAATGAAACTTTTAAAAACGTTTTAATTATATGTACATATTTAAAAAACTTCCATTTATTTTTTCATTTAAAGCTAAAAATTTCAATAAACATTTTTGAATTTGTGAGTTGCATTCAGACTAACTTAAAAAAATCGGTTGTTATAGTTTTTTAATAATTTTTATCTTGGCTTGATAACTTAATACTTTTATTTCAAACAATAAAAATACGCTAATTTTTTTCGAAACTTTACTAGCATTTTTGTGTGGCTTAATTGTATAAAAAATTATTTTGCTTCTTTTTTTGTTGATAAAAATCGAGTTGTATTGTGAGTCGTCTATTTCCGTTTTTGATTATTATAAAAATAAAACCAGTTTAAAAACAACACAAAAAATTGACTACAAAATATCTCGATATTGCAATAAAAAGATAAATGATGAGCAAACATTATTATTTAAAAAAACATATCAAACTTTTACGATGACTATAGTGGGGTCAAAGGTTTTTTTTTGACTTTTCGTTGGCTTCATTTTTTTTGAAACGAAATGTGCAAAATACTTTGATTTATTTATTTATTTCCTATAGTTTAACAGATTAGACGACTATAAAAAATATTTTTTCTTTTTTATCACGTAAAAAAAGTGTTTGTTTAAAATAGATAAAAACGGTTAACTGATGCAAGAGGCAACTTTTTAATTTATTTTTATAGCGATATCAATCACAAGGGAGAAAATTGGGACCAAAAAAAGAAGAAAGAAATGTGTTTGCAAAAGCAAAAAAGTATTTTTAAAGGGCTTTTTTATTTTAAACAATAAACTGATCTTTAGCCCTGAAATTCTCCGATTCATTTTCTCAAATTTTAAAAAGCTTTCTAAAGCATTGACATTGCGTAAATTACCTTTTTATTATTTTTTGTGAAAAGTTGCTACAGAAAAACTATTAATTAGCTCAATAAGCCATCGAGAAAAAAAATGGAACTGAAAAAACTTTTTGTTTTGGGATACAAAGTCATTGAGATTTAAAATAAATCACATCTTTTCAATGGAAAAAAGATCAAATTTTTTTTCTTTTTCTTTTTTTTTTTCCAAAAAAAATTCGGAGGCCATTTTTTCTTGATTTATGTTTTTTTTTTCTTCTTCATGGCATTAAAGATTTCACGATAAAAAATTTTTATTGCAACAAATAGGAAATAAAAAAATTAAAATTTTTTCTTCTTTTATTTTTCTGAGGGCAACTTGCTGTCGTCTAAAAAAACTTGTGGAGAACTTTTTATTTTAAATTATTTTTTTATTTATCCTTTGATATCGAATCCCAAATGTTTCAAAAATCTCTTTAATGTAAAACACTTTTAAGGATACAATAAACTTTGATATCAAAAAATTATGGATGGGAAATACAACGAAAATTTAAATAAATCCCGAAAAGAACTAATGTCAAACTTTACTTTGACTCATAATGAATTTCGCGATTATGTAAAAGAAAAACCTCAACACGACATCATTGTTCCTCAAAATATTGAAGAGAAGGATCGCAACTCCAGAATGCATTTGAAACTGGATCATACATGCGCACAGGGTGTGTTAGGGTGTGTTTTGACACACCCAGGGGTAGCGGGGTAGCGTTGGGATTTTGGATAGGGTAACGTTTTGAATTTCAAAAATTTTGAAAAATGCTTGTTTTTCCAGCAAAAAAAAAGAAAAAATTTTTACTCAAAGCGAAATAAAAACAGACTTTTTTTAAAATAAAGTTAAAAATAAAAAAAACTTATAACAAGCGATATGTATGATAAAAAAAACCCTTTGACAGCAATTATAATGAATAATAATTACTTTAATATAAGAACGTATTTTAGTAACTCCAAGATCTGTGACAATATTTTTTTAAATGGTCAATAAATATGGGTGGATTAAAGATTAATGGCCACTGGCCATAGTCAATTTTTTATAACTGAATTAAAAATTGAAAGGAGAAAATAAATAAATATTTTAAAAAGCAATTATTAATAATAAAATATATCTAAGTTAGGTTAACATCGCCAATAGCTCGATTAAAGATTAAAAAAACTAATAACATTTTATTAGTCCAAAAATAAAAGCTTTTGATAAAATATAATCATTCTAAATCTTCTACATTTTAACCGGACAGTTGAAATAAAATATGTTTTTTTTTGTTTTTGGCAAGAAAGTAATTTAGTTAGAAAACTCAAAAGAAAATATTAAATACTCTGCCCGGCTAAAGCGAAGAAAAATCCTTCATTTTTTTCAATTTGGTATTTTTTTAATTCCATAAAAAGGCACATAAACAATATTATTTTATTTAATGCCAAAAAGTAAGCAGCTTTGATTTAAAAAAATCTAACCATTTGAGTAATAACCAAACTATAATTTTTCTTGATAATTTAGACTTGTTGGTTCGAACAAACACAGTTTAAAAAAAAGATAAAGTTAATAAAATTATTTTTAATGATATAATCCTTACCAAATAATTACTTTTTCCCGTATTAAAATAAGGTTTAAGATTGTTAGTTTAATTTCAAAAACACTGATGTTTTATTAATTATTTTTAATTGAAAATTTGTTTTTATTATCACAACTTTTCCTTTCTTAAAAATTATTAATTTCTATGAAATTATCACAAATATTTGGATTTGTTTATTGTCAGCTCGGCATTGCTTCTTTCTTTTTAAAAAAGAAATCAATTTCTGTGAAATATTTACCAATTTTTTAAAGTAAAAAATCTTTTTTTAATTTTTTTCCCTTCTGATTCCTTTATATGTAAATTATTTTGCATTTTGTTTAAACTTTCTGGTTAACTAATTTGAAAGCAAATATAAGTTCATGCTCGCTTCTTCGATCGCAAAATTAAAAGAATTTAATCATTTCATTTTTAAAGCTTTTGTCCAATAATTTTAATTCAACCAAACTATCAAGTAAAAAATGTTGTAACTATGGTTTTTGAAAGAAATAGGTGTCAGTTTACGTGGTGAAAACACGTTTTCCTCCTTTTTTTGATGAAAAAAACAAAATGAAAATAAACTAACATAAGGAATTAGAAGGGAAAAAATAAAAATGTATGGGCTTGGAACCTGACATAGCTGGTACAACCCGTATGCGCTAACCACTAAAACACAATAAACCAGAGTTTCTATCGCATCCTATTCTTTTTTACTAATTTTCTACAAAACTTTTACGAAATATTACGAAACTCTACGAAAAGCTACGAAAGTTTTCGAAATTTACGCAGGGTATCGTTTTGAAAATATATCTGACACATCCACTTGCCCATGTATGAACTGGATACTGCAAATTGTTATAACTTTGCGTTTGTTGGTGGAACAAAAACAGGGAAAAGCAGTTTGATCAATGCCATTCGTGGAATCGAAGATAATCATCCTGATGCAGCTAAAGTTGGAGTTACAGAGTCTACATATTTTATTACCCCGTATATTTTTCCTGATCCAAAATTCAAACATGTCCGAATTCATGATATGCCTGGACCATGAGTTGATTTAAACTCTTATTTTAAGTAAGTTTTTTCTTAAAAAATATATCAGTTATAATTTTTTAAAGGGACATTCAATTGCACGCGTTTGATTGCCTTATAATTTTAACTCAGGATATACTTGGACGTTTTGAAATTGAATGTGCATTACAAGCATTAAAATATAATCAACCAATAGTCTTTGTTCGATCTCGATGCGATATTGTTTTGAACCATGCTATTCTAAAAAAAGAAATTGAAAAAGTTGATCAAAATGCAGTTTGCAAATATATAAGCGAAAGTAAAACTTGAGCATTTTTAATTTTAAAATCAAACTAACAAAGAAAAATTTTAGTGAACAAATTTTTCGATGATCAGATTCAACGTCTTGCTGATGATAAATCAGAACAACTCAAAAAAGTCCCTTGCTTTTTTGTAAGCGCTTTTTCCCTTCGAGATCTCATTAATGGGGATGAACCGGAAGCAGTTTATCACGAGGAAGCTTTAATGAAATATTTAATGACACAATCAAAACAATCACGTAATATTACTAATTAACTCAAACTTTTTTTCTTTTTCATTGTTTTTCAAAAATAATATATCTAAATAATCAACATTAAAAATATTTTATTGTATAACTCTTATAATTTTTTATTTTGGAATTTAAAAAAAATATATTTTGGAAATTGCAAATAATACCTAATACTCTTTTGTTGTACTTTCCTTTTTGAAAATAAATTTTAATTAACTATATTATATTTATTCATTTCTTCCTTTTTTTGTATAATATAAACAGTTTATAAATAAATCACATCAAAAAAGAGACTACAAAATATTTCAATGTTGCAATATATAAAAAGATAAATCGGAGGCAAACATCGTTGTTTAGAAATATGTATTTTCTTTTTTCATAGACGACTACCAACCGGAAGGTAAAAGTTTTTTTTATTTTTCTAACTGGAATAGCTTCCTTTTTTTGTTTGAAACAGCATGTGTAAATGACATTGATTTATGCATTTATTTTCTATCGTGTAAATGATTGCACGATAACAAAACAAAGTGTGATCAAATAAAAAAAAGTTTTTTCTTTGTTACAAGTGAAAAAAAATGTGTTTGTTTGAAAGACAGAGGGAAAAAGGAAAAAACGATTAAAAAATAGAATAATAACTTTTTGGGGGTTTTTTTTCTCGAATTAGACTTAATCTTGGAAAGCAAAAATAAAGAAGCGTAAAATATCTTTGATTATATTTTTTTACGAATTATTTTCTTTTGTTTTGACCAATTGTTTTTTTTATAATTTCAGTTAGCATGGATAATGAAGAAGAAATAAAAAGAAAACTACTGGATAAAAATAAAGAAAGCTCTTAAGTGAGTATTGCCGATAAATTAAATATATAAAAGCAACAATTAAAACTTAAAATCCAACATACGACCTAATTAATGTTTGCGTACAAAGTAATTTTCATATTACTTTAAATCTCAACGTTTAACTCTATGGCTACCTGACTTCCAGCTTGTGCTTCTTGTAAAATTATTTGTTGTGCCATGCTTGATAGTGGACTGATAAGTTTTGAAGGTGCAAATGCAGCAATAGGTAATCCCATAGCTACCGCCGTCGATGGAACATTTGTTGGATGCAATTATTGTATGTGCTCCATGTGTGTGCTGCATCTCAATTGCATAAGCATTTTTTTTTAAAATAAATATTACAAAATAATAGTTTTACAGAGCGCCCTCCTTTTTTTAGATTTTATTTTTGTAACTTTATTAGAACACAAATACAAGAATTTTTTTAAAATATAAAAATAAACTTTATACACTCGCTGCTTCACCATCCTTGATACGATTTTGAAGCCTCAATTCTTTGCTTGGAATATTTTCAAAACAAATCTTTTCATAAAAATCATTGAATAATACTTTGGTAAAAGATTTTGCATTATCAGCCAAAAATGGAAATAATAAATCTTTTTCTATGTCAGCTGAAATGGTGGATCTCATGTTAAGCTCGAATCTAAAAAAAACAGACGAAATTTAAAATAAATTAAAGAAAGAAAATTAAGAAACAAAAACAAACTTGAGATCTTTAATTTTGGCAATTTCATTAAAAGTATTTTTAATATCCAAATATGTTTTTTCTGAAATTAAAAGTCCACCTTGAAATTTAAGTTTTTGCAACGGTTGATCAAGCAAATATTCTAATGCCATTATATTTAATGTAGCTACATTAATTTCTAATTCGGTTAAAGTAAAAAATTTATTTATTTCCATCACCAAATTTAATCTAAATGGAGATTGACGAATAATAACAGCATCGACGACATCAAAATGCGGCTTTTTAAGATTTTTGATTGAAATATTTCTGCAAACTGTTGAGGGCGAACAATCGCAAAGTGCTCGATTGCAACATTGACGTTTATCAAAAATAAGTGAATCAATTAATGGACGCTTAGCTGCGAGTTTTTGAGTGCATTTATTTATACTACGAAATTTTCGAAGAGTTTTTGGTGGACATAATTGCACAAATCTATCTTGACATAATATTGGAAGGAGTGCAAATGGAATGGAAACATGAGGTTGGCGATCCATGAATTCAATTTTTGAGATAGAAATGCTAGAAAAAATAAAGTATATTTTGAGAAAAATAAATATAAAAAGTCAATAACTAAGATTAGCAAAAAGTTGCATTAGTTTTCAGCGCTAAAAAGAAAAATAAATAAGTTTTGCGTTGGCAATAAAGAAGCTTCGCCAAAAAAGTGTGTTGCAAAATATCTTCATTTTTTTGTTGGGCTATAAATTCGGGAAATATATGTCTGTTCAATTCCATGCATTTTATGAAAATCACAATGTTGTCTAAGAAATCTAAAATTTGGATAAATATAAAATATTTTTTATTTAGCAATGAAACTCGTAAACACATGTTGGATACAAAATCAAGCGAATTTATAATCAAGAAGTGAACTTTTAAAACACAAAAATTAATAATAAAATGGTTGTTGCCATGATGGAAGGTTTTAGCATTAAGCTTCCATTTTCAAGATCAACATTTGCAAGAAAAGCTGATTCTGATTTAGTTGGTTCTTCTTTTTCTTTGCTTTTATCTTCTTTTGATTCACTTTCTTCAGAATATTTACGGTGGGCTTGTGCTGGTGGTTGTTGGGGCGCTTGCATATAAACAATTTGTGGAGCTGGTGGATTTTGTGGAGGTGGTCCTGGATATAATGATTGTGCATTATTGCCGGTTGGCACTTGCTGTTGCTCAGGCTTTTTTTCATCACAATTTGTTCCCATCGCACATTTTGCTTGATTTCCAAGCCATTGTGCTCCCGTTTTTGCCGCGTCTTTTGTAGCGTCACCTCCGGTACCCAATGTGGAATTTAATAGATTTTTACCATGATCCTTTATAATCCCTGAAAATTTTTATAAATTATTTGTTTTCGCATTAAATACCATACCTGGTACCGTTGGTATCCAAAAACGTTTAATTCTAACAATATTAGCATCTTCACAAAATCCACCAAAAAAATAAATAAAAACTACTAAGGAAGCTAAAAGCCTTTCCATGTGTAAATTTCTTCACCAATAATAAATTTTTATTAAGAATTGAAGCATATTTATTAAAATGCTGGAATTTATTCTGATACGCCTTTTTTCCACATTTTTGTTTTTAAAATTGTTTAGAAATTATTCATTTATAAAAAAGAAAAAATTTCCTCTGCTTTTAGTTTTTTTTTATCTAAAATTCAAAAAATGAATTACGAATTTGTATTTTTCATAAAGAATTTTATGATCTTAAAAAAAGAAATTTGGTTTTTCTTTAAGTTTACGCTTACAAAATTTAAAGTGTTAAAATTAGGATTTTCTTGGAATTAAAAAAATCAAAACAAATTTGTTTTATAATAAATTTGACAAAAATAAAGTGAAAAAAGGAAAACAATGAATTTTCGTTATCAGTAAAAAATTAAAATTGATTAGTACTGTTTGATGCTAACAAAGCAAACATACATACATATTAAAGACACTTTGATTTTTTTTATTTTTTTCTCAAAATGTTGTTAGTTTTGGTACTTTTTTCTATTTTCACAAGCCTATTTGGAGCTTGCCCAAGTGGAAGTGTTGAATGGAATTCATTGTGTTATAATTTTGTAAATAATCAAAGTGCTTTTGTTAACGCCGAACAAGCATGTAAACAATTTGGCGGACATCTTGCTTCAATTCATGATGGCTTTACCAATGCTTTCATTGCCCGTAGGAAAAAAAAGATTTATTTTTTGAAAACATTTTTATATTTTTTAGAACAAGCTTCATTATCCATTGTTGAAAGCTCAACTTTGGATATTTGGATTGGCGCAACGGATTTAATAACCCCTGGAAATTTTTCATGGACCGATGGAAGTAATTTTAGTTTTAGTGAATGGGAATCCACCAAAAATTCCACTGGTCAAGATTGTGTTAGTATAAATATATCAAATGGATTATGGCAAAGAAATGATTGCTTTAAACAAAAAGCTTTTGTTTGTGTTTCAAATGCTTCAACATTAACGCCCGAAACCACGTGTCCTGCAACATATAACTGCACTCCTGGATGGATTTATTATCAGCCAACCCATTCTTGTTATTTTACAATTCTTAATAGTCTTAATTGGACCTACGCAGAAGATCGATGCTCAAATATGGGATCTCATTTAATTTCTTATCACAGTTTAATAGAAATTAATCATATATTAGGTAAAAAATTGGGCACTTCTTCGGTATAAGCACTCCCGCGTTTTTTTGACTTTTTCATTCGTTTTTTTTTCTTTTTTTTCTTAGAAGTTTTATTAGTATTTTTTTACAATAAATTTTGGAAAAATTCTGAATAACAAAGTCCATGGATAATAGGATCCTTTTTGGGATCCAGATCCTTTATTGGATCTTTTATCTTTTTTAACAAAATCCTTTTATTGGTTCATTGGATCTTTAATTAAATTAGATCCTTTGATGGTTCTTGGATCCTTAAGGTTCTTGGATCCTTTATTAATTTAGATCCATTATTGGTTCTTGGATCCATTATTAATTTAGATCCATTATTGGTTCTTGGATCCATTATTAATTTAGATCCATTATTGGTTCTTGGATCCTTTATTGGTTCTTGGATCCATTATTGGTTCTTGAATCTTTTGTGATTACTTCTTTGAAAGTTTGCAATTTCATATAACAAACTTTTGATGCACTGAAAATGTAGTATCTGTCGTTCAGCGGTTAGTCACTTGCCCGTCCGATCTGGCAGTTTCATAAAAAGTTCGATTCCCAAAAAAATGACAAAAAACAAATAAAAATACGGGAGTGCTTATACCGAAGAAGTACCAAAAATTGTTATTAATCTGTGTTGCTTTCTCGCGCGTTTTTTCATGCAGTAGACAATTTTTAAAAATAATCGCTTACGAAAAAAATTTGCGAGCATGAGAGCGAATGCGTGCGAGATTTTGGAGAGTTAACAAGCGGCGAGCGAGTTGCAACCACAAAAATTGAGAATGAACATCGCTATTATTAATTTTAGTATATTTATTTTATTTTAGATCTTTTACATTTTGTTACGTATTCCGCTCCTAATTATTGGATAGGACCAGTGATGTTCCTTCGCCCGCTCTTCGCCCGCCCGCAGGCGCCCGCCCGCGGGCGGCGGGCGGGCGACGGGCGGAGTTTTGGAAATTTTGCGGGCGGCGGGCGGGCGGAGGGCTACAAAAATGCTGGCGATATTTGATTTAAAATTTTTAAAATTTTTTTTCAATCTATATTGTCACTATATTCGTATTGGTTGTAGCGATAGTAGCTATATTAAAATTTTTGTTTTGTATTTTATTGTTTAGCAATTTTACATTTGTAGCGGTAAGAGGCCGCTCGAAATAATTTAATTTTAATTTTTAGTAATTTTTAATAATTGTAAATTTTGAGTTTTGTTTTAAAATTGTTTTAATGCTTTGAAATTTATTTTTGAATTTCTTTTATTTTGTTTCACTCTTTCACTTTCTTAAAAGTCTTTACGGTATATGATATTTTTGTTTCAAAATTCAAAAACGTCTAATGTCTTCACATCCCTTTTCCCATTCATACACATGTCTAGTTCTTTGAAGCAGCCGCCGAAAAAGGATTTCGTTTTTTAACATTTTACTTTTCTTGCAAACATTTGCAAAAAAGGGTCTTTGTTTTAAAAATGAAGATCTCACGGCAGCGGCGCCACATTGTTGATTTGTTGTCTTCTTCTTTTCTTTGCTTGGACGAAAGTCCAATCCTTTGGGGTGCAGAAAGATGATCGCGCAAATAAGTATTTTTGCCATCACTTTCAGTCGTAAAGAAAATCAAGCCACAAAAATTGGTGATGTCTTTTTCTCTCTCTCATTTTGTAAATCGCTTTTTTTCTCTTTTAGTTTTATTTTAGTAAATTTTCTTTAAGCAATTTCTTTGATCTAATTTTTCTAAGATAATTTTCTTTACTTTATTTTGTATGTCACGCGGTGACAGATAAGATATTGGTGTCGTCGAGGTTTCGGTTGATAGTCCTTGGGAGTTGGTTGCATCTTCTGTAGCTGGGATTTTCCAAATAAGACAAGAACATATTCACATACATCTTTATTCAGGACAAACAACAACCAGCACAGACAAACATGTAACACACAACTACAACTACAAAAGTGAGACAAAAGTAAAGCAAGCATAAGTATGCAAATAGGCTGCCATCTTGCTGGCTGTTTCGTTACAGGACAATCAAGAGGAGCGCGAAGTTTGAATGGAAGAGGAAGCACAAGTGAGAGATTCTGCAGCAGGAGAATGTGGGAGATGAGCCACATGACACGCCGCCACCCCATCTAAAATGTGTCCTCACATTTTGCAAGCAAGCATACGACCAAACCACGAAGTTGAAACCATTCACATTTCTGGATCATAGAATATCCTTTCATAACACATTTCTTGGACCAAGCATCTTTCTCCATATCGGCATCGGCATCAGTACAAGACATTAAGCATAAATGCTGTAAGGTTTATCAAGTCTGCATCCAAGATATATTCCTTCGCCATGAGTACATAAGAACATAACCATCTTCATCCATATCACTAGCATTCAATTTCGACATAAGCTGTCATACGATCAGCACAGGGACAACGAGAACAAGCAAGTTGATGATTTACCTGCTGTCATTGAAGCATTCGATTACAACGAAATCAAGATCATTTCATAAAAGAGCCATCGATCATACCATTGTTGAATCCATGTTGCTGTTACCATAGTTCATCGATATAGGCCAGCCGCTCCATTCGCGTACTGTTACCATTCTTTCAGGCCAGCCACTCGCGTACTGTTACCATCGATATAGGCCAGCGGAACATAACAATAAGATCATACCATAAAGCAAGAGTACATCCAACAATCACATCATAACAAGAAGCACACAGAAGAAATTCATCATCCATAAGGAGCACATGTATACCATCGTCGAATCCATATCGCTGTAGTGCCAGGGGAACACTATCCAAAATACGTCCTGATTATCGCCATGGTGAGAGGCACACCATTCACTTGGTTCTAAAGACCATAAAATCGCCCCATTAAAAGATCGACCAGTAACATCTCCTTCTTCTTTGCGACGAGATACACTTCATATTCATAACATAAGAGCATTAACAATCCATAGAGTTTTTCATTACATAAACACCAAAGTTTCATATCATAATTCAATCAGAGTTTTTCCATAGGTTCTTTACCAAGTTCAGATTCTTTCAAGACCATTATCAAGTTCATTTTCTTTCATTCCAGTAGTACATCACGTTCGTTGTCGGCTTCTCCATAAGCATTTCATATTCACGAGGTTGTTTGATTTCGATTCAATCCATAATTCCACGATTGAGATGAGCAAGACATCCGACCATAACCAAGAGTAACACCAGTACCATCATCTTCAAATAGTTCAGCTGTTCCTTTGATTCCATTGATTGCAGCAATATTACCAAGACAGGATCAGTTGGGTAGGGCCCTCCATGTCACGCGGTGACAGATAAGATATTGGTGTCGTCGAGGTTTCGGTTGATAGTCCTTGGGAGTTGGTTGCATCTTCTGTAGCTGGGATTTTCCAAATAAGACAAGAACATATTCACATACATCTTTATTCAGGACAAACAACAACCAGCACAGACAAACATGTAACACACAACTACAACTACAAAAGTGAGACAAAAGTAAAGCAAGCATAAGTATGCAAATAGGCTGCCATCTTGCTGGCTGTTTCGTTACAGGACAATCAAGAGGAGCGCGAAGTTTGAATGGAAGAGGAAGCACAAGTGAGAGATTCTGCAGCAGGAGAATGTGGGAGATGAGCCACATGACATTTTGTTTGATGTCTCGCTTCGCTCTTATCATTTTTGTTGCCTTATCAGCAACAGGTTTAATTACCCTAAGTTTGTGGCTCTACAATAAATCAATTCCAAATTACTCATTTGTCTAATCGCATCCCAAACGAAAGAGCAAAGTCCGGTTGGATCAATCTATCCACAAGGGCCCCAGCAGTAACAACCTTTTTTATTTATAATTAATTTTTTGGCTTTCTCTCCCTTTCCCAATTCTAACTTTTATTAAATTTTCTATTTAAAAAAATTATATTTTATCTTAAAAAAACCCTCCTCGAATTTGCGAGTTTAATAAATCCTTGAAATATTTTTAATCAAAGCATTTAACAACGGTTTAAGTTATATTTTTTTTAGATTATTGTTGTTAAAATTTAAATTATGAGCAGCAAATCTCATCCGGATGATGACTTGGAAGCTTTATTTTTGTTACATGGCGAAATTTTGGAAAAGAAATATGGTATAAATTGGTTGGATTTAGCTTCCAAGAATTCGGAAGAACGAATGGCATTTTTTCGAAGATATTGAAGTTATTACTCCTCAACCAAATATTCCTTCAAAACCAGTTGTTAGAAATCCACTTGGATTTATTATTCAAGATCAACAACCCATGGAACCTAAAGATCCTGCGCAACAGTGAAAAAAAAAACATCCCGTCAACGTCTTTTTGTGGTACGGACTAGTGTTAAATTCCCGACCGAAAAGTCGGGAATTCCCGACTTCCCGACCGACTTTTTCCCGACCGACTTCCCGACCGACGATAATTTCTATCCCGACATTTTCCCGACTTTCCCGACCGACTCATTTTTTATTCCGACAAATAAAAAAAAATTAAAATAATTTTTAAAAATCATTCTTTTTCGCCTTTATTTTAACCAAAAACTCTTTATTTACATTTTATTTACATTAAATAGCTCATTTTTATATATTTAAATTCTTATAATTAATTTAATTAAAAATATTCCAACACCATACCCTACTTTTCGATCTCCCGAATTCCCGACCGACAAAAATTTTTATCCCGACTTTTTGCCGACTTTCCCGACCGAGAGCAATTTCTATCCCGACTTTTTTTGAATTTCCCGACTTTTTTGTCGGTCGGATCGGGAATTTAACACTAGTACGGACAGCGACCAGATGTACGAAATTATCCAAATTTTTGGACGAAAGAGCGTGCAACAAATATTTCTGTCCAAAAATTTGGACAATTTCGTACAATCTGGTCGCTGTCCGTACAATTGAAAGGACATTTTTTTTTTCAGTGAAGGCGAAATTGACGTCGAAGTCGCCGAATTTTTTAAAATGATTAAAGAAAATAACTGGACAGCAGATGATACATTTGGTCATTGGTTTTTATATTCAAAAAGGTTCTCAAGATTATTTGAATTGGCACTAAAAATTTTAGTTATTCCGGGAACCTCGGCTGCTGTCGAACGTATCTTCAGTCAACTAACCATTCATAATGATCATAAAAAGAATCGATCAAAATCTGAGCTCTTGAGAACAAGAGTCTTACTTAGCTCCAACAAATCACTTTATGATAAATTAATCATTGAACGATATTTATAAATTTTAATTTTTTTTTCTTCCATTTACTCTTTTTGTTTTTTGTCCTCGAATAATTATAATGAAATAATTGTAAATAATATAATTTGTAGCACAGTATTTTTAAATATATGCACATGCAAAAAAATTTTTAATAAAATATTTTCAATTTTTTTAGTCATATTTAGCTTTTTTGAGAAAAAAAGAGCATGCGGGCGGGCGCGGGCGTTCTTTTGAAAAAATGACGGGCGCTCGGGCGGGCGCGGGCGAGTTTTTGGAAATGCCGCGGGCGGCGAGCGGGCGACGGGCGGGAAAAATGACAAGGAACAACACTGGATAGGACTGTATGGTATAGCACCAGATGTAGGTTGGCAATGGACTGACAGTACCTCTGTGGATTTTACAAATTGGTATGGTGAGTTGCCAACAGGCAGTGATAATTGTGTGTTTCAAGAAGTTGATGATGGAAAATGGCGGAAGACGGACTGTGGTGGAGGTCAAACAATGTCAGCGATATGTAAAAAGAATATTTTAGCAAAAAACTAAAAATCTTTCCCCCCTTTTTTTAAATAGCCGCGTCATTAATTTATGAATATTTATTTATTTAAATTCACACTAACTTAAAGATGAACAAAAATCTCAATCGACTTTTTTGTGTATGCATCTTCAAGAATGGGTAAAGAGAAATAAAATAGAAAATCCAACCATCCAATTGATGAATTTACGCGTGGCAGTCATTCACTAACAAACATGAAAAATAACAAGACAAAAAGGCGAAAAGAATAAAAGAAGGAAGAAAACGGGAAATCACTTTTTGCGGGTGAAAATGAAGACTTGAAATACACGGAAGGGGGATGGATAACTAAAACAAAACTAAAATCGGAGAAAAAAAAAGAAAAAAAAAGGTTTTTTTAAGAGTAAATGAAATAATTTATTTCCCGCTTTTGAATTAAAAAATGTGCAAAAAAATAAAAATAAAGGAAAAATTGATTTTATAAAAAAAGTTTTTGAAAAAGGTGACTGACCGCTTTTATTGATGTTGATAAAAAAAATTTTGGAAGAGAAGAATTTGATGGATTTAAAAAAGTTTAATTTGTGATTAGTGATAAAAGAAGAAATTTAAAAATAAAAATAAAAGTTACCAGATTTTAAGTTTTTTGCGTGATAAATGTGCAAAAATTTTCTCGCTTTTTTTGTTTTTTATTCTGTAAATTATTGTTTTTAAAGTTTTTTCAAAAGAAATTTTATTTTGGCATTTTTTTGCAATAGTGAAAAATCACTTTGTACAGTAATAACTAAAAGCCACGGCTTTGGCTGAAATATTCCTTTCTATCTATCTAAAAAATAAAGCTGCAAACAAAGATTACAGAAAATATCGGAGCAGGCATGAAATCTTTGGCAATTTTTCTAAAACTTTTTCTATTAATTCCAAAAACAACTTTTCCGCAAATTTTAAACAGTTTTTTTTTGCGTTTTTTTGTTCATTGAAACTTTTTTTGTCCTAAAAAAACCCTTTTATTTTTTAGCTATGCTCTCTCATACTCCACCATCCTCTCAAATATGTTCATCGGTGGATGCACTTTACACAACATCAAAAAATTTAAGAATTATTTTTGCCATTCAAACTGCCACAACTTTACTCGCAATTTTATGTTTATTTTTAATTATTTTTTTACTTTGTGCATGGAAAATGTATTCCACAAATATTCGAATATTAATTGTTGCTTTTTGTTCTTCGCTTGTTTTTACAAATGTGTCTGTTATTATTTCAAGTATTTATCATTTACAAGCCATCGTTATGAGATCCATTGAACATCGATGTTATTGGTTAAGTTTTGGGTATACTGATTGCTATGGTAAGTGATAGGTTCCATTATTTAGATGAAAAAGCAATCAAATTTTTTTTTTGAATTTACTAAACCAAAAAAAGGTACGGATAAAATTTTTTCGCTTCTTAAAATTCTCTTATAAAATCGATTTTTCCTGTAAAATATAAAACAGGGAAATCAAAATCAATTCGTGTTTCTTTTTCTTCAAATTTGTTTAAGTAAAAATTGAAAGCATTTTTTAGTAACCAAAAACATTACAAATATTTTATTATTTCTTATTTATTCGGGAACAGCAATAATATCCCTCGAAAGAATAATCAATACATTGGCTGGTCCACCACAAAAAATTAAAAATGCTATAGCAATTGGGCTAATTACTTTACAAGTATGAAACTTATTCTTTACAAAATATTTTGCATTATAAATTAATTTATTTTTGTTTAGTTTTTATCCCCACTTTTGGTTATCTTCCGTTCACCTTTGTCCACGGCTGAATTACATTCACATTGTGTTGGACATTTTTCAAATTTAGTTCAATGGAAACAAATATTTTTTGTTATTATTGGAATTGAAATGTTTTCTTTAGCTGTTTATACTGTGCTTCAAATACAGTATACTTTTGTCGTTGTAAGTCTATTTTTTACCCTCCAAAATTTAGGCCTAAAAAATTTTAATCTTACTCTGATTTTTTAAATATTTTTTGGATTCAAAACTAAAGTTTCAAATTTTAAGTTTCACAACGACTATTTTTAAAATAACTTTAAAATTATTTTTCTAGTGCCGCTCTCGACCTCGACGAATAAGTTTCCAACTCTATTCAGCCATCAATGATACTCAAGTTACATTTCCATTGATTGTGGTTTCTATTGGTTTATTTTTAATTAACATTTTATTGGATCCTAGTTTCATTCTCACCCTTCAAGAATATTACCCGAGTTTAAATTTAATTTCTAAATCTCGAAGTATAAAAGATATCGCTTTTTGGAATGAATTGCAGGTAATCGATTAATTTCTTTTAAAATTTCCCATTTCGAAAATAAATATTCGTTGCAGGAACAAAATTTTCTGGAATAGAAATAATTTAAAAAATTTTTTAGGCTCTGACAATTCCTATTTTTTCTTTGATTATTTTTGGTTTTCTTATTCGTCACGCCTTATCTCTCAATACCTCCGGCGTTTATGATAAAGCCTTGAGTGAATGTGCAAATAGTTTAAAAACTTATTATGATACTATGAAATTGCCAGCTGAAGTTCGACAATGTCACAGAACTAAATCCTTTGAAGAAATATATTCTTGCATTCCCCAAACAACTGCGAAACATATATCTCCAGGAAATTCAAACAATAGTGCAGGGACGATGACGACCATTGGAGGATCGGAAAAAACTGAAAAAAAGAATAATAATAAAATTAAACTTAGTGAAGATGCAGTGACTTTGTAAATATTATATTTTTTTGTAAATTTCTGTTTTTTTGGTTTTTTTGTCTCGGTGAAATTTTATTATTTTTTGTTTGTTGGTGAAGTAACTTTAATAAAAAATTTTAATTATGGACAAAATTTTGAGCCAAATTTTAAAAATCTTGGAAGAAAGAAAATTTTGAAAGAAAAATGTTGAACAAACAATAAGTTTTGAGGCTCTAAATTTTCGCTTCCCTTTACTTTTTATGCCCCTACTTTTCCCATAAAAAAAGGCTTTAATTTCTTAAATAAAATCCGCTTTTAAAACTTTTTATTTTAGAACCCTCATCTCCGCCTTTTCATTTTTCATTTTAAACTTTTATATTTGTTAGAAAATTTATTTATAAAAGAAAAATATTCTTAATAAAATAATTTTTCTACCATAATTAAATTATGATTTTTTGTTTGTTTGATTTTTAATTTGTCCATAAATTTTTCTTTCTTCTTTCAATATTTTTTCCTTCGTTTTTTCTCTGTCACTTTTCTTTTTACAAAAGCAGAAGAAAAAAAAATAAGAATAAGAGAAGGCTCTTTTTATCTATCTTTAGTCGACTCTCAGAATTTTTTTGTAAACATCAACCTCCTCGCTTCCTTGCCTTTTATTGTATATTTTAAATCATCGAAACATAAATGTTTTTTAAATTTTTTTTTCGTCCTGTTAGGAACACACGCAAACGAAAAAATGATTGAGTGAGTTTTGTTTCTGTGTATTTTTTGAGTTTTTGATTGATGGACAAAGTTCTATCATAAATATTTTTCTTGCCGAAGCTTTTTGGCTATTCACAATTTTTTTTGATAAACATATTTTGTCAGTTTTAAATCCGTTTCTTAAACTCAAAAAACGATTTATTGGTATTTTTTGCTTCAAACTACTTTTTTTGATAATTAAAAAACTTTCAGGATTTCAGAAAATTCAAATGTAAGAAAATAAAAAATAAAAATTTAATAAATAATAATAAAATCCTTTATTATTTAGTTTTAAAATTTTCTCGATTAAATAAATGACGATGAGATAAATAAAATCTCAACACCATAACGAAATGAATCCCTTTGTTTAAATCATTGGATAGCGAAAGAAAAAAAAATTAACTCAATTTTTTTGATATAAAATATCTGATGCCCTCATTTTTAACCTCGTTTTTCTTTCTTCTTTTTGAGATGGATGGAAAACGGCTTCTTTCCAGCATCAGCATATTTTCAGATAACTCTCTCTCTCGAGAAAGTCTAAACAAAAAAGCAGGTCGAATATATATTTTTTTGGATGAAAAATATATCTCTTATCGCGATCTCGACAACGATGAAATTCGGCTTTTTGAGGGCTGAAAGAAAAATAAAAATCATGTTCGATATTTATTTTTCTTTATTCTTTTTTTTCTTGTCGGGATTAGATCTGAAAAAAAGAAGGATGGTAGTATCGGTGTAAATGCCCCGGTTTTCTTGAGTTTGACTTTTTTTTTGATGCCGACCAATCTAGGTCGTCGTCATTTTGAGGCGCGAACAACGAGAAAAATTTTTTTTTTGATACGTTGTTGATGGCAAAGTTTGATAGTGAGGTAAAAATGCACAAGAAAAGGAAGGAGGTGAATGAGTTCTTATTCAAAAAAAAATTTCTTAATGAAAGCGATGATCATTGTCAGTTATTTATCCTTTTTCGTGCTGGCAGACGACTTTACTTTTAACGACGTGGCTTTGGGTTATTTTAATTTATTTTAGAGGCTAGCTTAATTATTTAGTAATTTGACTAATGTATTTTTTTATATTTGTGATAGTCGATTTGTGGCCAGATTTTTTGAGTAAATTATCATGCCATAATTAAATTAAAGTCAATGAAGTTCTGTACTGCTAAAATTTATGAATCAGTGATTCGATTGTTTTATTAAAAAATTTATTATCCATATTTCTACGGATTTCATTTTTAGAACTTTAGAACCTTCCTAACAATTTTTAAAAAATTTGTGAAACCATAAGCTTAAAAATTCACCTATGATTTTTATCTTCCACCTTTTAGCTTCAATGGTGCCCCACCAATCCCTTTTTTAATTGTGACAAACTCTTGCTTTGTTTACTCTTTTTCATGCTCACCAATTTTTTGATCGAACCATGTTTTGTTTTCTCTCCCATGAACCGTTTTTGTTTTTTTCTTTCATTCAAAATCAAAAATTCTTTTTTGAGTTCCGTAAAAAATCAAACATCTCCATTCTCTCACAATCATTATTTTATTTTATTTTTTGCTTTCCATTTCATTTCCTTTTTTTCCAATCATGATTATTCTTCATTGCTTTTCATTTTCTTTTGTTGTTGAAACGTTAAAAAATGCATGCAAAAAAAAGGAAAAGCAAAAAAGAATAAGGATTTTTTTATTATCACTCCGTAAAAAATTATTTTTCCTTTTCTTTCTCTTTTGTGATGATGATCTTGTCGTGTCCATGTCTTCTTTTTTTATTTTTCCTTGAGAAAATAGCAATCGTGAAAAAAAAACTAAGCGTTTCAAGGATTGCTTCATCAAAAAAAAATTAAGCGCAAACGACCAAACGATGCTTTTCCTCCAATTCAAATCGTTTTTTCTGGGTTCGCTTTTTTTTGTTAGTTTTATTACGTGGATTCATCAAATTTATTTATACAACAAACGAGCAAGTTAAAATCAGATATTAAAAAATGGAAAATTATTTATAATAATTTCTTGATCCAGAAAATAACGTATAGTTGAGATTCTCACGAAATAGAAAATACAATAGAAGAAGGCCGTGTTTAGCCCTATTATTTTTCGATTAATCATTAATTCGAAAAACTTTTCATGCTATCAGCAAGTTTTTAAAAATACCGAAAAAAAATTTCGCATGAACTTTTTCTTGAAAATATATTTAAAAAAATAAAAAACGAAAAAATGGTGCTTTGCTTTATTTCATCACTATTTTTTGCAAAATCTTTAGGAATTTTCCATCAAAGCTCCATGCTTTCATTTCCATCGCTTTTTATCATTGGTTCTTTTTTGTTTTTTGCTTACGTGTTTGTTTCTACGAAGACCTCTCTTTGTCGTTATCTTTTTTTAAAAGTTTTAAAGGCATCCAACAACAAAATAATTCGATGATTATGAACGGTTCATTCTTTTTTCATTGCCGATGCTTCTTCTCTCGATCGTAAGAAAAAAATGGGGAAAAAATGGGTGCAGTTTTTTATTTTTTGCAGCTAACATTCATTCTCGTCGTTGTCATTGATATAAATTTTATTTTTTGCACATCGCTTTTTATGCTTTGTTTGCGCTGTTGCCATCCATTTTTTTTTCGCTTTCATTTTTTTACTGATTAGGTTATTAGAGTCAAGGAGAGAGAGAATTTGATAGAAAACATGGACCTGAAGAAGAAAAAAATGTGAATGTGTTTGTGTGTGTTTTTTATGGATGAAAAATATGTGTGTTTGTGTTTCAACAATTTTCTTTTGTTGTTGGTTGTTAACCTGGGATTGGAAAAGCTGCTCGAAAAAATTACAAGCCATCGTCATTTTTTTGGTACCCATGATGACGATTAAGATATTGAAATCTTTATTGCGGGTTACTGTAGCCAAAAGTTTTTTATTGGCTTCGTTAAAATTTTTACAAGAATTTTTCGATTTTGTAAATCAGTAATTCTTTTATATAAAATATATGCAAATTTTGCTGAGTCTAAAGTTTGCAAAAACTTTTGGAAAATTTTTATTTTTTTTGTTGCTTAGAATCTCGCATCTAAAATTATAAAAAAATTTACTTCGTCGCCATTGAATTTGTAAATATCTTTCTCCCTCTAAAAAAATCTTTTCTCCATCACAAATTTTTTTTATATTTGTTTGTGTTTGTTTGATCTCTCTCTCTCTTTCTCTCTTCACAGCAGTTCCAAAAAACCCTTTCCATTCTTCTCCAATTCCTCGATTTTTTTCTTCTTCTTCATCAACACTTCCGTTGACGAATGATGATGATGACAATTGCAATTGTTGTTGAAATATATTTTATTTTTTTCATGGCTTTTCAAATCGCGCGTCAAAAGAGACCTTTTTTATGCAACAACTGCAACCAATACAATTTTTTTATTTTTCACAATCAACAGCATCATTCGTAACTGACGACGACGACGACAAATGACAATACAAACATTACTCTTGAGGTTGAAGGAATAGAAATTTGGAGGAATATAAAAAAAAACGATCGTTTTTCTTCTTCCGTACCTTTATTTTATTTCATTTTTTGTTGGTGTATTTTTTTGTTGCTGCTCGTTCATAAAAGAAAAAAAAAGAAAGAGACTGTGAAGTGTCAGGAAGAATATTGAGGGAAAAAAATCTTCACATCTCTTCTTCAATCATTTCTCACCATCAAACAAAAAAAAATCCTTGAGACAATTTGTTTTGTTTGTTAGTTCGTTAGTTAGTTGGATGGTTAGTTGATTGTTGCTTGCTTCTCGGCGCGCGTGAACAAAAAAAAGTAGTATTACCTTATTCACGTTTTAAATTTTTGAATTCTAAAAAACTTTTTGCAAAATGTCTTCACCACTATAATTTTAAATGCCAACATATTTGAAGGCGACTTTTCAATGTTACGGTAACTTTTATTTAAAAAAAATTTCTAACAAGTCCAAAAATATGTACCGTGCATCTTTTTAGCCTGCTAAAATTAGGGAGTTTCCAGAATTTTTGCCATCTTGAATTTAGAGATCTTCTTGCCTGGGTTTTATTTCAGTATAAAAAAAGCATACGATGGTAAAAAAATAATTCCAATGATGAACCATCACCAATAATATCTCCCCTTTTTTCTATGCTTTTTTTAAGTTTGCACAATATTGTTCTTTGTCTTTTCCTTCTTCCGGGAACAATCAACAAAAAGAAAAAAAACTGATTGGACCTCAAAGCCTAGGCTAGCCTTAGTTCAGAAGAGAGAAAGACTATCTATCTACCTTCTTGTTTCACATTTTCTTTCTTCATTTCTTGCGGTCTCCATGCTTCGTATGTTTGTAAGTGTATGTATATATGTGTGACAAACGAATGATGGTTGGTTGGTTGTTGGATGGTGCTTGTTTCAAATATGCTTTTTTTGCTTGTTCGCGCATTGTTGAGTTTTTTTTTCGTTTCTTCTGAACACAAAAAAAGTGGTGGAAAGAATGGAAAGGAAGGCTCGAGCTCACCTAGGCGACCGAGAAAAAATAAATATGAGATGAAAAATAAAAAATATTTTTATAACGCCTCTCATTTATTTCTTTTAAGTCAAAGCAACAGCTACAGAAACAGCAACAACAGGAGAAAAGGATAGTGAAACTCCGGAAATATACGAGCGAAAGCAAAAAAAGAAGTGAGAATGAGAGTGAGAGAGGAGAGACTTTTTTAAAGTAAAAAAAAGCAAGGCACCCAGCAACAAGCTTTTTTTTTATATTTATTTATTTTTATTTCAAACACGCTTCTTTCTTTTCTTTTTTTTTGTAACAATAGAAAAAAAAAGTCAGAAAAGCTTTTTCTTTTTCTTCTGAACGGGAGAGATATGACGATGAAAAGCTTTTTGGAATCAGAAAAAGTAAATTTAAAAAAAATGGGATAAATATATGCGTTTCGTGTTTCCATCAGCGACCACCAACAAAGACAACGGTAACAATAATGGTGGCAGAGGAGGAAGAGGTAGCTTTTCAAAAAATGTTTGATGATGAGGTTCTTCTCGTTGGCGTTGTTGCTGGTGTTTGAAGAAAAGAAAAAAATATTTATAGGGAAATGGAAAAGTGAAAAAAAAGGTTTTATGAAATAAAAGCTTCAACTTTTTTTATATGTATTTAATATTTTTTTTTCATTTTATGCTTTTGATGAAAAAAAAATAATACACAGGTTGAAAAAAAGATTTTCCATTACTTTGTGCGTGAGTTGTTAAAATGTTAATGTGTAAAAATAAAAAAATATGCCATTGGGAAAATTTTATTGAATGAGACTTTTTGATAAGAAAAAAGTTATGAGTTTTATTAAGTTTGAAAGTTTCATAGCGTGGCATTTTTTTAGGTATTCACATACTATTTATTTATTTTTTTATTAAAATCGTGGAAATTTTTCTATAAAGAAAAAATAAAGTAATTTATATTTTCGGTTTAAGAATTGTGGAATTTTTTTTCAGAAATTTAAATAATTTTTTCTTGTTTTTCTCTCTCGTGTCGTTTTTGTCTAACCAACCGTAATTTTATATATTATTAGCGCCGTCCTCTTATTTTATTTCTTCAGGCCAAATCAAAACATGTCTCCCAACAGCCCTCAACTTCTCCTCAACCCCCATCAATCTTACAGTTCCACCGGTTTATCTGAACATGAATATATTTCCAATCTCATTGGAGCGGTGGCAAAAAGACCTGTTTTATATAACGTTGAATTAGTGGATTATAAAAATAAAAATAAGAAAGGTGAAGGATTTAAAGAAGTTCAAAATGAATTACGTGAAGCTGGAGCCAATGAAACTCAAGGTTGGCCAATTTTTCTTTAGTCCTGGGAATAGTCTATTTTACTCTCACAACGAGAGTATTTTTGGCCCTAAAACGAAGAAAATTGGATGAGCTTCAACTAAGGAATTTTAAAATTATCAATTTTTGACCCAAAAAAATGGTTATTTGTTTTTTGACTCTCGCCACAAAAATTTTTTTCTCTCTATTAAAATTATTAAATTAATTAAATTAATATTTTTTTAGTTCAAGCAATATACAAAAAATGGATTTCAATTAAACGTAAATTTCGAGTGGAATATTTGAGAACTAAAGCTGATGAAGATAATGGAAGAATTCCATCCACATCATATCCATATTATGAAAGTTTAAAATTTTTAATTCCATATTGTGAATTTTATAAAGTGTTAGTTTTTATTTAATTTTTTGCCTGGCTTTTTCTAATATATTATATGGCTGATTTTAGATGTTCACAAGCCCAAAAACGTAGAGCCCCATTTTTTGAGGAAGATTCTGAAGAGGAGCGATGCATTCAAGAAGATGACGATTTTCCAACTTTAACGTGAGCTTTTATACTGAAATTATTTTTACAGTCAATTAAATTTAAATTGTTTTTTAGTCCCCAAACAACTTTGGATTTTTTAATAAATCAACAAAAAAGGGTTAAACTTGAAAATCAAGTTAATGAACTTGCTGCGGCTGCTGTGGCTATGGCTGCTGCAGCATCTTCCAATGCTGCTATAGTAGCTAATAATCATGGAATTTCAAGTATTATGGAAATGGAACCACAAAATGATGAAAATCAAAATCTTAGTCAACAACAACAAAATCAACTTTTTATTAATTCAATTACCTCAAATACCTCCTCCTCAAGTTCGACTTCCACGACTCCAACAAAAAGATCCAGAAAAGATGGATGTAGCAATGAGTCTACATCATCCATAGATTTACCCGCATCTTCATCACCCACAATATCTCCCAATGGTGGAAACAATAATCAATCCATGCCTTCCGGGGATGAATCAACAAATTCATTATTTGGACAATTAATCGCTCGAGAACTTGATAAACTTCCATCAACGATGCATAATTTAATGAGAGCACAAATATTATTTTTAATTGCCCAAACTTCACATAATGTTCAAATGGGAACGAATAATGCTGAAAGAATTATGGCTAATTTTAATTGTTTTAATTAACTAAAAATAATTTTAATCTTCAAAAGGGTTTAAAAAAAATTGTGTAATAGTCCTATTTTATTTTTGGAAACTTATCAAAAACGGAAAGCAATGGATTTGCATTTTCGCGGTGAGAGTTGGTAGTCTGCATTTTTGCATTTAGAGTGGAGTTTAATGGTTGACCTCAATTTTTGTTTTTGGTTATAATAGCATTATTTAAGTTTCGTGTGTGTGGCAATTATTATTTTATTTACAAAAAAAAACTAATCAGGAATTGTATCTTTTTTTTATACTTCCTTTTTTATTAAAAACCTTTTTAATTAAATGTTTTGGCATGATAAAACTTGGAGCCTGTTTTTTAAACAAAGTTTTTCTGTGTTAGTGTACCATACCTTTCTCTTAAGCTTTTTTTCATATTTTAATTATCCTTTCTTTTTTTTAAATCCACCTCCATAGAATAATGAGCTACCAAATTACTGGTGCAATAAATACATATTTTTATTTTACTAAAAAAAATTCTAACCCGGCGTTGTTGTTGTTTTTAGTCTCTTTTTATCTCACATTTTTACTTTTGGGTAATTAACAAACAAAAATATTAAAAAATTAGGGAAATTTATTATATCTCTTTTTAAATGTCAGTTTTTCTTTAAACAAATATTTTTTTGCAATTTTTTCACTTTTTTTTATTAACTGTGATAATGATACTCATACTTATGTTTTTTTATAGAAAAATAAAGAAATTAATAAAGACAGAAGTGATCTATGGTCAGTCATATAAGAGCAAATTTTTTTTTACTTCTAAAATAACAAGATTTATTAAAATATAAAAAGAAAGCTAGCTTCAACATCAAATCATCTTGATTGCTAGCTTTGCTTCGTAATTTTTTGTTAAAAAGTTTTTATCTTTTACAAAGACATCGAAAAGTTTAATAAAAAAAAAATGCAATATCTCCTGGGTTTTGGATGGAAGCTTTTCGAAAAACATTTTTGGTTTAATATTGATAACGAATTTTTCAATTTCATTCCATTTACAATCGTACAGAAAAATGAAAAAATTGATATTTAAGATATTTTCAAAATGCTCTGATGTCAAGATATTTAATATTTTTTCGTTGTAAAGCTTAATACATCAGTGCAATGAAGGACTTCAATTGTAAAATAAGATGATGAATAAAATTTGTTTTAAATTAATTTATTTGTTTAAGACTTTTTAAATACTCTTTCTGTTTTACATGTTGATATGAGACATTCATTGGCAAAGTAATTTTTGAACAAAAAAATAAAAAAGCTTTATAAAATATTCAAAAAAAAAATACGAAAAAAGAAAGAAAAAAAGTTAAAACTTCGAATCAAAAGATTTCAATTGCAAAGAAAAAAGTGTTGCTGCCTTTTTTTACGATCGATTTATTTTATTTTATTTTGTTTGTCTAGTTTTTTAAATGTTTTGAAAAAAATCTTCTTTTTGTCTTTGTTGTTGCCGAAATATTTAATCGGGAAAGAAAAAACATCTTCGTTGATTTACTTTATACGAATCAAACCAATGGCAGCTGAAAATAAAAGAGCTATGTTTTTTTTTGTCTTGCATTTTCCGACTTTATTCGTATTTCACAACTAAAGAAAGAAAATAGATGTGAACATCGCTCTCTTTTTTACATGCATTCGAAAAATAAATAATAAATTTTTCTTAATACAAAGAAATCAAAAGACACCTAAAATGGAATTTTTCATTCACACCAATTTTATCGAGTTGCAAATTATTAATCGAATGAAAAAAGTGAGCAAAAAATGGGTTTACCGGAGCCAAGATAAAAAATGTCTTAAAAAATTGATGGTTATCTTTTTATGTTTGCTTTCATTCCATCAATAAAAGAGCCATAAAAGTTGCTATTGATTTTTTTTTCATTTGCCAAAAATAGATAGAGTTTTCGCGCCATCTTTTTCTTTTGCTGCATTCATTTTAATTATTAACAAGATACACATTCTTTTTCTGTAAAAAAAATTATGGATCATTTCAATTTATTTTTCTTTGGTTTTTTATCTTAATGGCATGCTTCAGCAAATGGCGAATTATATTATTTTACAAAATATTACACTTTTACATTTTTTGAAGTTTCATCCATTTTAGCTGTGAACATATTTATCGGTTTATGCTTTCTTTCCGTTTTTTATCATTATCTTAATTCAACAAAGTATTTTTATAAAATTGCTATTTTTACTTTAGTTTGCTCTTTTGCAACTTAAGTTTTCGTTTTTAAAATTTACTTTGTTTTTGTTTTTTAGATTACTTATATTTCAAAAGTTTCGATATCCGTTTTTAATGTTTCGAGTGACTTGATCCATGGCAACTTAAAAGTTTCAAATTTTTGGGATATAATTCCATTTTTTTCGTTAGCGATAGAAATATTTTTAGTAATTATGTTTTCGTTGATTTTATGCAAAATTATTGAAAAAGAAAATCGCAGTTCCGATGGAAGTATTAAACGAGTCATCGTTGATCAAGCAGCGACAATGAATCCCAAAAAGCAAACATTAGAAAATGAAACAAATTTTCACCCTATTTTATAAATTTTTAAATTATGTGTTTATGTTTATTTCTAGTTTTCGTTAGCTTAAATTTTAATAGATTGTTTTATAAGTTTCTTAAATAATAAAAAAATGATACCTTTCTTTTAAAGCTGCCGAAAAAATTTACATAACTTCTATTTTTTTTAAATGCAAATAAGTAATAAAGGAAAATTAATCAATCCTTATTTCGTTTCCTTTTTTTTCTCTAATACCCAAATCGATAAACGAAAAGTGAAGGAGAAAAATGCTCATCGACGAACGTCTTCATAAAAACTTTTTGTTGATTTTCTTATTTTGCAAATGATTCATTCAATTTTTTTTTGCTTCTTCTCATAAAAAATTATTTATGCTGCTTCTTTGACGCTTCTCTTGATTTAGTGCATTTTTTCTTTTCAAAATGCAAGAAAAATGCCCAACCGCAGCTTTTGTTTTTGTATTTTCTCTATATTTGAGCCTTTTGTAAAGTGGTTTTCTTTGGTTTAATTATGCAATACCCCTGGCGGGGACTACTTAAATTCCGGTGTTTTCGTATAGGCGAAAGCATAAACGGAAGCCTGACAGGTGTATCTTTAATTTTTGGAAACGCTTTCAAATTTATTTATTTGAAAGCAAATATTTTTTTAAAATTTGTTGATTTTATTAAAAAAATCTTTTTCGTGAAACGATTTTGGAACTCAAATTTGCCTTCGATTTTATTAATTATATTGATGAGAGTTCAGCTTCCATGTTTTTTTCTCTGACAAATTTCGGGAAATTGTTTGAAAAAAGAACTTTATATATTTCTTATTATTATTTGCATTTCCGGATAACCCCGAATATGCTGGTCCAAAAATTTATGTTTTAGCTATAACACAACCACGAAAGTCGGTCATAGAACTTTCCTAGTACCTTGAGATACTGGGTAAAAACCAAAGATATCACATTTTTCTTTGGCTTTTACAACCATAAACAAATAAATTGAGGGTGAGTTTGGTCGTAAAAATGGAACTCGAAATGTCTCGTCGTCTGCTTTTCCACTATTTTTTCTTTTTCTTTTGCTTCTTTTTCCCGGACAAAAAAAAGCGCGGAAAAAATACGAACTTGTTTCGTTGCTTCTGTCTTTTTTTTAAAGCGGATGCATGCCTCTCTCTTTTTTTCTCTGCGCTCTATTATTTTTACTCCAAAACAAAAAATTCACCCGACCGCGTCTTTTATAAACTTTTTTATTTGAATAATTTCTCGATAAAATATATTTTCTTTGGTTTAATTACCCAAAGTTTGAGGTAATAATTTAATTCCAGCTCTTTTCTTTTGACTTGTGGCTCGGAAAAATTTAAAATAAATTTTGGAACGCTTTTTCACATTGAAAAAGCAAATATATTTCAAAAAGGGATTCTTTTTATGTTTAATTCAATTTTTTTTTACTTTTTAACTTTCATAAAATATTCTTCTATAAATTTGCCATCAACCTAATAAAAAAATAATTTAATAGTAAATTTAATTTGTGAGAACATTTTTATTCCATCTTTGGAAGCAAGATTTTTTATTTAACTTTATTAAAAAAACTTTTTATTTTTTTCATCGATTGACGACCGGGTTTGGTGTTATTGCTGTTGGTTTCCTGTTAGAATGGAAATTGGATGATGGATTGACAATTGTCTTGGACGGCTGAATTTTTTTATATTTTCCAAAGGTATAAAAATTGAAAAATAATTTTCGAATAGTTTTACTAAAAAATAAAAATCTGATTTTTTTAAAAAAATTTAAAGAAAAAAATGTATTCAAAAACTTACTTTACAATTAGAAGCATCAAGATGCTACCATTGTGAAAAGTTGAATACATAAAAAGAGATAAAAATTCGCATCCAATTGCAACCATTTGTTGGATGGGATTTAAAATAGCTGCGAAAAGAAAAAATTGTGAAAAAGCAATCATAAAAAACGAAGAAAATGCGCAGTGAAGCAACATTTTAACTTCCCATTTTTGTGAATTTGAAGCATTTGTTTTATGATTTTTGATGTAAACTACCAAAGTTCCCGAAAGCATAATTAATGCCATAAATGTATTTGAAACTCCAAGAATCAATCGATTAACAAGAAGGAAATTTGTTTTCGAAGTTTCTAACCCTCTGAAATTGGAAAAAATGAAGTTTAAAAAAAATGGTTCAAACTTACATTCCTTCATCATAAAATCGGTCATCAAAAACTATATGGCCTTGAATGGCCAAAGGATAAAGTAAAATTAAAAAGCAATAAATGCAAATATTTTTGGTTGACCAAACCTTAAATTTACTTCTATGTTTAAAGTTAAGTTTCTATAAATTTGTTTTCTAAAAGTTATATTTTCGGGGAAGATCAACAAAAGTAAAATAAATTTTTTATGAGTCTTTTAAAATTCCATTCTGCTTACCCTGGAATGTTTCATAGGCCATAACACTGCGGTGCAACGATTCATGGATAAAAAAGTATTCCAAATTCCACTTGAAGCTACAGCATAAATATAACTAGCTTGTGTGGCATTTATCCAAAAAACACTTTTTTCAATCGAAGCGATAATCCAACAAAATTGAGCGAATAAATCAATAAAATATCCAATTGAAAGTAAAATTGCGAAACCTTTCAAATCCCATGATTTTTTATTTATTATTAAAAAGCAAAATAAAATAAATAAAAGTAATTCCAAAAATGCTCCAACAAGGGCATAAACTAAATTGGTTCGATCTCCAATGAGAAAGAAAATATCTTTAAAAGACTTCTGATTTTCGTTTCCTATCGCTTCTGAACCATCTGTAGTAACATTTGACATCTTTTTTTTACCAAGATTCTAACCGCCAATATTTGACTTATTTAACTTTATTGCTAAAGAAAATTTCTTTTAAAATTGGGAGCTAAAAGGAACGTTAGTAAAGCATTTTTGGAATTTTTTAAACAAATTGAATGCTAAAATACAAAAAAATTGAAAGCATGTGTTTTATCTTTGAAAAAATTAAAAAAGTAAATATATTTGTTTTAAAGGCGTTATTTGATTATTATATCATTTTTTTAGTTTTTTTTAATAAAAAATAATAAATTTCATTATTAATTTTTTATTTCCAGTTTTTTTTCTGAGAAAGTTAAACAACGAAATAAAAATGCCAAAAAAGCCCAATAAAATTGATTCATTTAAATAAAATTAGAATATAAAAAGTCGTTGCCGAAAAAAATTCTTCCCAATCAAACAAAAGAGATGCATTTGATTTTGTGTTTCATTTTTTCTCTGCACTCTCTTCTTTCTTTAGCACTCACTAAAAATTATACAACCGCGTCTTTTATAAACTTTTTTATTTGAATAATTTTTTGAAAAAATAAATTTTCTTTGGTTTAATTACCCAAAGTTTGAGGTAATAATTGAATTCCAGCTCTTGTCTTTGGATTTGTGGCTTGGAAAAATTTTTCTATAAATTTTGGAACGCTTTTTCTCTTTGAAAAAGCAAATATATTTTAAAAAAGTGTTTTTTCAGCAACAGTTTGACCCTTTAAAATTTCGGAAAACGCAGAAATGATTTCCTAATAACAAAAAGCTTTGCTAAGACTTTCTTAGGTTTTTTTAAATTTTTATTTAAAAGAAATCATGAAATAAAAAAAACAATATTATGCTATATCAAATTTATAAAAACGTATATTGTTTTTTATGATGGTGGCGACGATGTCGTTTAGTCATTTTCTTTTGACCCCGCTTCGAATGTGTATGCTCTTGAGGAGGATTAAAATATAATCGTGGATGGCGATTCATCGAATCACTACCGCCTGTTATTTCTGTAAAAAACATTTATTTATTTTTCATCCAAAAACGAATTTTTTTGGGAATTCAGAGAAACAAAGGATAATCATGTCTAAAGGCGTGTAAATTTTTAAAATTTCATTAACGAAAATATTCGTGCCCTGACAATGACTTTTATTTTTCGTAAAAACATAAGTTATTTGATTTATTAAACATTAAAAAACTAACCATATTCAGGAGGAAAATCTGCTGAACCATAATAAATTTTTGCATTGGAATACTGTAATAAAATTACAAACAACAAAATAAAAATATAAATAAAATTAAGATTTTTCATTTTTACATAAAATAAAAAAAATATTCGTTCTTTCTTTTAACTGCAAAAGAAATCAGCAAAAAAGCAAAACAAACTACTATTTTTAAAAAGCTAATATGATGTTCGTCGGTTATTTAAAGCAAAATATATTTTCATTGGCGCCAATGAAACGGAACGAGAAAGAGGAGAAAAAGTTTGAACAAGATAGAGAGAGAGAGTCATTGAGTTAAAACTGTACATCAGCGTTATCTTCTTTTTTTGAAAACGAATTAAATTCCGTTTCTGTTTTATGCCCTTCATTAGGACGACGCGTTTATCAATATTTAAAGAAATATGGATGTTGATGAAATTTTTTTCCAAAAAAAGTCACTCAGACAGTGCAAGTACGACAGTTTGAAAGGTCTCGCTAAACTTTATTCTTTTATTTTTTCGTTGCGGGAGTATAAATAATTTTCATTGGAGAAGACTAAAGTTACAAAGGTAAAAACAACAAATTTGTTAATAAATAAATACAAAGCATTTACATAAAAAAAATTTTTAGACTGAAAATGTTTCAGTGGCTGAAGAGTATAAATAAATCTTTCGCTGCAGGATCAAAATCACAAAAATAAAATAGTAAAAAATTAGATAACAAAAATTAACATAAATTAAATAAAATTTTTTACGCAAAACTTCAAAAATTAAAAAATGAATAGTTTAATTTCTGGAAGTATGATATGGATTTTTCCAATATTCAAATGAGCAAGGCAATTTTCTCGAACTATAATAACAAGGTCTTGGATCGCGTGGGTCTTTGATGTGTCGAGAATTTCGGGATTTGTGATGTCTTTTTGTAGCAGCAAATTTGGGATTGATTTCAATTTCGGATGAAGGAAATTCCTAGAAAAGCAAATAGTGATTCATTAATTTTTTTTGTTTGTTGACGTTTTTAGACTTCGACTTAAGCTTTTTTTTATTTTTGGAAAGTGATAAGAAAAATTTTATTTTAATGGGGCTACGAAGAGTTCACATTTTATTTGTGTAAAAATGCATATAATTGAGGCTTTTATGTAACAGACAACTATCATTTTTAGCTCAAATAAAAAAATCAAGAATGATACAACTTTGAAACAATTTTGTGATTTCCTTTAACAAAAAGGAATTAAAATAAAAAATAACTGATAAATAATTTTATGACGTTCCCAATTTCGAAACCTATCATTTCCGGAGGAAGAAAAAAAGTCGAAAAAGAGCTTTGGAAACAAAGATGCACCTAAAATAGAGAAGCATTTCTTTCTAGCAAAAAAATAATCAATGAAAAATAAATTTCAGTTTACAAAAAATAATTTCGAAATTTTTTTTATAGTATTAGAATTTGCTTGAAAATTTAATAAAAAAAATTAACTAAAAACTAAGCCATTGTTGAGTGTGCAAAGCCCTTTCATTCTATGTTATCTCCTCCTTCTCGAGGACTTTATTAGCTTCATCGGAAGTTGTATTTATAAAATCCATTACTGGTAAATGTTCTGATAAGCAAAATCTACTCCGGACTCTTTCCTCTCCTACTATAATTTTAGTAAAAATAGTCACGGAATACGTTTGCTTAAATTTTAAATAATCATGGTAAAAAATTAAGTTTTTGCTCATTTTTGAAGTTGCCAAGTTTACATCTTTCAACTGGAAAAATTTCAGAGAAATGTTTAAAAAACAAATCACATTTTAATTTAAAAAAATTTATTGTTGCTCGTTCCTAGAAAAAAAATTTCATGTAAACAAGATCATTAACGATCATGTATAATTTCCTGGTTATATTTTTTATCAGTGAAATAAATTTACACACATTTGGCAGCTAAAAGTTTTGAGTGTTTTATGGCGCACATTAAGACAAAAAAAAATATATGCAAGCAAAGCAACGACGACGGCGGCGGCGGGGTTACCCTCTTTTCTAAGGTTTTTTTTGTAGCATAAAAAAATCAAAGCACATATCAAAAAATAAAATAAAAAATTTGCTTGTTTCATCAAAAAATAGAACAATGGAATTAGAAGACAAGATGGCTGATAGCCGCTTGTTTGATGAAAAGTCAACAAATCAGGTGACCAGAACCATGGCGGACGGAGTGATTTTTGTTTTATATATATTTTTTTGAAAGCTGTCAGAAAAAAAGAAGTGCAAGTGATCATATTTTCTTCCAATTTATTTTAGGAAGCTGTTGCCAAAAAAGTGCAATTATCAACAAAAAAAGAAGAAAACCTTTGATTGTATTTCAAAGAACAGAAAATTAAGATACAGTACTATTTTTCTATGAAATAAATCTAATTTTGTAATGAATCAGCAATTTTTTATTTCAAAATGTCACGATGGGATATAGATGGGTTTTGTAAGTAAAAAGTGATAAGCAAAAAAATTGGAGCAGAAAACAAAAAAATTTAAATTATTTTTAAAATAGGATTTTATGGACAAAGCTATGGCTCCAATAATGTAAAGTCTTCTGACAATTTTCAGTTTCTTTATTTTTCAGCGATATTGCTACTTGATTTCACTAGCACATGATAGTGAGAAATGAATGAAGTAAAAATTAAAAAAAAAATTTGGAAAGCACATTATTTTTTAAACTTTTACTCAACTTTATTAATATTTAAAAGTTAATTAGAATAAATAAAATTTAAGAAAAACATTGTCAGTTTTTTTGGTTTTGTTTTTTACCGAGTTACCGTATTCTTTTAATATGGAATTTTTTATTTTCTGCTTTTCGAAAGGGATAACCATAAAAAATATAAAAAACAAGTTTTCTTAGTTTCTAAATTATAAATATCTGGCATAGATACAAAAAAAAATTAATAATTTTCGTGCGATTTTATAAAAATATTTTTTATGGAACTTTGAAATAATAAATCGCAAAAGCTATGAGTAAAAATAATAAGCGTGTGGCATTCTTAATTTTTTAAATTATTGAAAAAGAGTTCAACTTACATTATCCAATTCGAAGTTCAAACAGCATTGAAAAAAAGCGAAAATAAAAAAAATTAGGTAAAAACTTGAGAAAATTTGGAAGCGCATCGTCCTTGGCAAATTTTTTTTCTGCAACTAAAGCAACTTTACATAATAAATTTTCTGTTTTCAAGAAGCAGCCAGATTGTTCTCAACGTGATTGAAGAATTTTTTTATGTGTGTTTATGACTGCGATCGTTATCAGCCACTCAAAAACCCATCAAAGCATCAAGAATAAAAAAAAGGAAGGAGGAAGAAAAATTTTAAATGAAATGATTCAACAACTTTTTTTTATTTTAAGTGTCGGTAGTTTTTTTTTACAAAAGAGACCAAAAAACGACGAAAGAAAGATTTCCGTTTGTGATAAAAAATAAAAAATAAAAGAATGTTCGCGCCAAAAAAATATTTTTTTATTGTATTTGGCGCCTTCTAAAGAACTTTATTTAAAACTTTTGATAATAAAAAAAAATGAATGGAAAGAAAGATCAGCAATCATCGTAGATCACTTCAAGGTGTGCCATTTGGAGTGAAAAAACTTCCTTAAAGTTATCCAAACTCGCACTTTTCAATTTTTTTGAAATCTTAGTTGGGTCAATTTTTTTTAATGCAAAGAATTATATATTTTTGATTTTTTATGTTACTTTTTAAAAACACTGAAACTTTTTAATTAAGATTTTCAAAATGTAATTTTACAAATTTCAAGTTTAAGTGTTTTTGAATTTTTTTGTCAAAAGTTACTGTATCTTTCGATACAAACTTAAATTTTTCAAAAGATCAAAAGAAAATAGTGATGAAAGAAGTAAAAAAAAATGTGTGTGCTCTGAATGTATTTTTCTTTTTTTATTTCTCATTCGTCAGCAAACACAAATGAAATAAACGGAGCAATCAAATTATGGGAAAAAATCAAAGAAGAAGAAAAAAAGGAGAAACCATAAATGAACATAAGAATGATTTAGAAATCACGGCTTAGTGGTCTAGTGGTATGATTCTCGCTTTGGGTGCGAGAGGTCCCGGTTTCGATCACCGGCTGAGCCCTTCCTTTTTTCTTCTAATTTTTGCATTAATTCTTCGCTTATTTTTTTGTGCCATTTATAAATTTATTTTCAAGAAACATTTTTCTTCCCCATTTCCAAATCTTGGCCAAAAAAAGAAAGAAAAAAACCTTTTTACTTTTTAATGTTTCTATGACAACAAAAAAATAAAAGAAAAGAAGGAAAATATAAAAATATTGTTGAGTAGGTAGTAGTCAATGAAACAGAAAAAAAAGCACACAAATGCTTATTGAAGAGTAAAAAAAATAAAATAAAAAAGATTACATATTATTATTATTTAAAGCTGCCGCCGTCGCTCGGTCAAATAAAAAAAAATGAATTTAGTTTTTAAAATTGTTTTTATTCATAAAAAATTTATTTTTTGGCTGTAAAACAAAGGTTTAATTTTTTAACTTTGAAACTTCCTTGAGCTTTGATCTTTTTATTTTAATCTTCGACAAAAGAAAAAAAATCGTTATTATTTTGAATTCTAGTAGAGAATCTGTAAAACCTGGATAATTTTGGTGGCAAACAGGAGACTTGACAAAAAATTATTTCGCTGTCACTAAAAAAATGGGAAACTTATTTTGTTTAAGAAAAATTATTTTGAAACTTCTTATTTACTGTATTTTTCTTTTTTTTTAGTATTTACTTTTTGCCTTTGATTTTTAAAACCCTCTCAAAACTTAAAAGATTTTTCTATTTTTCTTTCGCTCGATTAAAACTTGAAAACATTTGCTTGACTGCTTAATCTTATTCCTTTCTTTTCAATCTCCCAAATAAAAAAAATTCCTTTTATTTCCTCAATTTTGTATTCATGAACGACAAAAAAAAATTTTTCATCTGCGCAAACAAACAATAATTTGCCTTTTTACATTTTCCATTCTATTTTTTTTTAACTGCATTCGTCTGCTTCGTGGTTTTCTTTTTTGCCTTTCATTTTCCTTTTTTTTGTTGCCATCGTTCGTTTTTAACCGTTTGTCATCTGCTGTTTTTTTTGTTGGAGTTCACAAACAACCCAAAAAGGAGCCATGCCATTTCAAACTCAAATTCAAGGGTGACACATGTGTGTATGTCGTTGCCGCCTTTTTTTTTACTGGCTGCTGTGGGTTTTTTCTGCGTCGTCGCCGTTGCCTTAGTAGTGCCATAGAAAATAGAATTTTTGTTTGGATGCTAGCTTGCCTTTTTTATTTTATAGTCTCTAGAGTTTTAGAAAAAAAAAGAAAAAAAGAAGATATAACACGCAGTTAACAAAGTATTCAGTCGTCGTCAAGTTTTTAGAGTGTTGTTTGTGTCTCGCCACAGGCGGTTGGTCAATCAATTGAAAGGAAAAAAATAATTTTGTGGAAATAAAAAAGTAGAAAACAGATTTGTTTTTTAAATTTACCAAAAACTTTTTTTATGGGTACACTTGTATACTTTTTGCTTTAATTTTTATTTAATAAATCAAATATTAATTCATTTTTGCTTTTTACTATTTAAAATTTTTGTGGTTTCTAAAACTAATAATTAACCTTTCAAAAAAAATTAAATAGCCAAGTTCGATTCCAAAATTTGAGGGTTAATTCTTTAATTTTAAATAAAACAATAATTTTTTTTGCCTTTTTTCATTCAAAAAAAAGAAAGAAAAGAAAATATTTTTCAAAAATAGTTGCTTCTTTTTTTTGTTTGGTATATTTATTTTTTAATGCATTTTAAAATAGTTTCACTCACTTTTTTTCTTTTTAGTAACGACAAAAACTCAAAAACACTGAAACAAAAAAGTCTTTGCTTTAATATTTTAAATTTTTTTATGTATTTTATTTTTTGCGTGGTTTTTTTTTGTTTTTATTTTACAAACCTTGCTTCGCCTAAACTTTTTTTAACGTTTTTTTTAGACTTTCCTTTCCCACTGCCAAGCCAAAAAAAATGTAATTAACTTTTATTTTTATTTTAGTGTCAGCCAAATAACACTCAAAAACGTTTTTTTGCCTTTATTTTTACTATTTTCTGCCACAAACTTCCTCGCCTTTCAACTTAACCGATTAAAGTTAAAAAAGAAAGATGCGTGAAATCGTTCATATTCAAGCTGGACAATGTGGAAATCAAATTGGAGCAAAATTTTGGGAAGTTATTTCTGATGAACATGGAATCGAACCAAATGGAGCATATAATGGTGATTCGGATTTACAACTTGAACGAATTAATGTTTATTATAATGAAGCTTCGGGTGGGAAATATGTTCCTCGAGCGGTTTTGGTTGACTTGGAACCAGGCACGATGGATTCTGTAAGAGCTGGTCCATTTGGGCAACTTTTTAGACCAGATAATTTTGTTTTTGGTCAATCTGGTGCAGGCAATAATTGGGCCAAAGGCCATTATACCGAAGGAGCGGAATTGGTTGATAATGTTTTGGATGTGGTTCGTAAAGAAGCTGAATCATGCGATTGCTTACAAGGCTTTCAACTTACTCACAGTTTAGGTTAGTTAAATAAATATAAGCGCGAAAATGAATAAAAAAATTAAAATAAAAATTTTGATTTAAGTTTCTAACTTTAATGTCTCACCACAATAAATATCCCAACTTTATTTACTTCATCAAAAATAAAAGTTATAAATTCAAAAAAAATGAAAAATATTTCTAAAAAAAATTTCTCTCGGGTTTACACAATTTTTATGCTAATTTACTAATATTTATATATTAAATGTCTTACAAAAAAAATATCCCTTTTTAAAATTTTTAAAATATAAAACTATTTTTTTAGGTGGTGGAACTGGTTCCGGCATGGGAACACTTTTAATTTCCAAAATTCGTGAAGAATATCCCGATCGCATTATGGTAACCTTCTCAGTTGTCCCATCACCCAAAGTTTCCGACACCGTGGTTGAACCATACAATGCAACATTGAGCGTTCATCAACTTGTTGAAAATACTGATGAAACATTTTGCATTGATAATGAAGCCCTTTATGATATTTGCTTTCGAACCTTGAAACTCACAACTCCGACTTATGGCGATCTCAATCATCTTGTTTCTATGACTCTTTCCGGAGTTACTACATGCCTTCGATTTCCTGGTCAACTCAATGCTGATCTTCGAAAACTTGCAGTCAATTTAGTTCCATTTCCACGGCTTCACTTTTTTATGCCTGGTTTTGCTCCCCTTACTTCTCGAGGCTCCCAACAATATCGAGCTCTCACCGTTCCTGAACTCACTCAACAAATGTTTGATGCAAAAAATATGATGGCCGCGTGTGATCCTCGACACGGTCGATATCTCACTGTTGCAGCTATTTTCCGGGGTCGAATGTCGATGAAAGAAGTAGACGAACAAATGTTAAATGTTCAAAATAAAAATTCATCTTATTTTGTTGAATGGATTCCAAATAATGTTAAAACGGCAGTTTGTGATATTCCGCCACGAGGAGTTAAAATGGCTGCCACGTTTATTGGTAATTCCACAGCCATTCAAGAATTATTTAAACGCATTTCTGAACAATTTACTGCCATGTTCCGTCGTAAAGCTTTCTTACATTGGTACACCGGAGAAGGAATGGATGAAATGGAATTCACTGAAGCTGAATCAAATATGAATGATTTAGTTTCGGAATATCAACAATATCAAGATGCCACTGCCGATGATGATAATGAATATGATGAAGAAGGACACGATGTTGAATAAAAACTAAAAAACATCGATGTAAAAATTCTAAAAAAAATTTCTTTTTATATATTAAAATTTTCTAATTCTTGTCATCTAAAAATTTTTCTATTATTTTTTCTTCAAAAAAATATTTGACAATGATACAAGTTTTTAATTAAATATTTCCGTCCCATTCTTATTTTGCTTTTAATAATTTTTTGATCTCATCTTTGACATAATTTTCAACTTTTTTGATCTCTTTTGAATAAACGTGATATTTAAATTTTTCTAACTATAGTAAAAATAATAAAAAGAAAACACAGAATTAAAATCATTGATAAAAGGAAGACGAAGAGTATGTGTTTCTCATTAAAATTTAAAAACCATAGCTGAACAATTTCTTTTTCAATAATTATATTTCTGTAACTTCAACAACAAAAAAAATGAATGTGCCAAATAATTCCACTTTGAAGTAATTTTATCATAATTCTTTTTTTTTTGTTTTGCTTGTTCTGACATATTTGCAATTTTGGAATGTTACACAATTTTTTTATTTTTTTCCCACTCCAAATGTTTTCATGGTTTCATTATTTTTTTCGCGGCAATAAAATTTTTTTCTTTGCAAAAAAAGCATGAATGAAACATCAACAAAAAAAGTGGGATAGGTTTCTTTTTTACCTATTTTCCCAAGCAAACAGCTCTTCTTTTACCCTTATTTTTTGAACGAAAGAAAGTGAGCATTCGTTATTTTTTTGCAATCACACAAATTTGCTGCAAAGAAATATTTTTTGAATATTTAAAAGTTTATTGTTTTTGTTTGTTTTGTTTAAAATTTAAAAGATTATGAGCGTTCAATTATTTTTGAATGTCGTTGGAACTGATTTCAAAAGTGAAATTAACAAGGCTTCATTATTTCAATTAAAAGGAAAGGGAAAAGTCACTATAAATTCCGCAGCAAAAGTTGAATTTATAAACAGAAAAAAATAATGAATAAAACTCTTACCATTTTCAACCTGGAGCTTCTAAAAGTAAAGATATTACTAAATCTTTTCTTGGGTTTGATATCATATTTTTAAGCAAAGAATTAATTTTAGAAGGAAAGTACAAAATAAACTTAATTAAAAGCCACAGCAACTTGTAAGCAAAGTTTACTTTTTTTTTATTACATTATGCTTTAAACCCTTACCTAAACAAAATTTTTTACCTCATTTAATTTTCCGTTATTTTTTGAAACTCGCATTTTTTTGTTGAAAATATTTTGGTTCATGGTATTTCTATATTTTCATAATTTAATAATTTGAAGCAAATCCCAAACAATCATTTTAAGATAAAATTTGAATATTTATTATTTAACTATGGTCGCTTTCGACGATTTTGAAGTTTCACAAAATAGAAAATTTTTATTCCCTTTAATTTATATCATTCCCACTTATTTTCTTTATGTTTTAATACTTTACACAATTTTTTTTAGTAAAATTAAGCATCATTTTAAAGGGTCTTTTTATAAATTGTTTGGAGTTTCCATGATTTATTATTTAATTTATTCGATAATTTATTATTTTACTTTTCGAATCACAACTGCACCAATATTTATTCCATTTGTAAAAAGTTGGGGTGAACGAGGAATATTTGTAACATTTTTACAAACGTTTTCATGGTATTTTATTAATTCCACTCATCTTTTGAATGTCACATTATCATTTAATAGATTTACAGTTTTTGTGTTTAGAATGAAATATCAAAAATTTTGGAATAAATATTTGCCATTTTTCCTTGGATTTTGCATCCTTGGCCCCATTGCTCTTATTTGGCATATTCCTTTTACAGATATATATATGAAATTAGAAAATGAATCAAATCCGGATGGAACTCGATATCCATCTGAATTTCATCCAATTTCATGGATGAATAATCTCCGAAATTCTGCCATCCTTCTTTGCAGTGTTTCATGTTTATCTTTGATATTTAATATTTATGTCATAACAAAATTATTTCAACAACGATGGGGTCTAAAAATAATACATATGAAAGGGCAACAAAAAGTTTCATTGTTTGATATTAAAATGTTTTTTTATACTTTACTTATATTTGGCATTGAAATTATTCAATGTGCTCAATTTGTAAGTTTTTTAATTGAAATATGAGGGCCTGAAACGGGAAAGGGAGTTTTTAAGCAATAATTAAAATATTTTTATAGATCGCATTTATGACTGCCACGGATGAAGCATTTATTGATGCCATGTTTGATATCCAATATTTTCTTGTTGACATCACAACTCTTTCACCTGCGTGGTTTATAATTTTAACAAATAAAAATTTACGTAATCATATTTGCTCTATTTTATTAATGAACCAACCAAAAACAAACAACATAATTTTTGCAACTTCAGCGATAGCAAATTCAAAAAATTTAAAACTTGCTTTACCTACCTGATGTTTGATAACTTTAATTGTGTTTTATTTTTATTTATTTTTTTATTTAATAAAAACATAAATGAAAAATAACAAACACATTTAAAAAAAATAAAATTATCAGCAAAAAGAATTTTTTTATATTTTTCCCCTTGCATTTGTGTATTTTTTTTATAATTCTAATGATAAAAATTTTTGCATTTTAAGAGATCTATTTTATTTTTACCTTAATCATTAAAATAGTGAAGCATCATCTATTTTTCATTTTTTTCTTCGAATGATTTAATTTTTTATTTTAAACATTGACATTTTTCTTTAAACTTTTTATGCTTTATCAAACAAAAACAGAAAATATTGGTCATGAAAATGAATCGACAAAAAGTCATTCAAAATTTTTCCTTTAAAAGAATTGAAAAAATAAATAAAAATGATTATTTTTGTTTCTTAAAAACATTGTGGAGAATGTTGAAAGTATGGTGCTTATTATTTCTTTGCTCTTTTGCAGATGTGTTATCAGCGTCGTTTGATCCTTCAACTTTGACAGGTGCCACGCAAACCCTAGAATGCAATTTCAGCAGCACGATCACCGAATTAACACCTTCATCATGCCTCATTCTTACTGTCGCAGATGAACTTAAAACTCATATAACTGAAAATAATGTTGAATCTGTTATTTGTTTAATGAAAAATTCATTCCAAAATTGTCAGGGGCTTAGCTCAGCTATCGAAGTTTTTGATCAAATTTCAAAAATTAAAAGCATGGATTTTACTGGAACTTTGGAATTATTGCTACCAGAAAAAAGTCAAAATTGTTCAACTGATGAAAACCAAACTGCTCCAACTCCAGCTGGCAAAATTCGAGATGATTCAAACATTGGTACTGCGAAAAAGGTTTCAGATTTTATGCCAGTTCAACCTCCACTTCATACAATTCATTCCAACGAAGCCCTTCAAAACTTGCTTGAAACATTCAATAAGAGACAAATGGCTTTGATAAAACATGCCATAATGTTACAAAATGCTAAAGATAATTTATTGTATGAATATCGCCAGCTTTTAATAGAAAAAGATCCTAAAAAAGCCTTGCGTCTGGGAATGCCAAGTTTAACTGCAACTCTTCTCACCAAAACTATCGAAAAAGCAGAAAAGATGAATCATGAACTTTTATATCGTATAATTAAATCTCAACCCGCCGATGGAATTTTAAACAAAAGTTTATTTTATGAAAGCTACATCGATCAACTTTTAAATAGCAATGATTCAGATGATCATAAAATTATAAAAATGTTTATCAAGGCTGCTGAAAAAGAAGACAAAAACACCTTCTTCGATGATGATTTACATTTTGTTGGATGAACTTCCATATTTATAAAAAAAACCTACTTTGATATTGTAAATAAAATATAATGATTTACCTCTAAATTTTATTATCAAATTCAAATCACATAAAATAGTTTTTATTTAGCATAAATTTCACATTATCAAAAAAATACAGCAACAAATGCATAGTTTTAATTTTATAATTTTTAAAGCTTTATTTTTATTCTTTTCTTTTCCTTTAAAAATTAAAAGCTTATTTTGAAATAAAGTAACTATAATTTAAGCTTAAAATCCTTCATCAAACACTGATGGTTCACTGCGTCGTATGGCTCGCCAAGGACGCATTTGTCGAAGGGTTGATTCTCCAACCAATGGAAAACGGAATGACTGAAAATGAAAAAATTTTTAGTGTGTTAATATTTAAAAAAATCCAAAGATGAAAAAAACTTGCAGGTGAAGGTCGACGAAGTTGGGTGAGGTAGCTTTTTACGTTACCATAGCCACTCATGGGATCCATGTCTTCGGCCTAAAAATAAATATAATAATGTTTAAATAAAAGTAAACTTTTCATTATTCTATGATTAATTATTTCAAATTTTGAAAAGTTTTTAATAAAAATAGCGTAAATACAAAAATTTAAAAGTGGCAATTGAAGCTAATGCGGTAGGTGAAAAACTTTTTCGTGTGAAAGTTTTTTGCAGCCAATTAATAAGAAAAAATAAACTTACAAAAAGATAGCCCAAAGTTGAAATAAAAAATAAAAGAAAGAATTTAAAATCCATTTTATAAAGTTTATTTAACGGAATTGATTTTGTTTGTAGTAAAATTAGAAACAGCCTGAAATTAATGCAAAAAATTAAATCTAGGAGGATTCAAAACGAAGGCACAAAATGCAAAATCTATAAATATTGCAAAGTTTAGGCCACGCCATAAGCTGTTGGGTTATAAAACACGCGAAATATGTTTTTAAAATAAAGCAACGTTTTTGCAAAAGTTGCTTCAATTTATCGTAAAAACGCAATTATCAAATATTAATAAAGGCAAAAAACGAAATTTCTCCCACGTTCAACGTTCGAATTTCAAGTACAAGCAAAACCAAAAAAAATGTCACAAATAATTAATAATTTTGTCAAAGATTTCTAAATGTTTTTAAAATTGACGATTTCTCATGAAAAGCGTAAATATTGTAATAAGAAACTTTTAACCTTCGAGAAAGGCTAAAACGAGATTGAAGATACACACGGAATTCGGAAGGATTAGGCAAAAAAAAATTAAAAAAACAGGTGAATTTATTTATGGCTTCAAAGCGTTCTTTTTTTAGTTTTAGTAGCTGCAATTTTTTTTCAAAAATAATAAACGTAAAAAAATTATTTGTTTTTTACATTCATAAAAAAGATGCAAGAAAATGGAAAAAGAATAACAACCTCAATGTTAAAAAACTCAAACTAAATAAAGTATAAGAAAAAAAATGTAAGCAAACATCCATTTTTTTATTTTCATTATTTGTTTTACTTTAAAAACTTTTGCAACTCCTGAAATATTCATTCTTTGCATTCGCAATTAAAACTTACACGACACGATGCCACCTGAACAAAGCAAGGATAAATCCGTAATTATAATTATTATTTATATTTGCACCAACAAAAAATATCTTGTTTGGGTTAGATAAAAATTAATTTTAATGAATGCCAGAAAAAGGGAAGAAAATCATATTTTTTGCAACTTGATAGCTCATTAATTTTTACCCAACAATGTTTTGGGAACAAAAATAATTCTAAGAAAACTATGCAAAAATATAAAAATAAAAAGAAATGACGAACTTTTTGGGATATATTTTTTACATTTAAAAACACAGATTTAAAGCAATGGATTCTAAACCGTTTCTGCCTAAAATAAATTTCACAGTTTCTCGTCGAAAGTTTGCTTTAGAAAATCACAGAATTTTTTTATGCGCGTTTTTAAGCAACGCCATAAGCAAAGTATTTTTTAGTCATAAAAAATTTAAACTCTTTCATAAGCATTCGACTATTTTTTATTTGACACTTTGACGCAAAAAGAAAAAACAAAGAAGAGGAAAACAACAAACTAAAGCCGGAAGAGGCGAAGAAGCTAATACTATTGAGAAGGGCATTTTTTTTATTTAAAAAATAGCTTTTTTTGATTTTGTCATTCTTTAAATTAAAAAATTTAATGGAAAAAAGAAAGAAGACTCCTAATCGAAAAGTTAAGAAAATAAAATTAGACTGACTTTGAACTTTCTTTTTTTAAAAATTGAAAACAAAAAACTAAAAAGTCAAGTATTCAAAAATTTTAAAGTTAAAAACAAAAAAAAGAGTGCCATTTTTTTTTATGTTTTAAAAGTAAATCATTGCTTTTTTGAGTTTTTTACCCAAAATAGCAAGAGTACATTATGTGACCCTTGGGAATCAAATGCGTGGATACTGAGATTTTTCCTAGTTTGGAAAGTTAGTTTTTTTAAACGCTAAAAGACAAAAGCTACGAACATAAAAAGAAAATAGCGACACTGTGATTGATGCCAATGAAAGGCATTTGAAAAAAAATACACACCACGCTAATTTATCATTCATACTATTTATGACGTTTTTTTTCTTTGGATAGTCGCGTGATTATTGTAACTGTCAAAATAAGGTATTAAAAATCAAAAAATTTTTAATTGTTTAGTCGCGGCTGATTGTTGATACTATTTAAAAAAGTTATTTAAAATCTTATTAGAAAAGATATTTTACCTTTTTGCGAAATACAATTAATAATGACAATAATCATTTTTTAATTTTAAAATTACTTGTGGGTGCAGCTTTTCCCACATTTCTATCCTTCCCTCTTACTTTTTTGAATCAATAATTTAGCCATGTTGACGTAAAAAAAACAAAAAAAATTTGCTTCGCATAATTTCATAATATCAAATTTATTTTAAATTTTATATTCTTTGTTTAACAATTTAAAAAAAAAAATTAATGTTAATAGACATTGTACAAATTTATAATATAAAAACATGATTGCATTTTTTTTTTGTATATTTTCTTACACTTTGATTTGCAGGTAATCACCAAAATTACATAAATCGTCCAAAATGAATACACAATTTATTATGTACATGAAATATATACAATGTAATAATTAGCGACAAAAGTTGATGAAACACAACATTAAAATATTAGCGGTTTATCGCACCATTATTAGGGTCGAATCACAGCAAACAATGAACAAAAGAATAAACAAATAAAAAATCACCACAAAAAAAAATAAGGAGATAGCGAAATGGAGCATTAACCGGAGTCAAATACTTTCAAAAACTTTTGCATTAAGGAATAACAAGTCCCAAACAAAAGAATGGATACAATAAAAGCAATAAGTATTTAGAATAACTGATCATTTGAATGAAAAATAACTTTTTGAGCTTCAACATTAAAGACAAGAATAAAATGAAATCATATTAAAGCGAATTATAGCCTTGACCAAAAGCAGCAATACAACACAACATCAATAAAACAATTTAAAACATTTTAGATTAAATCAAATCAATAAACAAAGCAATGAAACTTTAAGTGGCCAAAAAAATAGTTTTGATAATAATTTTCACAGGTGAGCAAATGGTACCCTTAGGTACCCTTTTGGGGTACCTTATACAGTGCACAGTGCACCAAATTTCGGGCAAACAGTGCATCGAAAAAGGAAAAAAATAAAAAAGTCGTGAAAAAATGGAAGAAGAAATAAGAGAGTGAGGAAAGAAAGGACGAAGAGAAAGCGAGAAAGTAAAGAAAAATGTAATAAAAGAGGATAGAGCGAGCTTTATTATAGCAATTTTTATTAATGAGTGCACTGTTTGTTGATTAATTAATTTATAATTAGATGGACGTATAATGGATCGAAATTTTATTTGTGTGCACTGTATATTAGATTCAAACTTTATGTTAAGAGAGCACTATTTTTTGGATTATTTTTAAGGGAGTGCTTTATTTTTTTAACCATATTTTATTTAAAAAGTGCATCGTTCGTTTCATAATGCACTGTATGTTGTCGAGAATATATAATGAGAGGGGGCAGTGTTGATAATTAAAATTATCCCTAAAAAGTGCACTGTATTTTCACTTTTGGATTCACTGATACCGTGCACTCTTTAATGGCTATGAATTTGGAGCGCACTTTTTGCTTGCTTTTGATTTATTTACAAACTATTCACTGATTTTATTAAGTTTAGAACGCGAGAAAAATAAATAAAAATAAATATAATTTTTTAAACCATTTAAATGTTTTTTAGAAGCTCAATTTTTGTTTTTAAATTGAATCATTAAATATTTAAAAAGTTTTAATAGCTTTTTGGCTTGTGAAAAGTTCTAATAGAATACTTTAAGAAGTTAAAAATTTAAAGAACTACAAAAAACAACAAATATTTCATATTTTTTAACAATCTAGTATTTTTTTCAAGCGTTTTAAAAAATATTTAAAATATTATTATAGTTTTAAATAGCAAGAACGGCGAAAAGTGGAATTTAATTATCCTTAAGAAACCAGTGTTAATTCAGAATAAGATGTAATTCCCGACACAGATTCATATTTAAATTTATGGTTTTTATATATAAATTCCCAAAAATTGAAAAATAAAATTTTTACCATCCATCATTCCCGTACGAAAAAGCGAATTAACAATAAAAATTATTAGGAAGGATTAAACCCCGTTTATTTATTTTGTAATATATAAAGGCTTCAAAGGTATTCATAAATTTTGCAATTTTTAAATTTTTAAAGAGTAAACAATAGGAAAAGGCTTTGAATTGTTTAACTTGTATTTCATTAGCTATTGCCACTTAATAAAAAAGGATTATTTTTGTTTAAAAAAATAAAGATAACAATACTCGAGTGTATTCGAAACACTTAAAACCTGCTCATATTTACTTATAAAAATCGTAAAAAAATAGTACATAGAATTATAGAAATAGTGGCAATTTTTTTCTCAAAAACACACAGGGAGGACCCTTTGCTCATTTATACAGTGCATTTTTTTTAAATTTGGGGGTACCTGTATGCCCACCTGTGATAATTTTTCATTGGGAACCATAACCAAATAATGAAGAAAAAAGAAAAAAAAGCGTTCGAAGAGAATAATGATGCAAATCTCTGACTAAAATAGTTTAATCACCATAATTTTCGAAATACTTGAAGACATCACTGCTTAAAATAATTTAATTCTCCATATTTTCTTTTAAAAATGTTGAAATTCCATGATCATATACATCAGAAAAAACAGTTAAAACACGAGGTTGCTCACAGTTAGCACGATTCCAACTTAATATTCCCTATAAGAAAAAAATGAAAAATTAAGAAATAAAATATTTTGAATTCTTACAATAAGCTGGGGAACTGAAGTGGAGGGATTGATCCATATTAATGGCCCTCCACTGTCCCCAGCGCAAGGATTTTGATTGTTTTTGCCATCAAGGAAACCTGCGCAAATATTACTATCAAAAACTAATTTTAATTTGTTTTTACAAGTAACTAAAGCCACTACAGGAAGAATGGTTTTCATAAGATATTTTGGAGGTGTTCCTTTATTATCGACTGCTCCATATCCTAAAAAGGTGGCTTCGGTTTTAGCAGGAACTTTTTCATCAACCATTTCAATGGAAGAAGCAGGAAGCCGATGGGTAAAATTAATCGATTCAGCAGTTCTGTAAAAACTATACTTTAAAAAAATGGAAAATTTTTGTGCATGGTTTTTTTTAATTAACTTTTTATTTAATATATTAAACTTTTATAAAAACTTTTGGCGTTTTTTTAAATCATTTAGTATAAAAAAAGTCAGAGACACCTATACTAATTTTGTCCTTAAAAATGAAAAAATTTTAAATTATTTATCTTACTTCATAATAGCCACATCGTTCTTCCATGATGGTCGATCATATCCTTTATATACTTTAATTTTTTTAACATAATATTCAATACCAAAATTAAAAGCATAGCCTCCAGCTTTTATGCTCCAATGTTGAGGGTTATTGCTAAAATATTTATTTTTTACCAGGAAAAGAACGAATATAATTTACTCAACATTGAAGCAATGAGCTGCGGTTGCTATGGTATAATGATCCAAAATAGCACCGGTACACATATATTAATCATTCACGTAGAGGCTAACAACGAAAGGGTAATTTCCTTTGCCTGCGGGAGTACCACGGTGGATTTGAAGTGGTTCAAGAGCGGATAAATTATCCAAAGATTGCTATAAAATAGTAAAAATAATGGGACATATTCTCTTTAAATAAAATATATGGGAATTAGAGTTTAAAAAAACATACATAATAAAGATCTGCGTGAAGTGTAAGATAGTAAGTCATTAAAGCACCTATTCCATAAAGGAAATGTAAAATTTCTCCCAACATAATTTGTTCGATGAAAAAAGAATATGATAAAAATAAGAATATTGAGGAAAAAAATGTTCTCAAAAAATTGCGAGCTTTTGTTCCTCACTTTTTTAAATAAAGGTTAACAGCGCTTTGAAAATATTATCCAATTAAAAATTTAAGTGTGACGAAAAGCTTGTGATAGTTTTTTTGTTGCAACAATGACTTTACGGAAAAGATCATGCAGGAAACAATTTTTTATCACTCTCAATTCATCAGAAAAGAAAGATATGGCTCCGAGCCACTTAATCATTGCTTGCCCTTTTGAACACAGGTTCAAAAAAAAAGGATGATAAATCACAAAAAGTGAACATAAAATAAAAAGAGCACAAAAAAAGAAGAAGAAATGAATTTATTTTTAATTTTTTTAACATGATAAAAATAATTTTAAAAGATGAATACATTTGCACGAAAGGTAAAAAAAATACATATCCTACAATATTATACATGGATAATACGAAGGTGCGTTAGAATATTTTTTGTTTTGATCTTTCCTTCGCTTTTTTGCATTTTTTTTTGGCGATTTTTACATATAGGCATCTAAGTTCGTCAAAGAAATTTGCTTCGGTGATCTTTGTTATTTTTTACCATTTTATCAAAAATATTACTAAACACTAAATCTCTGGAAATGTCAAAGCTCACCCCAACACACCAAGTGACCATGTATGCAGCATCCTATTAAAAGTTTTTTAAATGATAAAAACGTTTAGCTGAATGTTCCAGCAAATAACAAATCCAAATGTTTTGTTTCATCTTTACTTGGTTCATTTCTAGTTATAAAATAAAGAAATGGGTGATCAGCGCGAAATATTTTAATTCTACATAAAGGAATTATATCAAATGAAGTAGCTGCACTTGCTTCAGTTCCATTTTCATCAACCTTAAATATAAAAAATAATAGATTTAATTTTTTTTAACCCAACTCACTTTAATTACAGCTTTATGAATTATTTTCTCTATTTTTCCATTTTCTGAAGTCATTCCCGTTAAGTCGCAAGAATCACTAAAGACTCGTGTAACACCCAATTTTGGAAAAAGCTTCTCTAATGAAAAATTGCTTTCCACTTCAAAAACAGGGATCCACACTTTTAAATATTTATTTTTGTTCCTAGAAAATAATAATTCATAAAAAAAAATTAATAAAAATTTTTTCAATTAAAGAATTATAATAATTTTTACCTTTTGATACTTTTTAGCAACATTTTGTAATTCATTTTTGAAATAACATTTGAAAGGCCATCTTTTTCTTTGGGCAAAATTATATACATCCATGCTTTATAATTTTTATATGGAATACCAAGGGTAATCCATTCTTCACTTTCAACTATATTCCATTCATGATTATCGGTCAAAACTTTCCACATCATTTCCACTTCTCTCGGAGGATCAGAATAAAATATTTCTTTTGTAGGTTCTAAAAAAACATTTTCCCACGCTGAAGAAAAATAAAGGGCGTTTATAAGAATGAGAGAAGATTCAGAATTTATTTCTTCGGTATTTGTTATTTCCTTAATTTGTTCATTTGTTTCTTGACAAACAAAATTGTTTATTTCCTAAAGCATTAAAAAAATTTAATAGTGGCAAAATAGATTTAAAAAATTTACTTTTGCTGTTTTAACTTTTTCCTTAAAATTAACATTTTGTATTTTTCCATTAAAATAATTTTTTATTATCTCAGAAAATTCGGGAATTAGTGTTTTATCCTTTGAAAGAAAAAGTTTATTTGCAAATTTGACAGTCATTTTCGAATCTTTTTCGAATTTTAAATTATCATTAAAACCTTTTATCGAATTTGAATAATATTGAATTATTTCTTCAGTGGAGCAATCTAAAAATCTATTTTTAAACCAAAAAACTTAAAATTTTGCTATTATCGATCAACAAACCTTTTCCAAGAAGTTGTTGAATTTCTTCAGCTGTTTTGCCTTTGGCTCCTGCAAAAACCATAGCAAATCCATTTAGAATTGATGCAGGGGAAAATACAACAGAATCCGACGCAGAGTTATCAATCAATGAAAGTAATTTTAAAGCAAAATCTACCTCACTTTCAAACGACATTTTTTCCCAAATAAATAAAAGTAAGAAAAGAAAAGAAAAAGCACGCGACCGCGCAGCTTTATATTCTTCTTTTTTTTATTGTTGACTTAACTAAAGTGGATAACAATCGAGCTGAAAAATCAAGCATAAAAAAAATAATATTGTTCAAAAGAAAACAAACAAACTTTTTTGTTGTTGTTGAAATCTTTCATAAAATCTTTAAAGTTCAAATTAATTTTATTTTTGTTTATTAGTTCAAAAAACTTATTATCATAAACAAGATAATAAAAAATTACAATGCAAATAAAATTACATACGCGTAATTAATAAAGAATAAACATGAACATTTTTCGCAATAATGTCACGCGGTGACAGATAAGATATTGGTGTCGTCGAGGTTTCGGTTGATAGTCCTTGGGAGTTGGTTGCATCTTCTGTAGCTGGGATTTTCCAAATAAGACAAGAACATATTCACATACATCTTTATTCAGGACAAACAACAACCAGCACAGACAAACATGTAACACACAACTACGACTACAAAAGTGAGACAAAAGTAAAGCAAACAAAAGTATGCAAATAGGCTGCCATCTTGCTGGCTGTTTCGTTACAGGACAATCAAGAGGAGCGCGAAGTTTGAATGGAAGCGGAAGCACAAGTGAGAGATTCTGCAGCAGGAGAATGTGGGTGATGAGCCACATGACATATAATTATTTAGTCAAAAGAAGGTAATTATAAACTTTGAAGCCATTTCATAAACTTAGTTGTGGGCCATTTACATTCTGGGTTAAGGTAGCAGCTTTCTACACTTTCAAATCTCTTAAGAAGATCATTAAGTTCTTTTTTGTTGACTTCTATCTTCGAGTTTAGCAAAAGGTCATCTTTATCTAATCTTTTTCCCAAATTAACAGATTGAGTAAAGACTTCGTTGATCCAAATTCTTGTATCATTTAAGCAATCCGTGAAATCATTGATCCATTTATTTGTTTCAACAATTACATAATTAATTCTATTAAAATTCAAATATGTTTGTAAAGAGATAGCGGACAATTTTTCTTCTAAATTATTTGTTTCACGTTCAAAACTATCATTTGTTTCATAGATTTCATTTTCGAGATTATCATAATTTAAGTCAATTTTGAGAGAAGTGGCAGATAAATTTTCTTCCATAATATTCATTCTTTTTTCAAGCTCTATAAATGTTGTTTGATTATTGTCTATTTTAATTACAAAATTCAAATTTGTCCAAAAAAATATAAACTCGAAAGAGATACTTACCTAAATAATAAATATTGCTAACATAGGAATCAGAATATGTGAATTGATATGATGGTGGCCGAATTTGTATTTTTTGTGAAGAAGCCAATTTAGTTTTGACAATGCGTTTAAAAAGAATATTATTGGAAGATTGTAAGTTTTTAGTTTTGATTCGAAAAAGCTTAAGATCTTTAGGCTCAAATTTTTCACCTGTCCATTTTACTTGAACATGGTTATCTTTAATAAATTTATTAAGCTCATCACTGCTAATAACGGAAGAATTTAATCTGAAAAAAAAAATATTGTAAATTTAAAATAAAATTAAAAGAGATAATAGTTTACGTTACTAAACTTTGATTAGTTTGATTTTCATCGAGACTTGCGAAATTTGGTTCAATAATAGCATTTAGGCCTCCTTAAAAATGAATTATAATAATAATTTTTACATTTCATTATATAGTTATAGTTTTTTTTTCATATGGCTTTTAATTATAATTTAAATTTTAAAACATACCAACACCAGGAATTGAAAATCCGCCGCCAAGTTTTAATCCAAATGACTTTTTTGTTTTCAAGCGATTTTCAATATCCCTTTTAAATTGTTCATCTTTACTTTCATCATATTTAAAATGTTTTTCTTTTTCATCATATATTAAGCTTTGATTAAAATATTCAGTAACAATATCAGGCCGAGCATAAATGTCATCCTAAAATACCGAATCCCATTCTTTTTCAGTTAATTTTGTTGAGTCAATTTGATTTTGTTTAACAACGTTAAAAAGTTCCTTAATTACTTCATTTTCCTGTTCAGAAGAAACATAATCAGCATCGACTTCATCTTCAAATTTAAAGCTTTGAAAAATATCGCGAACAAGGCGATTAGCGTCATCAGAATTTAGGTATATTCTTCCTAGAATTAAATATTTAATTTGTTATATGAGTCTTTTCACGGTCTACCTTCGTCATCGTTGTAATCATTAGCTAATCTTGCAAAAAAATCAGATTTAGCTATCGATGTTCCAGTTAGTGTTAAATTCCCGACCGAAAAGTCGGGAATTCCCGACTTCCCGACCGACTTTTTCCCGACCGACTTCCCGACCGACGATAATTTCTATCCCGACATTTTCCCGACTTTCCCGACCGACTCATTTTTTATTCCGACAAATAAAAAAAAATTAAAATAATTTTTAAAAATCATTCTTTTTCGCCTTTATTTTAACCAAAAACTCTTTATTTACATTTTATTTACATTAAATAGCTCATTTTTATATATTTAAATTCTTATAATTAATTTAATTAAAAATATTCCAACACCATACCCTACTTTTCGATCTCCCGAATTCCCGACCGACAAAAATTTTTATCCCGACTTTTTGCCGACTTTCCCGACCGAGAGCAATTTCTATCCCGACTTTTTTTGAATTTCCCGACTTTTTTGTCGGTCGGATCGGGAATTTAACACTAGTTCCAGTGATATTAACCATGCGTGAAGTTTGTTGTCCCGCCAAAATTGTAAATTCAAAATATAATTTTGTTCGAGCAAGAAACTTTTCTGTATCTTCTTCAGCATCACTTTTCTAAATTCTGGAATTAATAAAGGTCTTACAAATTATTTTTACGATTTTTTCACAGAAGCTGTTACTTTTTGTGTAAAGTTCGAATAAAATATTTTTAGGTTGATCTTGACTGGGGCGCCATTTATTTTCAAGTTGAATTTCAGAAATCAGATCATCGTGATTTACGCTGAGGCGGACCTAAACACAAAAAAAATGTTAGGAATTTTAAGTTAAATTTTTTTATTTTGGAACCCATACCATTTGTGTAGGTAGGGGATGTATATCATTTGCTTGAGCTTCGATTCCTTTTTGTTTCAAAGCAAGTTTCACGGTGTCAGCAACTAAGGAGTTCCATAATTCTAAATAAAACGAAAATACATATCGATGTTCATTCGAATAATCATCAAATTCACAATTTAGTGAATCTATATCCAAAGTTACCAAGGGAGTTACATAAAACCTAAATATACCTATAATGAGTTTGTTCTTTCAGTTGCAAAAAAATATTTACCGGCTATATCCATGAGCATCTTCTCGCCAAACATAAAGATGACGACCATTATATTCAATTAGCATGACAATTTCATTCATTCGAATTACATGATCCCATAAACTTGTAATATTACTTCCAATTATCGAAGAAATCAGCATCATTAACAATAATAATGGAATCATTGTAAATAAACTTCAATCAAAAAAATATTTTTTGTGATTAAAATAATCCAAAACTTTTTATCCAACTGGCAGAAATAATTATTTTTTTGTGTTCATTTACTTTTAACCCTTTCTTGACACTTCGTTTATTTATTGCCCATTTTTTATTCACTTTCAAACACCTAAAATTTTTTTTTGCCACCCCATTGGTTGTTTCTGGTAAATGTTGATTTATGTTTTATGGTTAATAGTTTTTGTTTTTGTTTTAAGCAGTTGTTGCCAAATTATTTTTATTATTTTCTCTAACAAAAAAGTATGATAAAGATACAAATTTTGCAATAACAACAAAAAAAACAAATAAATTATGTCTCTTATTTTGTAAGTAAAAAAGCAACTTAATTTAGTGCCGACTCGTTCATAGCAATTAAAAGTGTTCTTCTTTTTTTTAAAGAAAAAAGAAACTCTTTTTTTTCGAGCAGCTGCAAAAAAAAAAGAGGGAATTTTTTGAAGTTGTTTCGAAAATTAATTATGGCTTTGGGTGATTCATTTTTGTTGCTCATTTTTATTTTGTATGCTATCAAAAAAAGAAAAATAAAAACAAAGACACTAAAAATCCTCTTTACAAGTATTTATTTTTATTTCAAAATTTATAAAACGAATAACTTTAAATACAATAAAAAAAATTTTAAAGTTATCGAGCCAATGGCAAATGATGACAAGCTCCAGCATTATGAGAACATTCAATCAAAGTTGTGAGTCTCGCTTTAGTATTTCCATGATCTGCTTCGATTCCATTGATTCTTTCCGTTGCTTGATTCAACAAAGTTCGAAGTTCGCTGCCGACATTAGTATTCTGAGTTATCAAATTATTTGCGTTATTTATCAAAGCAAAAGCATTATTTAATTGAGTTTCAAGTCGGGCAATATTCGTTTTGAGAGTCGCAGTTAAATTTGTGATTGTTTCTTCCAGGGCTGAAATTTTAAGTTTAGATTAGCTTAAAAACGTTTTTAGAGTGTTTGCCTTCATAATAAACTGGGCTAATAGTGTAATTATAATCCGTTGTAAAAGCAGGTTCAGCTTGAATTTGAATTTCTTGAGTTGTCGCTAATTTTGTCGTTACAACTCTTTTATAAAGTATTTCACCCGATGATTGTAAAGTTTTAGTATTTACTCGATTGAGATTTAAATTTTTAGGCTCAAATTTTTCTCCTGTCCATTGAACATTAAGGCCTTTGGAATCGATGAGTTCCTCAAAATCATCTTTGCTCATTGTGCTTGAATCTTTCCTAAAAAAGCATACATTTTTTAAATTTTTTTATTGAAACGAAAACTTACGTTTCAGTATTTTCTATACCTTCTTTAGCTTCATTATTTCCATCGGTTTTTGAACCCGAAGCTTTGGCTCCTAAAATAAAGATGATTGTTTTTTTCTAATCAAAATCTTTATTTGGTTTACCAAAAAGTCCAAAAACTGAAAATCCTCCTCCACCACCTTTTGTGGAGGTTTTATGATTTTCATAACGGTTTTCAATTTTTTTCCGAAATTCATTGTCTTTGGTTTCATCAACTTTGAAATGTTTTGTTTTTGAATCATAACTTAAAGATTCATTAAGATAAGAAGTTTGAATATCGGGTCGAGAAAAGATATCATCCCAAAATACTGAATCCCATTCTGCTTTGGTCAATTCTGAGGAATGAACCTGAAATATAGTTTTATCAATTTTAGGTAATCCAAAATTTTGCATACCTGTTGTTCTTTAATGACATTTAATAATTCAGAGATAATTAAATTTTCTTCGTGGGATGGAATATAATCTGAAGTTTGTTCATCTAAAACCGAAACCGATCGATAAATATCTCGAGCAAGTTTGCTTAAATCAGCCGATTGGAGGTAGACTATTCCATTTGAATCGCTATAATCATTTTTAAGTTCCGTAAAAAAGTCTGATTTTGCAATAGTTTTTCCTGTGATATTTATAACTCGAGTGGCTTGTTGCCCCACAAACATAGTAAATTCAAAGAAAAGTTTTGTTTTTGTTGCAAGAAAAGTTTCTGGATCGGATTTCGCGTCAGAGACCTAAAATTTTGTGTTTATATCAAAAAAGTTAGAAGATGATCAATAATTACCATTTTTTGACAAAAATTTTCATCTTTGACACTTAGATCCACTAAAATTGCATTGGGTTGATTTTGATATGATCTCCATCGAGAATCAATTTCAAGTTTAGATGTCATTTCTCTATTTACACTAAGTCTCACCTATAAATTTTAAATTTCATTAGCCTCTAAAAAAAATAGTTATTTTTACCATTTGCATCGGCAATGGAATGATATCGCTTGCTTTAGCTTCAATTCCTTTTTGTTTTAAAGCAAGTTTCACGGTTTCTGCTGCCAATGAATCCCAAAGTCTTAAAGAAAATGAAAAAGAGTGATGGTTGTGATCGCTATAATCATCAGCTTCACATTTTACTGAACTCGTTTCCAAAACGCATAAAGGAGTTACATAAAATCTAAATTGATAAAAGTGAATTTTGTTTTTTATGAAAATAATTTTAAAGCAAAATTTTAAAAATAAAAGCTTTCTAGACTTTTTTAGCTGAGAAACTTACCGACTATATCCATGAGCATCTTCCCGCCATACATTTAATCGACGTCCATTATATTCCACCGAAACAATAATTTGTTCCATTTTTATTATTTGATCCCATAAATTTTTTCCTGTCAAAGCAACAGCAGCTTCTTCGGCTCTCACAAACGAAAAATAAAATATAGCTACCAAAAAAATCAGTGGCCTCATTACCAAATAAATTTATTTTTAATTTAAAAAAAAAGTAAATTCTCAAATTGAAATGAATGTAAAAAAAGGTTGTTATTTGCTAACTGAATTTAAACTAATAATTTCTGATGTGTTTGTTTATATAGTGAAAATGTATTTGCTTTCTTAAAAGTTTATCAGAAAAAGCTAATAAACTTCTTTTTTTTTGAGAAAGTTTTTGCTTCTTCAACGTAAACAAATTTTAAAGTTGATTTTGAGTTTTAATTTGATAAGCATCAAAATTTGTATATTTACATTTTAGGAAAGGAAAAAATAAAATTGATAAAAAACGACAAAGTTTAAATTTAGATTATTTTATTTTTTGTGACGTAAACAAAAGTTATGATTAGTTTTTTTTTTCAAATCATTTTTGCTTTTGGGACTTTTAAAAAAGCTAATAAAAATATACTTTTTTCTTCTTCAAAGCTTGTATTAATGAAAAACCTTTTTTTTGTCATTAGAAAAACTTTCAATAAAAGGTAAAATAAATTGCAAACGATGAAATGGAGATAAAAAATAAATAAGCTTTGTGAAAGTTTGTTGTTTGATTTAAGGTGGATAATTAATGGCATCGGTGATTCATTTGTTATGTTCATTATATTTTTATTTTTGCATTGCTATCACTTAATTATCTTCCAAAAATCATTGCAAATCCGTACGTGATAAGAATTAATCAGAGCCATCTTACACAAAAGTGGAAAAGACAAGGAAGAATTTTTTTCAGCAAAACAAAATTTTTTTGAGGTATTTTTATTGAAAGCTGTTCAAAATGAGGATGGCAGATCTTACGTGACTCACAACACACTTTTCTTTAAAATAGGCGTATAGTATGTTGCTTGGCTATTTCCAACCTTGTTACACAAAGATTGCAGGATAAATTTTTTTGTTGTTGATAGAAACACTAATTTTTTTATCAGATGTTTCGAAAGATGCAGCAATATGTCCCGCCTTTTAATTAATTTAATTAGGATAAAAGACAATAAGTTAAAGCTAAGAAATAACAACGTCGGTTAATAACACCTTCGTGGCAAAAAAAAGAAGGTGAAGATTTTTTTCTTCCGCTTTTATTATTCGTTTTTATCGATAAGTAAAAGGCTTTTCTTCTCCCAAAATGAAGGAAGGAAACAAGATTTTATGGGATCTTGAGAAAGCAAAATTCACTGAATTTAATGGTGGTCATGTAGTTTGTAATATTGTTTTACCTGAAATTTGTCTTCCCATTATTGATAGCCCTATTTTTCAACGATTAAGAAAAATTAAACAATTGGGTCCAGCTGAATATGTTTTTCCTGGTGCAACCCATACTCGCTTTGTTCATTCATTGGGGTAAATTTTTTAGCTTTTTTTTAGCTTTTATCCTCAAAGAATAATAGTAACCTAGAAATAATTTATTTTCTAATTTCAGAACAGCAAATTTAGCTCAGAGAATGATGGCAAATTTAAAGAAAAAGGATCCAAATTTAAATGGAACTGATGTTTTATGCGTTATTGTAGCAGCATTATGCCATGATTTAGGCCATGGACCATTTTCTCATCTTTTTGAAGAAGTTTTTGAAAAAGATGGCAATGATGATGATGGAAAACCACCTTTTCGAGTAAGTCTTTTTTTAAATCAAAAAACTATAAGAAGCAATTCTATTTTTTTCAGCATGAAACAATGACGCTTAAATTGTTGAAATTAATTTTCCTTGAACAAAAAGTTCGCGATGCCTTTGAACCATATTTTAGCAATGATCATGTTGCACTTATTGGAGATCTTATTAATCCACCTTTACCAATAAATTTTTATGATAAAAACAAAAAATGGCAATTAAAAATTAAGGATGTGAATAAAGCCTACATTTATGCAATCGTAAGTAATCCAATAAATGGATTGGATGTGGATAAATTGGAATATCTCCTTCGTGATGCATATTATTGTGGAATATCTTTGTCTTTCGGAGAAGTAAGTTTTTTTAAACAGATTAAATATTTGCTAGAATTTTGTTAGGAAAAAATGGTGCAATAAAGTCAAAAGACTCAATACGCTTTAATAAATAAAACATAAAAATTTAAAATTTAAAAATATGCAAATTTTGTCATATTTTATTTTGCTTTATTTCAGAGTATCATCAACCGATATCTAAGATGTGGAGAAATAGAAAAAATAGGTGGCGAAACTTATACTTGGCTTTCTTTCCCAGTGAAATTGCGTGATGATATTCGAAATGTTTATCAATCTCGAATTAATCTTCATTCCACAGTTTGCTGTCATCATGTTCATGTTATTATTAGCGAAATGTAAGATGAAAATTATTTTTTGTTAAATAAAATTTATATTTAACTATTTTTAAGGATTAAAAACGGATTAAAAATGGTTCAAGATCATTACACAATATATGGCACAGATAATGATGAAGTTACTCTTCGTAATTGCATTTATGATCCAATTGCGTATCAAAAACTAGATGACACCATTTTTTCGCGGGTAATTTTACAATTAATTCTTTATTACACAAATTAAACAAAACCATTTATTTTAGATTTTATACTCCAATAACAAAAATTTAAAACCAGCAAGAGAAATGTTTGAAAGAATTGAAAGCCGCCGTTTACCTCGCATTATCTGTAAATTAGATAAATTAAAGAATAAAAGCGATGTAAGTTCTTCAAACAATTATTTTTTGTTTTTTTCCGCAGCGACTGAATGTGGATTCAAAGCAACACACTTTTTTTAATTTTAATTTTTATTAATTTTTTTAGGCAGAATGTCGGGAATTAAAAGAAAGAATTCTTTTATTATTGAATAAAGCAACCTTCAAATTCGACTCAAATAAAATTGAGGTGATTTGTAAAAATATTCATGCAGGTAAAGGCCACCAAAATCCTTTAGTATCTGTTTCATTTTTCTCAAGAAATTTTGATTCCGATCATTTCACTCTCAATAGCGACAAATTACAATTTGAGACTATCATATTCATTTATGCTCCATACGAATGTAAGGATGAAGATGCAAAGATAATATATGAAATTATTTCAAAGTTTGCTAAAAGTAAAGCCATCGCAAATCCTCCAATCAATATGTTTCGAGCCACTTCAAAGCGGAGTTATTCATTAATAAATTAAAATTAAGTCTTTACATAAAAAAAAATTTTTCGGTTGCATTTTATTTTTGAACGCTAAAAATTCAGTTTTGAAAAAATTAAAGAGTTAGTATATTGAATTTTTTATATTAAATGTTTTTTTATTAAGAAAGAATGTTTTCTTTTATTAATGTGTTTTTAACGCTTTAAAAAATAATAAATAATTTTTTTGTTTTGTTTTTTAAGTTTCATAATAATCAGATATTTCAAAGAAATAAATAAACTTTAAAAAATGCTACACATTTCAAATTCTTCATACAAAAAAATAAACACGATTTTATGATGAATTTTTTATCTAGTTTGAATAATAATAAAAAATGGCATAGAGGAAATTAAATAGGTGAATTAATAAATTAATTATTACCACACTGTTCAACACTTTTATTAGATCTAGGTCATTTTTTCTTATAGTTTCTGTATGTATGTTTATTGTTTTTGTATATTCAGCAGTCAGTCAAGTTTTAAGCTGGGAAAACCAGCGATGATGACTCAACAACGAAAGGAAGGGACGGACACTCTCGAACAAAATGAAATCATTATTTGCATAATCCAATTTTTTTGCGAAACCTTTGTTTTGAGTTTAAAAAAATAACGACAATGTCCAGTCATACATACATCAGAGACATATTCATCTTTGCTGCATATTGCTGCTGCTCTATGATGCAGATCGGTTCCGTATAAAAGGGAAACTCATAAAATGTTATTTTTTATCATTTTCAATTTTTTGTAATATCAAAACACAAAAATGTATAAAATTATTGTTGCTTTTATTCTTATTTCTTCTTCTCTTATTTTCACTGCAGCTCAAAAAAGTGCTTCGAGCGAAGAAACTCAAAATCGTGTATTAAATTCCAATAATCGTGGCCAACAACAACAACCACAAGGTTATGGTGGATTAGTTTTCCCTAATGGAAATAATGAAAACAATCAAGGTAGCGGCACAAATGGGGGAAATAATAACCTTCGAAACCAAGGTTTAGGTGGAAGAAATAAAAATAATGGAAGCAGCAATTCTAACAACAATGGTTTTAATAATTCCCAAAATGGAACAAATTTCCGTGGACAACAACAAGGCACTCAATCGGGAGATTTCGGTAGAAATCAAAATCGCAGCTCGAATGGAGTTGGAAATTCACAATTTGGATCCAATGGATCAAATGGATTTGGCAATAGTAATCAATTAGGAAACTCCCAAAATGATCGTCAAAAGGGCAATAATGGCTTCGGTTCGGGTAACAATAGCGGCCGAAATGGAAGTTCTTCAAATAATGGACAAGGAACAAGAGGACGCTTCTCATCTGGAACCAACAACAACAATTTTCCCAATTCCCAACAATATGGTTCAAACAATTAAAATTCAGAATCATCATTATCGGGGAGAAACGAAGTGGAATTAAATAAATATTATCACATGTAAATTTTAATATTTTATTTTTAAATCTGTTTTTTATTTTATTTTAATTATTTACTTGTCTTTTTAACAATTTTATGAAATAAAACATATTTTTTGAATAAAAATGATATCGTTCAAGAATTACGTACTCAGAAAGATTACACACAACGAAAACGAGACTCGCAAAAAAAATTAGGATGTCGTAATCCAAAACAATAACAGAAAAAATAAGCTATTATATTATTGAAATTGTTTGAATTTAGCTAAAAAAAATTACGATAAAGACTAATTTTATAAACTTGTCTATTTCTTAAGTTCTCATAACAAAAATAAATTGGAAATAAAAAAAGCATGAATATTATCCAAAAAAGTAATTTTTATATGCACAAAATTGAAGAAAACTGTCGTTTTTTTTAAATTTTATTTTATTACAGATCCTTTTTTTATCATTTAGTTTATATACAAGCAAAGTAATTTTTCAAAAAATGTATTAAAAAAGATTTTAAATATATATCGATTAAATTCAAACGAGAAAAATACCAAAAAGACTTATCATGGCTTGTCATCATTTGTTAAAATAAAACGAATAATTTATTCGTGGAAGGGAGTTAGTTAATATTACCTGAAAATTACTACAAAATCTTACTTTTTTTATAAAAAAAGTGAAACACAAAGTTTAGTTTTATGAAATTTAAATTTTTGAAAATTTACATGTTTTTTACCCCTAAAAATGGCCATAAAAAATCTGCTTTCAAAAAAAGAAAGGTTTGATAAACGAATTTCTTGTTTTGAATATCGAAAATGTAAACGGATTTTACTTGGGCAAAAATGAAGAAAAAAAGACGAAGAAGAAAATGATTTTTAAAAAAACTTACAATGCTTTTGATTAGGTCGATCACCAGGTCGAGGTGGTTGAGCTCCTCCTAATTCTCTCATGGGATCAGGCCGATCCTTTTCCTGGAAATTTAAAAAATAATAACATATAGCATAATTTAAACTTTTACCCGATCAGGGTTGGGTAAATGCTTTTGAGGATCATCACAAGCTCCCATAATGCCACTAAAACCACTAGGAAAACATGAGAGCGTCCTGAATTTTTATCCATATTATCTAAAAAGAATATTTAAAACTTAACTCATTTATAAAAATTATTTATATTTTCACGATATAAAAAAAAAATAAAATCAATTAATCCTAAATTTTGATTTTTTAAACGAAATTTGGACTTTAAAATGCAATCGTATACTTATTTTCTTTGAGCTAAATTTTCTTATTGCATCAAAAACCAAAAAAAAAAGAATTATTTGATAAATAAAAGTGGTCACAAATAAAGTTCAAACTAACAATGAATTCTATGAAAGATTTACTTTTTTCAAAGCGCGAGTTTGGCACCAAATGGAGTATCTTCTGTTGTATTTTCTTTATTCTTTTAACAAAATAAAATTACTCATTGCCAGTCATCAACCTTTTAGCCTACCCAGCTTTGCTAACCTTTGAGCAACAAAAAGAAAATTTCACAATCGACAAAGTTGTTACCCCAAAAAAAGAAAAAAAGAAAGATAATAACAGAATAAAAGTTTATGGGAAAGATCAAGTAAAGCAAAAACGAATGGAAAAAAAACCCTCGCCATTTCGTATATTTTTAAACATTTTTTGGATAAAAGTAACGTATTTACTTTTTTGTTAGTTTGTTTGAAATTTACATTAAAACCTATTTCTTGGATTTTGATTTTCTTTGAAACATTTATTAAAAAATTGAGTGCATTGAAATGGAAAAAAACAGCAATTAATTATATTTCCGCTTCCACATATGTTTACTTTGCTTCTCTCACTTTTTTAAATAACGCTACAACTTTATGAGAATTAGAGAGAAATAAAAAATGGAGACTTCAAACGTTTTTTATTTATTAATTTTTGGTATTAGAAAAAAGATCCAAAAAAATTTCTTCCAAGAAAATCAGCAAAATTGTTTGGAAACAAAAATCAAAATTTTATAGTCACGTTTTCTTTCAAAAGAAAATGCTGCAATTTAATTAAATTTTTTTATCGAGAAGGTATAATAAGTAACAACTCCACGGGAGGTCTAAAAATAACATTTTTTCTATCACTTGACCTCGGTTTTTTTTCTCTCTCAACTTTTTGGGATTTTGTAATCTTATTTTCGTATGTTTTTCATAGTAAATTTTTTTTCTTTATTCAAAAATTCAGAACATTGAGCTTTCATTTTTTTCTTTTTTATCAAAAAAGATAAAGCCGTGTTTTTTTTATTCTTTTATTTTACTTTTTTCGATGTTGCTTTCTTTTTTTTGTTGCTTTTTTGTTTGAATTATTGTTGTTTTTGCTCAGTGATGCGAAGAAAAAGAAAATAAAATATATGGATAAAAAAATTTTTACTTTGGTTTTTCGTGCTCTTTTTTTCATTTTTTTATTTCCGCTACTTTTTTTTTCTTTGAAGAATTGCCTTCTTTTAAAAAAAGAGACACATTTTATACCAACGAACGCCCTCTGAGATTTTTATTTTTACCACTTTTTTGGTTGCGTGAACTTTATGAAAATTTGTCTTTTTTTTAATTTGCGTGTTCAAAACCACTTTGTCAAAATTTTGTAGTTTTTAGTCTTCGAAGCTAAAAAAATTTAGATTTTTAAAGATAAAAAGGTCACAGTATGCTACGAATATTTCTTAAGTTCGCGAAAACGGCATCAGAGGTCAAATGAATTAATTCTTTAAGAATTTATGGTCAAAGTTTGAAAATCATTTTGTTTTCCATATATTTTCCTGAAAATTCTGATAACAAAATTCTGGCATTAAAAATTTGCATTGGATTTCTTCGCGAAAAATGGATGCCTAATTTCCTTGTTATTTTTTTCTTTTTTTTGTACTTTGAACTACGGTTTTTTACTGCGAGAATTTTTGTCTCTTCTTTTTTTATCAAATACAAATGCCCTCGCTTCAGTTTTAAAAATAATAAATATTTATTTTTGTAAAAAAGAAAGATTACAAAAAAATAAAACGTAAAAAATAAACCAACTATTCTTAGAAGCCATTGTTTCTATTTTTATATTTTTGTTTTTCAAAAATAGTCTATTTTTAGTTTTTTCACTTTTATTTTTAGCTCACAGAAGAAAAAAAATAAACGGTCTCCATGGTGTAAAAATAAAAATAAAGATGAGCTGCTGCTTCTCTGTCTTATTAACATATTGTTTTTCTTGCAAAATATTAAATAACTATTTTTAGAAATAAAAAAGATGCAATAAAAATAGCGACGACGTTTAATTTCATATTTGTTCATTTTATTTTTATTTCATTTTTGAGTCGTCAAGCGTCTTTGAATCATATTTTTTTTCTTTGATGTGTAAAAATTATTTAGTTTACGGGTTTTTATAAAAATTTGATTCAGTATGGTTACATTTATTAGCTTACAAATAAATAAAAATGACTTGCAGTCTAAATTTTTTTGTGTAACCTGAATTCACGCGATTTTTGAAAATTCGAGATTTTGCTTGACAGGTTTTTTTCCATACACTTTTTTAATATGCTTCTTTAAAGCATATTTTTCTTACTTTCTTTATCTCTTTATTTTTTATTGATGATTAAAAATAGTTTGGCTTGAATCTCCGAAAAATATAAGATCAGTAGATTCGAGCAATCCAAACACCTATGAAAAATATATTACACTTTATTGCCAAAAAAACAAAAAAAATATGTTTATAAGCCTTTATTTATTTTTTTTGCTCCAAGTAATTTTGATTATCACTTTTTCGGTTAACAAAAGTGAACTATTATGAGCCTTTATTTATAAATTTAAAAAGCGATATTTTTATTACTCCAAATTCGATCTAAAAATGCGGCTTCATTAATGTTTTAAACCAACCACAACCTTTCTTTCCCAGAAAAAAAGAGCTTTATTTATTGCAAAATGAAAGCTAAAAAAAGTGAGAAAACTTTTTCATTTATTTTTTCATGCATCGAAAATCATTTTCTTCTTCACTCCATCGTTTTTTTTTATTTGCTTTGGTCTCTTTTTGATATTTTTCTTTTATTATTAAAACATTATTTTTCGTGAAAAAAAATATGTTTTATTTATTTGTTATTCTCCATTTTTGCCTCTCTTTTTTTCAACAAAAAAACAAATTTTATCATATTTTCACATTATGGAAAAAAATATAGGAAATTATGACGGTTGTTTATAAGAATCTGTTTTTTATGGGTTGGTGAATTCTTGATTTAAAAAAACATCAAATTTGTATAACAAAGGAAGTGTTTTTGAATTCGATATGTTTTCTCCGAGCGCCATGATTTTTTTTTGTCAATTATAATCGACTGCTTGGAACAAATTACGGTAGAGAGGCCAAAGCTCGGTTAAATGTATGTAGTTTCCAAATGTTTTGTCACATTTTTATTTCTTCCACAAATTTTTCTTGTAAAATTTCAAAGTTTTTGTAAAGGCTTTCAAGCTCAAAGCAAAGCAAGTTTCGAAAAGATTTATCTTTGGTTTCCAACTATTTTTTCAAGAAGCTATTTTTTTATTCTTTTTTACTTTCGTGACAAACTTCACTTTATCAAAAATTTTTGCTTTTTCAATATTATTTTTTTTTGCAAAAAGAGTTTTTTTGTGTTCTGTCATGAGATTTTTTATGCAAAATTTTTAGCATGTTTCAAGCGAGCAAAGAAATTATATTTAATCGCCTTATTTTTTTTTTATCATTTTGTCTTGTTTCAAAATTTGCTTCGAATTTCTTTTTTGAGAGAATAGGAATTGGGCCACTTCAACCCAAAAAGATTAATTGTTATCGTTAATTATTGGCCTCTTTCCATGCATGATGTGGGGCTTGAAAATACTCCCTTGAGAGTTTCAATATTTTTTTTTAACTTTAGAAAACTGCTATTTGACACATCAAAATTTTTTTTTCATCCAACAAAATAGTTGGTTCATTTGAAAAACTTGATTCAACAGCATTTCTTGGTCCTCTTAACTATTTTTTTTTGTTCATTCGTGGCAGTCATTTTTTTCTCTATGCACACAAGGTTTTTATGTTTTTTATTACCTTACTTAATCACTCAAAAAAATGGACTCTCTTCATCCATTATTTTTCATTTCATTTTTTAGGAAGTTTAATCTGTGCCTCATTTTGCTACTACTCATATGCCTGACGGCCAGGACCCGTAAAATAAAAAATAAATCACTTTCTTCTTTTTTCGTTTATTTTAGAGTGAAAAAGAGTGTGTTTTTTTTGTTGCTCGTTTTTTTATGATGATGCTCTCTCTTTATTTTTCTTCAATCATGTGCGTTAATTTTTTTTCTTCTTAAAACGTTTTTAATGTTTTAATCTTTTCAAAAACTTTTTATAAAAAACCAAAGTAATTCGGCTTTTTGAAAAATTTAATACAAAAAAAAAGAAATTAAATGGTTGGTATTATTTTGAAAAAACTTACCAAAAGTTGGAAATGCGTATTTTTTAGAAATAAAAAGAGGCTTTAATTCTCTATTTTTTCTTTTAACTTAAAATTCTTTAATAAAAAGTTCAAATGTTTTTTTATATCAAAATGCTTAAAAAAGCTCTTTTGTTTTAACCAACCATTTAATTTAATATAAAAAAGCAATCTTATTTCCCTTTTCTTCATGTTTTTTTGCAAAGTTTTTTTGTTTTAGATTTAAATTTGGAAACGCCAAAAAAAGTCCATAAGTTATCATCTTTTTATGGATAACCTAAAATATAAAGTATGTGTTTGCGTGTGCTGCTTCCGTGTTAGTTTTTTTATTTATTAAAAACTTTTTTTTCAAAATCAATAAATCTTTTCTTTTTAATTTGCTTTTAAGTTTTTAACAAAAATATGTGGAGAGGTTAGTCTCTCTTTGCTATTCGGCGTTTTAGAAGTGTAGGGATTTATTTTGACTCAAAAATAGTGCTATTGCTTGCGAAAAATTAGATAAAAATTATATTTTTTATTAATAACTTTTTGACTTTGTGATTTTCATCGCCACTTTTTTTTTGCTCTATCCGCGATGAAATTTTTATTTTTTCCTTTCTAATATTTTGATGCTACAAAAGCATCCCTATTTTTTCATTCGTTTTCCTTTTCCATGGCTTCTATTCCATTAGTGGCTGGCTCGTAGCTTTTCATTTTTTTTTCAGGAGCAAAAAAAATCTTTTCTGTTTTTTCTGTTTCTCCTTAAAATAGAAAGAAAAATAGAAGCGAGAAGAAGCAATTTATATATATATGTATTTTTTTTTCTTTCTTTTTATGTGTTTCGTTTTGTATTTATTTGTATTAAAATGAAAATGCTTTCACCACCAAAACAAAAAAAGCTAAAAAACACGAGGAGGCAAAAAAGAAAGAAGAAAAGAAATGTATTTAATAGAATAAAATAGAGAGCATCCATTCATTTAGTAAAAATCTTTTTGGATTTTTAGAGAGGCGGAAACAATACATTATAAAAAACAATGCTTAGGAAAATAAAGAGAGTTAGTTAGTGGCTGAGTGGTTTATGTGGAAAATTGAGGAGGTGAAAAAATATGGAATATATAGACTGAAGCTTATAGTGAGTGTCTTATGTGGTTTAAAAAATTAGTGAAAACTCATGATTTTTTTTTCGTTTTTGTAGTTTTAAGGCTGATTACTTTCTCTTTGATACAACAACAAAATGGCCTTGAAATTGAGATCTAAAAACTATAAAAAAGTGGCGGCTCCAAACGCAAATTATAGAAATTTTCATGCAAGGAAAAAATCGCGAAATTTTCGTGGTGAGACAAGTTTTTATTTTAAATATATTTTCGAAAATTGGAGAGTATAATTAAAAATTTTGCTAATTTAAAGAAGTCCATTGCAGATTTATGCTTTTTTTCGTAAATTCCTTTTTGCGTACTTATGTTATTTTTTTGACACCAAAAAAAAAGAATGCACTCAAACCTTTCATTTTTTTTGTTTTAATCTAATAAATTACGTCAAATTTTTAGATTTGATTACGTATATATGAGTGTGAAGAAGAAGAAGAACCTTTGCACCATTTGTATTCTTTTTGTAAGCGTAAGCATGCATCATAGCTTTTTTTTTTAAATGAATCTTTAATTCCAAATAAAAAAGCATAAAAAAATTTCAATTTTCGCTTGCTAGAAGATCTATGAAAAAAAAACAGTTTTAAAAAGATTTTTGAACCAAAAAACGGAAATTAATGCAGAGGACTTAATGACGAATGATTTCGTCTGTAGTGTTTCCTTTACAACCAAAGAACACAAAAAACTATAATAAACAGGATGATTGACTTATAAAAAATTTGGAGAAAAGATTTTTTATAAACATTTTTTAAAAGAAGTGTTCTAACAAAAACTTTTTTCATCTATGTTTATTTTTTTCTTTAATAATTATTAATTTTCGCCTCCAGATGGAAAAGTTAAAATTTGAATAGTAAAAATTAGCCATTATCAAAATGTGTTTCTCCTGGTTTTTTCTTTTTTCTTCTTATTTTAAAAAAATTTAAATTTACTTATGGCACTTGGAAAAAAAGTACCACAGCAATGCCAAAAAAAGAGAAGCGAAGGCATAAATTATAATTTTTAATCGGAAGTTATTGACTGACTATTAACCATTTTTTTCTTTTCCTTCCATGTATAAATATTATATTGTCCTTCTTCCTCCATTCTCCAACAACAACAAAAAAACAGAGGCGGCACATTTTCTAAGAATACAACAACCCCAATGTTTTAAAATTTTTTTTAGTTTGAATTCTAAAAAACAGTAAACAAGAAATTCATTCAAAAAAATTTATACTTTATAATAAAAAAATCTATTTTAAGCTTAGAGTCTTTTTGTTATATTAAATAATCTTTATTCCCTCTTTTTTTTCGTATTATTATTTTTTATTTGTGGTGACCAAAGTTACTGACTCATAGCATATTTTAGTTATAAATATTTTTTTTGATGAAATTTTTTTGTGCATTACTTTTCTGTCTTTATTTTTTTATTTTTTTTTGAGGAAAAATAATTTTCATTTAAAAATTTTTTCCTTTCTTTATTTTTTTGATGATATACATAAGGGTTTTTGCCGAGACTCTCTCTTTTTTCTCTCACATAGCAACAAATAATTATAAAATAAATTTTTTAGTTCCTTCTCCAATTTTAAAAAAAGTTTCACAGCTAATTTTATGATAGGAGTTTTGTTCTTCAAATTCTTGGAAAATTTATGTTTATTTCTCTTTCAGGTTCATGGAATCGTGTTTTTCTCATTCGATACAAAAAACTTTTTAGGCATAAAATTTTATAGCTCAAAATTATCCATTTTGTTAAAAGTTTGAGATAGCCAAATGTTAAAAGCCAAAAATAAGAAAAATGCGCTTTTTTTAAAGTGTTTCGCGTGCGCCTAGTATTTACATATTCGACTAGACTCTTAAATCCAGAAACCTGTCTGTAGGTTAAAAAAATTATGGCTGCCAAAAAAATTCCATAAAATTAACATTTTTTGACGTCATTTCATCTACCTATTTCCGGGTAGACATAGGAAGCTTCTAGTTTTGAGGATTTATTTATTTTTTTAATTTCCTGCAATTTTGCCATTTATCATATTTTTGTACTTTCTTTAAAAAATAAAAAATAAAGAAGATGTTATATGGCTTTCCTTATTTGCCACTTAATCTTTTTTTTAAAAGGATTCCTATCTGTTTTTAGACATATTTATTTTAAATATACGCAACAACACCCATGCCCTCCTTTTATTTGGCATTTAAAAAATGATGACCTTTTTAGATTAGAAATATGTTTTTAGAATTAAGTGCTTTCCTAAGATTTATTGTTTTTTTAAACATATTTTTACTTTTTGCCTTTTTTCGATTTTGTGTTTTGTGAGAGAAAGATGATAGTCTTCTTCGTCAAAAAAAAACATACATATTTTTACTTTTTTTGACATTATTAATTTTCTATTTCTTTATTTCTAAATTTGGCATTTACTTTTTTGATAATCCTTAGTTTTGAAAAAGTTAAAAGTTTTTTTATTTCTTAAAAAAGTATTGTAAGAAAAAATAAACATCTCGCGCGTTAATCCCTCCTATTTTCAATTTTAAGGTTAATTTGGGGTCGTAAAAATAAGGACGACATGTGAAAAGTATTAAATGCGTTACTGTATCGTAAAAAAATAAAAAAAGTTTTTTAAATGGTGGTCTTCATGCCGAATATAAAAGGAGCAAATTATTCTTTTTTTGTTGCCGCCATGAGTTTCGCAGCGCTAGTATGTTTTTGTGGAGTCTTACGACATAATTTTTAAAATTATTTTGGTTTGTTCCTTAAATTTTATTTTTCTCCAACTTTTTTTGGTTGCTTTATTTATAGTCACTTTTTTAATTTTATCTATTTAAATATAAAAGCCAAACATTAATTAATTTCGGTAATTATAACTTAAAAACTTTGAGGCTTTTTCTAATTTGTTAATAACTATTTTGATTTGTTGCGTTTTTATTTTAAAAATACTTTATCATGTGGTTTTTATACTATTTTCTACCCACCCGTGAGATTATGACTGACACTTATGAGAAAAAGTAGCGTTAAATTAATTTTTAATCAAGCTTGGTTAAGTAATCGTGAGAAACTTACTTACTTTGAAATGTATTTTTTAAAAAAGAAATTTCATATTTTCTTTGAAAATTTCTGATTTTTGGGCACTTTGACTCTTGAAGGAAAATTCAACAAATCTTTGAGTCTCAAAAAGAAAATTAATAATAAAAACGGGTTTTTGAGGGATGAATATCTAAAGTCTGGTTTGTGTAATCACTTTTTTTTATGAAAGTGAGAAGGTGGAAGTAATTATTTTTTATTAAGAAGCAATGCCTTCCTCTTCAATTTTTTCCTTGTTTCCCCTATCCTCCTCTCACTTAAAAAGAATATAAAGATAGAAGGAAGAAGGATTTATTTCAGCAACGGAAACCCTCCTATTTAAAAAAATAATATAAGAAATAAATAAAATAAATCCATTTTAAATACAAATACTTCCTTGTTTGGGATTGTTTTAAAATACATACTTTTTGTGGTTTCTATTTCCTCAAGCATAAAATATAAAAATATATATATAAATCACATCTATTTTATTAATTTTTAAAAATTTACTATTGAATTGCTATTTTTTTTCCTTGTGAAAGTGAAAGTAATTTTAATTTCTTTTTTCATTTAAAAGTAAATTTTGCTATTGTCTTGAAATGTACTTTTGGTTATTATAATTTGACGGATGTGTCCTTTTATCTTTATCCAGACGAATTTTCTGTTACATATGTTTTCACAAAATTTAAATCTGCTTTCCGCTATATTTAAAAAAAATGTGCACTTTTACTTTACTTTACTTTATTTTTGTGAGTCATAACTCTAAAAATTAGGAATTAGAGGGGAAAAAAGATATGTAAGTCATAGGCTTTAAAATAAGTAATTTTGTTAGAAGGGTTCTTCGTCTTCTTGGTAGATAATTATAACTAATTTTTGGATTTAGTTTACCACGAAGCAAAGGAAAAAGAATTGCTACTCACTGCTCCGGTTTGCAAAGGTAAGACTCGTTAAAATGCTTTGTTAGGTAAATTTGATATTTTTATAATGGCACCCGAAAAATGACAGTCTTCAAATTAAGGCATTTTCCACTAATCAAAATTTTTTTAATTTCGTGTAAGGATGTAAAAATCAAGATTTAGTCTATGATTTTTTTTCGTCCATCTAGTCGCCATAAATTTTATGTTGCTTTTAACATTTTAATATTCCCTAAGCGCCTAGTATTATTTTTTTTTAATATTCATTTGTAGTTACTAAAATAGACTTTTCTGATAGTGCCTTAAATTACTTAGTATATTTTTCTATACAATTTTTAGTCGTTTGCCTTTTTTAGCTTCTTTCATTTATCTATCTATTTTTTTTTTCACGCACACAGAGATATACTTATTTTTCTTATTCCATTTTTATATTTTTTGTCAAAGACAACAACAGCAATTACCTGAGCTTTCATTATATATTTTTATTTTATTTCAAAAAGAAATATATTTCTAAGTATTTAATTTTGAATTGATAAATAAATTGTTAGCTAACTAACTAGCTAACTTCTTTTCTTAAAGAAATTATTCTCATGTATTACTTTGTTAGTTTTAAAAAATATTCTTTTTTTCTCTTCTATTAATTATTTAACAGTGGTGTGAGAAAAAAAAACTCCAACGCCCGCATGGTATTTTATTTTCCTCACGCCACCAAATTTAGGAATTGAGTAAACTTTTTAAAAGTGATTTTAAAACTTATAATTTTTTGAGTAGTTGTGTTTTTTTAAAATCAAAATAATTTTTTCATAAATAAAACTTTTTTAACTTATAATCCTGGAATGAATTTTTGAAAAGGCGTTTAGGTTGATCTGTTTTTTGGTGTCTGAAAAATAATTTCTTTTATAAGAGATTTAAAAAATTCCAAAAAACTATTCGTTCGATTCTAACAATTTTTCTCTATTTTTTTACGCCTCCACACTTTTTTTGTGTCTTCTTCTCATCATAGATTTTTCCTTTTCTAGATAATTAGTAGCAGATTCAAAAGCTGTTGTTTATGGATTCAAAAAAAATGCATAAATAAATCCATACTTGGAATTGTCTCTATTCAAGAAAGGGATAAACAACTACCAATCCTTCACTGTTTTTTTTTCTTATTCTAAGATTTTTGTATTTACAAAAAGCCTTCGTCGAACAACGACTGCTAGTCGTCGTCAACCCATAGTTATTTATTGAGATGAAGCTCTCAAAAAAATATTATTGTTATGTAAGTAAGAAACAAAATTTTTTGATGCTTATTATTTATTAAATACATATTAGCTAGCGATGACGACGATGGAAGGATTTTATTAATCATGAGTTTTCGAACACTTTCCCTCTGTTTTCTTTTGGAGTTAATATTATTTTGAGTTAAGGTGTTTACAAAAAAATTAAGTGCTACATTTTTGGGTTTGTCGGGATATTTGTACAGAAATCACTTTAGAGTAAATATTTCGAAGCCACGTCTATGGAAAAAAATTTTAACTTATTTTGAGATTAAATTTTTTGGTTTTTATCTCCCGCCACGGAAAATCCACGGTTCCTGCTTTTTTAATAGAAACTTATTTTTAGTTTTGTTTTCAATATTTTTAGTCAGTGTGTTTTAGTTAATCATTCCATTTTAAGAATATATCGTTCTAAAACACAAACAAACATGTTTTTTCTTCTCACTTCATAGTTTTAAAAATGTTTTCCCAAATTTTTTTTATTAATCCTTTGTTTTTTCCTTAATTCTTAATATTTACTTTAAAAAAGCAATCAGCTCAAAAAGGTCATTTCACCAACTAATGTCAAGTCAAATATTTTTTTTCTTAATATGTGAAGTTTTTTTTATAAAGATTAAACAAAACAAAAAATAAAAACGTGCCAGGAAGTATTTGGTATATGAAAACTTTCAAAAGCCAAAAAACCAAAAGCTTTTCCTCTTCAAAAGAAAATATTTTTTTATTTCTTTAAGAAAAAAAGGAGTCTTTAGTATTTAGTGAATAAAGCCACGTTTTTTGACGTATAAAAAAGATAAAAAGAAAAAAAAGTGATGAAAGAATTTAATTTTTTTGATTATTACCTTTATTAAAAAATAATACTTTCAAAGAAAAAAACAAAAAATAAATAATATGGCTTTTTTATATTTTGACGTCGTCGTCGTAGTTGTTGCTTGCTTCTTTGACGTTAGAGTCTCTTGTTTCCAAAGAAAAACGTGATGATGGTAATGCGCAACTTTTTGCTGTTGGAGGGGCTTCTTTTTATTTTAGACGCAATCGAATTAAATGTTCCACAAATTATTATTATTAGTTTTTTTTCTGATGCAGAAAATCATTCGCAATTTTTTGCTGTTAAAAAAATTTTTATTCGATGTTTTACTTTGAGTTTATTAGTTTCATAATTAGCTCCTTTAAAAGATAGCGATTTCGCTATGTCAAGCAAAAAGAGCTTTTTGTAATTTGTTGCTGCACGGTTTTGCAAAGCCACAAATGTTTAAAAGTTATTATTTTTTTGTGTTCAAATTTGAAACTTTTCTTCCGTATTTTTTTATTTTTGGTGGTTGTTTTTTATAGTTTCACATTTTCTTGGAAAAGAAAAAAAAGAAACTTGATTGTATTGTACATACATTTTCTGTGAATTAGGGGTATAATTGTATGTTTTTGAATAAAACCAAAAAATTTTTTATACCAAAAATAGGATTTAATTTTTACTTTCATTCAAATAGGATTCATGCTTTTTCCGAGTTAAGTTTTTATAAAGTACAAATTTTCAAAATATTCTTTGATAATAGATTTTTAATTTTTCATCAACTATTTATTTTTAGTTTTTATCCAAATTCGAATTGGCAATCAGCAGTTTTCTCGCTACGAAGATTTTGTTTTGAGTTTTATCATATTTTTTGAGGACACTACTTTGCTTTCTTAATTTTAATTATTAATATTTACAATTAAAGTGCAATTTTTTATTATCCAAAATACTGGACTTCAAGGATCAAAATATATAATGAATCTTTGTAATTTAAATTTTTTAACAATTTTCATTTTATCATTTAGAATAATTGTAGTCTTAAAAAATAATTAATTGTTATCCACATCCACCCAATAGCTTAAATAATAATAATAATAATTTTATTTGTAAACAGAAAAGATTTATAAATTTTAATAATAAAAAAAAAAAATTTATAATCTTCCTGTTTATTATTTTTTTTTTAATTATAAAAAAGTGATAAATATTATTAAATGTTTCAAAGTTCTCTTTTTTTTTTGTGACTTTAACCATTCACTCCGAGTTTTATTTATTTTTCAATCGTGACTTTATTTTATATAATTTTTGAATTCTAAATTTTTTTAGCTAAAAATATAAAAATATGCTTACAAATATTTCAAGTTCAACACTTTCTCCATTGATATCTTCTCAACATGATTCCATTGCAGTCACATCTCCCATGCCTGTGGAAGAAGAAGAAGGTTGTTCGAATTCAGATGTAAGTAAATATCAGTTTTGCGTAAAAGGGACTTGATGGTTAAAACCATCCGTTTTTCTTTCAAAAAATTATTAAAACTATTAATTTCAATAATTTTCACAAACTTTAAAAAAAAATTTGGTATAACAATCAAAAATTCGTTAAATATTTAAAATGGTGCTTGATTTTATTCCAAACCTTTTTTTAGATTGTCTCAGTGGCCGCAATAATGGCCTTTCAAAAAAACACCGATTGCATCCTCCTAGTTTGCACAATTTTTTCTGCTTTTTTACAAGTTTATGTTATGGCTGCCGCATTGAAGCACATTAAAAAGAAAACCAGCGACAAATGTATGCATGTATTTCTTTTTAGTATGACGTTCGCTGATTTTTTACTCACTGGTAAGATTTTAGTGTCAAACCATTTTATTTTTGGTTTTAAATGGAAATAATTTTTTAGCGCTTTGTTATCCGGTTGAATTAGCCCCTCGAGCTGGATTAGTTTCAAGTGTACCAAGATTTTTAAATCAAACTATGCATATTTCATGCTGGGTTGCTTTAATCGTTTCAAGCGTTTCTTTGGTGTTTTTGAATGTCGACAAATTGTTTTATTTTCGATTTCCATTAAGGTAGGCTTTTTTTTCATATCGACACCCAACTTTCCACAGAAGTAGATTTTTTCGCTTCGATACCTATTTTTCCATTCAAACTTTAAAAAGTTTTAATTTTGAGAAATAGTTTTTCTCTTTAAAAAATGTTTCGCTTCGTGAACATATATTCTCATACAGAATTAACAAAATTTCGCTTTGAGATCATCCATCATTTTTATTTTGCCAATTAAAAATATAATTAATAATCTTTTTTAGATACAACACCATGTTCACCCAATCCCGAGCCATTGCTCTCATCACAGGCAGTTGGGTATTTAGCATTCTTTTTGTTATGTTTGCATGGTTCACGGAATCTTTCCATTGTGTGGATGAAGATTGTATTACCCTTTCAATTTTCCCTAATAAACTTTTTATTTATGTTCCATTTATGCTTTTTGTTGGAGTTATCCCTACGGTCACATCTCTCATCGTTGCAATATATATTATGAGAGTTGTTTCGCAACATCGTAAACAACTTGCTGAAGGTAAGATTTTTTAACATTTTTATCGCCTGCTTTTAAAAATATTTTTTAACCATCATTTGCTTTTAAAAAGAGTTTTTGATTAACATGACCACATTTTTTTTAGAACGAGCCCTTTGCCAACCTTACTCCCCAGGACGATCAAACTCGATATTTGCAATACGAATGAGAACATTTTATTATATTTTTATGACCACTGTTTTCACTGCAATCACTTTGCTTCCATATCGGCTTGCATGTCTTCAACGATCCATAAATCCAACAAGAATGCATGATTGCGTAACTATTTTACTTTTTTGGATTATGATGTATATGATTTATCTTAATTCTGTAAGTTTTTTTATGATTTAAGTTTAGAATAGAAATTTAATTTTATCTTTCTTTAAACTTTGTAATTCTAAAACACAAAGAATTTGTAATCTCAAATCCCAAAACAAGAAATTTTTTGTAAAAGTATTGAGTTTTAAAGCTTAAAATGTGATTCGGAGTCTCCTCACGAAAAAAATAAAACATTTTTTTATGTATTCATTTTTTAGATAATCAATCCATTGCTAACTGTCACAATTCTTCCCCAATATCGAATTGAATTTTTAAATATTTTCTTCCGATGTGGTAATTCTCCACAAAAGCGTGGTTCCGCTGTTACCGCTAATACTGTCGACCTATAATCCACTTAATTTTCAACGACTTTTTTTGTCTTCTTTTTAGTTCTTTTTTACTTTTATCTTAAAACAACAGGTTCAAACTTAAATTTTTTAATATATTGATCTCAAATTTGTGCATTTTTTTTTCTGTAAAGGCTCTGTAAAAAATTTAAATAAAAATAAACAAATAAATAATTTATTATTCAAATCCAAATAAAAAAACCGATCTCTGTAAATTAACTGAAATTTTAAAATGTTACCTCAAAGAAAAAAATACAATCAAAGAAAAATAAATAAAAAGCAAGGAAATGTGTTACAAATAAAATAAAAATTATTCCGTCCAAAATAAAAAAGAAATAAAAATAATATAAGGATTTTTAAAGCATAAAAAAAGTTAAATTATAAATTTCTGTTTTTGTATTTTTCACCAACAAAAAAACTCGCTAAACAACATCGAAAATTAAAAGATTTGTGAATAGAAAAAATTAAATTTTGTTCGACAGACTTTTGGGGCCTTTTGAAAATTTAAAGAAGCATGTAACGATTTGCGAAATCATAATTTGGTTGTTGATTAGCAAAATCATAACCGCTAAATTGTTGCTGTTGTTGAGAGCGTTTGAAGAATCGAATGGAGGGCTCGAGACGGGACCATTTCTTTTGAAGGTGTTGTTGATATGGACCACCAGCAAGAGGTAATAATTGACTGTCAGCGATCGCGGGATTGTAATTAAATTCGTGTTGGGAGACGGCTTCTGCTGATTCTTGATTTTCTGAGGGTTTTTGTTGTTGTTGGACATTTGAAGTTAATGCTAATGAGGCTAAAAAAATAATTTCTTAACTTCGTAAATTTAAAAACAAAGGCTTTTTTTGTGTACTTTTTTGGAGGGAAAAACTGCAAAAAAATTTTACTTACCAATAGCAAGAACAAAAAGGCAACTAATAATGATATTTGTAGCGTTCATCCTTTTTTATTTTATCACAAAGTTAAGATTTTTTAATTCTGAAATAAAAATTTTTATATAAAAGTTTTATGAAGAAAAAAAAATTAAAGATTAAAAATACTTCTTCGCGATGATTATCAAAACACACGCCACCATAAAATAAAAATAGAGTAAAAACTAAAGCTGGAAAACTGTGATTTTACCCCAGGGAAATAAAGTACTTAAAAACACCTTTGTAAGAATAAAAATAATTTTAAAAAGAAAACGTAATCTCTTAATTCAGAAAAGCAAAAGCAACTAAATCGAAAATATTGCACTTTTGTTTTAAAACAATTATTAAAATAAAGGGTAAAATAGCAGGTGAGAAGATAAAAAAAGATATTATCGGCTTTGAAGAAAAAAAATAGTTTTTTATAACTTCTTCGCGGAGAGGCACACACATATTTATTTTGGAGTTTCTAAAGAAAAGAAAAGAAAAATGCAAAGAACTTTAGAAAATTAAAATAGGTCCTGTCTCTCTGTGACTTGTTTTGAGCCAGACATTTTCTTGGTTATTTGAATTTTTGGAAAAACCTCTTTTTAAAAATTTTGTATTAGAAAAATATTAAAAAAGAAAGAAAAAAAAATATTAAGAAAGAAATGGTCCGTGCTATTCCTACTTAAAAAAATTATAAAAAATGGGGAAGGAAATCATTTTTCGACGTATGTAAATTAATCACATCATAGTCTAATATTATTTTAAAATAAAATGACATTACTCTTAATAACTTTGAATATTTCTTTCATCTCTTCCGGCTAGGACTCAAAGAATAAAGGCTTATTGAAACTAAGTTTGCGGAAAAGTACATTTCCGTAAATTTTATAAATTGCTAAAAAAATATGTCATAACAAAGGCATCAAAAAAAAACAATGTTAGAATATCTGGTAGATTAAAAGCATAAACAATTACACGGTCGCCTTATAACTCGATTTTTTGACTACTGACTTTGTTTTAGTCTTATGCTTCAACAACAAAAAAAAGCTGAAATAAAAAAACAGGCGAAAGAATATTTAAGGTTTCGAGAAATCTGTAAACAGAAAGCCTAACAAGAAAAATAACAAAATTAGAGTTAAACCAGAAATCAAAAATTATTTATTTTGTTAATTAAATTTATATTATTATTTTAAATAACGAAATGATTTTTGATGTCGACAGTTTTGCTCCCTCCAAAGACTCATGTTTTTTTTTATTTAGTTAGCAAAAAAAGTCCAAGATAATAGCGAAAAGAATCTGTATTTCGAAAACTCTGCAGAAACCATAACTTTATTTGTTTTTGAAGCCTTACTGTTTGAACAACAAAAATTAGGGTTTACGAAGCAAAATATTATGGTTAAAATTCAAAAAATATACTATTGGCTTTTATTGATCAAATTAAAAAGTTGCAATAAAATATTTGCTTTTTTCAATAAAAAGGCCCCTCATTCTTTTCTCTCTGGCAAATAGATGATTTTTTAAATCAGATTATTTCCTATTTTAAAATTTTCTGAGCTAATCCAGAAAGAAAAGATTTGTACGTCGGTTTCCAAAGTTCATTAACAATCTAACCTTCAGTTTAGCTAAAGATAATTTTGAGACGTTTCCTTTTTATTCTTCCCTACTACACACCCTTCTCAAAAGTGTAAATGTTTAAAATCAAATTAAACATGGAAAAAAAATGAAGGTGGCTGGCTGGACTACGAAAGCGACGAAATAAAACACAGAAGCGTTTCCTTCCGTGAAAAAACCCCGACAAAAATGAAGCACATGAAACTTATGCTGTTTATAATTACTAGAGTCATTGTAAAAATATGAAATTTCCTTTAAAATTATAAAAGCTTTTATACTAATATTTTTTTTATAAAAACCTTTAAACTTTCAATGATTAAATTTAATTATCGTAGGAAAAAAGTAAATAAAACAATTATCGTCGTTCAATCAAATTAAGTTTCAAACATTTATAAAACACTTGTTCTTATTATTTTTTTCAGCTCGGCCTCCACAAATTCCATTTAAAAAAGATTAAGGAAACGCCTTAAAAACCTAACTTTTTTTTCTTTTACTTATAATATTATAATTACCACCTGACAAAAATTATTTTATACGCAAGCATATTTAATTATTCTATCAACGCCAATCTTTCTTTTCCTTTTACTTTTTTGTTTTAGCTAAAATTGGTATATAAAAAAGGTTGAATGAATTTACGTAAATTTGTAAATTGAAAATTTAATCTACGCGTGTAAAGTAAATGTTTGCTATTTAAATCAAGCGGAAGTGGCACGACGAAGGCAAAGGAATTTTTTAATCGTCAAGTTTTTTTTAGTCATCATTGGTCGAGTTAGATTAATTTCCACCAAACTCTACTTAAAATTGATCAGAGATCTGGAAAGGAAGAAAATTAACCCGGAAACATCGCTTGAATTTATGGACTCAGAAATTACTGTACATTTTTTAATTATTGCACCAACATTAAAAGGTCTCATCCGAGAATTTTTATTTTACTAAATGAAAAAAAATCAGTTTTGGGATAAAGAATACAGTATTTTTCAAAAAACTTTCACAAACTTTTTAGAATTTAGCAAAACTTATTAGTAAATCCAAGCAAGACAATGAAACCTTTTATAAAAAAACAAGGGGACGGAAAAAACCTATAAAATGTTAGATAAATATGTTTTTTTGTTTGTTTTTTATTTACATAAAAATACATGCGGGATGAATCACTATTTTTTGAGTTACACAAATAATAAAAGAAGCCGACATTTTGTCAGCAAAGAGAAAAAAATATCTCCTAGCATTTCAAGCATCCTACAACAAAAGGTTTCCTCCTTCCATAAAAATAAATGTCAAAAAATAGAAAAAATAAAGAAAGAAGATGTTTGCTCAGAAACAAAAACAACCATGGAAATGCCAAGAAAAAAAAATACTATGAAAAAAGCAAACACCAAAACTATCAAAAAAAAAATTAGAAACCCAAAAGTAAAGAAAAAAAAATGAGGAAATACTTTGAGCCCAGAAATTTGCCTCCTTCAAAAAGTTCAAAAAATTAATTTGATAACTTTTTTAGTTTTTATTTTTGTAATATTTTTAGATAGTCTAAAAGTCAGGGACAGACTTTGCCGAAATTGTATATTTTATTTTATTCGACTATAGTAAAATTTTAGTATTTTTATTTAGCGAAAAAAAAAGTTGTAAAGTAAGAATATAAAAATCCAAAAAATTTCATTATTTGTAATTTCTTAATTCTTTTTGTGGAGTTCGTTAATAAAGTTACTGGAAAACACGGAGAGGTAGGAGAGAAAAAAAGTAAAAAAACAGGTGACAAAGATAATCAAATTTCTTTCTTATTTTTATTTTTGCATAAATTCTATTATTTTTTTTCATATTTTTTTCCAAATGCTATTTAAAATGTCAAAGTTGCTAAAAGGTAAAAAAAAGCTACAAAGAATTAAATATAAAAAATTTTGCACTTTTGCCCGAAAATTTTTTTAGAATAAAAAAAATGTTGCGAACTTTTTTCTTTGAAGCTACAGAATTTTAAAAATTTACACCAAAAAATATAACATTTTAAACGAAAAAATAAAAAAAAATTATAAAGAATTTAGCTGCCTTCATTTAAAAAAGTGCCACCGCTTTATTAGACGAGGAATATATTTTTTAATTTAAATGTCGAATAACTTGCTTTTGCTCGCTTTTGAAACCTCCTCATCAAAAAAGAAAGGTTATATCGCTAATATTTAATGATGTTTGCCAAAATAAAAATGAAAGGTTAAAAAAATAGCCAAAAGTCAACTATTTCTAATTATTTTACTTTTAATTTTGGTCCTACATTTCGTAAAAAAGGTTTTATTTACCTTAAAAAAAGAAAAACTTTACCGAGTTTCTGCAATTAAAGAATTTGAATAAAAAAGCATAAAAACATCCAAAAAAGTTTCTCGACTTTCCCTTGAACAACTCCTGATTTCGGCCGTAAATCAGTGCACGAATACATGTTTTTCTATGCGCATTCAGGAAAGCCTGCTTATTTCATACTTTATCGGTCCATTGTCCAACTTGGGTTTCAGAATGATATACCTCGGTGATAACCATACCTCGAGAAAGGGCTGGGGACTTTTTGGGAGGAGGGGAGGGAGGGCCGAAAAATGTAAGGGGGAGTACGTTATTTTTTTTTTGAAAAATATTTTTTTTCATTCTTACCACATCGAAAAAAAATTTTACCGTCATTTTTTTCGTCCAAAAGGAGGGAGGGGGATGAGGATCCCCAGCCCATCTCGAGGTATGGTGATAACCACTCATCCAACCAAGCGGACAAAAAAATACCAAATTTAACAACTGATATAAAATCAGCAGCAACCTCGAAGCATCAAACGCCTTTTTTAACTTTTTTTTGCTATTACCTGATTAGGCAGAATAAAGTAAAGCAAAATAAGTAGCGCAAACAATACACATAAAAGTGTATAAAAAAATTATAAAAAAATTTCCCATAAGCAAATTTTTTTTAAAAATCAAAGCTTCTAAAATTGAATTTAGCAATTTAATTGTATTTTCTGAACTCAAGCTATACTCAATTTGTTCGTTATATTTATTAATACATAATCTCACCAAAAGACAAAAAACTATAAAAGCTTAACTAAAAGGTTGAACTTTGACATTTACTCTCCTTTTTTTGAAGCGCATCATTTAACAACTTTGGCATTTTTTTTACATTTTTGAAGCCATAGAAAAACGACATAAAAAATTAAATATTCAAGTTAATAAATAAAACTTTAATCTTTCATCCCCGAATTTAACTTAGTTTTAGAAAAATAGATACACAGCATTTTTTAAAACCCTCAGAAAAAGGCGCGTTACAATTAAAAATGCGTGGTATCGCATTTTTTTGGATTTTTTTATGGATCATTTGAAATTTGTTTTTCATTGTTGTCAGAACCTTTTTAGTTTTGGCGCCAGACTGGAAGGCAATGAAAAAATGATTGTCAACAAACCATTATTATGACTTTCATATGGCGTAAAAGCAATTTTTTCATAAAACATAAATCAAAGTTTTTGGTTTCATTTCTTTTTTTTCTTCTTCAATTGTTACTATGACAAAAAAAAGCAATTAGAAGACTTTTTAAGGAGAAACGGAAATGATTAAAAAAGAGGGATGATTTTCATTCATTTTCAAAAAAAATAAATATTTTTGTTGTTAGGAGCAACAACAGATAATGGAAAGTAAGATTTTTTTTTGTAAAACATTTACCCCCGCTTTTTTTTTGATAAAAATGGTACATGGCTCCACTCAAAATGACAAAAACATGGTTCACAGGGTTAAAACAAAAAATATTTAGCGTCGTTTTATACCCGTTCAAAGACTAAAAGAGAACATCACTTTTTTCACGCATCTTTACTTCCACCCTCAATTTTAATATATTTCTCATAAATTTTTTAAAACATCGCTAAACCTGAACATCAAAAATTTATTCAAAAAAGCGTAAAGGGTTCAATGAATGAAATCATTTTTCTTCCAATTTATTAAAATCTACCTCCCCCACTTTTTGGAAAAGTAAACCATGTACATTTATTCGCCGAAAACTAACAACGAACGATTATTATAATATCTGATAATTGGCCATAGATAACACAAAAAACTCCAATGAAGCATTATTGAAAATAATAGCTAACCAAAATAGATAGTCATCATAACCATAAAAAAAGAAGACAACAACAATACATAAAACAAAAATAATGTGAGACATAATTCTAAGAAGAAAGAAAAAAAATCCAAATTACTCAAGCATATGCAAATTTATTATAGACGCATGCATGTTGTTCCTAAAATATAATATTTTTTTACATCATCATGTCTTTCTTTTTTTATTTTAGGCTATAAACTTTGAAAAATGTAAAATCAAAAAAAGAAATTAATTTTTCCAAAGAAAAAAAAAGAGAAATGGCATCATAAGATTTTTTTCCATTCACCCGCATCCTTATCATCTTTTTTTTGAGATGAGATGAGATGAAGATCAACGTAGTAAATATCTTCAAAAAAAATAAAAAAATAATTCAAGTATTTTAAGTATCCCATTAACGTAAACCAGTGTGACGGATTGAGGCGCCTCACGCCTCGCCTCTCGCCTCTTTCCCCACAAGACTTCTGGGGAAAGAGGCGAGAGGCGAGGCGTGAGGCGCCTCAATCCGTCACACTGACGTAAACCTCCTCTGCACATTCAAGAACTACATAGGCGTATGAAAAAGAGAGAAAAAAAGAGGGGTGTTCAATGAGTTTTTTTTATGAAGACTTCTTTATTGAAATTATTTTTTTGGCAGCGGTGTCAAAGCTCTTTTGGGATTGCTTTAATGGGTATAATGGTTTTTATTCTTTGTTTGACTTAATTAAACAAAAAAAGAAGAAAAAAAGTTAATTAAGGCCTTTTCGGCAAAGGTCACAGAAATAAAATCTTAGCGAGATTTGGAAATATTCGTTTGTTTTTGGATTCCAGAATTTCTTTAATTTTTTGGTTTTGAAAGAATTCTAAAAACTGAAGAAATTTTTTTATACTAAAAATTGAGGAAAAATATTATTTTATTATTATTTTTTTTGGTTTACGAATGAACTTTTAGACATCTCTTCTCCTTCTCAAACATTATTGGAAAATATTATTATTAGCCATGACTTTTTTTACTAAAAGAAATTTCTTAGTGACCAAGAAATAGTCGTTTATTTAAAGCCTCAGGCATGGAAAGTGTGACTTCTGACGGTGGATGATAATTTGATTTTTCTTAAAGTAACATTCCAGAAAGAAAAAAATTAATAGAAACCCAAAAATATCCTTGACAGACACTTTTGAAGCCGCAAAAAAATGATGTGTTTAAGTTTTTGCCAAAAACTGCCCAAACTTATGCTAGTTTATTTTTCCTGGGTCCAAGTAAACAAACAAAATGTTGACGTAATCTCTCATTATTTTAGCGAATTAAAGAGAGATAATTAAAAAAAAGCAACAATAGTAGCATCAAAAACGTGATAATTATTTAGTTGCCGCCATTTTAATTAAGCTATCCATCCATCCAAAAATTCATAGAAATAATTAACCTCATTATGTCTCATATCCTCCGATATTAGAATGCCTTAAAAAAAAGTTAAGTTAATAAGTTCTCAGAAAAATGACTTTTCTGACTTTCATAAACTTTTCGAAATAACGGGGCTTTCTTACTTCGAACTTTAATCGGAAGCAATTTTATGGTTTTTACGGAAACAGAAGTAATAATGTGTATTTTTTTAGGTGTTTAAAAACTTTGTCGCGCAAACAATTAAATTATCTTCTTTTTTTGTAATATCTTGAATTTTCGAGTAAAAAAAGAAAAAAGTTTTGAGATTAAAGATTTTTGAGACAAGCAAAAAAAGCATTTTCTGAATGAATTACTTGCATACGTCAGAAACAAAAATAATCACGTTATTGTTTTTAAGTTTTTTATGCTTTAATAAACACATAAAAACATACACACGTAATTTTGATTTGATTTAAATAAAATGATTAATATTTAGAATTATTTCCAAGAAATGTTTTTGTTGAAATATTTTATATTTTTTTATTGACCTTATTATACCTATGCGCAACAACAAAAGTCAATGTTATCATAAAAATAACAAAACAAAAAAAAATAGGATTAGTCATGTAAAAAGATAATGGAACGGGACAGGGAGAGTAGTTGCATGGATTTATGCTGGATACAATGCCTAACCCCGCACAAACATGGAGAGAAACGAAAATTTTATTTTTAGAACTATCAACGTTTTTTGCTTGCAACTGAACAGGAAAAAATATTGGAAGCTTAGAAAAATATTAAAAATGGTTTTGAAAAGTTTTGATAAAACCCTTCCCGAGCCTGTCAATTTTTTCCTCAAAATTGTGAGAGAAATTGCCAGCTTTAAATAAGTTTCAAAAGATAATGGAAGATACAGGCCATCATTTTTAATAAATAAAAAAATGACAATTTGGAAAAACATAATTAAACAAAAAGTTTATTTTTGATTAAACTTTACTAAACTAAATATTTTTGGTAATTCACTTTTTAATTAATGCAACCGTGCCTAAATAATGATGATAAAAGCATTTATTTAAATTGTTGCCAAAAACAATAAGTGTCCGACTTTTAATCTTCTTTACCAAGCAAGATGGCTTACATCCAAAAAAGTTCATCAAAACTGTGACTCTTGGCCTATTTTTTAAAAGTAAACGCTACTTTTTTTATCAACATCAAAGCAGAAAGTTTATTGTTTGATATATTTATTCACTAAACTATATACTTTTGCTTATAATTTATTTTTCTTAATTAAGTCAACTCTAGAAATTGTTATAATAATATTGGAAATGCACTTTCTGAATTGCTGCCAGATAAAGTCATTTTTCTTTATTTTCATAAATGTATTCCAAGAAATAAATTGTTGCCTTTCATTTTAGAACAATTACCCATATTCAAGAAAATTTTTGTACTGAAAAATAGCTTTCAATTCAAAAACACAATTTTTTAAGAATAAAACTTTATTCAAATTTTAAGTAAAATAAAATACCCAAGGAAAAAGTAAAATAATGTTTGTAAGTGTAAAAAAAAATTTATGGAATGAGTTGATGAAAAAAAAAGTTAATAAAAAAATTAATTTTTATGCAACAATAAAATATTCTTCACCAAGATCAAAAGGTAATGATGGGGCGGCGGCGGCAGAACGTTTGAAGAAACGAATGGAAGGCTCTAATCGTGACCATTTTTTTTGTCTGGGTTGTTGTTGTTGAGGAAGAAATTGTTGTTGTTGAGGCTCTAAACCAAATGCAGCAAGGTCTGCTATTTCATTATCGGTATATATTGGAGCGCTTATAACCAAAGAGCAAAGAGCTAAAAAATAATAAGGAAATGAGACGACTGCTAAGAAAGTGGTTAGGAAGGAAAGAAGCTTACCAATAAAAGCTGCTAAAAATAAGTAACTGGTGGACACTGATTTCATAATTATTTATTTTGTTGTGAGCTAAAAAAATATTATTGTTTAGGGACCAAATTGTATTAGAAAAATTAATAGTAACAGTCATCTTCGATCTTGGCACGAAAATAAAATTTCATAGCCAAATTTATAAAAAAGTAACAAAATACAAAGAATTTATACGAGGAAATTCAAAAATTATTATGATTGCTATAAAAAATTGCTAAATATTTTTAAATAAAAATACTTATTTGTTTTTACAAAATTCTTTTTTTAGGGCCTCCTTTGAAATATGTAAGCAAACAAGACTACATTTATGTGTTGATGTAGCTATAATCCGTCCCAAACAATAAAAAGAAATAAATAAAAAGATTAAACTAAAAATTAATTTTAAAAAAAAGTAAAATATTTCATTCAAAAAAGGAAACCAAAAAAAATATTTCTATTCTTATTTTATTTTTTTAATTTAAAAGCTATTATTTTTTTGTTGTTTTTGCTAAAACGGAATAATGGCATATGTTTGCTTAAAAACACCTTTATATTTATATTTTTTTCCATCCAAATTTAATTTCAATGTTGCTTTTATATATAATCAAAAAAGAGAGGGACAGAAAGATTTCTTTCTTCAAGAATAAAAGTAAAAAAAGGCGGAGTTTGTGAAAGAGAGATAAGATTTTTTTAATATTAAAAACCCACAGAAAAAAATAAATATATGAAAAAAGACAAGAAGGCGGCGACGGGTTTTGAGGTTTGTGCATTGCCTCTTTTTTAATTATAGAAAAAAAAAGGGTGGAGGCTTAAGAAAGGTAGATAAATGGCTACGGAGAAAATAGGATTCACCTGCTTCTTTTTTTCTCAACAAAGGACAAAGCAATTATTACTTATTTTAATTTATATTTTTTTTGCTTGATCGGAGATAAAATAAATTATTTTAATAGTATAAAAAATGTGAAACATGTAACAGCATAAATTTCAATACAGAAACAAAATTTTATACAGTGAATGAGAAAGAATTAAAAAATGTCAAAAAAGTTGCTTGAAGCAGGCGACGTCTGTGGTGTAAATGTTGAAGGGTAGTTAAGTAACAAGGAAATAAAGCTATGGTTTATTAATCAAATTTTTGTTAATATATTTTTCGGTTTTATGGTATTTGGAAATTTTTCTTTTTTTTGCTTAAAAATCATCAAAAAAGTTTCCGTGGAGCAGATATTTTTTTGTTGGTGTTCCTCAGCAAAAGTAAGAAATTTAAACGCTTAAAGGACCCTAATCATTTGGTCTTTTCAAAATTTCAAATTTTCGTTTCCCGCATTATTCCCTCCTGCTGGCAAGGTGCAAAGTCTCTTTCAAGCAGATTTGATTTTTTTTTTGAAATCCAATTTTTTTCTTCTTCATCTAGGTTTCAATGCATATATGTAAATACAATATTAAAAAGGTAAAAGGTACTTCGAAAATACATTGAAATGGTTGATATTCACGTAGATGAAGAAGAAAAAAATTGGATTTCAAAAAAAAATCAAACCTGCATGAAAGAGACTTTGCACCTTGCCAGCAGGAGGGAATAATGCGGGAAACGAAAATTTGAAATTTTGAAAAGACCAAATGATTAGGGTCCTTTAAAGCAAATTTAAAATTTTTCTTTCCAAAAAACTTTTGATACTCTTAATTTTTTTGGTACTCTTTAAAAATTCTTACACTTTGCGTTTTGTAACTACCGGAAGCTTAATTTAAAAAAAAGGCGAGAACTTACCCAAAAATAAATTCCATACGCTGGTCACTAACGCGTCATTGACTTATTAAACATTCAAAAACTAAATTTTTATTGCAAACAAAAAAAAATGTTGTTGACGCTTAAAATCAAATTAAGCTATTTAGTAACAAAAAATAAAAGAAAGAAAAATTATAATCCAAGAAGTTTATTTTTTTTTTTTTGCAAAAAGATTTTATTATTATTCGTCGTCATCTCAAGTAAAGCAAATGTTTGCCCACTAAACGTTGCCTACTTTTAAGCTAGCAGTTAAATAGCTTAATTTAAAATGATGCATCGATGTTTTTTGGAATCTACGAACCTTTACCAACAACTAGAAAAATCTTTATAAGTTTTTAAAGTTCTTAATACAATTTTTTTCTCAAAAGAAAATCACCGAAAGATAAATTATTTTTGGAAGAAAAAAAGTGCCTCTGCTTTGGGTTAATTATTAAGTTAAATTTTATTTTGATGGTATCTAGGACGCCTTCATTTTGGATATATAAATTCAAGTTCTAAAAGAAACTTTCTAACTTCCAAAAAAATACTTTCATTATTTGACTTTTCAGCTCTTTTTTTATATCAATACATTTTTTTTTGGATTAAATTTAATTAATAAAAAAGCCGCCAACAAAAAAATACTTGCGTTTCGTTTTTTTAAATTCATTTTTGTTTCGAAAAAAAATGATGGAGTAAAGTAAATAATCCAAAAAAAAAAGAGAATGAAAGAAACCCATAATATTGCTTCAGGCATGGATGGTAATGAAAGACAACGTCAAAATAAAAAATAAGTCAGTCCGTCAAAAAAAAAGAAAGAAGAAAAAAGAATGTAGGAATTATTGTGATGTGATGGAAAAAAAAGTGATGACATATAATATAAAAAAAAACAAACTAAACATTGAGAAAGTTTAAAAATACAAATATATAAATTTTTTGGGGGGAAATTTTAGAGTTCGCTTCGAGACCTAAAAAATAATGAAATGATCCAATCCAAATTGCATTTTTCATAAATGTTGAGGAAAACTTTAAAAAAAATTTTAACAATTTTTTCATTTTTTTTTGTAAATTTCAAACTTTTAAAAAACACCTTTATTTTTCAATATTACAATCGAAATTGTCGAAATGCATTTAACAAAGATGATTTCCTTTCCAACGTTAATCCCGATTCCACTGTTTGTCCTGAAGATGCAAGTAATTTTAAAGAAGTTTCAATCAATGTTTCAAGTTCTTGTTGACGTTGTTGTTTTTTAAGCTTTTTTGCCATAATTATATGATTTACATATACAAACATAATAAAGCAAATCACTGAACCTAGAATGACGAAAGTCATTCCAAGCGAATATGAGCCAATTCTAAAAATATTTATAAATTTAAAAAAAAAATAAAAAAGTTATATAATTAATTCTCAGAAAATGAAGTTGTAACTATGAAAATTATTAAATTTTTACTGAACCAGAAAAGAATAATAATGGATTTTTTAGCCAACACAAATAAAAATAGTAATCAAAAATTTACGATATTTTGCAAAAAGTGATTACTTTCTTTAACAATAATCCAAAGTGAGCAACAATTTGCGAATATTTTTTACTATAATTTTCAATTTAAAAGTAATTCCAACCTTTACTTTTTTTAGACATGGCTTCTGTGAAATTTGAAACTCACCTATCCTGAAATTTATTTCCTGATTGCTGTCCATAAAATTTAGCAAAATCTGGATGATTTTGACTTTCATGAGACCAAATCATTTCTTTTTCATCCAAAACATAATCATTTGGATCCATAAAATTTTTTTCCAAAACTTGTCGAAGGCTATAAAGTTTGACGTTCCGATCAAATCGAAAAAATGATTTCGTGCTACGATGTCGAAATGATTTAATAGTTGCTGCTGACGCTGATACGGATAAAGGTATAGGTGACATCATAAAAAAAATTAATAAAAGTAAAATACTTTGAATAATTATTTTTTAAATTAGGTAGAAAATTAAGAAAAAAACGTGACGGAATAAAAATAATATTTTTAATTGCAAATTATTATATTTTACTTTCGAGAATATTTTTTTGTAGCCTATGCCTAAAAATAAAGGTGTAAATGAAGCAAGGGAAAATATATATTTGAAAATTATCGAAGCAAAAAAATATGAAATAGATTTGTAATTCAAGAATAGTGAGAAAACGCTCTTTTGAAGATATCAATTTTTAAAAGCTAATGTCCAAAAAATATATTTATGAGAGGCAAAAAACAAAAACTAAAACTAAAAAGTTGTCTTGACACAAAATTCAACGGGCCAACCATGTTTAATTTCAGCTTTAACTTAGTCTTATCTATTTTTGTAAAAAATCTTCTTGTTTCTTTTTTGTAGCTAAATTTTAGCAAAACTCCTGGCTGACCACTTTTCCTAGCATTTGTTTTTTTTGGCAAGGGTGTAAATAAAACATTTTTTATGTGAAATAAAAAAAATTCCCAAGATTTTTAAATTATTTAAAAGTCAAGCAATAATAAAACAAAAAACAAGAGAGAATAGAGGAGCAGCGATAAAAGTCACGGTTGAGTAACTGCAAAAATATAAAATAAAATACCATAAAAAAATTGTTTCAAAATGCTTCACCTTTGTTTTATGCTGCTGTCAGTCAAGCCAAGTTAGAAGAAAAGAGAATAAATAAATGATAGGGATAAGTCAATGACCACTTTTCCAAAAATGTTTCAGTCAATTTTTTTGTTATTATTTATTGCTTTAAATAACGCATATTTTACATCGGATATCCCGAAGAAAAAAAAGGAAAGTCATTATGTTTTATTTTTTGCAAAAAAAAATTATGGATAATGGCTGCCTTTTTTAAAGGAGCATTTTTTCTAGGCATGGCTCGAGGCCCCGAAGCCCCGGCCCGGCCCGGCCCCGGCCCGGCCCCGGGGCCGGGCCTGGGGCCTGAAATTTTGAAGCGGGGCCGGGCCGGGGCCTAACCCAGGCCCCGGCAGGCCCCGACGAAAAAAAATATATATAAAAAACGAAAAATTTGTCAAATTTTTGCTAAAAATTATATAAAATTCACTTTGATGGCTGAAATTTCACAAAAGTTAAGCCTTTTTTACCCAATTTTAACTAAAAATTTTCTCCTATAATCATTTATTTAGTAACAAAATTTAAGAAAAAATTGTTTCAAACGGGTTTATAGCTTTTTTAATAATAAAAAAAGAGCACATCTTAAACTCTTCAATTATATTTTCGCTCGATTTTTTATGAGGTTAAAACATAAGTAAAAAGTTAACTTTTTTGATAAACTATCTATTTAAAAAAAGCGATTTCTTCAAAGCTTTTAGATTAACACTTCATAACAAGAAACTTTTTAACTTTTCGAAGATAATTAAAAATTTTGTTTATATTCTTTCACCCTTAATTTAATTCTTTGGAACCAAAAGTTTTTTTTCGAATAAAATTCTATGAATTATTGTAAATTTAAAAAACATTATCTTTTAAGTCGTGGAACTATTAATTATAAAAAAATATTTACAGACTGTTTTTAACTGCCTCTTTAATATCCAAATATTTTTTTCTTTGGGGTTTAAACTACTATTAAATTAGGAAAAATTTTATTTGACATGTTAAATTTATTTTCTTTCTTTTTGGACAAATTTTTTAAACATTATCATTTTTTTTAACTTTATAAAACATAGTTGAAAGGAAAAAATAATAAAGAATGTTTATTTTTAAACAAAAGGAATTTATAAGAAATATTTACCACCAAATGTGCTTAAGAAGTACCCAAGAACAACCTATAAAATATCTTTTTGTTCTTTCATGAAAATATAGTTTTAAGAAATTGAAATTTTTTAATTCGACTATTACTGAATTTTTAAAATGTTTCTTCTTTACTGATTTGATTTATTTTCAACAAGGTTTTAATTTAAAACAACTTTTGTATAAATGTAATTAAAAAATTTCTTTTTTTAGCTACACCTTTTTAATTATTCTTATTAATAACCAAACAAGTAACTAATTTTTTATTAAAGTTAAAAATAAATATCAAATTTGTTAATAAATCTAGAATCTGTTTCATTAGAAATATTTAATTAATAATATTCATATTCTAAAAAAGGAAAATAGCTTTTTCGAAAACATTTTTCAGACATATTCACAAAATGATACATCTATTTTTTAAAGCCTTTCCCTCTATGAAATAACAAAAAACATTAATTTTGGCCGTTTTTACATATACTTTCTTCCATAAAATTTTTTTACAAAAAATGACCTTTTTTAGTCAGGCCCCGGCCCGGCCCGGCCCGGCCCTGGCCCGGCCCTGGGGCCGGGGCGGGCCTAAGCAAATTTTGCGGGGCCGGGCCGGGCCGGGGCCCAAAAAAGTGGGCCCCGAGCCATGCCTAATTTTTTCAACCTTTTTTAATAATATTTTTGTATAGATAAAAACGACGTTGAAAAAAGTTGCTTTATTACATTAAAAAAATATACTAAAAATCCCATTTTTCGATAGCTTGAAATTATCATAATTTTAATTGGAAATGTTTTAACTTTTGCATTATTTCCGGAATTTTAAAGATTTTCAGTTTACAATCCAATAACCAGCTTTAAAAAAAAGTGTAAGTTAGTCGTCACCGATGATTTGAGAAAGCTGCTTTTAAACTGTCAACCAAAAAAATAATAATAACAGGAGTTGTTGTCAATAAACTTAAACCATGTGCATGCATGTGTCATATACACATACATACCTTTTTTTTATGAACAGGTCTCTTTTTTTTGATTTGATTTCCCAGCTGCTGCTCGGCGCGCGTTCGATATCCCTCACATTCAAAGCAAGCGAGGGATTGTGAGATAGAGAGACTGGATAAACATGATTTGCTTTTCTCTCTCCCCCACTCTATTTTTTTTCGATATGAAAAGGAACCAAAAAAAGAGAGGTCGCAATCAAACAAGCAGCAATAAGCAACCGAAAAAGAAACTCTCGTTTTTAAAATAAAAAATAAAAAAATTCATGGTTTAATTTCGAAAGAAAAAAAAGTCAATAAAACAAAATAATACGACGACAACCAGCATTTTGCTTCGATTAAATTTTTTCTGTGTTACTAAAATAGAAAAAAATATATATTAAAGTTTTTGAAGCTGAAACCGTGTTTTTGGGTTTGATTTTGTAACTTAATTTGAGGAAACTTAATTATTTTCGTTATTGTAGCAGCAATAATTATATTTTTATTTTTTTTTTTGAAATTTCTCTGACGAAGAAAATTTCTTAGCTTTTTATTATTTTTTCACCCATATAATTATCATTTTTGTTAAACCGAATTTAAAAAAATCAATTTTGTATTGTCTTGTAACGAAAAATTAAACTTACTCTAATCTAATTTTCCAACAACGAAAATAGCTTTTTATTAAGCCTTTATTTTATATAATGTTCCTATGTCTTTGACTGGTTCCGGAAAATTTCGAAGTGTATATGTAGACGATTTTGACCGATCAAGCTTTTCATCATCTGGTCGATCAGGTGTATTTAATCCGAATGGTTTTGGAGCTGTAAATGGCAATAATAATAATAATGATAATGGAATAATTAGTTATGAACCTGGAACAGGCGCAGAATATATGCATTCTCAAGGTTGGCATGCAAGGGATCCACATGGTAAACCTTTGCCTATCACAACCACTTTAAATCGTGTTTCAATGAGAAATAATAATAATAGTTTTGGTGGCGGCGGCGGTGGTGGAGGAGTTCATTTTGATTCAAAAAATAATGATTTATTAGCTAGAGAAAATCGGCAAGTATATTTTTTTTCTTCTTTATAAATGTTTTATAATTTCAAATGTTTTATCTTTGATTTTGCCGCTTTCAATTTAAAATTGATGGTCAAGCGAAAAAATTTTTGCAATTGTACTTGTCACAAAAACTTTAAAACATTTTTTTGGACAAATTAACTTTTCAAAAAATTTTTAAATTTAGAATCTTTTTTAAAGTCCTTCTAGATATTTATTTTTTATTTTTAATAGATAAAAACGTTGTTTTTGTTTGGTTTTATGAAAGAGTCTTTTTAGAAAAACAAAAAAAAAGAGATGACTTCCAGATTTCGGCATTGGTCACTGCCATACTTTTTTTAAACTTGCAACAACTAATAATTCACTTCTGCAGTAGCCATGCCGGTTTTAAATTTCATATTTGCCTTTTAAAAGAAAACAAATCCGATGTCCATTTTTTTTACGTTTTTTTATTTTTTATATTTCATTTCTTTTTTTTAACTTTAAAAAAAATGAAACTAACTACAAATAATTTTACATATTTTAGCTCAAAATTAATTCTTCTTATTTTATTGATACTTGTTTCACTTATTTTAATAATATTAATTGTTGTAATTATTAGTTTATTCGCCGCTGGAGTATTTACAACTCAACAAGCAATTGAATCAATTCCAATAAATCCTCCAGTGACTTTGCCACCCAATGCTGATATTTTAGTTAATCGAACATTTGATTGTCAAATGTTTATTGTGGATCAAGCTAATCCATTATTTGATAATCAAACTTCTGTGGAATATCAACAAGCTTTTTTAATGCTTCAAAATGGGGTAAAGCATGTTTATTTTTTTTGCTTGAAAAACTTTTGGAATTTTCTAAATTTTCTGAAACGTTTTGATTTATAAAAATTATAAATAAAAATATTTTTGAGCCTTGGAAATTTCGAATTCAAACTTTTAAAAAAGAAATTTGATTATTTTTGTGTCTAAATTTTTTCGTAACTCGAATTTATTAAAAAGTTATTTATTTTTCTAATTTATTTTTTCTGATTTCAGTTAGCAACGATGATTCAGCAAAGTACTTTAAGAGATTTACAGCCTTTGGTGGCTGTCACAAATCTACGAAATCTGTAAGACTCATTTTTACTACTTATTCTTTTTTATGCAAATTTTTTACATCATTTTGCAGGAATCCTGATTTGCAAGTAGAATTTTTACTTTCCATAATTATTCCATCTCGGAGTCCAATAAATGCTTCAGCCATTCGCAATTTATTTCTCAGTGAATTGCAGCTTTTGGAAAATCAATTAAATGGTTCTGACATTGATCGAGGTCGAATAAATGTTATAATGACATCCATTTAATTCAAATTTTTCAAAACTCTTTTTTTCTATTTATTTATTTTATTTGCTTTTTTAATAAAAATATCGAAATTAAAAAATTTAAACATGAAATATGCTTTCAAATATTTCAATGAAAGTTTTACAAAATTTATTTTTAATTTATATTTCAAATCCACATGCCTTTGATGGAATAGACCAGAGTTGGAATTTCAATATTACCTCAAATTTATGTTAATTAAACAAAAGAAAAAATATTATTTGTGTTAATTTGGAGCATTTCGTTTTGATGAATTTTAGCAAGAATGTGAATTGATACGTATGAACATGCCCCTTCGATTCCGGTAACAAAAATTAGGACTGTACGCACTGTAACTTGTCGGTTTTAACTTTTAGCCAGAAACGAAAAAGTCGGGTCTGTGTTTTTTGCGGCAAAGCATTTTGAAAAGCAGGCAAGGTAAAATGAGGTAAAAATTTCTCTTAAGGGTATTGCTGAAATTTTTTCTATAAAAATAAATATTGCAAAAGGGATACCTTTTGGAAGATTTTTTTGGAAATTTGGGGGTATCGCAAACCAAAAAAAAATTATGATGCCTCCATGCCCACATGTGTTGTCTTACCCTTGCACTCAGATCTTTGCAACTTTATTTTTGCGCTTCTTTCATTCAAAGACCATTTCGACTTCTTCGTTTTTGACGAAAAGTTAAAAAATCAAACCAAGAGCCATTTTCGCTTCAAAGTCAATAATTCCAGGTGGGGCTAAAAAAATAATGAAATACAAAAAAAAAGCAAGAATTTATCTTACGAGGAGAAGTTTCTTTTTCCAAAATAAAAAAGAAAATGGCGGAAATTACAAATAACGCTTGTATATGATTTACAGCCTAGAAAAGGAGAAAATTTTAGTTTCAAAAACAAATCAAATAATACAATAAATGGAAGTTAACTAACTTACCACTCCGAAAAGCAAAAATGTGTAAAATCGTATTTTATAAATAACGTAATGAAAAATCAACATAAAATATGATAAACCAAAAATAATTTTGAGGATTATTAAGGTGGTAAGAAAAATGTTAAAACCATCGTATCTCTGTATTATAAAAATAAATACTCCCCCAGTAATATTCCAGGAGCAAACAAATGAAAAAAAGAATAATTGGAAGTTATCCAACATATCTGCAAGAGAAAGAAACATATTTTTTAAACGAAAAAAGCTAAAAACAAAAATTAACCGCGTTAATAATAAACTTGCTAATGAAATAAAGAAATCAAGAAAAAAAAATATGCCTGATTTTCGAAAAGCAACATTTTTGTTACTGGAAATTTAATAGTGTCAATGTGCAAAAAAATAAAAGAAAAATTTCTTGAAAAAAAAAATGATTAAAAAAAAAAAAGAAAGTAGGTGATTTTTTATTTATATTTTTTTTTCACCAAATGAAACAACAAAAAAACTCTTTTTCCCCTTTTTTTCTTTTGTGCATAGCTGACTCATTTTTTTTTTGTAAATCATATGAAACATGCAAAAAACGAAGTCTTTCATAAAATGGCGTTTAGTTCAAACAAAAAAATCAATAAATCCGCTATCATCTTTTTCCTTCATTGAACAGAAAGTTTAAACTGAAAGGTCATTTTCTTCTTTTTCTCTCTTTTTGACAAAAAAAATTTTCGTAGACAACTATTTTTCTTTGCTTATTTAAAGTATTTCAAAATAGAGTAAGGCATCACAAAGAAACCGATGGTTTTGCGTCGTTTATATTTTATTACAAAAAAATTAAAAGTCAATTATAAATCCAAAATAATTTGTTGTTGAAAAAGTTCTAAAATATAAAAAAAATTAAAGCTGTAGATAAAAAAAGAACAAAGAAAAAAAGTTTATTTGGTTCTTCGATGTTCGAGAAAAAGGCTGCAACGTTCTTTTTGCATTGAACTTTATGAAGTGGCGGATGGATCGAAAAGTTGAGACAACTTCGAGAGGAATGAAAAGAAGGAGGGTGGCGTGTTCACGGCTATCTAAAAAGAATGCTCTTTGAAGATCTTTTATTTAAGACAAGTAATAATATTTTCTTAGCCATTCTTGGGCCAGCTGAAGAACTGGTAAGAAATGAGAATGTCCAGAAAATTAGGAATAAAGCTTCAACAATTAAAGCAACTTATTATAAAGGCGAAGCATGGGCCGATCATGGGGTTGACTTCTAAATGAAGTTATCAAAACGATAAAGTCAAAAAATAGACGATTTCATTTTATTTATTTTTTGGTGAAAATTAAAATTTAAATTTCTTCAAAAAAGAAGACTTCCTATGTCATATATTGGTGCTTCCCTCAACTTCCTTCCTCTTCTCATTCAAACTTCGCGCTCCTCTTGATTGTCCTGTAACGAAACAGCCAGCAAGATGGCAGCCTATTTACATACTTGTATTTGCTTTACTTCTGTCTCACTTTTGTAGTCGTAGTTGTGTGTTACATTATTGTTGTGCTGGTTGTTGTTTTATCCTGAATAAAGATGTATGTGAATTTCTCTTGTTTATTTTGGAAGATCCCAGCTATAGCAGATGCAATCAACTCCCAAGGACTATCTAACTAAACCTCGACGACACCAATATCTGTCACCGCGTGACACCTAAACCAAGATTTCTAAAGATTTGCAGCTTTTGGAAAATCAATTAAATGGTTCTGATATTGATCGAGATCGAATAAATGTTATCATGACTTCCATTCAATTTAAAATTTACGACTACTTTTTTTTTGCTGTTCATTTATTTACTCCTTTGTTTATGAAATAAAAACTACGAAATTCCACACATAAAATAATATTTGCCTTTTCAAAAAGAAAAAGCGTTCCAAAATTTATAAGAAAATTTTCCAAGCCACAAATCCAAAGACAAGAGCTGGAATTCAATTATTACCTCAAACTTTGGGTAATTAAACCAAAGAAAATATATTTTATCGAGAAATTAGCCAAACTAAAAAGAAAAAAGAAGACGCGGTCGGGTTTATTTTTGTTCATTGAGAAAAAATAATAGAGCGCAGAGAAATAAAGAGAGCAGTAGCCTTCTTCTTTCTCCTATTTTGTCGAAGAATATATGAAAGATTGAACCTTCCAATAATAAAAGGCGCGAAATAATCTTTCATTTTCATTGTAATTTAAAAAAAATTTAATTAGTGGAAAAAATTCTCACAACGAAGTCTTTATAAAAAAATGGCGGCAACCACTTTACTTTAAAAAAAGGTTTTAAATTATAAATTGTTGTTATTTATTTTATGAGCTAGGGATTTTAGATTAATTAATTTTTTGCAAATTTCAAATGTCTAAAGTGGGAAATTTATTTACCCTTTTTTGATATATAATTAAAGATTTAATTTTAGAATTCAACAAAGAAAATTCAGATTATAACTTTTGAAGAGTCCCAACAAACCCCATTATTTCGAGGTGAATGCAAAATAACCATTAATGCTAAATCCAATGTGAAAGCTTTAATTGTACAGAATGAAGGTTTGAAACCTAATCAAAAAAATTATGAAATAAATCATTTATTTCCAGAATCTCTATTATTAGAGCAAGCATCGTTGGATCAAAGCTTTATTAGAAATAAAGTAAAATTTCTTATTTTTATGATTGATTAGCTTCTAAATAGATTTTTTTGTAGTTTATTTTATATTCACTTTCATCGGTAAATTTGATGAAATTTGTTTTGGTTTTCGATGATGAAGAAACTTGCAAAAAAGTTCATGATGTTATTTTGAAGCAAAAAGTAATTATTTTATTATTTTTTTTTTTAATCCATATTTTTCATTTTTTAGAAGTTGAATGGCTCTAAAAATGATTTTGATTTTCATGAACAACAATCGAGAATTGAAAACGAACTTGTACTGCCACTATGCCATCAATATAAAAATAATAAATGTGAGAAGTTGAAAGGACTTTTAAAGCGTTTAGCTGAATTACTAGAGAAAAAGAAAAAAGACAAATATATTAAACTGATCGAAAATCAAAATTGTGATTTAATAGAAAATTCTAGAAAAAGAAAAGTTATGGAAAAGAAGTAAGTAACAATAACGTCCATTCCATATAATTATTTTTATATATATATTCAAATTTTCTAGTCCTCCACAAACAACAGCTAAAAAGTTTAAAATGGTAACACCCGAAAATGTTAATAAAAACTTTGAAAACAATCATCAACCATTGGAAGATTCGTCGTCGGAAAATGAATATGAAACAACTAAAACATCCACCGATGGTGGCGATGAAAGTTATAAAAAAAATTCTTCTGAAAATGATTCATTAACTTCAGATGATGAAGACGACATAAAAGACAAGGCTAATGAAATTTTTGACGAAAAGTAAAAAAATAGAGGACTTTTTTTATTTCTGAGTAAAAAGAAATTAAAGCTAAACCTTTTTAGTGAAGAAGAAATAAACTTTGTCGTTCCATACAATATAATTACTCCATGCAATGCTCATAAAATTAAATCACCTAATTTCAAGTTTTTAAAATCTCTTCAAGAAGGAAAACTTATGCATTTATTACTTATATTTGATTCAAAAAATAAAAAATTATGTTATGAATTTTATTGGCTCCATCATCGAAAACGATTTATTTGTCGAGGATGCAAAGAAAATAAAAAATCTACAACGGCTATGGTTCGAAAAGATTCAAAAGGAAATAAATTTATTGAAATTCGAAATGAAAAACATTATTGTAAAATGAAAGAATATATTCCAGAAAATTATGATAAAAAGATAATCAAAAGTTCTAATTTTGAATTGGCGACTTATTTGGGTGGAAGTGGAATACGAAAAAAAACTTTAATAATTTTTGACGCAGAAAACAGAAATTTTTGTTACGAATATGCTTGGAATAAGAGATATGATTGTTATATTTGTCGAGGGTGCAATATCGCAAAGCAAAGGATTCTCAAAGCTAAAATTATTGAAATTGATGATGGCGAAAATTATGTTGAACTCGACCATGGCGAGCATGTCTGTGAATTGAGGGAATATAAACCAGAAAAGCGATATGACAATAATCAAATTGTCAAAAAGCCTGGTTTCGAGTTGCGAACGATGTTTAGAAGTGGAAAAGATCATCCAGAATTAATCATTTTTAACCCCGAAAATAAAGAACTTTGTCATATTTATCGTCCAAGTAAAAGCAAGTCACATTTTAATTGCAGTGGTTGCAAGAAAAAAGGCCAACTAAACGTTGATGCAAGAAAAGTCAAAAATGAAAAAGACAATGATGACGACGATGAATATTTTATTCTTGGCAATACTGAGCACATTTGTGAATGGGAAACTTATAAACCTGCAGAAAAAACTATCACAACTGGGTTTGAAATTCGTGATGTCGATGGATTAGCAAAGCCCCATATTTTTATGTTTGTAAATGAAAGCAAAGAATTTTGTTATGAATTTGCTCCAAGATATGGCTTATTTCAATGTATGAGTTGTGCGAATATTAGTTTAAGAAATGGTGGACTTATTGTTACTGTAAAATTAGGAAAAAATGAAAATGGTGAAAACTTTTTGAAAATTACCGACCGAAAACATATTTGTGAGCCTAGAAAGTTTCAACCAAATAAAAATGAAGAAAAAATATTAAAATCTCCGAATTTTCAATTTTATTCTGCCAAAGGTGCATCATATTCACGATTAATTATTTTTGATTCTAATGATAGAAAATTGTGTTATAAATATCATTATAATCCCCAAGCTAAATCATATCGATGCCAAACATGTTATAAGGCAACACAAAAATCTATTAGCGCCAAAGTTTGGATTGATGAAAATGGGGGAGAATATTTGCGACTTAGCAAAAGCGAACATACATGCAAAATGTTAGAATACAACGATGTTAAAAAAGAAATTGTAAAAGTATTAAAGAAAAGTGGCATCGAAGCAGCTGCTAAAGCCAATGTTAAAGAAGAAGTTGAAATCGATGAAGAAAAATTTGAAATCATCAGAAAGCCAAATTTTGAACTTCGCCAAAATAAAAGGTCCAAACAAAAGTTAACCATTTTTCATCGAGAAAATCGAGATTTATGCTATGAATATTTTTGTGAAACTTATTTTCAAACTTATTTCTGTCATCAATGTTACAAACTAAAGCATCGAATTACAGCCAAAGTTTGCGAGGATGAAAATGGTGAAAAATTTATTAAACATGAAAAGAAGGAACACATTTGCGATGCAATTCCATATATAAATCAAAAAGAATACACAAAAAATTATGATTTTATTATTTTTAACAAAGGAACGCATTTTAATACTCCAAAACTTGTTGAATTTTTAACTCCCGCCAAAGATCTCTGCTATGAATATACGGGGCATGGTGAAAACCTTTTCCGTTGTAATGGATGTGGATGTTCCAGAAAACAAACTTCCCTTAAAATATTAAATGATGAAAATGGAAAAGAATATGTTTCAACTGAAAAAGGAAATCATATTTGTGAACCAAGAAAATATTGCGAAGAAAATTATAATCGTCGAATAATTTATCCACCATATTTTGAACTTAATTACAATACTCGAGGAATACCTAATGCCAGAATGAATATTTTCGATGAAGAAAATCCAAATATGGGTTATGAATATTTTCTTAAAAAGGATATTTATAATTGCCTTGGTTGTGTCCCGGCTCATGTAACTGCTAAACTTGAAAAAGATGAAGAAACCGTCCAAAAATATTTGAAACTTGGAGTTCGAAAGCATCATTGTGAAATTCGAAATTTAAAAGAAATGAATAAAATTATTGAAGCTCAAAATTATAAAATTATCAAAAATGAAAACAAGATTTAAGAAATAATTGTTTATGATGCAAAAGACAAAAATATTTGTTACAAATTCCATCCAAATAAAGAAGAAGAAAATATTTTTTATTGTCGACAATGTAAACCTAAAGGAAGATATATTTGTGTGAAAATATGCAAAAATATTAAAACCGATGAAAATTATTTACTTCTCAACGATCATCATAGTTGTGTTCCATTGGAGCAGGTTGATGAATGAGGTTATAGACAAACAAAATATTTTTGCAAGTAAAAAAATAAATTTGAATTATCATTTTGTTATTTTTTTTATTTGTAAAAAAATGGAGTACTTTTTTGTTTAAAGTTTAATTTAATGTTAGTATAAAAGTTTATAGTTTATTTTATTATGAATTTATTAAAGTCTAATAATTGCTTTACCTTTTTTATTACCAAACTTTGTTGTCTGTGTTTATTTATGTAAAAAAATAATAAAGCAGCTAAAATAATAAAATAAAGAAAAAACCAATTTGATCACATTTTTTTTTATTTTCAAAAAGCAATTTTGGACTTTGGTAAATTTAATTTCTTAAAAGAATAAAGTTCCAATTAAGACTTCAAAGATAATAAATAAAATTGTATATCAACGCCTCCTTTATAAAAATGGCGCTTTCTCTTTATTTTTTTCAGACACTTTTATGAACCTTTTTTTCTTCATGTTTTGCAAATTTCTTAGAAAACTGTAAATAAAATAAAAAATAACACTAACAAAAAAATTATACTTTTATAAAATTTTTAAAAGAAAAAGTAAACACCTGCTTTCTTTTTTTGACTTTTGTCTGTCCGAAATCATTTTTTGCAAAGATTAAGCTGCTGTTTGGCTTCTTTTTTTATTTTTAAGTTCGACGGCCAAATTTTATTAATTTACCAAAATAATGTCTAATGACACTAATGGTCCCGAAGAGAATGTTGAAGAAAATCAAAAATCCTTGAGCGTAGCTCTTTTTGTTATTGGTGGCCGAATTAATATCGTATATGCAAACGCTGGATCAATTTTGGAATTATTACTACTAATTTTATTTGGTTTTTTAATTAAAACTAAAAAATCATGGAATTTAAAAAATCTTAGTATTCTACTCACTGTTGGTTACATAGTTGATTTGACAGCCCAAATATGTTGGATTGTTAATATTGCTCTTGGGGAAACAAATATTTTTTGGATAAATGCCACTCAAGCTAGTTTTATTTATGCTGTAGCTTCAAGTGGAATTTGGAATACTTTCTTATCCATGAATCGTTGTACCGCAGTGTTATGGCCAATTAAACATTCACGAGTAAGCAATGTGAAGGGAATTGAAAGGCAATATAAAAATATTCCACAATTCAAAAAAATGTAAAGACTTTTCAAATCAAATTTGGAAGTTTACCTTCAAAATTATTTTACCCGCAATGTTGTCAAAAAAAAAAAGAAAAGAAAGTTACATACAATTTTTTAAAGTATTTAAGATTTCAGATTTGGTCAACTATAAATATTTGCATTTATTGCATTTTGATTTTACTTTATCCTTTGGCCATTCAGGGCCATATAGTTTTTGATGATCGATTTTATGATGAAGGAATGTAAGTTTCAATTAAAATATTTAGATTACAATAGTTATCCCAAATTTATTGATTTAGTGGTTTGCAAACATCCAAAACAAATTTCCTTCTTGTAAATCGATTAATTCTTGGAGTTTCAAATACATTTATGGCATTGATTATGCTTTCCGGAACGATCGTAGTTTACGTGAAAAATCATAAAACAAATGTTTCAAATTCTCAAAAATGGGAAGTTAAAATGTTGCTTCACTGTGCATTTTCTTCGTTTTTTATGATTGCTTTTTCGTTGTTTTTTCTTTTTGCGGCTATTTTAAATCCCATCCAACAAATGGTTGCAATTGGATGCGAATTTTTATCTCTTTTTATGTATTCAACTTTTCATTATTGTGAGACATTTCTGTGATTGTCTCTGCTCTAGTCTCACCACGTTAACTTGTCGTATTATATCTGTAATGTATTGTTATTGTAATGTATATGCGAAGCTCGGTCAGAGTTAGCAAGTGTCTAATAAACTGCTCTAATAATCGTCGCTGTACACTAGAAGGCTGTGCAGCACAAATTGGTAACGAAGGATTCTCATCTGCACGCCTCCGAAGAAGAGAAATCAACTGCTGTTTTTCCTGATTTTTTGTTTAAAAATCAGCTGCTCGTGCTTTTTCCTGATTTTTGGTTAAAAATCTGCTGGTCTGCTTTTTCCTGATTTTTGGTTAAAAATCTGCTGCAAATAGCTTGGTAAGCTACAACATCGCTCTCTTGGTAAACTCTTGCTAATGGCTGGAAATGCTGAGAAACCTCCTGCTGCAAGTGGTGAAACTCCAACAACAACTATTTCTGGTAGAAGTCTTCCATCTTTGCCTCACTTCAGATGTGATCTTGCTCGTCCAAATGGTGCTTCGATGTGGTTTCAACGTTTGGAGCTGATTTTTGAACTACACCCTGGTCTCACACAACGTCAAAAGATGGCCCTTGTTCTAACGTCGATGAATGATGAATGCTACGAAAAGGTGGCCGCTGCTCTCCAGCTTACTCCAGCTGCTGATGTCAACGGAATCAAAGATGTTATGGTCAAGCTGTTTGATAGAACTGAATCCGTGTTTGCAAAGAGATATGGTCGCTTCCAAATGGAATGGAATGGTCCAGAACAAGAATCAATTATGGAGTTCTGCGCTCGTATCAAACAGAACACAATGGACTTCGAATTTGGTAAATTCAAAGAGAACGAGCTCAATACGATGACTTTGCTGATGTCAATGAAAGCTGAAGCTCTTGAACCTCTACGTATCAAAATCTTGGAGCTCCTGACGGCTGACCCGAATACATCGTTTGCTGATTGTGAAAAGCTCATTTCAACAACTTTGCAAACTCAACGTGAACAGAAGCTGCCTGAACGAACCTCGATCAACTATGCTCATGCTCAACAAGAACGCCTTGGTGATGGAGCTGCAGAACGAACTTCCCATGGAGGAGGAAGAGGTGGCAATGCAAGAAATGGTCATGGTAAAGAAGGAACTGGACATCAGAAAAATCGACGCAATTCATGCAACTCGAATGGATCAAGAAGCTCTGGAAACTCAAATGGATCGTCATCTGGCTACTGTACGAAATGTGGAAAGCCCAAGTCAAGTAGGAAGTTCAAGATGTGCAATAAATGTTTCAAAGCTCAAACAAGGTGTCACAACTGTGGAAAGTATGGTCACTTAGCGGTTGAATGCAAATCTGGTAAACCGAATGGCAAAGAAAGCAAATATTCTGCTCGTGTTAACCATGTAAGTGAACATTTTATTGGCTCTGTTTATCCTGCTGATTATGGAATGGCTTCATATGGTGTTGGTGCTGTCGTCGATGGTACTTCTGATCCTGCAAATGCACATGGGGAAGGAAAGAAGGAGAAGATCCTGGAAGAATGGAGAAATGGATTCAAAGCTGGTAAAAAGGAAAAGAAAGCTCTTGTATCTCCATCGAAGAAGGAAAAGAAGATAGTGGCATCTCCATGGAAGAAGGAAAGGAAGATAGTGGTATCTCCGTCAAAGTCTTCAAGTGAAGCTAAGAAGGACCTGACATGGTCTGATGTTGTTCAAGGCAAACATGCCGCTGATGTTCCACCTATGGATGAGTGGATGACAACAACAGAAGCTCTGGAAATGCTCGGTGATGTCAGTGAAACACTGGATGATATGATCATGGATATGGCTCAAGTGGAAGTTGATCAAATGCTCGAACTGGTCCAGAAGCTCTTATCAAAGGTCAACGAACGTCAACGCAAGGCTGTTAAGAATAAATGTAACTAATTGTAGCTTTGTATGTCCTTTATAAGTGGTGGAGAATGTGAGACATTTCTGTGATTGTCTCTGCTCTAGTCTCACCACGTTAACTTGTCGTATTATATCTGTAATGTATTGTTATTGTAATGTATATGCGAAGCTCGGTCAGAGTTAGCAAGTGTCTAATAAACTGCTATATTAACCGCCGCTGTACACTAGAAGGCTGTGCAGCACAATTATGGAAGCATTTTGATGCTCTTGGTTGTAAAGTAAGATTTTTGATTTCTTAAAAAAAAGTTTTTTGAAGAACTTGTAAATTTTGGTTTCTGCGAACTTGAAATTTTTTTAGAGTTTTTATTTGACATTTTAAGAATGAATTTTTTTAGTAAACCAATTCGTAAATCATTTTTAAATTTTTACACCTTTGGAAAATATAAAGAAACTCATTCAACGACATTTGCTAACCCGTCATCAACTTTCAATTCGGTCAGGCCAACTATGTCCGCAACCAGATTTCATCGATGAAAAAAGAAAAAAATACAATCAAAGAATGAAATATAAAAAAAATATGCGATAAATATTTTTACTTTAATTGACCAAAATTAAATGTTTTTTAACCAAAATAGAAAAAAAAGAAATATAAGTTAAAAATTTTAAGATTCAAGTGGGAGCTTACAAACAAAATAAATGAGCATGGAAAGCTTTAAGAATTTTGTTGGCCATTGTTTTTGCGCATTTCTTCCATTTTATGAATTTTACCGAGAATGTAAGATGATCCATATGAACAAATTCCTTCAATACAGAGAAGAGTAAAATTCATTGCAAGTTGGGATGGCGCTAAATAAAAAAAATGATAAAAAAAATTTAAATTGAAAAAGTCTATTAATTTACTTACGATGGATATGACTTGTAGAATTAATGTTCTTTATTTCACTCAAAGCAGATGAAATGATTAATGTGGCTTGCAAGACGAAAGCAATCTTGAAAATAAAAATAATAGTGTTTAAAGAGTAAAAAAATTGGAAATTAACTTACAACTCCAAAAATCGCAAAGTTGTAGAAAGCAGTTTTGGCAATAACGTAATGGTAAATAATAATGAAAAAGCATAAACCAATAAGCAACTTAAAAATGACCATGACAGAAAGAAAATGTTTGGGATCTTCAGCTGATTTGATATGCATGAGTTCAGAAAAAATAAATCCTCCACAAAAGGTATTCCACATCGAAACAAATGCAAAGAAGAGAATTTGGATTTGTTTCATTTTCGCTGTAAAAAAATAGTTGTAAAATAATTTAAGAAAAAAAAGCTTTAAAAAATTTCACCGCGTTTTGAAAAAAATATAAATTGTGAAAAAAAGGCGGATATGTTTGGATTTTTTTTTGTTCATTAGAATTTCATTTTCAAAGCAAAAAGAAGAAAATGATCAAAGGAAGAAAGCCTTTTTTCTTTTTTCAAAGTTTAAATTTTTTTTCTTTCAAATTTTTGTCGATTGCAATTTGCAATCTGACCTTTATTTCACCATCATCTTTATGTAAAACCGACACAACCTTTTTTAAAAAAAACCCTTCTCTAATATTTCCTTAGAAGGCAATTTGCTTTTTTGAAAAAAAGTGTATCCGCATTTTCATTTGCCTATCAAAAAATTTGCAGCTTGTGCTATTTTTTCATTTCTTCGTTTTAGCCATAAAAAAACAAGATGGAAAGTGATTTTTTCCTTCATTTTTAATGCCTTGTATTTAAAAAAAGAGCAATATGGAGTGTTCAGCAAAGCAATGAAAATATTAAAGTATTATGGATCTAAGAAAATTTATTAAAAAATAGAAAACTGTAAAGTAAAATTAAGTTTGCCATAAAATTATTTATCTTATTAATGAAAATTAAATAAAACTTTAGTAATATTAAAAAATGTGTTAAAAAAAGATATTGAAGACACCACAAAAATAAATGACACTTTCAAAATTTAAGGAAAAATGATATGTTCACCATTGCTTTTTCGAATTGGGTCAGATTTAAGGATTCTACTAAGAATGAAAGCTGATCCTAAAGAGCAAATTCCTTCAATACCGAGAAGAGTAAATCCAATCGCAAGGTCAGTGGCGGCTAAAAAAAGATAGAAAAATTATCGAAATAGAAATAAGAAAGAATGAGTCTTACGTGGACAAGTTTTTTCTTTCATAAGTCGAACCAAAGCTGAAGAAATGAATAATGAGGCTTGCAAAACAAAAGCAACCTGGAAAAAAAAAGAAAACTTTCACTCTCGCAAAAAGATGAATGGGTTTTAACTTACAACTCCGCAAAGTGAAAAAGTATAGAATCGGCTTTTGTCAATGACATGGTGATAAATAATAACGAAGTAAGATAAACCAAAAAATAATTTGAGAATTACGGCGGCGGAAAGGAGATGTTGAGGATTTTCTGCAGTTTTGAAACGCATGAGTTCAGAAAAAAGAAATCCACAACAAAAAATATTCCAACTGCAAACAAATGCAAAAAAGAGAATATGGCGTTGATCCATAATATTGCTGGAAAAAAAAGGTAATAATAATTTTTCACGAAAAAAAGCTAATGACAAAAATCAAACGCGTTAAAAGAAACGACAAAATAAAGGGAAAACAAATATGTATTTTTACAACTGGAGTAATTTGTCTATCGAAATTCATAGTAAAATTTAAAAAACAGGAGAAAAAAATTTATCAAAAAATTTATCTTAAAATTTTGAAAGCTCAACAAAAACTAATCTTCTCTTTTTTTTCAACGAATGAAAAAAGCAACTTAAACATTCCTTTTCGATATTTTTTTTTTGCTGACTTTGATATGATCTTTTTTCATCGACTTTTTTTTGTTGTTGTTGCATAGCTGACATGGTTTTTTGAAATATATCTGCCTAAGAAAGTTGTAAAAGAAAAGGCGAATTTTTTTCTTAACATATCGTTATTGCACTTTATTGTTTAGAAAAAAAATAAATCAAAATATCCGCTCTTCACATTCCATTCGTTCGCTGAAAAAAAAGTTTACTTGAAAGGTCGCTTTCTCTTTCTCACTTTTTTATCGACAAAAAAAATTGTTCGCAGTTCTTTTTTTTCTTTTTTTTTTGTTAACAATGCATTGTAAAATACAGTAAGACCCAATAAAATCGAGAGTAATGCATCATTAAAATTTTATTAAGAAAAAATATAAAAATACATTTAAAACTCCAAAGTAAAAATAAAAAGTTGAAATAAAGTTTAAAAAAAATTAAAGTACAGTTTAAAATAAAAAAATACAATGAAAAAAGTTAAGCTGGCTGTTCAATATTTGAAAAAAAAGCTGCCACGTTCTTTTTGCATTGAACTTTGTGGAGTTTACAAAGAATGGTGACGGATCGAAAAGCTGAGACGACTTCGAGAGCAACCAAAAGAAGGACAAGGGCGAGTTCACGACTTTCTAAAAAAATGCTTTTTCAAAATCTTTTATTTAAGAAAAGTAATAATATTTTCTTACCCATTCTTGGACCGGCTGAAGAACTGGTAAGAAATGAGAATGTCCAGAAAATTAGGAATAAAGCTTCAACAATTAAAGCAACCTATAAGATTTCCATTTTTTTGGAAAACAAAATGGGTGCCAAAAAAGAAAACCTACTAATCCAACAAGAGCAATTTTATATAAACGAATTGTGGAAATAAGATGATGATAAATAATAAAGGCGAAGCATGGACCAATCATGGCTTTTCCAATAATGAGGATCAATGGGCGGCAATCATCCATATTGCTTTTGTTGGTAATAAAACTGCCAAAAAAGAGTCCACCAACGAATACATTCCAAAATGCAACGAAGGTGAAAAAGATCAAATGACGCAATTCCATGGTTTTCTTTTGTTCCTAGAATTAGAGGTCTTTTCACGGATATATAATTAATAATATTTTTTAAATAAAAAAACCATGCAAAAAAATAAAAAATTAACATCTTTTGTTATTAATGTTAGGAGGAAAATATGGTGCCAATGTTTTAAAAGCAATTCAAATATTTTAGAAAAAACAAATCAAAAAATATGAAGAAAAAGAAAGATTCTTCAACGACGACAATTTTTTCTTCTTCATCGAACGACAAAAAAAATGAAGATTTGCAAAATGCTAACATTTCCTTCTCTTTTTTTTCTTGCGATTTGGTTTGATTTAATAATCTTCACTTTTTATCTTCCTACTTCGATACAATTGCGTGCAATGAAACATTGAAAAGAGATAAAGCAAAGAAATAAACATCCGCTTTCTTGTTTTTGTAAAAAAAATGTGTTCCGCAAGATGATATTTTTTAAATTTTTTATTTTCCCACAAGAAAAATAGGTGAACAAAATCAGAAATCTCTCATAAAAGTTCTCAAAGAAAAAAACGCAATAAGTTTGTAAGACAAAAAAACGAGCAAAGAAATGAAAATTTAAAAAAATGGAAAGCATTTATCAAAGCCATGTTTTTGTTTAGATGGGACTTTTAATTGATCGTTCATGATTGTAAATTTTCAAAATAAGAAGGATAGCTCCAAAAGCTGTAATTGCTTCGATTGATAATGTAACAAATTCAAAAGCGTCTGAAATGAAAGAAATTTGAAAAAAGAATTTTCTGTAAAAAATAAAACAAATTAGCTTACGAGGCAATTCTGTTAATTTGAAATAATGAATAATTACTCGACCAACTATGTAGGTTGTTTGAATGGCATAGAAAAATTAAAAAATGAAATGTCAAAAAAAATTTAAGTCATTTTTTAGGGATTTTAAAAAATCGAGACGGCGCCATTATTTAAAGTTTTTGTAGCGAAACACCCAAACCCAAAATCATTAGAAATTTGCCATTCGAAAAATGCATTAGAAAGCCGAAAAAAAAATTCAAAAATAAAATAAAAGCGAGAAACTTACAGTTCCAATAAGCGCCACTTTAAATAATTTACAAATTTTCGAAATAATGTAATGATAAATAATGCTGACAATAGATAGACCAGTGCCCTATTTCATAAAAAAAGTTCATGAACTTTTTAGAAAAGAAAGTGAACTTTTCCATTCAAGACCGAGATTTGTCAAACGAAAAAAGTTCATGAACTTTTTTTAATGGGAAAAAAAATTACACGCAGAAAAAGTTCATGAACTTTTTTCGTTTGACAAATCTCGGTCTTGAATGGAAAAGTTCACTTTCTTTTCTAAAAAGTTCATGAACTTTTTTCGTTTGACAAATCTCGGTCTTGAATGGAAAAGTTCACTTTCTTTTCTAAAAAGTTCATGAACTTTTTTTATGAAATAGGGCACAGCAAAAATTTTGACAAGAATAAATAATGCAAGGATAAAATTTTCGTTGCTTCTTGATCGGCTTATAAAAAAAATTCCAAAAGTAATCCAACACCAAAAAAATTCCATGCACAAACAAATAAGAAGAAAAAGAAATGGAAGTTATCCATAATTTGCCTATAAAATTTTTATTATTATCCATACTTAATAAAAAAAAAAAGAGCAAAATCTGTAAGAATTCCATAGCATTCAAGAAAAAAAATTAAAGTTCTTGAAAAGAAAAATGAATTTATGAAAAGATTTACAATATTTCAATCAATCTTTGGTTAGATAAAAAAATTTTTCATTGGAATTTAATTTTTATTTTTGCAAAAAGTGATGTGTTCCGCAACAAAATGGTGTTTTTTTTAATCATAATTTTTATAAGAAAAAAAGAGCAATCTACGATCTCTTTTTTAAACAAAAAAAACATAAAAAAAATTAGGAAAAAATCATAATTTAATAAAATGGAAACAGTTTTTTGGACAAAGAAAATTAAGTAATAATAATAACAAATCCAATTAAAATTGAGTTTTTAAATTTGTGTAAAAATGTTGTTTCAAATAAGAGAAAGTTCGCCGCCATTATTTTTATTGTCAATGATGATGCCACCACGTTCATAAAATTTATCAAGAATCATGAGGGCTTGATAAGCAGAGACGGTTTCAATTTCGATGAACACAGTGGAAAATGTGGTTGCTAATGAACCTACAAATAAAGAAGAGTTTAATATAAAAAAAAGAAACTTAAAATATAATTCCTACCTGATTTACTACTAAAATCATTTCTAGTTATATATATTTGAATAAAAAATATAGCGGCTACCAAAGTTGCTTGAATAACGTAAGCATACTAAAAAATAATTGTTTAAAGTGAATTTTTTGATCTATAAAATCCCCAAGAAAATTCTTACTCCTCCAATCAGATAAAATTTATAATGGCGAAAATCAATAATTGCCTTGTGGTAAATAAGATTAACAAAGCATGCACAAATAAAAAGCTTCCCAATAAAAGTTGAAAGATACAAGCAAAATATATCATATCTGCTTTCTTGAATCGAATAAATTGCAAAAAGAGCTAATCTATTTTTTAAGCAGTCAAAAATATTCCAAAATGCAACAAAAACAAAAAAGTTTGAATGGGGAAGTTTCATGGTTTTTTTATTGCTGAAATTTGAGAATGATAAATGTAAAAACTTTTCTCCAAGTTGAAATCAGAAAACTTCAAAAAGGAAATTTTTTTTCAAAAAGCTTGAAAATTTACACAAGAAACAAAAAAAAGATAAAAAAAAAAAGGAAGCAAATTTTGTACTTTTTTTATTGGCTTTTATTTTTCTGTTTTTTATTGAGCACCTTTATGCATCATTGTTTTGAATGTTTTAGACTTGTTTTTTTGAAGAAAGCAATGTACCATCTATCACAAGTTCTCGATCTTGTTATTCTTAAATAATGGTGGTGAAAAAAAAATAAACAGCTTCTCATCCCCAAAAACAACAATAACAAAAAAAATGCACGTTAATAAAGAAGGGGAAGTAAAAAGAAAAGCTTTATTCATATTTTCGAAAGTTACAGCAGCGAAGAAAAAAATAAAACAAAATAAAAAAGTTAATTTCTAAAATCTTATTACTTTAGAAAAGAAAAAAATATCCTCAAATTATATTGTTTGCATCATTGTTTTTTATTCCAAAAGTAAAATATTCTTTTTACGAAGCTTTTCAGCTTTTTGATTTTTGTACAAAACCAAAACTGGCCAAATGAACAAAAAATTTCAATCATAATAACAATGGAACCAATTGCAAATTAATCTGCTTCTAAAAGTTGATTTTTTTAAGTTTAAAAAAAGAAAAGAAAAGAAAAAAAGTTGATTTTATTTACCTCTTTCTAGGAAATTGGGAGATTAAGAAAATTTTCAACATTTTGTTTAATAAATGCAAATGTGAAAGCTGGACTTTGTAAAATATAAGTGAACTAAAAAAAATACAAAGATGGTTTTCATGAACTAAAAAATATATTGTTTTTTAACTTACCACGCCAACAAAGGAAATTTTATAAATGATAGGCATTTTGGAAAACAAAAAAGTTTTGTAAACTAAATTAATTTGACACAAAAAAATGGAAACATTTTAAGGAAAAACTCAAAGTCATTAATTATCAAGATTATAATCTTTTGTAAAAATGATTGAAGTTTATTGAAGAAAAAAAAACAACTGTAAGATTATTCCATCGATAATAAATAAATATAACTTGTTTTAAAACAGGCATGCTGACAAAAAAAATTCTTTTTGCTTAAGTTCTTTTTTTTTCTTTCTTCAAAAAAGAAACTTTTGATATGTACATATTCGATAGTTTATATTCCTGCAAACTAAAAAAAATAATCTCAACTGGAAAATCAAACAGAAGTCAAAAAACGAGAACAAAATTTATTTTGCCAATGATACAAAAAAATTATTAAAAAATCACAAAAAATAAGTGGAGAAAGATACAATCATTTTTCGAGCGGAAAATGTACAAAATTTTAAATTAAAAAAATGAATAAAGTTTGTTAGCAAAAAGTTAAAAAACTTATACTACATTTTCATTCAAGGAGGAATTTATTTTTTTATACATGGCTTCTGTTTTACCATTGTTGCGCATTTTGTAAAGGATAATAATGGCTCCAAATGCAAAAAATGATTCCAACGCTAATAGAGTAGCAACAATGACGTGACCTTTAACATCTAAATTAATTTTTATTGCAATTAATTATTATTATTTTTATTTTATGTTTTTCTTCTAAATTTGATTAACCGTATTTAAGGTATTGTAAGCGGCCAACAACTTGCTTGATAAAAATTCCAACCAAAACAACAGTTTCAATTTCATAAACAAGCTTAAAAATAAAAAAAAAAAATAAATAAAAAATAATTTTTACACTCACATTTCCTGCAATAAAAATTTTATGAATTCGAAGTTTGGAAATCAAATAATGGTAAATATACCCAAAAAGATGATAACAAATCGGTTCATTTTGACTCAAAAAGTAAATGAAAATATACTCAAAGCAAAGCAAGGTTTTTTTTAATAAAAATAAAAACTCCAAACTAAAAGATTAGGATATAAAAAAAATTTCTGTCCTTTCTTATTGGGGGTTGAACTTTTACTAAGCTGTGTAGTGTTAGGGAAAGTCAATAATGACGCGTATGATATATACTTTCATTGCTGTTAGTCAAATTAACCGAAAAACAGATAATAGCCAACCAAAGATTGGCATGCCTCAGAAAGAGATTAGATAAATAAAATTTGTTGTTGCATTCAACTTTTTTTATCTTCGATGATTGAGTGACCCTTAATAAAAAACTAAAAGAAATATAAATGAGACATTGATAAGAGTTATTTAAGTGGATTATAATTTTTGGTTCTACTGTAATACATCCGCCACGATAATGTCAAATCGGTAAAGTTATAACACCTATTTACGTAAAGTTTCGTAGTGCAAATTTAATTTTATAGTAACATAATTTTTCATTTAAATAAAATCATTTTTATTAATTAACAAAACTTTAATAACAATATAATGTTTACCAAGGTAATTTATTTTCCTGCATCTTCTTTCAAAAGGACAGTACGATTAAAAACAAGCTAAAAAAATTGCTTTAGTCAAACAATCAATAAAATAACCGAAAACTTACATATCCTTTGTCTTTTGAATCAGGATCAACAGCAAAATAACCAGTGCGCTCAAATTGGAAGCTTTCAAACACTTTTGCCTTTGACAAATAATGGTCCACAGCGCAATTATGAATCACAGTAATCGAGTTGGGGTTACAGTCATTCAAGAAACCGCCTGGACATTCTTGTGGATCCTCTGGATTTTTGTGCATAAACAAACGTTCATAAAGACGAACTTCAACAAAAAGTGGTTTAGCAACCCAATGAATAAATGCCTTTGGTTTATTATCAGCGGCTAAAGGGTCAGCACGAACAATGATTTCAAGAACATTGCCCTTATCGTCCTAAAAAAGTATCAAAGATTTATTTTAATAGTTTTGAAATACTAAAAATGACAAACTTCAGTTGCTGTAATAAAACTAAGAACAAGTCCAACATATTTCAATCCAACTGTTTGTGTAGGGGTCATTCGACGAAAACCTTTTTCTCCAATAAGATGGAAATCACTTTTTTCAATAAATACTGTACCATCGAAAGCGACTGAATGATTTTCTTTTCGGTTTGGATCCGTGGGAAAATCAGGAACTTCGATAGTTGAAGGTATATTGAGTTCTTTAAAATTTTCAATAACTACCTTCAAAGGTTCCAAAACTGCCATTGTACGAGAAGCATTGAGATTTAAATAATCTCGAACTGAAGCATCGAGCATTGCTGGATCGACGGCAGTTTGAGCAACAGTTAAACCAAGTTTAGCAACAAAATTATTGATAGCTTCCGCTGGAATACCTCGTCGACGAAGACCAGTAAGAGTGAAAAGGCGTGGATCATCATAATCTCTAGAATTCGATAAATTTTTATAAAGTATATTAATGAAAACGATTACTACCTAACAATCCGATTTTGGATCAACTTGGCTATTTTTCTTTTAGAAGTGATTGTATAATTGACACTTAATCGACTGTATTCCCATTGAACCGGGCAATAAACTTTTAAAGCATTGCATAACCAATAATAACTGCTTCGACGAGATTGGAATTCTTTTGTGCACAAGCTGTGAGTAATGTTTTCGATTGAATCACACAAGCAATGAGTGTAATCATAAGTTGGATAAATGCACCAATCATTTCCAGTTCGATGATGTGGAACAAATTTTACGCGATATGCAACAGGATCGACTTTTCCTTCTTCAAGGATATGTTTTAAACGAAGAGTAGCTTCACCTTCGTCGAAGAGACCAAGTTTCATATTTTCAAACAATTCCAAATTTTCGTGAATTGGACGATCCCGCCATGGAGAAGCTTCAACATTAAATCCTCGCATTTCTTCAACTTTTTGATGACAAACATAAGCTAGATCGTCTTTGATTAATTGGACAGCCCAAAGATAAAGTTGATAGAAGTTATCACTTGAATGGGTAATCTTATAAGGGGTATATTCTATAATTAAAAGATTAATAAAAAAAAATAAAAGGGCGGTAAAGAAAAGCTTACTCAACCAATGAACAACTTCTTCAATAGCAGTAAAGAATTTTGCTTCTTCTTTCTCAGGATTTGTATCGTCGAATCTCAAGTAACAATTCCCATTATTAACTTTAGCATAACCAAAATCAATATTGATAGCTTTTGCATGACCAATATGCAAAACTCCATTTGGCTCGGGAGGGAAGCGAGTATGAATTTTGCCATTTACGACTTCAACATGCTTTTTTAATAAGTCTTTTGTAAATGGAGTAACAACATAACCTTCGGTAGTATAATTTTCTCCAACTTTGTGGAAATGAGTTCGAGTACGTAAAAGTTCATCGATCGAATCCGCATTAGTTATTACTAAAAGATTCTTGCTAAGGAAAAGAAGATATATAAAAGAGACATACTCTCAGATCCATTAATACCTTCAGAAGCTTTCATTGTTGCTGGCTTAGCCTTCTCAGTTTTTGGAGCTTCTCCCTTTTTATTTGTTTGAACACTGGCTGTCTTTTTTCCAGGCATAAGTTGTTCAATCGTTTTGATTCCAGTGATGTCTATAAGACGAGCTTCAAATAATAATCGCACATTATTGCCCGCAGCCCATTTTAGACGGGGATCATTAGCGACTTCAGCTATAAAGAAAAATAAGTTTAAAAAAACTGTTTTTAACAAGCAAAATAGGAAAGGATTAATTTGATCCTACCTAACAATCGATTTTTAGAAAAATTTCCTTCTTTTATCTCTTCCATATGCTTTTGAATTACTTCCTTAGCGATATCATCAATTAAATCATTACTAACATTAATTCCCACACCCGAATATGAATTTAATTCTTCATCATTTATAGGTTCGCCAGCGTGTTTTAAAAGATATTCCAATGCTGCATTCACTTGAGATTCTTGACGAATTTTATCTTTCATAATATATGACACGAGGGTATGAATATATTCATTGGTTTGTGGTTTCATTTTAGTCGCCAAAGTATATAATAATCCTTTCTTAAATAAAACATGGTCTTTAAAAGGTCCAAATGAAGAAGAAAAAAACTTACATATGGCTGTTTGACTGTTTCTTGGTTATCTGACGATATAGCTTTAGCTCGACTTGCAACGTTTGTAAGGTTGGCATAAAGCTTTTTATTTCTTTGAATCTCAGCAATTTGCTCTGAAGCTAAACCTAGCCATGATAATTCAGATGAAACAACTGCCGTCATCTTTGATAAAAAAAAATTTGATAAAATGAAAGAGGTGTATGTACAATTTTAAGGAAAATTGCATCAAGCTTTTTTCAACGAGAACTGCAAAGAACGCATTGCCATATGAGAGACAATAATTTGAGATTTAAAAAATTTAACGATGAACGAAAATTGTTTGTACGTACTTTTTAGTTTTTATAAAGTAAATTCGTTTTTTAAAATAAAATTTGTTATCATTCTGGAGCCTTCTTTTTTCCACTAATTAAAATTTTAACTTTCTGAAGAAGAAAAAAACAAACAAAATAAAACATTTGGGAAATAAGATATTATAATTTTTATAATCGTAATTTAGTTGTCTTCATTTTTTTGATTTATTGTTTCTAAACATTTATTATAGTTGTTATAACATTTTTCTGGTGGTTTAGTAAGTAAATAAATTTTTCGCTTTTGTTGCGTAAAAAAGAACGATCGTTTATGAAAGGTGGAAGGAAATGCGTAATTTATTGACACAAGTCTAGGGAAAATTCACCTATATAATTGTTTGGTTCCGTGGCGCAATGGATAGCTAGCGCGTTGGACTTCTAATCCAAAGGTTGCGGGTTCGAGTCCCGCCGGTACCTGAAAAAATTCTTTTTTTGTTTTTCTAACTGTGTAGCTACATACCTCGAGTTAGGGGGGTGGATGTTTTCAAAATTTTGGGGGGAGGGGTCAAAAAACAACGTATAATTATACGTTGTTTTTTTTCATTCTTACCACATCGAAAAAAAAATTTTACGTTATATTTTTTTTTTGAGAAGGGGGAGGGGCATGGGGATCCCGAGGCCATCTCGAGGTATGTGTAGCTAGCCTCTCTTCTTACATTTCCAATTTACATTATTCCTAAAATCGAAATTCTAAATTTTCTTCTTCGTGAATCGAGAATTGCTTTTTTTGTCAAACCTTCCTTTTATATGGAAATACAGTATTTATTTTCATTTTTTTATTAAAAATTTATTATCAATTTTTTATATAAAACAAAAACGCCTCCATTTTTAATCAAAAGTTTTTACAAGGAGGAAAGAAAAAAACAAATAAGCAATTGGAAGGAGAAATAAAAAATTTAAAAATAAGTGATCATGATTCAAATTTAATTAATAAAAAAATATAAGAGACAAATAAATAGTACACGTGTAAATTTTACATGTTTGTACAAAACCAAAAATGATAAAAACACAAAAATATGATATTGGGAAAAAGCTCTCCTGTAAAACGAAAAAAAACATATTTAAAAAATCGCTTTAGGAAAAACAATTTCTGAGAGAAAAAAAGAAAAAAATATTTATAATTGTAATTTCTAGAACATAAAATATTTTTGATAAAAAAGGATGATTTAAAATGAATTAGAAATCGATGGAACTAGTGTTGCCATTTCGATTCCGGAGTAAGATTGTCCGTGGGCTTTCCTCCTGATTTCCTCGGCTACACTTCGATCGGTAAGCCATAAAAAAGAATTTTCAAATACAGTTTGAAGGGTCTTTTTATTAAAATAAAACCATATCCATGGATTCATGCAGCTATTGAGATTGCCAAAAAACATGATGTATGTTGCGAACACGGGACCTAAAAAATTGAAATTTTAATTAATTATTTTTTCTTGAGTCAAAAAAACAGAGATTCTTTAAATAACGTGTTTATAAGGAAAAAAAATTTAAATTTGTAAAAAAATGTGTCTCGAAAGGACAAATTTTTTTTATATCTTTTTTAAATGTGTCTCGAATCGAATAGAAAAAAACTTACTCAGCATTTGTGGCATCACTGCATCAATGATTGAAATAATATTAAATGGCGCCCATAAAAGAAAATTTGCGGCGACGATGGTTAAAGTTAATTTAACTGTGGCAATTTTTTTCTGAACAATATCATCTTTTTTAGGTAAAGTTTCATTTGTGCCTGTACTAATTCGACTCCATTTTCGATTATCGGAATTAGTGGTTTGGCGGGCGGACGACGTGGAAACACACGCGGCATCATAAGCCATGGATTTCCAAACAGCTTTACAAACAAAATAATATAGGATTCCGGCAATACACGATGGGAGAAGCCAAACGATTACGGTGAAACAAATCACATAAACAGGGTACTGTAAAAAAAATTTTTAATTTTAATTCCAATAGACCCTAGAAAAATCTAGCAAAAAAAACAATCGAAAAATTTGAATAAAATTATTTGATTTTCAGACATTTTTTTTAAATCTTTCATAAAAATATTTTTAGTTTTATTGATTTAAAAAAAACACCGTAATTTTAATCTTAGAATTTAAGAATTTTAAAGTTAAGTTCTTACCTGCCATGGTTCAGAATAATTTGCAAAGCAATCGCCATCTTCATTTTTTTCTGAAATAAAAAGTTGTGGAGTGGAAAGAAGGATGGCCGCGCTCCATGCAATCGCGGCATACATATTCGGTCGACTATATTGACTTGATCGAATGCTATCCAACGGGCGACAAATGGCCTAAAAAATGTTAACAAATAAAATATATTTTTATATTTTTTAAGGGAATTTTATTCAAATTATTTTTTTTACGACTCACGTAAAATCGATCAGCTGAAATAGCAACAAGAAGAAAAGAGGATGAATACATTGGAATCACCTAAAATTAATATTTTTAAAATGAAAATATTTTTTTGGGTTGAAGAAAGATTTACTTGTAAAAATTTGACAAATTTACAAAGAATATTTGGTCCATAAAAATATGGAACTGTCAAGGCAATCAACATATTAGGCAAAATTGATATCAACGCATACAACAAATCAGAAGTGCACATGTGAACCATGAGCATCTAAAATAAACAAAATCATCACAAAATTAATTTTTTTTCTCTAAAATTTATTTTAAATTCTCAAAAAAAATATAATTTACCTGAACAGGAGTTAATTTTCTTCGCTTTTTAATAGAATTATGTCGTATGATAATAAAAATCATTAATAAATTTCCAAAAAGTGTAAAGAATATGGTACTCGCTTGATGCAAAACCATAGCCTTCAATTCAGGTTGTTCACCTTCCCATGGGGCGGATTGAATTTGGCTATGAAATTCTGCTAAAGCTTCCGAACTCATATCCATATTATTATTCCAAAATGTTTCGTTGAAATTAGAAGGAAAATTAAAAGAATCGTTTAAAAAATGATGATGTCGAAGTTTTTTGACCTGGAAAAATAAAATATTTAAGTGAATTTTTTTTGAATTTTTCCAGAAAAAAACGGATAATACATTTTAAAGGTTCAAACAAAAATTAAATGTTAAACTCTAAGGTTTCTAAGAAATATAAAGTCGTCGTTTTTGACCTTTTTGTTGCGAGGGGGCAAAGAAAAAAGATGTTTGTTTTTAATCAACTATTTTTAAGGAGCAAAAAATTATCTTTTTTAATGTCACTTTCTAAGATGCCACAATGGATATTGGTCTCAACCATAAAAAATATAGTGGTTTGTTTTTGGCCAAAAAAATATGTTTCAAAACAATAAAGTTTTTCATTTATTTATTTTATTGCAAAAGACTTCCTTATTTTTCTATTTTTTCCTTTATTTTTAGTCTTTTTAGGGAAGGCAAGAGACTAAAAAACAAAAGTGACACCCTTCAAAGAAAATTTACATAATCATAAACATTCAAAAGAAAGATAAATAAATAAACAAAAAAAGAAGCTATACAAATATTTCCAATACAAATTTTACTTTTATATGGAACGGTCAAACCTCCCAGAAAAAAAGAGAAGTTGCAAGAGAGACCAAAAAATTAATCAAATATTGTTAAGAAAATTTAATAAATTTTAGAATTGAAACAAAAAAAGTAAAAGCATCGTTGAGGCGCCAAAGTTCGAATACGCTTGCTCCATAGCAAAAAATGAAAAAAATAAGAAAAGTGTGATAGCGAACAACTTTCAACAAAGTAAATTTAATTTAATTTTGTTGCTATTTTTTGTGCAATAAAAATAACAAAAAAGGAATAATGAGGAGTATTTTTCTAAAGTTTTAGACCTAAATGAAATAAATGAAAAACAAACTCATTAAATATGTATTTTAACAAAAAATAACATTCAAAGATTTTCCGGCTCAAAGAAACAAAAATTCAAAGATAGGTTTTCGTATGCCCAAAGCTTAAGATTTTGAAAGTTTACACAACGTAAAAAAATTGTAGAAAAAAATAAAAGAATCAAGTGGTTATAAATTTAATAAGTCAAAAATCTAAATAAGCAAAAAAAAGCCCGAATAAAGGAAGCCTTGAAAAAAAAACCAAAATTTAGCAACTTTTTAAAAAGCAAGCGATATCAAATAAGAAAATGTGTATCAAAAATATAATATTCCAGAGTGAAATGTTTTATGGGCATTTTAGGAAATATATTTATTTTAGGACGTCATTTGCCGGCAAGCAAAAACATGGTCCTTCAATTTTCAGTTCAAAAAAGGCTTTTAAAATTTAAAAGAAGTTTTTCTCTTTGAGCTAAATAACAACCAGAAAATAAATATTTTATAATCTTTTATAAAGTAATTAAAAAATTTAACAGATTTCGCTATCATTATAAGATTAATGGATAAGGTAGATGGTGGTGGTGGTGACTGTAGCCAAATGATACATAAATTGTTTTGGCAAAATTTTTAACCCTGTCACGTATTTACCAGTAATTAAAATTAATTTCTCTGGCAATCGGAAGGGTAATTAAAAAATATTTCCTTAATAAAAAGTATAACGATTGAACATCAGACATCTCATTTAAATGTCACAAAAAAAATTTAAATACGGTATTCTAACAAAATAGGAGTAAAAAAATTTTTTGTTTCGATATCTTTTTAGAAGTAAAAAATTATAAAGAATTTTTTTTCAGTTTCGTATATTTTTATTCAAAATAATTTCTACAAGGGAAAAAAATTATTTTTGGAACAAAATAGGTTATTTTTCCCAAACCTACAGTATCAGAAAATTTTATGAATGTGGAAAATATATATTTTCATTGCTCACCAGAAAATTATGATAGCATATATTTTTTATTGCACATTCTGCTGCTTATATTTATAATTGGTTTGTTTTTACAAATATTTTTTTTTATAATTAAATTTTTTTCGAAACAAAAATGCAAAACTTTAAAAAAACAAAATACACCACCCTCAATAAAATTATTAAAATTGACGCCAGTAAAAAAGATTTAAACTAAAAATAGAAAATAATTAATCGCAGGTTACTGTAAAAGAAAATACATCATCGTCACTCAAAAATATTGAACCATAAAAAATGCTTTCCATTAATCAAATTTTGAGGTCAGAGAAAAAATTAAACTTTGTACGCTGATTTCTTAATCCAAGTTTCAAACGTTTAAAAAAAATGAAAGAAAGAAACAAGAAACCCGTAATTTAACTTCGAAAAATAAGAAAAAATACTTAAATATAAAAAACAAAAAACATTAAATTGAATTTGTGGGAGGATTCAATAAAGACAAAACGAATAAAAAGAAAAAAAAATATGAAAGAAAGCTAATTTGTTTTTAACCAAAAAAATGGGAAAAATAAAAAAAATATGCCATGTTTTAGCCATAGTTCAATTAGTTTCAATTTTTATTAAATTTTTATTTTTTTTTTGAGTAAAGAAAAAACGTGTCTAAAATATTTCCAAAAAAAATGAAAAACATGCGATATGCGTCAGTCACTTTATTTTCTCTCACATTGTTAATGTTCTATTCATTTTTTTTTGTGGGGAAAACTTATGTTTCCATGTTTCTCTAATAATTTGTCACTCATGGAAAAAAATGGCTCATGAAAAGCCAGAAACAAAGAATATTTTTTTTTGAGGAGGAAACTGAAACGCAGAGGAGAACTATTATTTTTAAGGTTTTGGAATGATGAGTAAATCTTTCTCTGTCCCGTGAGGGATGAGAGATTTGAAGGAAGTGGTTTCAAAAAAAATGGGTACTTTTGAAAATTATTCTTAAGTGTGGTAGGTGAGGGCTGAAGACACGTTGAACTTGAAAGTTTGTCACGTGTGACTTTAACAAACGTAAGAATAATCATTTAAAAAAAAGACTGGTGCGCTAGTTTTTTTTATTTCCACAAAATTTCTTTAAAAATTTGTTGCCGCAAATAAACCATAGTTCAGTGAATTGCTTGCGTCTAACACATTCAAAAATTCAAAAAAAATTTAACTACAGCAACCAAATGGCCAGCTTTAGGACAGCATACATAAAAAATGTCATTACCTAAACCTATGATATATGCAAATTTAATTAACTGCTTGAAGAGCTACGACGTTTTTTTTTAAACCTTTAAACTTTATTTTATAAAATTAAATTTATTAACTTACAAATCAAGGTTCGCCAAACATAATTTCTCTATGCTTAACGTGAGAAAAATATTAATTTTTAAAGTACTTCTTTAGTCAGTCAGTTTTTAAAATTATGAGAAAATTCAATCAAAGCTTTGTCACATTTTAAAATGAGTAATATAATTTATAAGAATTGGAACAATTATTAATTTTCAGTAAACATGCGACAAATAAATTTAGATTATGATCGACTTCATAAAAAGAAACACTAGAACTTTGTAGACTTTGAGACCCAAGCAACAAAAAAAAATCTTATTAAAAAAAGTTTCATACTCTAAAGAAGTGGAAAAGGAAGTAAGTGTATGTAAGGTTGGAGAGACCAAAAAACATAGGATTTGTTTCTCCTTAAAGCAACCAACGGTTGGTTTAGTTATGACGTGAGAAAAAAGAGGTTGGCTACATAAAATGTTTTTTTTCAAAGATATAAACCCATATAAAATACGTCCCAAAGATTTAGTGGAACACAAAAGGAAATTTGACGCACAATGAACCGAATCGAACCATGTCAAAATAAAATCAAGAATTTTGTAAGTAAAAAACAAACAACAAAAAAACAAATGGGTGCAAAAAAACCAAAAAAGAAAACAATGATTATTTTTAGGGAGCAGAATTTTTAAAAAGCAGCCAAAAAAATTATTAATAAATTAATTAATACTTCATTTTTAGGGCGTCATAATATTTTTAGATCTCACTTTTTAGCTTATTCCTCTTTTATTTTAGACTAGACTTATTACTCAAAACATTACTCAAAATTAAGAGAAGCAAAAAAGTGACATAAAACAATATTTTTTTCAATGTAAAAAACATTGCTATATTTTGGCACTCAAAAAACATGTTTAACTTTTTTCTATAACATTATATAAATTTATTTCATGGTTAATTTATTTCCCTTTTTTCTCCATGTGTATGGTGGCGTATTGACATTTAAGGATTAAAGTTTGAAAAATGAAAAAAACAAGTAGGGAAGGCGATTTGAAAAGGATAACATAGAGGTCACTAAACAACGACTATAAAAGGACAAGGACAAAAAATACATAACAAAAGTGAGCAGCTTTTATATATGTTTTTTTTTGGCTTTTGCTATCATTTTTTTACTTCCCCATTACTCTTTAGGAGTTTTTTAAACTTAGTCGTAGGAATGAATAATATAAAGACGGGATATGACGAAGTAAGAGCAAGGTAAGCTGTGCTGCCCTGTGGGAACAGTCTCGTCGTAAAACAAAAAAAAGTACTTCCATAACTCAAAAATAAATAAATAGAAGACTTTATGACCTGGAACAGGAAAAAGGTTCAGGGCGGCACCACGACAATACCGACCTCAATTTTTTTAGCAAGTTGTTTTTTTTATTAAAGAAAAAAGTTTCTTTTGACTTTCCTGGAAACATATGTAGTTGTTGCAAAAAAAAAAAAACAACACAATCATAACACCCTCACTTACTCAACCATAAAAATATAAACTAACTCGAAGCAGAGATGTTTAAAAAAAACAACAAAGGATTTCCATAAAAAATTGTTACTATTTTTAAAAATAGGTGTTTTCCAATTTTTTATTTTGCGAAAATAAAAATAAGGATGCGCGTCATTGCGCAAAAGTTTGTATTCCCTTAACTTTCTTTTTTTTGTGAAACCTTGTGCGGCACAAAAATACAACAACAATGGAAAAAGCAGGGAAAAAAGCGATAAATAACAACAAAAAAACAACGACGGCCGCTAAAAATTGAATCCGTTCAAAAAAACAAATTTAATTATTTTATTTTTTATTTTTAACACACGCTTTTTTTAAAGGCGTCAAACCCGAAAAAGGACAAAAATAAACGTCAAAGGAAAGTGTAAAAAAACGAGCTAATTTAATTTTAAAAACCTTGTCTTGCTTGTTTGTTGTTTGTTGTTTCTAAAGCTTGCTCGAGTGCGTGGATATTTTCTTATCAAGCTCTCTATCATTAAATGAAAAACAGATAAAAAAAATTTTCTTTGAAACACAAGTCGAATTTTTTTTCGCTTTAGTAAAGTAATTCTTTTTTAAGGCAGAAAAAACTCCACGGTATTTTATGATATCGAAAATTTATTACAAAAATAATAATTTCTCGCGTAGGGAAGTCCTGCACTATGAAAGTATTTTAATTTTAGAACTTTCCATCTTTATTTTTTTTAATTTCAAAAAAAAATTAAGTTTTATTTTATTTATTTCTTTTGTTTGTTCATAAGTCAAAAAAATTTGTTGTTGCCATTTTGAAACATTCAATTACGAATTATAATAAAACTCTATATTTTGTTTTGACTGGTGGTTATTTGTTTCTCTAAATTATTATTATTCAAAACTTGAATTTGCGTTGGCAAAATAAATACTAGGTAATATAAAAATGTGTTTATTGCAAATAGCAACAAAAAAAATGGTGGCACTTCTTCGGTATAAGCACTCCCGGGTTCTGGATCTTTAAGAATCTTTTTAGGATCTGGATCTTTAAGAACCAATAAAGGTTCTTAAGGATCCTTTATAGGTTCTGGATCTCTAAGAATCCTTTTGGGTTCTGTATCTTTTAGAATATCTTAAAGATCCAGATCCTAAAAAGATTCTTAAAGATCCAGAACCCGGTTGTGCTTATACCGAAGAAGTAGTGACTTTAATTTTGGATTCACATTTTAAGTATTATTTTTAAAGAAACCACACAGAAACTGTTAAACAAAGAATTAGTTTTTTAGGGTTATGGTAACTGAAAAAACTCATAATAATGAAAAACAAAAATGTATCTTTTTTATGGGAAAGTACGAAAATTTCCTGGAACATTTTTTGGCAAACAAACATTTTTTGTTTTTGTAATTTTTGTAAATAAACATTTGCACGTTTTAAAAAGAAGAAAAAACACAAACTTACAAGTTGATATTTCCCCATAAACACATCATTTATTGGAACCAAATCCATTTTTTAGGCGGTAAATTTTCCAAAAACACTGAAGTTCTGAAAGATTTTTTTAAAATAAAAAGAATATAAACTTAAACTTTTTAAAATTTTTGCTGATGTTTAAAATTTATAAAAAAATGCACAGAAGAAAAGCCAAGAAATAAATTCAGAAAAAATTATGATATTATTTGCTAAGAACAATAAAAAAAATAAAAATGTCGAAAGTAAAACAGTGGCAGAGGAAAGATAATCGGTGTTTTCCTGTCGCTAGGTTTTCATTTATTTTTTTACTTTACTTTTTTTTGCGTTTAGAAAGGAGTTACTTCTGTTTCCGTTTTTATTATCATTTATCCACTACACGAATAAGACGAGGTAAAAAGCTTTAGCAACGGATTTTGAATATTTTTTTGTAAAAAGACAACAACAAAAAATATTTATCTATGGTTATAGCCGCCAATTTTTTTGTACTTACTTTACCATCGTCGTCAGCTTTTAAATGAGATAGAAAAAAACTACGAAAATGGAAACAATTAAAAAAATTGTCTTTTCCGTATTAATTTTTTTTATCGCGAAGAAAATTTATTCTTTGCTTAAAAAAAAGATTCGAAATAAAAAAATAAATTGTTGATGTTTAATCCTACAAAATTAATTACATCAGGAAAATTATCTTCATTTCAAATTTTTTTATTTCGTATCTTTTTTTGATGACAAAAATAAAGAGAAAAAAGAAATAAACGGTTGAAAAGAAATTAGGACGGATGATCTTAGATATAAATAAAATATAAATATTACCTAAAGACAACAATTAAAAAAAAGATTCACTAATAACTACAACAACTTTTGCAGCACTTTTAAATATATAAATATACAGATTCTTTATTGTTTAATAAACCACAAAAAAGATATTTAAAGTATATTAAAAAATAAGCTTTTTTTTTGCTGTATCAGAACTTTAATCCATTAGGAATTTTTATAATTTTATTTAATAAACGCCTCCAAAATAAACAGTTTTTAAATCACGAAAAAAAGTTGTCTTTATTACTGTGTTTTAAAAATTATTAGCATACATTAAGTTTTCTCAAAAAACTTACTTTAATTTTACAACAAAAAAATGTGGGAGGTAACGGGATTTTTTCATCAATAAAAAACTCGAAAAAAATATCCTCTGAACTAAGCATTGATTACATTTTTGCAGACACTAAAAATAATGTGTGTAGGTTTTAAATAGTGCAAATAAGAGCATACAAAATTAATTGCAGCGACGGTAGTATTTTACTTTTTGTTACTTTGAAAGCCATTAATTTAAAGTTTACTTTTTTAATTTCATTTTCTCGGAATTTTTAAAAGGCGTTATTTTTGTTTACAAACTTTCTATAATCACAGAGTCTTGAGAAATAATTATTAACAGGTGCAAAGACTTTTTGCTATTGTAACCTAAAACAATAAAATAACATTTATTAATTTTAGGGCATTTTCATAAAAATTAAATAATTCATAACTAAACTTTAGTTGTTTTTAATTTTTGTAATTATGCGACACTAATAAAAATCTACTGTAGTTTTTGGTTTTAGCAGTTGTTTTCTAATAAGTCTTAAAAATTCAAACGCATTAATTCTTCCCGAAAAACTTTTCTTTTATGCTTTGTTGCTATGTTTTTTTTTATATTCTCCATCCACTTTTTTTTCACGGAACAGAAATCAAAAAATAGAAAAAAATTTTTTTTTAAAATATGGAAATCATTATGTTTCTATTAGCAACAAAAATATGCATTAACAAATTCTTTTTTAAGAGAACAAAAAGAAGCATCAAAGTGTAAATCCTTCTATTTTATTTTTCATTCATTCGAATTTTCTTTAGTTTTTTTGTTTCTGGAAAAGCGACAAAGAATTATTTTGTTATCGAACTTTTTATAAATTTTGGATTTGAAGAATGCCAAAACAAAAATTTAAACAAACCATAAATGATTGGCTGGAATCAACGAGCTTACGTCAATTAAGAAATTTACCTCGAGCTAAAAATAATTTTTGGAAATGGTTTTGGATTGGTGTTTTTGCTGCTACTTTAGGAGCAGCTATTTGGCAATCAGTAACGATAATAAAAACTTATTTTCAAGTGAGTTTTTTATTTTGAATAAAAATACACCCAAGAATGAAGCTAAAAAATTTGGGTTTGCATAACGAAAATATCTGGAGTTTTTTTTAAATAAAAAATTATTTTTTAATGGAAATTGTAACTTTTTTTGTTTCTAATTTTAAAATAACAATATTTCAGTACAACAAAGACACAATAGTGCAATTCGATAATGCTTACAATACTCCATTTCCGGCAGTGACCATTTGCAATTTAAATCCAATAAAAAAATCTGTTGGAAATTATATTCAAGAATTAAAAGATTTGGTAAATTTTTAAAGTCCTTATTAAAAATTATAATAAATGCTTCATCTTTAGATGACTGCATATCGTTATTTATCATCGTTGCCATATGGAAATTCTACCATTCCTATAAATGCGAGCAATGATTCAGCGGCTATGGAAAATTTAAGATCTTTTTCCAAACGAAAAAAGCGGGAAACCGATGATGAAGTATTTGTTTTGAGATACAAAAGGTACACTTTTTGGGGTTTAAACTTTAATGTAAAATTGCTATATTGCTCTAAATATTTTTTTAGAGCTGCCTCAGATATTACAATTACATCATTAACTTCTCCCACGGCTGATGTTTCGCAAGGAAGTTGTGTTTTTACAACAACTTCATCTACAACATCCACTAGTACAACTTCAACTTCATCTACGTCCACAATGACTACGACGACATTGACTTCAACGGAGGCACCAACAACCACCGTTGAGATGACATCAACTTCCATAATTCCTACAACGACATTGCTAATTTCAACATCATCCACCGAAGAACCGACAACAACCTCGACTAAAATGTTAACAACATCAACCATGATAGATGCCCCAACGACTTCCACAGAAATTTTACCGACATCGACTCCTGAGGCGGCCACTTCCACAAAAATTCCAACAACATCTAGAGAATTAACGACTTCGACCAAAGATTCTACCACAACAGCAGCAGTCGAAACAACAACTCTTCTTCTATCGACTAAAGCACCAACTTCAATTACTGAATTAGCCGTCACAACAACGGATAAATTAATAGTGACAACCGATTCGCAAACCACTCAACCAAGTACTAAAGTTGTTACGACAGATGCTTCGACTACCGCAAATGAAGCTCTTACAACTATTGAAAAATTCACAACAACTCAACTTGCAACAAGTCCGGCGGCAGCTCCAACTACCACCATGCTTGCAACGGCCACTGAAGCTTTAACAATAATTTTAAATCCAACAACAAATTTACCAGTTACTGAAGTTACCTCTACAAAAATAGCTTCGACAAATCTTTTGCAAACATCAACAGTTGTTATTGAAACGAGTACTCCAAAAGCAGCAGCGGCAACAACCACGGCTAAATCAGCTTTTACGACTGCTTTAATTACGATGCCAGAAAGCACAACAATATTACTTTTTTCGACAACAAATAAAGCGGCAGCTACTTCTAAATCTCCTACAACTTTAGAAGCAGCTAATACAGAACAGACAACTGTCCAAGAAATCACGACCGATGCCACTCAAAAAGCAAGTACTTCCAATTTAGCAACAACAACTTTCGATGATAAAACTATGTCAAAAGCAACTTCCAAAAATCCAACAACCATTATGCCTTCTTCGGCCGCAACACAAACAAGCAAATCTTCCTTAGATCCGGCAACTTCAGTTAAGAGTAATTCTCCAATTACGAGTTCTTTGGATATTTCAACAACACAAGATTCTTCAGCTTCTTCTACTACCCAAAATGGAGCTTCATCAAAAACAAATGCACAAACAACCAAAAAATTTTCTTCGAGTGTGGCTTCAACTTTGGCTAATAACGGCGCCACTTCATCTTCTTTGCCGAGTGATGCAAGTGGGAAAACAACGGAGCAGCAGTCAACAACACAAAATAGTGGAAGTTCAATTATAAGCAGCACAAATAATGGAGCATCGCTTTTAACTACCGATGGAAAAACGAGTAGCGGTTTTTCTTCTTCTCCGAGTAAAAGTTCCACAAATGAAAATGAAAAAACTCCAACAAATTTAATTACAAAAAGCATTTCATCAACTGATTTTGCTGTTACTTCAAGAGATGGTGGAGGAAGCAATGGACTATCAACAAGTTCATTAAATCCTAAAATGTCAACCACCACAAATAGCATTAATGATGGAGCAGCCACAACTAACAACAATAATTTATTTTCAACAACAACTTCAAATAAGAGCGGTCATTCAAGAAGTCCGGCTTCAACTTTGTTAAATTCTGAAACACAAACAACGAAAATTAATAATGGTGATTCGGGAATTACACCCACAACTTCATCATCCACTGATGGCGGTAATGGTGAGGGTAATGGAGATGGAAGCGGTAGCGGTGATGAAGGGAATGGCAGCGGTGAAGATGAAAATAATAATGGAAATGGAAGTGGCAATGATGATGGTAGTGGCGACGGAATAGATAATGGAAACGGTAATAGTGGAGATGGAAGTGGCGACAATGACGATGGTAGTGGTGATGGAAATGGAGACGGAAGTGGCGGTGATAATGGATTAGGCAGTGGGGATGGCAGTGGAGATAGCAATGGTGATGGAGACGGTAATGGTGGAGGTAGTTAATAAAAAAAGGATTATAAACTAAAAAATGAGGAAATTTTACAGGAGGCAATGGAAATAATGGTAATGGAAAATCAACGATTTTAAGCTTGAGAGCCTCTACACCATTTGGAAACGGCCTTACACCAACAAATAGCAACGATAATGATGGAAGCGGAAAATTAACAACTCCAACACCACCGCCAAAATTGCTGCAATCATTATTAGATACTCCTGAACCATTACACGACGGCAACCCTAGCTTTATCATTATGATTTTAAGTGCCATTATTTTTATATACTTTATTTTACGCTTCATTTTTTGAATATGTTTACTTTGTTCTTTCTTTAAAAATATTTTTTGTGTCTTTACTCTTTTTTTAAAATAATCAGTTTAATTTAAATGCTATAAAAATTTGAATTATCGCATTTTTGTTTTCTCCTTTGCGTAACATTTCCATGACAAATCGAATTTTATTATAATGCTCAAAAACTTTTTTAGTAAGATTTACACAAATTTTTTATTACAATTCTTAATTATATAAAAAAATGTTTTGACGCTAACGAAAAAATAATTTATCAAAAAATAAAATGTTTCTTTTTTTTTTGCAAAAAAAAAACTTCCTGAATTTTCAAAACAATCCAGAAATGTTGTTTATTTTCATTTTTGCTTTAAAATTATTAATAAAATAAAAATGCTTGGTTTCTGAAAAATTTTAAAACTTTTCTTCCCTTTTTTTAAAAAAAAATAAGTTATTGCCAAAAACATTCTCAAAATATTTTTACTATAAAAAAGCTTCAAGAAAATTAATTTAGTTTTGTTTAAAGAAATTTTTGAAATCAAAAATGAAGTTCATCTTGGCAATCGCGGCCGCATTATTTTTGATCCAAGGAGTATCAACTCAATTTTATGATGATTATTACGGGGATGGTGGAGGCCAAGGTGGCGATGATTATTATGGCGGCGGTCGTGGATATGGTAATGGTCAATTAGGTCCAATCTTAAGAGAAAATTCTCGCAATGCTCGAAAACCTTCCCGAAGTAACCGGAATGATGATGAAAGTGAGGAACAAAGCGGTAGCAAAAAAGATGACGATAGCGGAGAAACAGATCAAGATAAATTAATGGAAATGCTACAAAATCTTTTATCCAAACAAAATGGCAAAGGAAAGGACTCTGATTCTGATGAAGATGGTGGAGATTTAAAAGATATCGTGAAAGTCCTTGGTCCACTTCTCAAAAAAGTTGGTGGTGGTAATAAAGAAGGAAGCAAAAGCAAAGATGGTGGAAGTGGAAATATTATTGATAGCCTTGTTGGTGGGCTTGGAGGCTTACTTAGTGGTGGTAATAATGGCGGCGGCGGTGGAGGTGGCATTGGCGGCGGTATGCTTAACTCACTCCTCAATGGCCTGGGATAAGATTTAAATAAATTTCTTTGTTAAAAATGCTTTTTTGATCAATATTTAAATTTCATGGAAAAGCGAATAAACCTTTGTATTTTGTAATTATTTTCTTTGTTTGATATTTTACCAATTTTATCGGGAATTATATGCTTTCAAAATAAAATGAAAGCTTTCCAAAATTTATAGAATTTTTTTTTCCAAGCCACATGTCCAAAGACAAGAGTTTGAATTCAATATTAACCACAAACTTAGGGTAATTAAACCAAAGAAAAAATATTTTAACGAGAAAATATTCAATCCAAAAAGTTTAGAAAAGACGCGTTTGGTCATTTTTTTATGAACCCAAAAGAAAAAAGATGGTACAGAGAAAAAAAGAATCAAAAATTTTTCATCGAAAAAAGTGAAGAATAAGTTATAGTTTGATTTTTTAAAATTCAAATCAAATACAACTGATTTTTTTTTATGGATGGGGATTGGAACAAAAGGATCACACAATTTGTTGTTGATTTATGTTTTTTTTTGCGTTATTTTTGTTGTCGAATAAAAAGTATAAATATTCTGTCACTTTTTTGTTTTGTAAAATTAAATTAAAAGCTTTTAAAAAAAATTTATTTAAATTTTAAAAAATGTTTTTAATAAGTGTCTAAATATTGTGAAAAAGTAGTGATTTTATCTAAATTCATTGGAAATTGGGCAAACTGCAGCAATTATATTTGCAAAACATGGAGCCTCTTTAACCGTTCATGGGCGATCTGAAGATAAATTAAAAAGACTCTAGCAATTATTCTCGTTGCTAGAATACTGTAACCATACATATTTTTTTGTGAAAATTTTATGAAATAAAAATAGTTTTTAAAAATCATAACAGAAAAATTTTAAAAAATTTAAAGAATTTTATATTCGCAAAAACAAACAACAAAATATCAAAAAATTTATTTAATGTAAAAAATTTATGGGCAAAACAAAACAAAATTTTTGTTTCACTTTGAGGCAATATAAAAATTATCTACAAATTTAAAAAAAATTGTGGTTCATCGTTTTTTGGAAGGAAAAAAATGAGGACTTATTGTTTCTTCATTTTTTGCCTTCTTGCTGCTGTTTTTCTTTTAACAGATGCCAGGCATCTTCCTAAAAAAAATAGAGTTATCCATCGAAAAAATGGAAAGGGAGAATTTGATCCAGCAGAATTAGAAAAAATGATGGAGCAAATTAAAAATGGAAAAGAACCATCTGCAGAAGAACGACAAGAAATGGCAACAAAATTGTTAGCTGCTGTATCGAAAGAACAACAACAACAACCTCAAGGAGGAGGTTCAGCAGATTCGAGTGAGTTTTATCTATCCTCAAAAGTGCAAAGAAATAAAAATATAATGAAATTATTTTTAGATCAACCCAATGGCAAGCAAAATGAAGAAGAATATTCTGCCCAAACTCAAAATTATCCAAGGAGAATTTCTCCATATCAACAATTTAATCGCGAGGTTTATGGTAAAACAAGAAATGGAAATGATTTTTTTGCTCCAGTGATGCAAACAAATCGTGATCCATTTTGGCAATTGCGTGGATGGGAACCTAATTTTAGAGTTGATGATATTATGGATAAAATGGACAAAGAAGCCAAGGAGAGAGAAGAAGCAAAACAAAAACAAAAAGAAAGCGGAGGCAGCGGTGGCGGAGGCGGTGGAGGTGGCGGAAGTGGAATTGATAGCAGTGCAATAATGGGAATGGCTATTAAATTTCTTCCTTTGCTTCTTGGATAATCAAAAAATTATACAATATTTTTGTGCGCAAAAGTAAATAATTTTTTGAATTAAAATTTTTTAAACAATAAGTTTCCTCTTTTTGATAAAAAAAAGTAAAAGTTTAATGCTTTTGTTATTTATGTTTTTTGGCTCTCTTTAATTTTCTTTTCTTTTTTTTTTTGCTTTGATTAAGAATAAATTCGGCTTCTATTTTCTTCTCAGTTTTTTATGATTAACATGGAAAAAAGAAGCAAGGAAAAAACAAAATTTGAAGATGTTGATTGACTCATTTTCAAAATATTTGAAGCAATATAAAAATGCTCTTAAATATTTTCCAAAGTTATTCATTCCGCAATGAAAGCATTTTTGATTTTTTGTTTTCTTGCTTCCAGCATTTTTATCGTTGCTGAAGTTGTTGCTTCTTCCCATATTCGAGCTCGCCGAAATGTATGGGGTTCAATTGCCACTGGATTTGAAACCGCTGCCGATGCCGTAGTTGATGGAGGTGAATGGGTTGCAAATAAAACCGTTGAAGGTTATCATGCCACTGTGGATCTTGTAAGTCCAAATTCTGATGAAGAAAGTGTTAATGTTGTCTCTGATGAACCTGGTGGACATGTAATTTATTTTGAGCAAGACCCAACTGAAACTACAACCGCCACTTTCGAACCTGAAATTCCTCCAAATGATGAAGGCATAATCTTGCCAAACAGCTTCGATAATGATTTCGGTAGAGAACCCATGTTTTAAAATTTTATGTATTCAAAAAATTTAATATTGCATGTAAAATTTTTAAATAATAAAAGTTTAATTTAGAAAACTTTTTGATTGCAAGTTTATTTTTCCGTCGAGAAATTATTTATTCTATTTTTTATAAATTTAATTTGAAAGCCAAAATAAATTAAGCACAAAAAAATATTTTATCAAAGCTGCAAATAAAAAGTAAAAGTAAACTAAATATTTTTTTTCTAAAACAGATATTTAATATCGAAGGATAACGTAGCTGTTTTTTTGTGTTTTCAACCCACAGCTTCATGTAGCACTTTTTAAGCATTCAGTTTGACAGAAAAAAAATCAGGAGTGAATAGCTTCTTCATTCACTCAAGGGAAAACAAAAAGAAGAAAGAATCTTTTGTCTTTGTTTTTCTAGAATGAATATTCTAAAAAAAACTTTTCTCTAGTTGTTTATTTCAAATGGGAGACAAAAGGGAGCGACGGACTCTACGAACTTCTGTGTCCATGTTTGATCATTCATCAAATAATTTTTTTATGAATGTATGTATGTCGACGCCTTTATTTTTAGAGTGAGTGTAAAAAAATAAAGTTTTAAAAATGAAAAAAATAAGACAATATAAGCTTCTTCTGTTTTTTTTTATTATAAAGGAATTCAATTGTTTTTGAGACGACGAACAACTGGCGTCTGTTATTTTAAAAAAATTTCTATCAACAAAAAAAGAATATTGTTTTTTCTTTTTCATTCATTGACAAAGACAAAAAAGCTTTTTGAAAAGGAATTACGAAGGCACGAAGATTGAAGAAACTAGAATAAAAAATGGGCAAAATTAGTAAAAGTGACCTTTGAATAGAAAAAAAGATAAACAACCAATCTTCGAAAAAGCCCGCCATAGATGGACTTGTATGAAAAATGTAAAACAAGCAACTTTTGAATGGTTTACAGTTGTTAAGAAAGAAATTCATTTTCAGCATTTGCCCCTTTCCTTTATTTTTTCTTTTGACAATGATTCATTTTTTTCCAAATCGCAAAAAAACTTTTTTAAAGTCAAAAACTTACTTTTGAAAAGTCAAAAAAATGAAAGATTATATTTCCATTTCCTCTGATTTTTTTGTCTTTGTTTTTTTACATATGTTCGCTGCCATGATTTGCGTCAAAAGTTTTGGATCATCTTTCAAAGTTGCTTTTGATAAAACCGATCCTGTTTTCATTCCTCCATCAAACTCTTTGACACCTTTTTTCAACAACAAAAAGTTTAAAATTGTAAACATTTAAAAATAAAAAGCTTTTTTGCTAAAATATATTTCTTTGGAAAATTTTGGGCCAATCCAAAACCTATATTTTTTGTTTTATTAGAAAATCTTTTCAAAAAAAAATTATTGTCGAGCTCTTGTTTATTTCTATATTTTGTTTTTTAGACCTTTTTTACTAACTTTTTACTCCAACAAAAAAGTAGTAAACAAATTAGTTATTTTAAACTTTATTCCCAAAAAACCAAAAGTTTATTGAATTTAACGACTGTCGAGGGAAAGAGAGAGATAAAGCTTTTATTTTTCTAACATCTCTCCTCTCATTTCTTCTTCCACCACCAGTTTTATGTTCTTCGATTTCGATTGCGGTGGCTCAAAATGAGTGACGCTAAATTTCTTCAAAGTTTGATGGAATTTTTTTGCTTTGTTTTTAAACTTCTCAACTTTTTACTTGTGTTTTCAAATTCCCTGAACGGGGATTTATTTGAGTTAAACTTTTGTTTAGTTTTTTTGGAATAAAATAAAATAAGAATGTGAACTTAGGTTTAGTGTTAAATGTTTTTTTTTCTGTTTGGTTCGAACTTTGTTTTTTTTTTACACATCCATGGGCCATGCCTGCCGCCAGATGGGGAGTCCGTTGAAATGAAAAATAGGGAAGAAAAGTTAGCTAAAGAAACATAAAATAAAATAACATTGTTTTTATTGAATCGTAATTGTGACGTTTTATTTATATTTTAATTATGAAGGCTATTTGAAAGTGCAACAACAAATGCTGCTATCATTGTTTTAAATATTTACTTTTTTGTAAAATCCTAAAAATATTAAAATTAATTATGTTTGATCTATCAATAATTTAAATTAATGGAAGAATTTTAATCATATTTTTTTTCTGTTAATGATTTCTTATTCAAATGGAAAACTTTTTTTGTTCCTAGCTTTTTATTCCAAAAAGATGGACTTTTTTGCTTCTTCCAAAAAGAGTTTTGAAAAAAAAGAAATTTTGATTAATCGTTGGTATTTGACTTGCCAATTTTTGTTTTTGTTTTTAAACATTCAGTTTTTCATAAACCTCTTTTTACTATTGTTATATTAAATAAAAAATTTCCAATTTTATTTGTATTTTTGTTGGTTTCTGATTTTCTGGTTCATTTTTTTTTTCTAAAAATTCCTATTTTCTTTTTCACTTTGAGATTTATTTTTTTTTACTTCCAAAAAAAATCATCATTTATTTTACAACTTATTTTTTTACTCATTACGCCTCCTCAAAAAAAACCCATTCACTATCATAATTTTTTTTGGAGAATCCTAAATCTTGTTTTTAAATATAATAAAATTTATCGCTGCTATTTCTGCCACATTTCCTTGTTACTTTTTTAAAACGTTTGTGATGCTTTTAATTTATTTTTCGACGTTCTTTGGAGCATCGAGACATTTTTAAAGCCCTAAAGAAAAAATTGTTTATGTTAATAATTTTTTTTAGTTTTTTTGATTTATTGGTTTAAAACTTTGGAGTTTGACTTTTTTTTACAGCTACACGCCGTTTAAGGGGTAATTTAAACTCTGTTATTGGAGCAAAGATTTTTGCGATATTTTAAACTTTATTAAAAAATAGATTTTTGTGGTTGCAACTATTTGTATTTACTTAAACAAAGCTATTATTGAGCGGTGACGATGTTGTTATTTCGATTATTCAGTCATTTGGTGCATTTTAAAAAATTAAGGGTAAGTTATTTTTGTAATTTTTTTTATCAAATTTTTTATTGAGCCTGTCGCGTTAAAAATATTTTAGACATTTTATTGTTTCAAGAGCCATAAATTTTCGGGGAACTTTAACACATTTTGATTTATTACTTTTTGGGTTTTTAAATAAGTAAATTTAGTTAAGTAAAAATTTTGGTTTTATTCGTTCGATTAATTTTTTTTTTGCAACAAATTCTTTTCTTGTTAATTCAGAAAAGAAAAAAAAGGAAAATTTGTTGTAATAAAAAAAGAAAACTTCCACAACTTTTTTTTTATATTTATTACTCCCTTGACATTTTTTTACCACCAAAATAAATGTCCACAAATCCACAAAAAAGTATCCAACTAACTAACTTGCAATTTGTGAAAAAGAAAGTTAATTGAAAAAAAATCTCGTTTGTTGCTGAGTTTATTTTATTTGTTGTTTTATTAGCGTAAAAATGGAAAAATAGTGTGGCATCATCATTTTTTTATCGGCTGCTCCAAATAAAAATTTTGTTTGTTATTTATTTCGGATATTGGATTTTATTTTTGGTACTCACAACTATCAACAGTTAAGAGTGCAGCAGCAGCTATAGTAATTTTCGATTACTGTAAAAGCGAATTAATTTTGTCTTGAAATTTTGGCCAATAAGCTCTAAATTTTGTTAAACATCTGTTTATAATTATAATTTATAAAAAGCGAACGCCGATTTTTATATATTTTTTTGGAAATTTTCAAATTCAACTAAAAAAGTTTTATTTGTGTCTCAAAGGAAAATTATTTTTACTAGTGTCTCATACAGAAAAGCCATTATTATGTTTTTATGGCTTCACCAATAAATATCCAACAATTTATTTTTACTCATAAATATTATTATTCTGATGAAATGATTACAATAGATAATTATCGAAGAAAAAAAAATCGTTTCTTTCAGCAAGCTAAACCTTTCACCCTTCATTTTTCTTTATTGGGCATAGTATTGCTTTATTCATTTGGTGGTGGAATGATATTTCGATATTTGGAAGAAGATTATGTAACTAATTTAGCTGAAACTGAACAAAAAGCTAAAGTTAAATGTGTTCATGATGTAAGTCCTTCCTTTTTTTTGCACATTACAAAAAAATTCGAAAAAATTAATTAGCTTTAATGGAATTTGCGTCGAGACTTAGATACTCAACAATCGAAAAAATTCCTTAAATATATTTATTGAAATTTCAGATTTTTATGAATCCTCTGCAAAAATTTGATTTGAAACCCACCCTTAAATTTTTTTATAGTAAATTTCGCTTCGAAATCTTTGACGATCAAAACTAGGCTGTTTTTAAAGCAAAATATTTGAGTGTTTCAGATTTTTACGAATGCCACTTCTTTAACTTATCATAATTATCGCCCAACAAATTTCACGATTCAAACCATAATCGATTGTTTTCACGTTGAAATAGATCCAAGAAATCAATGGAGTAGTCTCACCGCAGCTTTTTATGGTTTTGGTATTGCAACCACTTTGGGTAAATATTATTATTTAAATCTGAATTTTTTATTAAAAGGAATATTTGGTTTATTTAGGATACAATCGCCTTCAACCTTTAACCCTTCAAGGAAGGCTATTTTGCATTTTATATGGAATTTGTGGAATTCCAATAACTATGATTATTATCGCTAATGTTGGTCAATATCTTCATCAATTTGCTGGATTATTAAAGAAAAATGTGAGTTTAAAAGCAATACACAGAGCAAAAAAGAGCGATTTTCACGACAAAAATATTTGAATAAAAAAAATGTTTTTTAAAACTCTATTTTTGTCTTCCGAAAGAAATTTTTTCCTCGTTTTGACAACTAAAAATTTTTTAGATTGAAGCCTATAATAAACGCCGCCGAGCTTCTAAAGCAAATATCACGGGAGATGATATTCCAGATTCTTCAATCGAAACTACTTCCCTTGCATTGCTTTTTGTTTTTCTATTTTATGTGGCTTTTGGGGCATTGTTGTTGCCAGCCTTGAATGGAGAGGTAAAAATATTAATATTTTTGCATTATTTTTTAAAATTCAATGGAAAAAAAATATTTTTAGTTTGATTTTTGGAATGGTCTTTATTATAATTTTATCACGTTGACTGCCATCGATTTTGGACATGCAGTACCAAAAAAGTAAGATTCCAAGAATTTTTTTTTATAAATTTTGAAGAAAAAGTATATTTAAATTTTTAGTCTCTTTTATTGGCCAATAACTTTCATTTATATTTGTTTTGGCCTTGCAATTACCACCATTGCCATTGGTAAGTCACCATTCTTCTTGCTTTAATCGATTTGATTATGCGTCGACTTTTTTTTAAAGATATCGGAGCGCAATATATGAAAAAATTACATCACATTGGACAAAAAATGAAAAATGTGGCTCAAACTAAAATATGGTTTGGCGGAAAAACGTGGGTTTTAATGATTTTTTAAATTTAACAAATTTATTTACTAAAATATGACTGCCAAAAATTATTTTACGGGTTTTTATATAAAATTTGCAGCGCATTTAAAAACATGATTTGAAAACTAAAATTAAAATGAAAAATTAAAGTTTTATTAGAAATCTTTTAAACGGGTTTTTATAAAATTGAGTAAAATTAAAGTTTACAGTTATCAAAAAAAAGTGGTGACAAAAATCAAGTAAATTTTGCATATATATATTTTTTATAATAACTAAATAAAAGGAAAGAAAAAAATGTGTGACATGGATTTATGTTTAAAAAAAATCTATTATTACTAATGAGTATAAGAAAATAAAAATAATCTACCGTGTAAATTCGCATATATTTTTTATATGAATTAAAAAAGTTTTTTGGGTTCAAAAAATTCTCCAAAGTTCAATATTTTTCGAGTAAATTAAAAATTAAAATTAAGTTTATTTATATTTTTTTTTTCATTGATTTCGCCTTAAAAAGAATCCTCCAGCTTTTTGAGCTATTTGCCCCGCAGTGCTAGTTACAACACTTCCAATTGCACCGGGTAATTGTTGTTGTTGTTGATTTTGATTTGGGCCAGTTGAAATTCCTCCTCCTCCCATTCCACTTTGAAGATTATTATATCCTCCTCCAGAAGGCATATTTTGTTGATTAGTTGGACTTGGACCGTAGCCATATTGAGAACTTGACTGCTGTTGTTGAGTTAATTGTTGCTGTTGCTGCAATTGTTGTTGTTGTTGTTGTAGAATTTTGGGGTCATTTGAATGGGTTTTACATTGAGGACATTGCCATACCACTTCTTGGCAAGAGGAATATGCTTTGCAACTATAAAAAAATATTATAGGAATAGTAAGGGTAAAAAATAGAGGAAAAACTAAAATACCGTAGACAATTATGTAAAAGCATTCCAGGTCGATGGGTCAATGATGTAAATCGATCCATCATGGCTGCTTTAGCTCGAGTTGAAAGGCATTCATCTAAAAAAATTTGGGATTTCATTTTCCAAAAAGACGGCACAAATAAAATATAATTAGCGATTTAGAATTTTCGTGGCGTGATATTTTTAAATGTCTCGATGAGAAAATTTTCAAAAAAGTGGCAAGCTTATGAAAATAATTTTTTTGGGTTTTTGCTTAGTCAAAAAAATATTTTTAAGATTTTAGGTTTTTTTCTCACAAAAAGGCTGCTCATTATTTTCATTTAAGTTGAACTCACATGTTTGTTGCTGAGACATTTCCATAACATGTTCAGGACGTTGAACCATTTGTAAACATTGATCTAATAAATCAAACATTTTGCAACGATCTAATAAACTCAACCGCACAAAAACGGATAATTGCGTGGTGGAACTAAGCAACATTTGAGCACATTTTCTTAATAAACCATGAGATTCCATTTTGCATGCCGCAATTAAAACCACCGCTATATTAGTTTCAGTGATTCTTAATTGAGGCGGATAAATAGCCATTAAAAAAGCTTTAAGCTCTTCATGCGTACAAGGGCAATATATATCATCGGGAGGTAATTGAATATTTGAAATTAAACGATCTTGAAAGACATTCGACCATGCAGCAACATAATAAGGATTTACATAATAACTTCGACCTGTTTTAGCTCTAACTACAGCAAAATTTAATTCATTTGAACATACAAAATTTTCCATATCTACTGGAGGTTCAGGAATTTCCTGTATAATAAAATATTTTAGTTTTCAAAAATCTTGGCAAAAAAATATAAAAAATGTTCGGGTCTCGACAGGAATATATTTTTAGAATTAAAATTTTTAAACTTTTTGAGAGTGAATTTTAAACTTTCGAGCATAATTACTTTTAAAAAACTTCTTAAAAAAACGTTTGGCTTTGAGATAAAAAAAAAATAAAATTTCTTAAGACTTACATCCGGAGCAGGACTACCATGCATACGTTCCAATAATAAAACTTTAACACGATCAGATAAACCATAATACCGTGTTCCAGTTAAATCTAATTTATGATTAGGTCTTAATTCCCTGAGTAATAAAGCTAATAATCGATCAAGTTGATAACGATCAGCTAACCAAACTTTTTCCAAAAATGGCAGTTTATGATTAATTAAAAAATTTTCACAACGATGTAATAAACCCAACATTTGATAATCAAATGCTAAAGGTAATAAAATATGTACGGTTTGATCATCAATATCTTTATATGTTGGATGTATGGCTATTAATAATTCTAATACATGGTCATATTGAACATTAGCTAAAATTAATTCACGATCTGGACATTCGATACACCATGAGCTAAAAAAATAATTGGAAAATTATGTGTGAAAAAAATTAAGTTTAAAAATAGGGCAACAAAAAAACAAAGATTTTAGTATTAAAAGATTAAATATCGGCCGCTTTTAGAAGAAATTTAAAAGGGTTTTGTGATAAAAAAAATTAAAAAATACAAAAAAAGTTTTTTTTAAACATTCATCGGCTGCTTTTATTTTTTTTTATTAAGATCAAAAGTTAACTTAAACTAAAAAGCATACCGCAAAACTGGTGACCATACACTAATATAATGTTCATCAACATATAGTCTTTTTCCATCAATAAGTAAAGGTCGAGTTCGTTGTCCATCAGGTCGAGTAAAATCTATAGCCAAATCGATGGAACTACTGGGTCGATATTCCTCCAACCATCGATCATCTTCCCCACCACCTAATAAACCTCCACTTCGACTATGTCCTGCGATAGTTCCAGCTAAATTGCTGCCACCTAAATTAGCGCCAGGTAGAGAAATACTTGAGCCCCGTAAACCTCCATGAGTTGTAGCTGACGAAGAATATTGCTGTTGTGGTTGTTGATGTTGATGCCCGCCGCCGGCGGCAACCGCCGACGTGCTCGACGTTCTTGCGCGGCCGTTTTCAATTTTTGTATATTTTTTCTTAAAAATTTATAAAAAAAAGTTAATAATAATCTTTCAAACTTTTTTTATTATTAATTTATTTGGGAAAGAAACCAAGAAAACCAAATATTCACGGAAGCTCTCACGCAAAAAAAAAAGAAGAAAAGAAAAGAAAGAACAACCAAGAAATCAATGTTTTTTCTTTCTTTTTTTCTTCGTTGCTGCTGTTTTTTTATTTTTTTGCCGTCGTTGTCGAAGGCACGGCTTCCCGGCTTCTTCTTCCTCTCTCCCGTTGGTGGTGGTGGTTTCTTTCCTATGGGAGCAAAAAAGCAATAGAAATAGAAGTAAAAAAAATTGAGGGAGTTTAAAAAATGTGAAAAAATGCATAAAGGATAGAAGAAGAAAAAAAACTTGACAATGTCGATGAATAATATATTGTCTTAGGCATATTTTTTGTTGTTTTGTTTCTCTGGGTGTCTAGGGAAAATAAAAAACATGAACCGAGAAGGAAAGAAAGAAAAATGAGAGATAAAGAAAGATAACAACAACAAAGGTCCATTATAATGATTGCCGCGCATTAATCCTCAAAAAAAGGATGGGAGGATTTAAAGGATCAGCTTTGGTTTATTTTTGGGAAAATAAAAAGAAACGAAAAATGAGAAAAGCATGGGTTTAAAAATAGACACACATTGGTTTGGGATTAATCTAATGTTTAGAAAGATAAACAAAATAGATAAAAAAAAATTCGGTTTGGTTGTTTAAAAAAATGGAGACTTAATTTGCAATAAAAAACTGAATTCTATAACAAAAAAATAATAAAATTAATTTTAGATTGTCTATTTTTTTCGATAAAGGTATCAAAATATTGAGTTAAAACCAGTGTTCTTCCTTTCCCAAAAAGTCGCCCCTGCACCGCACCGCGCCCCTGGAATTTTCGAAACTTCGCCCCTGCCCCGCCCCGCGCCCCGGGGCGGTGCGGGGCGGGGCGAGGGCGTGCGCGCCCTTTTATTTTTTTTTGTATTAGAATTTCAAATTGTCGCCCCCGCACCGCACCGCACACCGACATTTTTCAAAAGTCGCCCCTGCCCCGCCCCGCGCCCCGGGGCGGGGCGGGGCGGGGCAGGGGCGTGCGTGCGAAAATGGGGGCGAGGAAGAACACTGGTTAAAACTATAACGTCAAAAAATAAAAAGTCGTATAAAATAAAAAATAAATTAACAAAAAGTTTAGTTCAGTTTTATGCGAAAAAATACCCTGAGAAAGTTTTACATTTTAATTTACAAACTTCAAAAAAAGTAGCTGCATTTTTATCAAAAAACAAAAACAAAAGTTAAAAGTTGTCTTATTATTGGATTCTTACACTCCAGACGGACTTTATTTTCAGGAATGCCCAGTTTTTTCTTTTACTTTCTTTTTTTTCGTTTCACTAATCGCTTTTTCTTAACCCTTTGGTTTTAGTTTTTTTTAGCTTTTTCATCCTTATTTAGAAATTTAGAAGAAAAAAAAATTAAGAAGTAAACGGAAAAATAAAATAAAAAGAAAAAAATTGGCTTTTCTTTACTTTTTTTTATTTTGGCTTTAAACTATCAAACAAATTCTTTTTTTATTCATTGCATCCATCGCTGCCGTCGTTTTACGTTTTACTTTTTTATTTTATCGTTGGTAGTTGTGCTTCCTTCTGGTTCAATGGATGAAAATAGTAGACTTTTTTAGTTTTTTTTTTTTTATTTAGAAAAAAGGATAAACTCCTACTTTTAACGGGGAAGGGAAACCATTGGAATGCATAAAAATAAAATAAAATATAATTGGGTTGCGCTTGCTTTTTGGTTGGTAGTACATAGTTTTGTTATAGTTTAAAAATGTATTTAAGGACACGCCCTTCTCAGGATATACATAGTTACTAGGATAATGCCTTAAACAGAAAAAACTTAATTTCGTTATGTACAAGGTTAAAATATAAAAAAATCGAGTGAATCGAGACCAAAACGGCTCTCTTGGAGGTTTTGAGACGATTATAAAAATATATTTTAAAAACCAAAAAGGTTATATAAAAATAAATAATTGATTGCGCTAATTTTTAATCCATTGGGAAAAAGAAATTTGATGTAAAAAACCAGACAGAAGACGTACATAATAATTTTGAGTTAGCATTTTTTTAATAGTAAATAATTCCTTAGAATCAAACTAATGATCAGGGATTTTAAGTTTAAAAAAAGAAAAAAGTTGGGTTTTTATCTTTTAAATTTTAAATATGCTTGTCTTTGAAATAATTGAGAAAAAAATACTTTTGTGATAAAACTTTATTTTTAACCCAAGTTCGTTAAATCTTATTTCTTCTCTTTAAACTTTTTTTCCTTTCAACTTTGAGCATTAAAAAAGAATTAAATATGCTATAAATAAAAACCCACGAATGCATAACTAATATATACAAACATACTCTTTTTTTTCTGCACAATAATTTGTCATTAAAAAATGACAAATTTTTCTAAATGTATTTTTTCCTTTGGCTGCAATAAAAGTATAAATGTGCGTAAAAAACATAAATGAATGGAGTGGAGGCGGGAAAAAAATGCACAAACATATGTCCTTAAAATATCCTCTCTCTTTATTAAAAACAACGAATAATTTTTGGGAGATGCCAAAAAATAAAAAAATGGCAGAAAAGGGAAGAAAAGAAAGTAAACAAAAAATGACATTCATTTTTAATAAAAATAATAGAAAAAAATAAGAAAGAAAACTTTTTTTTTGATGATGACGGATAACAATGGATATCCATAAATAATAATATCCAATATTCCATGAACCAAAGGTAATCCAATCCAAAATCCAAAAGAAAAAAAACACGCCAACATTTTCATAAAAAAATTGAAGGAAAAAAAGTTGAGCACTTTTTTTACTTTTTACTTTTTACTTTTTTTATTTTCTTCTGTTAACTTTACTCTCTTTTCTTTATATTTTTCTATTTTTTTGCATTAAAAAAAAACAAGAATAAAATCCAATACATACCAAAGAAAAAAAGAAGGAAGATAAAAAAAAGTCTTTCTCGGCATTCGTCGTCTTCCATTTTTTGCTTTAACTCCTTATTTTTTTATTTTATTTTATTTTGATCGTACATACTTGTGCGTGTGTTTGTGTGTGAGTGCGTTTATATATGCATATATGTATGTTAGGTAGTTGTTCATATAAGCGGTCGACGCGTCAAATACTTAAACATTGAAAAGAGAGAAAGCCTCTATTTTTTTAACAATAAAAAAAACCGTAGTCAGCCGTCGTCTTTGCCGCCCGTGCATGCGTGTATTTCTGCCTTCAATTGCTGCTTGTTGTTGTTCATTGACAACCAAACATGGAGGGCATTTTTTTGGCGTCAAAAAAACATTACTCCAATATTGCATTGAAAAAGGAGCGAAGTAGAGAAAATGAAAAAATATTTGCTATTCTTTTTTTGTTGTTGTTGGCACTAAAGCTTTTTCTTTCATCCTTTCTTTCTATTTGGGCCTGTCTAACTTTTTTCTTTCTCCCGACTTCATAAACGCAGACGGAGAGGAGAGATTCAGACAGTTATGGAATTCAACAAATAACACACACGGGAGACGACGACGGAAGACAAAAAACATTTTTAGGATTTTTATTTTTGCTCGAAGTTGAGAGAAGAGAATTATTGGGGTGAAAAAAGGGGGTTATTTTCTTCCTCTTTCCTTTTATATGCAATGAATAGAAGAAGAAAAAAAGCTTTAAATGAAAAATAAATAAAATAGACAGGAGCCAGCTGGGGCCGTAGTTTTGCCGTAGAAGTTGTTGTTGTCGTTGTCGTCGTCGATGTCCTTAAAAAATAGTGTTAGAAGTTGAAAAAATAAAGAAAAAATAAAGCCTTACTTTTTTTTCTCATTTTGTTTGTTAGTTTTTTAGTTTATTTTTCAACGATAAAAATAAAAAGTAAAATAACGAATAATGGCAGGGCGCAAAAAAGGGATAATAAAAATAAATAAAAAAGTGGCAATTGAAAAAAGATGAAGTCGTTGTTGACAGACAGTTAATGGCAAATTAAGAAAATTGGTAGCTATCGAAGTTTTTGATATCGGAACAAAAGAATGATTCGAAAACAAAAAAACGAGATTATTAAATGCAAAATTTACAGTTCCGAAAAAAAATCAGAAAACAGTTGACAAAAATAATTAAAATTTTTCATGCACAAGCATTCCCTTAAAGACAAAAATTTAGAATTTTTTTAGGAAAAAATGATAGACTAAATTACTTTAAACCTTGTCTTCTTTTAATAAGAAGCTTTTGTAAAATAAAATTAAAAAACGTGAGAGCTAAACATCTATCTCCATAAATTTAATAAACAATTAAATTATTTAAAAATTGAATAATAAAAGTGATGCACGATTTATAAACCTTGAACAAAATATAAATATGGATTAAATTAATATTTTGCAACTACAAATGTTTTCCTTTTCAGACTCAAAGTTCGAGACCTTTTACATGCAGTTGGAAAAAAATGTGGCATTGATCCATTTGTTATCGATAATTTGGATTTGGAAAATGTTGTGGAACGAACAATCGCCATGAATGTAAGCCCATTATTTTAAAAAAAAGTTCCAAAAGAAAATGATCTTAGGAAGGAAAAGAGCCTCCACCTGATACAAATGAAGAATCCCTCCCTCCAAAAGAGCCAGAACCTGATACACCAGTTTCAAGAACCACAACATATCGAAAAGATGAAAATGATAATAATTCCACTAAACCTCCAAGCGAAGCATGTCCTTTACTTTATGAGCCTTCAGTTAAATCAAAGTAAGTTTTTTTTAAATTATTTTTTGTTTGAAACATGGTTCTTCCACGAATTATTTTTGGAAATCATTAATTTTTTAGATTCTCAATAGCCACAGCAGATTTAATTATACAAAACCCAACTTTTGAAACACTATCACAAAATTCTTCAGCTTTCGCGGTAAATATGATTCCGGTAAAAATTTACATATAATATTAATTATTTTTTTAACAACTTTTTTTTAGTTTTTAAATGAACGAGAAATAGTTGCGATTGATATGGATTTTCCGGATATTGAAGAACCAGTTTTAACTTTTGAAAATCGTTTAGTTTTAACTCAAACTGACCCGATTGAAGTTCCACGACCTCCAGGAATAGCTTTGCCAGAAGATTTATCTCCTGGCGCTCCTATTATGGTTTTCGAGGATTCTGAAGCATGTCGACAAGAACGTCGACGATCTACTTTAACCCGAACTCCAAGTCCTGATACGGGTAATTTTATCTAAATTTTTCTGCAAAAAAAAATAAATAAATTCGTTTCAGAACCAAAAAAGTTTAAAGAAAAAAAAGAAAAATATGGTCGCGACCCTCGAAAATTATATGAAACTTATCAAGAAGAATGGGGCCGACTTGAAAGATTATCCGATAAACGATTAGGTCCTCGACGGAAATCAGTTTTAGTTAGTCCATCAACATCACCCCAACATGGAGGAACAAGTGAATATACAGGAAGTTCAACAAATAATTTAAGCGATGTTGATCCTGCTGAAGATAATTATCTAAAACCTTAATTTTTTGATTTTTGTGTTACAATTTTGAAGATTTTTTTGTTAATTAAAAAATTTCGTTTAGAAATTTTAACTTTTTTATGAATTTGAATAATAAAAAATTGGCCAAAATCGTAGGAATTTGTTTTCGAAGATAACAGTGTTTATTGAATTTACATTTATAATTTGAAAGTAAAATGTGTGGAAAAAATATTTAGCAAAAAAGTAGAAGATTTTGCTAAAAAGAACTCTAATAAATGGCACATTATTGATTAATTTTAAAACCAAGGCCATCATTGTCTTAGTTGCAATTATAATTGCCCCTAAAAGAATAATTGAGGACAGCGTTCACAGAATATTAATCAATTTTCTTTATTGAGGTTGTGTTGCACTTTTATTCGTCATTTTTAACACACACACACACAGCTTTCGTCATTTTTTTTATTGCATAAAAAGGTTTTTACACTTCTTCGTTTAAAAATTAGGTTATTTGCTAATTTTTATCCTCAAAACTTTTTATTTATTATTTATTCCAATTGCAAAAAATTTTTTATTCAAATATGGAAGGAAAACATCAAAACTCAGATGAATTCGAATATGAAGGAAATGACGAGGATGATAAGCTTTGGTGTTTTTGTGGCCAACCAACTTTTGGAGAAATGATTGCTTGTGAAAATGAAAATTGCGCATCCAAATGGTTTCATTATCATTGCGTTGGAATCCTTAAAGCCCCACAAGGAGTATGGTATTGTCCAGATTGTTTACAAATTCCTGGATTGAAAAAATAAACTAATTTGGCGATCAATTTTTTTTTATAATTCATTGTGTTTAATTTAAATTTTATTTTTACTGGCAAATAAAAATTAGATTATGATTTTGATTTACTTTTTCGATACAACTTTTAAAATTTTGGTAATTACTTCTGAGCTTGATTAATTTTTATTTTGTTTGAAAATTACCGTCAAAATAAATTATCTGTCACAAGGAAGTAAAATTCTACCCTATTTTTCAAAAAATTTCATTCATGTCTTTGTTTTTTTTATCACGCTCTCTCATAGCAATCTAATATTTTTCTGGTTAATTAGTTTCACACCAAAATAATTAGAAATTAATTAATTAATCTGCCAATAAGATATATGTCCTGGGCCTTATCACATTTTTGAATTCTTGGTTAATCATCCAACAGCCACCACAATCGCCAACAAGGCTCATGAATATTTGGAACTAACTAAAAAATAAAAAAGATGTCTTCATTTTTGGAATATTCATTTTTCAAATATATAAAGGTCAAACAATCTTAATTTTAAATTCCTTGGCATTTTTTTCTTTTTGCACAGAAAAGTATTTTGGTATAAATAAAGAAAACTTCAAGCTTCGAAGAGTTAATTTTACTTTTTTCTTTTATATTTTTATTAACTTAAAAAAGTAATATGTCTTCTTCAAAGTCTGTATTGATGTCATTTATTTGTTTGATGGCTTTAAGCAATTTAATAGTAGCTAAGCCATTTTCAATGATCAGTGCCATAGGAACTCCATATCTTGGATTGAATAGTTTTGATTTGCCAGAGGTAAGTAATTGTGATGAGGGAAAGGAAGATAACAAAACTTTACAAAAAAAGCATTGTCTCTGCACTTTTTAAAAAATAATTTTTTTGAAACAACTTTTTTTTGCAAATCTTAAAAAACCTAATATTTCCATAATTATATGAAAATGAAAATCTTTGTTGAAAAAAAACAATTCCCTTATTCCTAATAATTATAATAATTTTTTTGGCTTCAGATATTTCAACAACCCATGGTTAATAAACGAATATATGATCTTCCGCAATTTGAAGAACCTGTAATTATGGTTAAAAAGCGACACACAGCTAATTCGATTTGGAGGATTTTACCTAGCATTGAAAAAAATAATGATAAACAATAAAAAATAAATATACTTTTTTTAATGGCGATTGTTTGATTTATGTTTGTAAATTTAAATAAAGTCTATTTTAATATTGCCAAATTTACTTTCTTAACAAAAATTTAAAAATAACAAAAACAGAATAAATTTGTTTCAAAATTAAACAGGTTTTGGTGTCCGATCTTTCAATGTCTGGGTTTGCCTTCTTCGACATCACAACTTTTTTTGTTGCTCACGATGTTTAATGATAAGCGAAGCATCACCGCTTTCTTACGATTATCAAACAAACAAAAAACGCAAAAATAATATTTTTTGAATCATCCAAATGTTCGTTTTTTTGATTTTTCGTGTTTCATTGTTTGATTTTTGAGACAGGCATATCTTTTTTTGACGTCATACACTTTTTGTTGCTTTATGATTCATTTTATTGAGAAACACTAAACTCATTTAAAAGCTGGGTAAAAAAATAAGAAAATGCTTAAAATTGGTGCCTTTTTTTTGTGTCACTTTTGTGTTTCTTTAATTCAATAATTAATATAAAAAAAGTCTTCAATAAATTGTGGATGGGAAGAATCGACTTTTCATAAATTTAAATTTTCTTTTTTGCTTTTTTTCCTTCAGAAAATAAAATTTCAATATTTTCTAAAGCAGTTTTTTGGATTTTTTTTTAATACAAAAAACCCCTGACAACTCAAAATATTTTTTTTATTATCCCTCTCTGTTGCTAACTCACAAACAACGCTAACATCCAAACAACAAAACTCTTCCTTTTTTTTTTTTTGCCTTTCAATTTGTTGGTGCTTCCCTCTCTTTTTTTCCCCTTATTGATTTCCTCTCTTCTCTTTCTCTTTCTCTTTGTTTATTTTTTTTTGTGAGAGTTGGTTTTTTGCCTTTCCATTTCGCATGCAACAACAAAAGCCTACAAACATTGAGAGAGACCTTGATTCAAAAATGAATAAAAAAAAGTTGTTCAAAACTGAAAATGTTTGTCTCTCTCTCTTTCACTTACCTTAAATCCTTTTAACTCAACTTGACTTTTTTTTCTCTTTTTTTTTTACAAAAACGTTCCACAAAAAAATAATTTCAGCCGTTAACGCCCAAACTTTTTATTGTTCGTTGCTACCTTTGAATGTTTGCGTGTGATTTGATTTTTTTTTCCATCCTGAAATTTTCTCCACAAAATATTTTTTTGTGGTGGTGCGATGATTCATTTTTGTTTGCTTTCATTATTATTTTTTCTTTGAGGGTTTTTCTTTTTGGTTGCTTAAATAATCACCGTTTTTTTCATTCTTTCTTTCTTTGATATTTATTTCTCCGCCACATTTTTCCTTCCTTCCTCCTTCCTCCCTATCATAAAAAGAAAGAAAAAACGTGGAAAAAGTGATATTTTATTTTTGTGTTTTTTCTATAAAAAATATTTTTTCACAAACATAAATTTAATAACAAAGATAAAAGTCGGGTGATTTTTTTTTCTTTTTGGACAAAAGCATTTTTTTCTCTTCGTTTTTTTGCTCTTGTTTAGATGAAAAAAATCTTCCCTATAAGCCTTTTAAAAATTTTTGTGCGCTTTTTTGACGACTTTCTTTTATGTATTTGGATTTGATATTAATTTTTTCAGTCTAAAACTTTTACATTTACCTTTTAATATTTATTTTTTAAAAAGACCTTGGTTTATAATTGTTTCCAATTATACCCTTAAAAAAATAAAATAAAAAGAAACATTCTTTTTTTTTCACGTTTTTTTATCTACATGTCTAACATATAATTAACACACATTTTTTTTAAACATTTTTTACTTTCAAATAAAAAAACCCCACCTGCGCATACAACATTTTTTTTCTTTCTTTGAGTTGTGACTTTAATGGGATACGCTTTTTCTCTAACCTCTAATAAGTTTTACCGAAAGCTTGAGGCGGGTTTTTTTATTATTTTTAACTTGCTTTCTCAAATAAAAATTTTTTCGGAATTGGTAAGCTACTTTTCTTTACGTCTATTTTTATAGCAGGAATATAACGTGAAAATTTCGAAATAAAACTTATTACTTTCCATTTTTAAAATAGGTGGTGCTTAATTTACCAAAATTTAACTTTAAAAAAAGAGAAAAAATTTGGGAACTAGTATAGTTGTGCACCCACTTTTTTTTTATTACTCTTTTTTCTGTGCAGCTAATCATTGCCAAAAACTAAAAAAATAATAATTCAAATTTTTTCAATTTATTTTGAAAAAAGAAAATAAGATGAAATGCCAAAATTTGTATAAAACAAAATAAAGGTTAAATTTGGTTTCCATGTTTTTCAATGAATATGTTTATAAAAAAATGAAAAAGTATAATTTTATTTGGCCTCATTTCGTCATTTTATGCTATATTACGAAATTTGCTTTAAGTTGTAATATTACTTTTTTCCATTTAAATACACTTTTACTTGTGACTTAAAAGCCACTAAAATTGCTCTTTGTTCGTTGACTTCTGCAATATTAAAAAAAAATAGTTTTAGCGCTCTAAGTAATTTAGAAAATTATGTGGAGTTAAATAGACAAATCTTTTATGACTATAAAATCCCTCTTATTTGAAAATAAAAAAATTAAACTTTTGAACTTTGATCTAATTTTTAAAGTCTTTTTTCTAATTTCAACATTCCTTTCTTTTGAACAATTAATTTTTTTTTCTTATTAAAAAAGCTTTTTCCTTCTTCATGAGCCTTTGCAAAAATAAACGAACACGAATTGCAGCGGAAACAGAACGAGAGAAACAGCGTTCCTATTTTTTCGTGTCGTCTCATTTCATTGCAAGCTCATGACTAAAAAAATTTAAGAAAAAAACACGTCGAAAAAAATGAAAAGTATTTTACATTTTTTTTGTGTGTTTGTTTTGGTTTTGTAACAAATCGAGTGGTATTGTTTTGCATTTTTATGAAAGCCTCAAAAATATTTTTTTCTTAGCTTTTTTTGTAACTGTATTTGCTGTATAATTTTCCTGTTCCAATACTTTTTTTAAATTTGTTTTAAAAAAGTTTTAGTTTTGTTTTACTTAATTTAATCCAAAAAAAAAATAAAAATGGCACTTACCATTGGAGATTGTCCCAGACTTTGCTGCTCTGTCATTATTCCAGTAAGTTTGCTTTTCCATTTCCTACAAAAATCGATGTTTCTTAAACCCCAAAATTATTGTTATTTTTTTTAGCCCGTTGGTGTATTTTTTCAAACTGGATGTGATATTCATTTGGCCATTTGCATTATATTAACTCTTTTGGGATATGTCCCTGGGTAAGAATAAATTTAAATTTATTGAAAAAATATAAATTTAAAAAACTCTTTTTAGATTGATTTATGCTTGCTACGTTATCCTTGCATATTAAAAAGTCTACAACAAAACAAAAAATTTAATTAAATTTCTTATTATTTTTCTTTTTGCATTGACAAAACTATTTTTTGTGTTTATTTCTTTAACCGTTATTAAATTTTAAGGAATAAAACTTAAAGTCGATTATTTTTTACTGATCTTTCCCTTACGAATAAAAACAATTGTATTAAAGAACAAACAAAAGAAAAAGAAAAATTAAAAGATGAAATTTAAATTAAATACCTATTTGTTTTTCTTTCATAGTAAGCTACCAACATTTTTTTAGCCACAATGTCTTCAAAATCTTTCACATTAAAAATATTCACTTTTTGGTTTTTGATTCCAAATTAATTTTCAAAACATAATTTTTGCATAATTATGTTACTCAAAATAAAGCTTTCAATTTATAATTTTTTTTATTAAAGCATTCAAAAGGTCAAAAGAAAAAGTTAAAGATTTAAATAAAATGATTTTATTTTTCAATTGATTCTGAACTGCGGCTGCTACTGCTGCTAATTTTATCGATTTCGGCAAACCATTCTTCCAAAGGTAATTCATCAAGTGGGTCAGAATCAACAATGGTGGAATTTTCAGCAACTGAATCCATGGAACATTCACCATTTTTACCCCAACCACCGCCATTTTCTTTAAAAACTTCATTTAACAAAGTTGAAGGTTTCAAACAATAATATTTGAGAGTTTCCAATCCAAATTTAAAAATATCGTCGGCACCGGGACAAAACTTTTCTGCTTCTTTTTTAACAAAATATGTAACTAATTTTTGAAGTTTTTGATCGATGTTTTTCTTTCCAAATTCAATAATTTTTATTGAAGTATTTTTAATTGATGGCCAAATTTGAGTTTTAATTAATTTTACAACATTTTCAATTATCGGCGAAGTAGCTTCTTCGACGGCTTTGGAAATTCCTTCTTCCATACTTTTTGTTGCTTCATTTAAAGCTCCACCAAGATTTTCTCCAACTTGATCAGTCAAACCAGCCATAGCTTTTTGAGCTGCAGATTTTAAAGGATCAAAAGCTTCAGCCACTTTTTCATTTAAATGATTTTTAACTTTTTGCATTTCTCGATCAACATTTTTCTTTACTTCTTCCAAACTTTTTGTTACTTCTGCAAATGGATCCACTTCCGGAATCACGGGTGGTGGTGGTGGAATTACAACTGGAGGAGGTGGTGGAGGTGCAGGAGGATCAGGAATTTCCACAGGAATTACTTTGGGAGGACTCCAACCCCATCCATTTATTAAACATGGAAAAAGCACAAACAAAAAACCAATAAAAAATAATTTCATTTCGTGAAACTCTGCCTTCTGCAGATTCGAATATTTTTTCACTGTATTTATACATACGTTTAAAAAATTCTTAGAATTTTTTCCTTCTCATTTAACCTTTTGTTAATGCAGAATTTCGTCAGAAGTCAGGAACAAATGATTTTGATTTTACATTTGGCTTCAAGCAATCACCTTTCGAAAAAATTGCAAACAAACAAACTTTCAAATATTTTTTAAATATTAAACGTGATTTTTCAAACTAAATTTTTTTTGCAAAGATTAAAGGTTTACAATAATTTTATTTTTACAGAAACAAAATCGTTGGAAAAAAACCTCACGAGCTTCAAAATTTGCACAGAATAGTTGTCGTCTTAATTTTTACTATTTTTTGCAACTTTCAAAACTTTTTGAAATGTAAAAAGTCTCATATTTTTATTTTTGGATTTTCTCGTTTTTATTCATTTCACAATTAATAGGTTAAGTGATTTTCTGATGAGTTTCAAAGATTTTCTATGTTTGACTTTTTTCAAAATTTTTTTTAATGCGGCGGCAACTTTTTAAATTTTTCATTAAACCATTTTTTTATTTATCTGTTTTATAGGTTATTTGCATGTTAAATGAGGATTTAAATTATTAAAAGCATTAATATTTATTAGTTAAAAAAAACAGTAATTAAAATTGAAAAACAAATTTATTTATTTACAAATCCAAAGGCAATGGAAGTTTATTTTTAAGTCCATCCTTGACTTTATTAGCTTCAGCGGTGGCTTTGTCTTGAACGCCATGAACCAAATCACTGGTTTTATTTTTAGCTGCATCTTCGAGATTTTCAATTTTATCAGAGAATCCACCATTTTTAGCCATATGATCAAGCAATTCTTGAATATTCTTTTTTCCATGAATAACATCAAGAATTCCAGCTACATCAACTCCAAGAAATTCTGCCACATCTTTCGCAACATCGGTGTAAGCTTTGAGTCCGGGGCACATGTTGTGGGTTTTGGTGTAAATTCCCCAAGTGAGTTTTCGAACTTTTTTGTTAAAAATAATTTTTTTAATCTTTTTTAAATATTTTTTAACCATTTTTTTCGCATAATTTAAAGCCTTTTCTTTCATTTCTTCAATGAGTTTAGTCGCGCCTTCTTTGGCAAAGGTTTCAATTTCGCTGGTAACGTTTTTAATATTTTCTTCCACCGTGGTTTTGGCTTCATTCACGACTCCCATGGCTGTCGCTTTCACTTCATCGACCACGTCCGTGACACTTTCCTTCACTTCGCTAAGGGCTTGATTGACTTTTTCTGTCGCTTGATTTTCCATTTCTTTAATAACTAAATCCACATTTCTTTGAATTTCTTTAAAAACTTTATTCACTTCCGTTTGAGGATCAAACGCGGCTTCCACGGATCCAAGGAACAAAACAATAGCAAAAAAGCAACAAGAAAATTTCATCTTTAGGCAACGACGGCGAGAAATGTGAAAAAAATAAATTTTAAATTTTTATTTATATAATTTTTTTCAACCCCTTTGTTGTTGCATTCCTCAAATTTTGTAGTTTATTTTTTGACATTTCGGCTTCAAGTCGTTTGAATTTTGTAATTATCACGAATTCAATCATAAAATAATTACGTGCAAAAAAATCCAAATTTTTTAAAATGTAGAATCATTCAAAAATTTAGATGCTTTTTTCGATTTTGGATTGACATCACTGCAAAGGTGTCGACGATCTGACCTTTCTATTCCACTTTTTATTTTTGAAATAATGCAAATTTTTTTATTAGCCTGGTGCAGTAATTTTCCAAAGCCTTGAAGCTCGAATTTATATAAAAACATGATAATAAGTTAGCGAAAAACTTTACTTAAAAATATTATAAAATATCTTAGATTTGAACAAATTATGGAAACAAATTAACTTTCTATAATTGGGTAATATTTTAGTTATCATTTTTTTCAACAGTTTTTTGCTTTTTTTGTGTGCAAATAAAACTTTACTCATTACTCTATTTTTTTCTTGTGTTTTTGGATTAAAAATTTTTATTAGTAGAAAAAGATGCAAAAATTATTCAAAAAAGCAATTTACAATATTACAACAATAAAAAAATATTAAAAGTTATTCATCTTCGTCTTCTCCGTCATTTTCTTCACTTGAAGAAGTAAACCAATCAAGAGGGAGTCCTTCGAATGGATCATAGGGGAAAGGAATATCAGTGGAATTATCGTTGCTATCATCCAAATCCAACGAAGTGCAATTTCCCCATCCACTATTTTCATCAAAAATCATATTGAGCAATGAGGAAGGTTTCAAACAATAATAATCAAGAATAGCACTATCGAATTCAATAATATCATCGCTGCCAGGACAAAATTTGGTGGCTTCGTGCTGGAAGAATCCAATAAATTTCCAAATTTTTTCATCAATGTTTTCTTTTCCAAATTTAATTGCATCTTCGAAAAACTTTTTTAAAGTTGGTTTGAAATTAGTTTTAACCCAAATTTTTGCTTCATCAAAACTGGCTTCAGTTAAGTTTTTTGCGTCATCGAAAGTGGTTTGCAAAGATTCAATGGCATTTTGAATGGGTTCACGAAGAGCTTTTTCAGTTTCTTTTTTTATTTCTTCCACTGATTTTTCTGCAAATTCCTTAACTTTGGCTAATTCATTTTTTACTGTGGCTTGAGCGGAATCCTTAATTCCATAAATAATTCCTTCAAATTCATTTTTAATTTTATTCAAATGTTCATCCACGGGACCTGTGATTACTGTTAAATCAAATCCAGGAACTTGGCACTGGGAAAATTGAAACAAAGATGACAAAATAAAAAAGCAGCCAATAACAACAAATTTGAGGCAAATCATTTTATTTGGAACAACAGGAAAAAAATGTAACTTCAATGAAGAAAATTTCTTTTATTTTATATGGTTTGGCTTCAAAATTTTTGTGACCTTTAATGATTAATAAAAAAACATTGGATGATGTTTGTTAAAATTGCAGCAAAAAAGAACCAAGCAAAATTCTTCAAATATTTTTTCTTTGGAAAAAAAATAAAACCAAAATGGACTAAAAAATTAATTGCAATCCATCCAAAAAAGGGATATTCAAATTTCCAAAATTCACTTTTTGTTTAATGCTAAAGAAATGGGAAGTTTTAGTTTAGTCTCTCTCTCATGTCAGTAAATCCGCTAAATCTTGAACTTGAGTTTTTATTTTATTTATATTTTCTAAAAACAAAGAAAAACAGACAGTACAAGCTTAGAGACAGGAATAGTAAAACATAAAACTTTTTGTTTGTTTGCAGAATTGCATAAAAAAATTATCATAACAAAAAAAAAGATAGATAGCTTTTAATCAAAAAAGCGATACGTCAATGGAAAAGAAAACAAGAAAAGAAGAAAAAATAAATTGAAAACAATGGTGTCGCAAGAAAAACATATAAACTTGAATTGGAGAAGAAAATAATAAACCCGTAAACTTTTTATATATAAAAACAAAAAATAAAAATAATAATTGGAAAATTGAAATGTATGTTTTAGTTTAGAAAATATTAAAAAAGTTGTCCACCATCCGATTGATTTTGATCATGGGGATGCATTTGTTCCAATGGAGGCATATGTTCATGGCTCATTTGGTCATGGTCATTAAATGAGTCATTTACATCATCTTCAATTTGGGGAACAAGAATTTCGGGGTCGCTTAGCTAAAAATTTAGTGATTTAAAAAAATATGAAACTTGAAATTCCAAAGAAAAAAGTTTTTCAAACAAAAAACTAACTTCAAGTTCGCCACTTTCAACTAATAAATGGACTCGCTTGTGATAAGATTCATGTTGTTCCATACTTTTACGATCCACAAAACTTTTTAAACAAATTTCACAAAACATTGGTCGATCCACTCGTGCCAGAGGATGCTCAAGATCAAGATGTTCAGAGCATTCGCCTCGAGAAGAAAAATGTGATTTACACATGGGACATTCAAATTTTTCGAATGCAATGGTTCGAGCTTGAGCTAATATCGCTTTTAAATCAGAACCCGATGATTCGATCATTTTAATCATTTCACGAAAATGGGAAAGCTTTTCTTCCAAGGAACCAGTTGGAAGGATATCGCCTCGACGAATTTTTTCTATCCATGATCTTGCATCATTTCCAAGTCCAAGTTTACGTTTTCTTGGTCGAGATGGGGGAGTAAACATTGGTTCACCCGTGGATCGAACGATTATAGCATCATGGGGAACTTCAGCTGGAGGGCGACGATTACTTAAAAAGCAAGCACACGATGATAGTTTAAAAAGGATATATAAAAATTTAAAATATCTAACCTCGCAAAAGGTTTCCAAGCTTCATCAAGTTCTTCTTTCGTGGTTACATGAGTTTTTAAATGCTTTTTAAGATTACCCTTAAGTCGACAAGTTTTACCACAATATGGGCATGCATGGGGCGTAAATCCAGAATGAACCGAACGATGTTCAAATAAATTTGATTTAAATCGAAAGGCTTTATTACATATTTCACATGTAAATGGTTTTTGATCGGTGTGAATTATTGCATGTTGTTGTAAACCTAAAAATTATTGGTTTTAATAAACTTTTTTCATCTCAAAAATTGGTCGATTACAAACCTTTGAATGAAACAAAAATTTTATTGCATATATTACATTGATGAACAGCTCGTGGGCCTCCAGTGCTCATAGGTTGTTTATATTCCTCGCCAAATTGGAATACATTCTGGAAAAAAATTTATGTATCAAAATCTGGGAAAAGTATATATATAAAAAATCTTTCTTACTTCTCCACTAAATTGATGATCTGTTTCATTCATTTCTTCAAGTTCATCTTGCTCAAGACTCATATCATCGTCATCAGCATTACCAAAAAATTGCTGAGATATTTGTAATGCATCCATATCAGATAAATGAATATTAACCATGAAAAAAGTTATATCAAAGTTTTTTTAGACTGAAAAAAATGGGAATTACAGTAATTAGTCACTCTTGATGGACGAACATCTCGTTATTCGAAAGCAACAAAAACATTTGGAGTAGCTAAAGTCCTTTAGTTAGAATATTTAAAAGTAAAGAAAGATAAAATCTAACGAAAAATGGAGGGGAAATAGCAAAAGTTGGGGTTAAAGTTACTGTATTGGATCAAAGATGCAAATCTCAAAAAAAATTGCAACAAAAAAGTATGTTTGGCGATAAAATTTGATTAAAAGCAATAAGCCTATAGGTTGTTTATGGTTTCGGTAATCATCTAAACCCAAAATTGCAGTAATAGCTACTACCATGGCCAATAGCAATAACAGTATATATACTTGCTCAAGAAACTTGCAAAACATAAATTTCTCCCTCGCAAATGCTGCTTTCTTGCTCAATTTCATTCCAAAAACAATTAGAAACTATTAAAATCATAAAAACAATCAAAAATGATCGAAAAATTTACTAAATTTCTAAGGAAACTTTTGCACTGCGATGTTTACAGTAAAATTTGCTTGCAAATACCGTAAAATCAGTTACTTCTTGCTTCGTTTTAGTCAAAGATAGTCCTAACCTCAAGTATTATAAACTTTAATGGACTCATAAATGCTAATTCTAAAGAAATAATTAACTAAAACTACAGTTTCAACAAAATTGCTAACTACCATATTTTTGAAATTTTTATCATTTCCCTCATTTTTTACGGTCATTCTCAATCAAATTGGATGGTTTTTTCTTTAATTAGTTAAAATAAACCATAAAGAAGGGAATAAAAACAAACGCGGAGCTAAAGATTCATAAAATAGATAATAAATTTATGGTAAATGGGTATATGGTAGTCCGACCGTAACGTTGGCTTCAATTGCAACAACTCCGCCCAGAAATCAATGATGAAGATTCAAAACATTTTGCCAATAAATAAAAAATATGGGTGCATGAAATAAAAAAAAATATATAAATAAATATGCTTTTTTTTATTAGCCTCTTAGAGACAGACGGATGATGCTATTAATGAAAGACGTCCTCTTTGTCTCTCTCATTATTTACAAGTTTCCATTTTTTTAATATTGTTTTTGTAGAAGCAACAGTTTTTACATTTTATAATTGATTCAGCTTTAAAAAGTTAACTTTGAAAAAAAATGTTATGAAAGATTGTAACTTTTCGCTTTATCCTCAAAAAATCACATTGCTTTGTTGTTAAACCCGATTGAAAGGAATCTTAAAAATTAGAAGCAAAGATGTGCAAAAAAAAAAACCAAAAAAATGATGGATCATTTCCAGCAACAAAAAAAACAATTGAAACTCAAAAAAACTAATATTGGCAATTTGCCAGAAAAAGGCTTCATTCATATTTTTTTAAACTTTCAAACTCCAACTTTGCAAACCATTTATTTAATCCTCCATCAAATTTCATTAATTATTTTTATTGTTGCATATTTATTACCTTCAATTTTTGCTATCAAAAAGTAAAATAATTCAAACAAGCAAAAAAATCCATTTCAATCCTAACGCGATCTTTGTTTGCTGCCATTCAGCTTTGTTTTTGCTTGCTCGCTCGCTGCTCTTCTCTTTCTCTCACTTTTTTTCTTCTTCTCTGCTGCGCATTTCTTTCATTAAAACATTAAAAGAACAAATATTTTTGCGATTTGTAACTTTTTTTAGTCGAAAAGCTGTGTAATAATAATAATGCCATTTGATGGTCTCTCTGAATTTTGTTATTTGTTTGAACAAGTTAGGATTAAAGGGTTTATTCATTTTGTTTTTTTACCGCGATTTGTTTTATGGGTTTTTGAGGATGTTGATTGATAGCCATGACTTTGATTTTGTTCTTCCTTTTCACTTTTTTTCGTGATTTTCTTACTGCTTTCTAACCCTCTCCATTTTACTTTTATATATTCCAAACATTTTTTAATCGAATCTTGCGTGATAGCTATTATTCGTGTTTCATTCGTGATCGTGTTTTTCTTACTTTTTATTATGTCATTTTCCAACATTCATCGATCCATTTTTTCAGGTTTCAACTCATACAATGGCAGAATTTAAAGTTCCTTCGTTGGCAGAAGATTCGCCTCATCAAATTCATCCAACTTATAGTGGTGATTTCATTACTCCAAAACGTGAAGTTTTTGCTATCTTTGATATGGCTAAATGGTATCGATCTGAGGTTTGTTATAGCTGTTTTGTGTATTCCTTTATTTACTCCTTCCATTTTTAGGCTTACGAAAACTATATGAACTTTCTTCGACGTATCAATGCAGCAGTCAGAGGTGTTCAAACAAATGATAATCATGTTTCTGTTAGTGAAAGAGTCAAAGCTGTTATTTCTTTGGTTGATGAACTTGAAGTTGGTTATTATCATTATTTTCGCGCAAATTATCTGTTTGGTTTTAGAGCTGGGTATCTGAATTTCCATTGGAAGATATGGCTGAACAAAGATTTGGTAATAAGACTTATCGAAAATGGTATCAAAGATTGCAAGAAGTATGTTCATCACAATCACATGTAACAACTTATTCATCGTTTACTTTTTCAGCGGGCTGAAGATCTCATCGTCAAGTTACTTCCAGAAGACAAGAAAGAAGCAAAGATCGAACTTTTACCATATCTTCTTGATTCATTTGGTAATGCAACTCGTATTGATTATGGTTCTGGACATGAAGCTGCCTTTTTGTTCTTCATATATTGTTTATATTCCGTTGGCTCTTTGATTGCTCCTGATGATGATCAAGCAGTGGTATTACTTCTTTTTGCTCGTTATCTTCGTTTTGTTCGCCTTCTTCAAACTCGATATCGTATGGAACCTGCTGGCTCTCGTGGTGTTCATGCTATAGATGATTTTCAATTTGTTCCATTCATCTTTGGAAGCTCTCAACTGATTGGTAACAAACAAAGACTTATTCCTGATAGTTACTTGAATCCTCAAACGGTGGAAATATATCAAAGAGATAACCTGTTCTTCGAAGCAATACAATCCATCAATGATGTAAGTTACTTTACTTTCTTGTACCTTTATATGATCCATTGTTTTTTTTAGACAAAATATGGACCTTTCTATGAACATTCAAATCAACTTTACAATATCAGTGCTGTACCACATTGGGACAAAGTCAATTCAGGAATGTTTAAAATGTACGAAGGCGAAGTAAGTTTCCTTTTCTCTTTCTCATCATCTTTTAATTTCCGTTAATTTTTTCAGTGTCTCAAAAAGTTTCCTGTTGCACAGCATTTCGTCTTTGGCAATATCTTTTCAATCAATCAACGTCAATGCTTTTTACAGAGGGATGCTGAAACTCGTGCTGCTTTGCAACATGAAAGAGAAGTTGAAGAACAAAAAGAAAAGGCAGCTTCTGCAGCTCATGAATCACATCTAATTGACTCAATAATACCAATGGATCCTATCAAAGAAGATGAAACATCAATGGAAACAACAAATGCTGAATAAATTTATTGTCATAATAGTATTATTATTGTTGTTTTTGTATTTATATTGTATTGAATAGACTGTATCATGAGTAAATATTAATTGTTATTATTATTTGTCTTTAACTTGTTTTATGTTGATTGTCTGTCGGTGAACTAAAAGACATGACTTTTACGTTTATGACTAATTTGATAGAGTAAGCAATGATTGCTCTCTTAAACATACCTCCTTCCCCAATTTTTGGTCCTCATTCTTTTTATCAATAATGTTTGATGAATTTTGTTGCTTTAGAATTATAACACCACCAACAACAACGAGGAAGATGCCAGATTTTGATTATAGCCAGTTTGCATGCGCTGATTGTGGTGCATCTGATCCACCATGGGCTATTATAAATCGCGGGGTTTTTGTTTGCACTGAATGCTGTTATGTTCATAGAAATTTGGGTAAGTAAAGAGGATTCATAGTTTTGGATTTTTAAAGGATTTCTAATTACGAATGATGGTTAACAATGCTTTTGTTAATCCTTCATTTGCTTCTTCAGGCAGACACATCAGTCATGTAAGATCACTAAAAAATGGCCAATGGAATACATCCCAATTAGAACTCGTACAGTTTCTTTATCGTGAAGGGGCAAATAATATTTGGGAGCATTCACTCCTTACTGAAGCAGCTACTGGCAAAGAAAAGGTTAAACGCAAACCAGTTTCGAAGTTTGTTTATCTTTTATATATACAATTTTTTGTGATAAATGATTTATTTTTTTAAGCGATCCAGTAATTCCAAAGAAAGAAGCATTTATTAAATCCAAATATATTGATCTTGCATTTGTTTTAAAGCCTGCTGCATCTTCATCGGATTTTAATATCGATGATTTCAACAGACAATTATATTCTTGCGTTCGAACTTCACATTGTGAAACAGTTTTGAGATTGCTTGCATGTGGAGCGGATCCAAATTATGTTCATGAAGAAAATCATGGTAATTCTCCGATGCATGTAGCAGCAAAAGAATGTCAACCTTTGCAAGTGGAATTGCTTTATATTTATGGAGCAGATCCGGCTCGACCTAATGCCCTTGGACAAACTCCTTCCCAACTTGCAAGGCAAGAAGGCAACGATGCCCTTGCGAATCGATTGATAGAATTGGAATTTGAAGTCACAGATAAATTATCTCATTTTTTAAGTGGTCGAAAACCTGATCACACCAAAGATGTTCATTTTGTTATTCCCGAAATTGCTGGACAACTTACAGAACCTATAAAAAATATAAAATTCAATTACAGCGACTTAATGATTATGCATTGGAGAGAATTATTCAAGATATTTATGATGAAATTGATCGTCGTATTGTTAATGATGAATGGGGCGCAGCTCCACCATATCATTTAGGCAATCATGAACATGTTGCAGCTTTTTTACCTGTGAGTTTCGGATCGGAAAATTTTTTCATAGCTTTTTTTGTGTTACTGAAATAAGCTTTTAGCCCAATGAACGATTAACACCAACGCGAAATCAAATGAGACAAAAATTAGCTAAACTTGATTCCCATGGTTTTGCGTTGCTAATAATTGAAATATTAAAAGAATGTCGAAGGCGTTATTTTGGTTTGCCTTTGCCTCCAGATGAATTAAATCAATCGTTTGGTCGAAGTTTATTGGATTCATCAGCTTTGAGCTTGGGTTTAGCAGCAGCTGCTCCAAGTCCAAATGATGAAAATCGAGATTATGATGAAGTTGCAGATTATATTAATCGTAAAAGTAGTGCTTCACAAGGAACTAAGTAAGGCATAAATAATAATAATGAAAAAAAAAATATGGAAGTTTTAAGGTTTAAAAATTTTTTTACCGTAGCTTTCATTTTTCGATGACTTTGGAAAAATTTTTTTACTTATTTGTTTGTATTTTTTTAGGAGATCAAGTGGAGCTCGAGTTGGTTCACAAAATGGTGAAAACATTTTATCAACCAAGAAACACCAAAATAATGGTTCTTCCCCAGCAGTTTCATGGGATGATTATTTGGAATTAAAAGAAGATTTGCAAGAAGCTATGAGTCGTTTAGCTTTGATTACCCAATCTTCGACAGAACTAATAAAATCTCAACGAATTCTTCAACGAAATGTTGAACAATTAAAAGATCAAAATGATGAACTTAAACGAGATTTAAAACATATTCAAGACAATCAGCAACACCAACAACAACATCATCATTCTACGAGCGGATTAAGCAGAAGGAATCCATCTCCCACGGGGCTTTTATCTCCATCAAGTCGAGAACCACCCCAAATTGGAGCAGTTGTACTTCCAGCTGGAAATATTTTACCTCGATCCGCAAGAAATTTAACGGGTGATTCAAGTGCGGATGAAATGTCATCCACAAGTTACGGTGGCGGTGGTGGCCAAAGAGGAGGTGGGGGAGGACATATTCAACGATCAATAAGTTCAGCAACCCCAGCTCAAATCACTGCAGCTGCATTAAGTCGATATGGAAGGCGGCATGGAAGTTTATCATCGGCTTCAGGACCACCACCATCAACAACAACAACATCGACATCAGCATTTCAACCACCAGCTATGATGAAAAATGGCAGCAGCCATAGTGGCGGCATTAACATTGGAGGAGGCAATGGAGAAGGATTTCATCATCATCATCCATCATCATCAATAACTAGATTACCCATGGCTGGAATGGATCATCGAACTCGAAATGGAAGTGCTCCACCATTTGAAATTAATCCTATTCGAGATGGAATTACTTCGGATTCTAATCAAACTATTAATTCCACAAGCAATTTACGAGGAATGTTTAATGAAGAAGGTAATTGAGTTTCGGGTGGAAATTATTTTAATAGTAAAGTTTTTTGTTTGTTTTTAGTTTTCCCCGATAATCTCATAATTGAAACTGAACTTTTAACTGGTGCCATTAAAGCTCTTTTATCCGATTTACAACAAGATGGAATTAATGCTAATGCTGCATTTCATTCAGATTCGGTAAGTTTAAAATTGAATGAAATTTCTTTGAAAAAAGCAGACGACAGAAAAACGCTAGCGTTTGAAGTCCTTAATTTTATTTTAAAAATGTTTAAAGGTTTTCCAAAATCAAAAAAATAAGAAATATATAAATTAAATGTGCTTTGCAGATTAACCATCACATTCAACGAATAATTCGAGTTATTCCAAATTCGCATAGAATTGGAAACGTTGAAGATTGCGTTCGTAAAATGAAAGCATCGATGCAAATTTTATCAATGAAATGCCGAGCCCGACCTTTACAATCCGCTGATGATACTTGTCATGCTGCATATGATGTTGCTAAAGCAGCCAAGCAACTTTTGGTTAATGTTCATCAACTTGATGGATAATCAACCATCGCAAGAATATAAACATTTATATTTTTCCTCAATTATTTAAAATTCAGTTTATTTTTGTTATTTTTATGCTCAAAAATTTTTATATTTTCAAAAGTTATTATTATTATTAAAGAAAAAGTTTAAAAAGGCCATGTTGTTGGTGATTTTCGGTAGCTTTCTAAAGTTACTGTAACTTCACCAAAATAAGTTTCTTTTACCAAAGTTTGAAAAAGTTATTATTTTTTATCCCAAAAAAAGTTTATAATATTTTTTGCTCAACAGTTTTTTTTATTCATATTATTTTAAGGGTGCTTATGTTATTATTTTTTTTTGTTAAAATCCATTTATCCTATAATTATTTTTTCTCATGCAAACACTGTTTTTTTGGAAGCTCAAAACAAAAAGCAAATAATATTTTCTATGCCTTTTATTTTTTTGTTTGTTAAAGAAAGCAATAAATATTTTTTTTTATCCAAAACAAAGCTTTGAAAACAATCATTTTATTATCAAAAATTTTTACCAGTCTTTTTATGAATTTATAAAACAAAAAATAAATAAATTTACAAAGTTAATTACATAAAGTTTACCCATAAATAAATACATACAGTAGAATCAAAGCTCTGGGATTAAGAAAAAAAAAATCCAGTTGAAGTAAAAGAGGAATCTAAACCCGAATCATTATCAGAAGAATTATTTTCATTCAATAATTTTTCTTGAATTTTTTCATCGTCTGCTATTATTGGTCCATCATCCACTGCAGCAATGGAATAATCCGAAGAATTAAATAAATTTTCCGTTAAAATATAATAATTTAAAGCTCGATTATTAAAATATTGAATTTTGACTAATAATTCTTCCAATAAATAATTATCTGAAATATTTGAATGTTGCGAAGTTAAATGAGGATGGTGAAGTTGCTGCAGCTGTTGTTGCTGCTGGAATGGCAGAGATTGGGAGGATGTTGAAGGTTTTGGAGTTTCAGTGTTATCGTCGATGGAAGTTGAAGCTGCCATAAATAATACTAGCAATAAATTAAAAATAAAGTATTATTAATTGATTAATTTTTTCTTTCTATCAAATAATTTTCTTGTTTTTTTGATATATCAAATAGTCATGAAATGGGAGGAGAAAAAAAAGAAATAAAAAAAGCAAGCGATTGATAGATATAAATATAATGCTAGTCTCTATTTTTGAGAAGTGTGTTTCTTTATACATAAACACGATGGATGATGACGACGACGACTTTCGTCGTCTGATGAACTTCTCAACCACGAAGACACGAATGCACTTTTGGGGAAAATTAGAGGAGAGTTGTTGTTCGACTGCTGCTGCGTCTCGTTGTTGTCGTTGTATTCCAGCAATTTCCACAAACAACTCTAACCAACTAACCATGTTCATATTTTTTATTGCTGCTATTAGTTAGTCGCTCCTCGTTTCATATCGCTATGCAACAACAAACACGAAACAAATGCAACACAAAAACCTGTTTACTTTTTTCTTACACAAGCACACACATAAAAAAAGCATTTAAAAAAAGTAATCGAGTTTATGTATGTAATCTAATCCGAGAAAGAGAGAGATATTTTAAAGCTAACTGCAATTTATTTATTTCATTCTAAATACATACAAATAAAATCAATGCAAAGAAATAAGTATAAAAACATAAAATTGATTTAAATTAACATATTCTTTGATTTCTTCTTTCCACGTTTTTGACCACTACTTTTGACATTTGTTGATGCAGTTGATGATTGAGTTGGAGGTGTTGAAGCTGTTGTAACAGTTGAAGTTGATGTTGCAGCAGTTGAAGTTGATGCTTCTCCAGTGGAAGATGATGTTGCTGCTGTAGTTGAGGATGTATTTTCTCCACCTGGAATACGATGTTCAAAGAAGAGACCTATAAATAGAAAAATTAAGATAGAAAACATAGGAAATATATGGCATAGAGAAATTCAAACATAAGTAGCAACAATTAGTAAAGCTAACAGAAGCAATAAGTATGATACTAATTTAGTGCATAAAGCGGAGAGACTTTTTCTTAGGCTACAATAGCTCTTCATTCGCATTTCAAAAAAAAATCATACCTTTAATTACTGTAGGTTTAAATTCATCATGTGATTTGTTGTTTTCTCCAACACGAATAGATTCAACATCAACTTTTTCAATCATAGATGGAGGAAGTTCAAGTCGAGTACCAGGAGAAGAAGCAACAACATCAGCTGGTGGAGATTTCAATGGACCAGTAACAGGAAAATCTTCATAAAGTGGTTCACCTTTTGGAAGTGCAATTGCTAGCGGTGCTGGATCATCGGATGAAGAAGGAGTTTGAGGAACATCAGGTTTCTTTGCATCTTTGGCTTCTTGAGATAAACGAACTTTTTGTGCATCTAAGGCTTGACGATCAGCATCTTCGGCTTCTTTAGCAATTCTTAAAGCATATTGAAACATGTTATCATAGTGCTAAAAAATAAGCGATGAGTGAAATAAATGTAAAGACAATCAAGAAATGAACCATACAGCATCACGAGTAGCTTTGAAAGCAGATTTTTCAGAAGCAGAACGTTCAATAGGATTGCAATCATCAGAAATCTTTACAACAGGACCAGGAGTTGGAGGATCAGGCTGAAAAGGAATAGCATAAACAAAAGTGGTATTAAACAAATGAATACGGTTGAAGATAAGCATATGGAAACTTTAGAGATTACAAAAAGCTACTACGATGTAAAATAAACTTTCATAAGCTTAAAAAGCAGCTACAGCTAAGTAATGAACAAAAAATCCCATCACTCTTCTCCATTCTAGCTTTCTTATAGCACCAAAGTAAAACATACCATAAATAGATGTCCATGAGTTCTTGCACGAGGTTGATAAGTTTCAAGGATATTAACTTCATCAAAGAATGCACGCTTTTGACGAGTTAAAGCAAACGAATGAATCCGAATCCACTGAAAATGAAAACAATGTATACCAAAAAGAGAAGAAAACAAACATACCTCTAAAGTAAAATATGCAATAAACATATTGAAAATCACAGCCATGTAATAAACTATGTTTGATTGAGATACATCAGCAAGTAAACTTTGACATACCAAGAGAGATAAACCTTGTGAAATCAAAACAACCAAAGCAACCATAAATCGAACATGAGCAGAAATAGGTGGACGAATTTGAGCTGATGACGCTGATGCTAATGAGTCATAGCTTTCAGTTGTTTGAGTTCCATTCATTTCAGATAAATTTGTATTCGCCATTGATGGTTGAGCTGATGGAATTGTTTGTTCACCAGGTGAAGATGGAGTTCCAGATATTGCTGTTTTTGGTGTTGTTGATGAAGATGCCATAATTATTTCTTTTCTTCCTTCAGACAATTGACGATGAACGAGAGCGCGAATGAGCGAGCGACTGACACTGAAACAAAACAAACAAAAGTTTGAAAGACAGAAAAGTGAATGAACGAATGAAAATTTTTCAATGAAACGAATGGAAAAGAAATTTTTCGAATATGCAAATTATCGTTGCAAGAGATTGTTTTTTTGTTTGAATGGCTTTTCTTGCTGCCTTCCTTAAATTTTCATCATCAAATAAATTTTACATGTATGTATTTTTTCTAAAGGTTGAAAACAAAAAATTAAAGTGTTCAATGGAAAATTTTTTTGTTACTATTTACAGTATTCTCAGATTCTTTAAGCTTTTTTTGATTATGTGTTTCTTCCAAAATGCATTATTTTTTTATTATGTCAAATTGCATTTATTGTATTTACTTTTTTGAACACTTGGATTGCTATTTTTTGATGACAATTATAAACAACAAGCATGAAACGAAATAAATAATATTAGAACATAACTTTCTTTTTTTTGCACTGCAAAATGAAAGTCAAAAATGAAATTACTTACAAAAGCACAAAAGCAGTAACCGCGGTTGTTATTGAAAACTTGGTTTCCCTGCGTAATAAGTTTATTTATCCAATTTCTTAAGATTTGGTGCTAAAAGTCAACGAGGTTAAAGCTTTAAAAATTTTTTTTTGTCCGCATTAAATAAATAATGTTCAATTATGACAGACTGATTACCTAAAAATAATGTTTTTATAAAAATAAACAAACTAAATAAAATCATAACTATTACAAGGCTAAAAGCCTAAAAAAGGTGGAAGTTGAGTCTTGAGTCAATAAAAGCATGGAAATCTTGAAAAGTTTGAGTCAATAAAAGTATGGAAATCTCAAAGATTCAAGCCGACTCAACTTCGCGCCCCAAAAAAAATTTTGCACTTCATTTTTTTAAAATAAATTTTTACATTTAATAATGTTTTAAATAAAATAGCCTTAAATTTTTGCTTCAAATAATTTTCGTAATTTTTCAAATTTACCTGTTATATCTCTTTTAGTTATTTTTAAAATTAATGGTTTTTCAATACGATATTCTAGGTAATTCAAAGCGTTTGATTACGTTTACTAAAGTTTTTTTTAACTAATCACTTTTATAAATATATCTTTAAAAACCTTTCAATAACAGATTTTCACATATAAAAATATATCTTGTTGGTACATTTCTTTATAAATGAATACCTTTTTTGGAGTTATCTTAACATGAAGCTTGTATTTGAACAAATTCCTCAATGAAAAAAAAGATATTCACAAAAAATCAAGCTACCTTTTTCTCAAAAAATTTTTTTTGGGGCGCGAAGTTGAGTCGGCTTGAATCTTTGAGATTTCCATACTTTTATTGACTCAAACTTTTCAAGATTTCCATGCTTTTATTGACTCAAGACTCAACTTCCACCTTTTTTAGGCTTTTAGCCTTGTAATAGTTATGATTTCCATTCTTTTATTGAGCTCGAAGAGATTTATAGATGTAATTTTGAAAATTTAAATACAAAATAAATAAAAGAAGGTGCTTGACTAGTGTATTAGTATTTTAAAAAGATAAATGGAGAAACAATAAACTCTGGATAAAATAATACTTCGCAAAAAGTACCTGACGGTACTATCTGGCCAAATGGAGAAGTTGGAAGTAAAAATTTGTAGCATGGGAAAAATCTTGAATTTATATAAGAAAAAAAATTAATGCAAAGCATTTTTATAAATAACCCCAGCTTTATTAAAATTTCCAAATTAATTTTACAACGGCCAAAGAGTTTGTAGTTAAAAAAAATTCAATTTCACCTTGATATTTTGCGTTTGCAACAATATCAATTCAAATTTTAGTAGTCCTAATCTTTCTTTCTTTAAAGACACATAAACGGATTCCACTTCATTAATGAAAAAAAAATACATGCCAAATAACGGGGTAGTTTTATTTTTAACTTTTAAAGTAAAAGTAATTCCTTTAAAAACTTAAAATTTGCTACTAAATATTGGAAATTAAAGCTCGGAAAAAGCGAAAAACTCTTTCGCCCTTCGGGCGAAAGAAACTTTTTCAACTTTTTCTCCTCGCATATATGTAGGGAGAAGTTTAAGTCAATCACCATTTTTCACAAAGTTCTTTATTTTCAGTTAGGTATGGAATAGCTCAATCAAATACTATAAACCAACTCCATATAAGAAAAAAATACCATACTTGTCACAAAATTTTTACTTAAACTATTAAATTATCTCCTCATGATTCATTGGGCTCCAGTAAAAACTGCTCCGCTCCAAATTTTGCTCCGATCCAGTAAAAACTGCTCCGCTCCAGTAAATACTGCTCCGATCCAGTAAATACTGCTCCGATCCAGTAAATACTGCTCCGCTCCGTTTTTTTTTAAATACAAATTCAAAAAATTCAAAAAAAGTGATTTGAAATTTGCCGCCAGAGAACCAAAGAAAAATTTTCTTGCACGCAAATGGATCGGAGCAAAATTTGGAGCAGAGCGGTAAATATTGAGACCCTGATTCATTCAAATGTGTTAGAATATTTGAGATTTTTAAAAAACATAATCTGCCACTGAAGTCCACTAAACTTTATTTTTTCCCTCTCTTCTAAAGCTCAAAAAATATTTCAACAAATCTATTTAATAACTTTAATCTGAACAAAATGATCTGACGAGGAACCTTCATTTAGTAAAAACTCCTAGCAATCCATAATTTTTTCTTTTGTTTGTTTTATGGATAAAAGCATAAAGTTAAGGTGCATAAAAACCACCTGCAAACAAGTTTAATATAACGATAAATTACGCTTTTTTTTTAGAAAAGCAGCGCTAAATTAGCTTTTAAAAAAACAATCTTCAGAAAATAAAATCAACGTTTTTTTATTATAGGAGAAAATGTGAAAATTTAGGAAAATATGAGGGACTTTTTAATAATAAAGCAATGGAAAATTTCGGTTTTACTTGAAGAATGTTGACATCAAAAAAACTCCTTCTAAATTTATTTTTTTAAAAGATTAAGAAACAACAAATATTTATCGTTTCAAATGCAATAAAAAAACAATATTTTGAAAATTTCTAGTTTAAACCATATAGTGTTTATTTATAATAGTATTACCATATCCAAAGGATTTACTTTAACTATAAATAAATTTCATTCAAAAAAAATAATATCATCCTTTTTCTTTATCCATTTCAAAAAATTGCACTTTTTTCTTTCCTTTTTTACAATGGCATTTTCGTGCTAAGATTTGTGACGGAAAAACAAACAAACAAACAAACAGACAGACATATTTTTTTTGGACACATTTTTAGTCAAAACTCTCGACTTATAAGCTTTTTTTTCTGGATTTCTTTACAGATATAATCTACAGATGGGCACTCATAAGTCTACCAAATTTCAACCATAGTAGATAAACATAAACACATGAATAAGCTAGGTGGAAAAAAAAGAGATCTTGCGCTCCGTCAGCCACAACTCAACTTGGGCCAGCTTTTCGCATGTAGCACAATCGCTTCGCGATCGTGCTACATGCTCTGGCTGGCCCCAATTTTCTTGAACTCAATAAAGAAAAAGATTTTTGATATATTTTTAGTGGACCAGAATTTCGAAAGTAAAAAAACCATTAATTTTTTATGTTGGTGTTTTTTATTTTTTTTTTGGTAAATAAAGTTAAAAATCATCAAAAAAATAATAAGAGGAAAACATAAAAATATATTTTTTATTTATGAATAAAAAGTTTGTTGTTGGAAAGCAAAATAGCAAAGCATCAAAGTGGAACTTGATTTAAAGTGCAACTGCAGCAGCATTAAGAGTTTGGAGATTAAAAAGTCATTAACTAATTTGTTTTGTTTTTTCTACGTTTATTAAATTTTTGTTTTTTTCGGCTACATTCATTTAAGGGATATTTAAGGAGATCAAAAAACTGTGTGGTTTTTCATTTTTAAAAAAAAAACAATAAAAAAGTGAACGGCTTTTTTGTGGCTTTGCTTTTTTTGTTTGTGGATACATTTTTTATTTTTCAAACTTTGAAAAACAAAAATTAAAAAAGCATGAAAATATATTTCTTGGTAAAATAGCTGACGATGAAGTTTAATATTGTTATTGTTGTTGGATTTATTGTTTATTGAAGGAACAAAAGATTTTACATAAAAGAAAACATTTTTATTTTAAAAATCATTGAACCTGTAGAATTTTATTAATTAAATTATATTTTGATATTATTAATTTTCTTTGGCAAACATAAATTTTGTTCAATTTTGATTTGGATGTTAATAGTTTTTTTAATTCAGCGAATATTATTATTTTTTTGTAGGCGAATTTAAAGATTTTTAACTGTAATAAAAAAATTCAACCATCTGATTTTTAACGGAAGTGGAATTTTATAATTTCATGGTAAATTTAAAAAATTGTGGTTAGAAGCAAACGATTTTTGAAACAAAAACGAACTTTCCAAATAACTCAAAAGCCAATTTTCAAGCTTTGGACTTACATATTTTTTTCATTAATCGTCGTCACTAAATACACTCAATTAATTTTTATTAGTCTGTGACTCGATTCACAAGTTTTTACATTTTCCTCGAGATTTAGCTTACCAAAACTCGTCAGACGATAACCTTGCAACTCAAACTCGCTGTTGCATTTTTTATTATTCAAACATCAGTGTTTTTGATTTTGCTTAAACTTGTTACATCTGGCACTATTATTTCTTGTGCATATTTATAAAAATTAGCATCGAAACTTTGGCAAACTAATAAAAATCTGTAACATTTATTTATTTTTATTAAATTATTCATATATATTTCAAATACATATGCTGACAAAAAATTATTTAAAAAAAAACTACTAAAATTATTTACTAAAATTAAATTACTTATTAAAGACACGAGTGAAAACGAAAAGCGCAAGCTGATTAATAATTAAATTGTTTAATGACATAATATTTATTATTGGAGTGAATTGGATTTTTTTACACCTGTAAAAATATTTTGCAATTGAAAAGCTCAAACTAAAAAGTAGTTGTTACTTTATAAATATTTTTTTTATTTTTGTTCCTAGTAATAATATATTTTTTGTTCAGAAATTATTATTTTTTTGCTTCGAGAAACTACTGTTTCTAATTTGCTGCAGTTTAGTTGCTTTGAGACATATCTTTTGGACGAGACCGTATAGTTTTGCTTCCAGACCCATATTCCTTAAAAATATTGTAGCTGTTTATTAAATATGTTTCTCAAATATTTTACTAATCCCAACAGCTTAAATTATAACATGTCAGAAATCTTTGATCAAGACATAACAAAATTTTTAATTCCAACGATGCATTACACTTCAATAATTACCATATTCTTTAGTTTAATATTAATTATAATAATAATATTTAAAACTCCAAAACAAATGAAATTTTTTAAAACTTATTTACTTCCATATGTTTTTAATACTTTATTATTGGAAATTGTGATGTTAATTTTTAAACCTTTGTTATTGCATCCATTTTTTGCTGTGGTCTCTTTGGAAATGCCTGAAACAGGTTCACCCAAAATTTTGTTGATTTTATTTATATTTATGGCATATTTTGCTATGGCTTTAATTGATTGCATTGCAGGAATGGCAGCAGAAAGATATTTTGCTTTAACCAATTTAAATTCCAATCATTCACGAAAACCAATTATAATTTTTTCTGTTTTATCTTTTTCAAGTTTAGGTTTTTTGATTTTAAGTGTAATTTTAATTTGTTTTGATTCCATTCGACATGCGTTTATTATGCCTTCAACTGAAGCAAATATATTTTTAAATTTGCATTTAAAAAATTTTAATCAATTTTATGCAATTAAATCCATTTTAGTTTTTCGAACTGATATTTCTCTCTCTAATTTTACGATAGGTTTCACACTTTTTGTTTTATTTGTTTTTTCAAGATATTTAATTGCTTTGATTTTCTTTGTTTTGAGCGCAATTAAATCTCATAGTTCCATGATTGGAATGTCGAGAACTTTACGAAAACATAATTCAATGCTTCTTCGATGCACGTACGCCCAATTTTGTGGGTTTTGCATTTTTGCTGGATTTCCTGCAATCGTGATAGTCTTAATTTATTATTTTTACTCGGAACCAAACAAAATTATTTATCTTTGTTTTGCTCTTATGAATACTTTCGGCTTATTTGATATTTTAATTACCGTAATTTGTATTAAACCATATCGAAATTTCTTTCTTGATTTGATTCATTTGGATTGTTTTTGTTTTAAAGTTTCACCCCAAAGAAAATATGGACGCCAGCCTTCGATAAATGTAATAAATATTATTAATCGAAGAACGACTCTTAAAAATCCATTCTAAATATTTTTTTAAATTGTGTATTCTTTTGTTTTTTGATTTCTCAATTTGTATGTATTTGTTTGTTTATTAATTAAGTTTATTTTTCTAAAAAAATGTACGAATAAAAAAAAACGGAAAATTATGCTTGTTTTTGATTCAATAAATTAAAAATTTCTATTGGCACTTCCATGGATGGACAATCAATTAAAAGGATATCAAAAGCATTGAAATAATTTTCAAATCGATCATCAAAACTATGATTTAAATATCCAATTTTAAGGGCCGTGCTTTCATTCACGATTCCAATATCCATGTGAACATCTTCAATGCTATCACCAAGGAGGAGCACGTTTGGGCGAGATTTAATTTCATTGGAATATGATTTTTCTTTGTCGTCGGTTAAAGAAGCAGAATTTTTACAAAAACTATGAATCAGCGGTTCAGTGAAAGATTCACAAATATCATTTTTTTGATTGAAATTCATAAAATTTGAAATAATATGCAAATTGTTTGGAAGTTCTTTTTGACCAACGTCCATCTTTTTTTCTAAAATCATTTCAATAATATTTCCAATACCCGCGCTAAAAATAATTAATGGAACATTTTTGATTTTTGAAAGTTTAATAAATTCTAAGGCTTCGTCGCGAAGGTACAAGGGAGCATCTAAAGTAAATCCTTCAATATCAGAATAAGATAAATCTGAATTAATAATATATTCGTGAGCTTTGCGCCAATAATCTTCCATTTTTGGAATTTTTTCTGCTTTAGTCAAATTTTTGCAGCATTCAATGGGGGAATATTTTTTAACTAAAACTTCCAAATTTTCTGCCAATTCTGGTCGAATTTCTTTGGTGCATTTAACAAAAATTGAATGAGTTATTAAACATTCTTTTCCATTAGCATCTTTAAATTTGGATAAAGTATAATCAAAATCAGAAACAATTAAAAGTTTATCATAACCATCGGAAATAATCTTATTGATTTTTCTTTCCACTTCTTGAGGATTCTTTATTTTAATATAAGGATATTTTTTTAACAAATCATTGATGATTGATGAAGACATAAGTTATTTACAAATTATTACATTGAAAAAAATTGTATTTACAAAAAAAGAAGAAGCAAAAAAAATTACACAAAGATGAGCTATTTGGCAAAAAAACACTTTTAGCCAGAAAAGAGAATTGAAGTTTGAAATAAAATTTATTTTAAAAAATGGGTGAAACAGTTGCAAATAAATTTATAGAAAGTTTTTTTAAATTTAAATTTATTCGAAGGATTTCTAGATTTTGTTGTTTCCTGCCAATTTTTTTTCTCCATATCTAAGAGCGCATCTTCCAAAATTTTTAGTCAAAAATAGATCTTTGAGTTTTCTAAAAAATTGTTTATGAAATAACAAAATTTAAAAGTAATCAAGTTTTTTGTTTATCACATTTTTTTTGTTATTCTTAATTATAAAAAATATATTAGTGTCTCATTTTCAAAACCAATAAAAAAAATAAAGTTAATCACTATTTTTTTTTTGTTGATAAAATGAATTCAAGAAATTTCTTTTTTACTATAGTTTTTGTAATTTTATTTTGTAATATTTTTATTTCTGCAAATTTATTTCATTATCATCGAATCATTCGACGACAATTGGGTTATGGTGGCGGAAGTGTTGGACCAGGGCCATCATCATTTATGGGTCCAGGAGCTATGAGTGGAATTGGACTTCCAATTGGACCTAAATCATTTGATGATAATAAATTATTAAAACAGAGACAAGCTGTTCATGCTGCAAATGTAAAAAATGTTGCAATTCAAGGTTTAGCAGCTTTGCAACATTAATAAAAAAAAGTTTTTAATTTTGTAATTTTATTCGTTTTAATTTTTATGATGGCAAAAATTTTAAGTTAATAAAATTGTGAAATTTTTCCGACCACTTTTACAAAATTTGGACAAAGTAATATTAAAAAAATTATTTCGCTGCGACGTAAAACTACAAAATACAAAAATTAGTATTCGAGTTTTTTTTAACTTTAAAAGTGTCTACCAAATTTTTCATTATCTTTTTTACTAAAATTCGAATATCGACGAAAATTTTTCGGTGAAACGAAATTTAAAAATTCGACCAAGACAACCTAAGACGCGATACTAATTAAATTAAGTTCATTATTTTTCTTTGGGAAACTTTTTAACTTTTTATACAAATTAATTAATTCGGGACTATGATCTTTAACTCTACTCTTTTTTTCTTTCTTTCCCAATCAATTAATTACGTAATGGGAACAACAGTGACCAATCTTTTTTTGGGGTTTTTGAACACGTGAGTTGCAAGAGCTTTTTTAATTTTTTTGTTAATGTCTAGAAATAATTGTGAAAAGTTCTTAAGAGAAGGTCTACCAGATTCTTTAAAACGGGCGGTCCATGTTTTTTCAAACCCACTATTGTATAGTCACCAAACGATTATTTACGATGAAAAAATATGCTAATTTTCAATCTTTTGTCAAGAAACTATACTAGATATGGAATTATGAGCTATCGAAGTTTAAATAACACATTAACTTCAAAAATCCGGCAAAATTCACCCATGAAGCATAATAATTTTATTTTTATCCAATATTATTAAAAAGAATATGGGCTTTCTAATGGCATATACCATATATTTAGATATCATATGAAAATGAGGAGAAATTTGCATATTAAAACTTCAAATTGATGCCATCTTTTTTTCGGATTACCCACGAACCCCAAGAAAAATACCATATATTCCCCAGAATCTCCTCTATCGATTCATAAAAAAACATTTTAATTACAATGGCCGCCTATGAAAATCCATAGCAAAACATGTCGGCGACCACCATTTTTAATGGGGAAAATGGTTTTTGTCACTTTCTTTCTTTCGTTTTTGGCATTGGTTCTTGCTGTTTGGCATTATGTTCAAATTGTTTAAATGGAAGAAAAAATTGAAAAACACCATTTTCCCCACTAAAAATGGTGGTCGCCGACATGTTTTGCTATGGATTTTCATAGGCGGCCATTGTAATTAAAATGTTTTTTTATAAATCGATAGAGGAGATTCTGGGGAATATATGGTATTTTTCTTTGAGTTCGTGGGTAATCCGAAAAAAAGATGGCATCAATTTGAAATTTTAATATGCAAATTTTTCCTCATTTTCATACAATATCTAAATATATGGTTTAGGCCATTAGAAAGCCCTGAATCGATTACCTAATATTGGATAGAAACCAAATTTATTTACTTCATGGATGAATTTAGCCGAATTTTTAAAGGTTAGACATGCCTCAAACTTCTATAGCTCATAATTCCATATCTAGTATAGTTTCTTAACAAAAGATTGAAAATTAGCATATTATTTCATCCTAAATAACCGTTTGGTGACTCTACAATAGTGGGTTTGAAAAAAAATGGACCGCCTCCTTCTAAAATCTTTAAATAATCTGGTAGACTCTCTCTTAACCTTTTCTTTTCACAGGTTTTGCAAAATCTGTAAATTTGAAAAACAAAGGATTTTCATCTCGATTTTTGCGTGAAAAAACTATAGTTTTCAGGTTTAAAAAATTAATCCAAGAATTAAAACGAATTAATTATCGTCATGGGACTTTTTTGGCTAACCACTAATTTGGTAGCCAATCTCGAATACTACAGCTACTCCTCGAACTAATAAACTTGTGTACTACAATTTATTATTAGTTTTCAACAAAAAAAAATTTTTGTTCTGCCTTTTTTTCATTTTCTTTGCCCAAAAAACTTTAAAACTGAAAAAGAAAAAACCGATAACGAAAAAATTGGGGGAAAGGAAAAATGAAAAAGAAATGAGACGTTGTTATCAAATCGATTTGATTTCATTCGATTAGATTTGATTCTTGTTGGTTGTACACCTTCCTTCTCTCTTTATTTTCTTTTCTCGCAAATCAACTAACTTTTTTTCTTCCTTTTTCTCAAAGGGCATTAATTTTTTAATTTTCGCTGTTAAAAACTTTCTTATTTTTTCGCTTACTTTTTTTTATTCCTTTTTATACGATAGTGTTTTTGATACGTTTTTCTTTTCCATCGCCAACAACATGTTTATTTTAAAATATAAAACAAATCAAAATATCTGTTTTGCCCAATTTTTTTCCTTTTTCTCTCAATCAATCATTTTTTTTTTTTTTTATTTTGTCTTCTTTTAGGGTGCATTTATATTTTTTATTATTGCTCCTTGTCTTCTATAATTAAAATAGAAAAATTATTGTGAAAACCAAACCAAAGAAAGAGAAAAAAAAGAAATAAATAAATTAATATGGCTAGTAACCATTCGTTAAAAACGGTTTTTAATGCTCTTGATGATTTTAGACGTATTGATGAAGATACGATACGGTAAGATTCCTTAACTTTTTTTAATATTATTGGTCTCTCAAAAGCAAAGCCTTTACTCTTAAAAATTTGATCGCGGAGATTTTAAAAAACTAAAAAAATGACAAAAATAACACAAAGAGCATAAATTTGCTAGACTCTCATTTTTGGGCGAAGTATATTATATTAGTGTCAGTCTTGGGTTTGATTCCACCAAAATTCCACTGAAAAACGAAAGTCATACAAAATTTTGAAAACTTTTTTAAAGCCTTCAGAATTTTATTTTTATGTTGCATTTTTCTTAACAAAATTAATTCAGATACTATTAATTTCTTTATTCCCTGATTAATGAAAAATTAATTGACAAGTTTATCCACTTTTTTTTCTTTCAGATGGAATGGTCCACATCTTGGTGGTCCATTTATGATAAAGCGATTATTTGGTGGAGCCACTTTTGCATTATCATATTTGGCTATCAAACAATTTGTTCCGGATATAACTGTAGAAAAAATGCAATTAAATTTATTTCGACCAGGTATTTACTTACTTTCCATCATTTTATTATTTATTCAAATATTGCTTTTGTTTGTTTTTTAGGTGATTCGGATGGGCCATTAAATTTTTCTTTAGTCCAATCTGGTTCACGAACATTATTCATTTTAACTATATTACAAAAAGATAAATTAATTGCGTTAGCTCGATTTCGAGCAATTCCATCAAAAGAATTTTTAATGAAATCTAAAATTAAACCTTGGGCTCAACCTTCGAAACCCGTGAATCATTATCCAGTTTTATCAAATATGCGAGATATTTCTCCACATCCATCGGTGGCAGGATTTTCTGATCGAAGATATAATAATGAATGGTTATTCCATTTGAGACCATTGGATTGGAATCATTTTTATGGAGTGGATTTAAATCGAAAACCCATTCAAACTTATTTAACTCTAAATCAACATGCAATTGATTCAAATTTAAAATCATTGGATCCTTTAGCCGTCCTTTTAATGGCTGCAGATTTTATGGTATTTCAATCACCTAAAAATATTCATAAACTTGCTAATCGTCAAGATGATTGTGTCGCGGGATCCACGATGAATTTTGTGGCGTGGTTTCATGAAATTGATGGATTTCAGGTAATAATTAAAATTAGAATTAAAAAATTGGCGACCAAAGTAATCTTGTTCAATTTTTTTTTCATTTTTTCCCAATCACTGCAAAACAAGCCTTTTGGTCAATTTAAAAAAAACAAATAGTTTCAAAAAAAACTTTTAGTTTTTTTCGCAAAAAATACCAGACAGATTTTTATAAAATAAGTTGTTTATAGCTATAATCGACTTTGACCTTCAAAATTTTCTCACGGAATAATTATTATCGTATTTCCTTGCAAAAAATATCAAACTCGTTTATAAAATATCAAAAACAAAAAGATATTTGTGCAAACTATTTTTTTTATCTTTAAACGTTTCGGGCGTACATTTCTATTTTTGCTTGTTGAGAAACTTTCCAAAAATAGATTTAAAAAAGAGTAGTGTTTATCTTTCATTTTTAAAAAATCTTTAATTTATTATCGACATTACACTTTTATGTTTTATCAGCTTAAAAATACCAAAGTTAAAATAATCTATTTGGAGAGAATAATATCGCGAAAAGCATCCATTATTACAGAAAAACGTTATAACTTTTTTTAAAAGTTACAAATATTTTCATGTTTTTATTTTTTTAGCCATTTGATGATTTTTTACTTGAAAATCATTTGGATGCTTTTGGACATGGATGCGCATATTTACCTGGAAGAATTTTTGATACCAAAGGTCGATGCTTAATGACATATTCACAAGAATCTTTTGTAAGTTCCACTGAGCTTACACTCAGCGATGCTAGATTGTAAATATTTTTCCGCATTAATTTTTTAAATTTAAAATTTGTATGTATTTATGTTAATTTTTTTCCAATAAATAAACCAAAAAAATTGATTGTAAAATAAATGTTTCATACCCAACTTTTTTAAGAATTTAATATTTATTCAAATTATTTCATTTTTGTATAAAAATATTTTCTGAATCATACATGGGCAAGGGAGTGTGTCAAGGTTTTTTTGCTAGCGGTACCCCAAATTTTCCAAAGGGTCTCCCCTCTCTGCTATTTTTTGGCTAGCAGAAAAAAAAGCGGTACCCTCAGAATACAGAAAAAAATTTCCCTTGGTAACCCCTGTGGATTTTTTTCATTTTCTAAAAAACCTCAGCGGTACCCCGGTACCTCTGGGTGTGTCAAAACACACCCAAACACACCCTGTGCCCATGTGTGTTCTGAATACCTTTTTTTAAAACTGGATTTTTTTTTCTACCAATCATATACAAACAAAAATAAAACGAATACAACATAAAAATGATATTTAAAATTAATTATAAAACTGAGCAAACAAAAAAGAAACATAAAAATAAAAATAATAATTTGTTGTGAGAAAATCTGTTTTTTTTTAAATATAAATCTGAGGCAAGATATTGAATGAATTTTTACGAATGTTTTTTTAGAGAAAATAAAAAAAGTATTACCATTTTTTTCAGAAAAATGCTTGTTTGTAAGACACAAAACTATTAAACTAGCAAATAAAAAATAAAATAAAAAATGGCTAAAAGCATACATAGAAAAAAAATATTATGTGGGTGAAACAGCTTGAAGGCCTTTAGTTTTTAAATGTCGATCTCGGCCACGCATTAACAAATAATTTTCATTGTCGGATAAATTATTCATTCCGCCAAGTTTATCAGATTTAATGGATTGCAAGTTCTAAAAAATTTAATAATTAGTAAAAAATAGAAAACAAGAGAATTTCAAGTCAGACCGCAGAAAATAAATTTCCAGCCAGAATTAGGGAAATAATTTTGTTGGAAGACAAAAAACACTTTTTTCGTTTTGAATTTAAAAATTTTCTTACCTGCATTTGTATGGCCAATGTCAATGCAGTTTGATGAACGCTTTCTATGGCTTGAACGGCGGATAAAACATTTGTAATAGTTTTTAGCAAAGATTCTCGCAACTTTTTTCGCTCCTCGATGCTTTTCTAAAAAAAACCCCCATGATTTTTAGTATATTCTTCCTTAAATATTTTAAATATTATAATTAACTTACAACTTTTTGAAACATAATTTGTGGAAATTTGTCGCAAGAACTTATCTCGGATTCAATATTAAAAGTTTCAAGGGTTTCTTTCCATCCAATAATAGTTTCAATGTTTTCAAAAAGCAACGAATGAAGGGTTTCTAACTCTTTTTCCATATCAATGTTATGGGGGTTTTTGGTTTTATTTGAAACTCGATTATGGAAAAATAAATGTCTTCGTTGATGAGTGATTAATAGAATCATCCTAAAACGGGAAAAAGTATAATAATTATTTTACTAGGATTTTCCTGTTGAAAAATATAATTCCAAATTTAAGCCAAAAAGTTTTTTTTTAGAATTTCCCGTCGAGACCGAAATAGTTTTAAAAAGCTTACCAATCAGTCATATCAATATTATTTACAGCTTGAAAATGAACTTCTTGATGAGGGGTTGCAACTCGAAAAGAAGATTTGGCATCATTGATTTGGGTAACCGAAGTTATTTCTGATAATGGAATTACACCCTTTTGCTCCACTTCCCCTTGAGAATCCTTTTTTTCTTTTTGCCATGATAATTCTTTTTGGGTTAAAGTCACTAATCTTCGTTTTTGGGAAATTAAATCTTTTATGGATCTTCTTCGATTAGAACCTCCTCGTTTTTCCACCATTAAACCAGATTTAAGAATTTCAGGTTTATGTGACAAATTTTTGGAGGAGGAAGAAGAAGATTTATGAGATTGATAATTTTTCATTGAAATAGAATCAAAAAATTCTACCATTTCATGCCGATGCCCATCATCAAAAAATCTTTCCAACACAGAGGAAAGCCATGGCTCTTTGGTAATTAGAGGTTGTTGGGTTACAACGCAATTAGCTAATCTTTGGAGTATTTTGGAAATTAGCACAAGTGTTCGACTCACATCTGGTTCCTAAAAAAAGATTTTTGGATTAAAATTGTAGTTCATAAAATTCGTATTTTTCGTGTTGAGAATCGAAAGTTATTTGGAATTTTCTATTAATTTTTAAATTATTTTAGAATACTAAATTTAAAAAACTTTTCGAAAGAGTCAAAAATAAAGAAAGAAAGCCATTGAAAAATTTGAATTTCCAAAAAAAGGAAACAGAGACGAAAAAAATTTAAAAACTTACTGGTGCTTTTCTTTTTAAACCATATTGAGTGGGACTCAAAATGGCAGCAGCAAAAAATCTCATAATTGTGAATGAGCTTACAGCCAATCGACTTATTTCCACTCTATTTGGATATTTTTCAAACACAACTTCGCGAAGAACATTCAAAACATTTTTCACGATTTGGGGACACTGATTTGAAGATTCACAAACCCGAACAAAAGCCAATTCAGCGTAAACAGCAAAATTTCGTGTATTTTCCTCCAAATTTTCTCCCTGCCTTAATTTAGTTGGATCTATTTCGCATCGCTTTTTCTCAGCATAAACTAAATCGATGACAGGCTTTAACGTGGAAATTAAATATTCCTGCCCCACAAATTTCATCATTTCATGCATCAATTTTGATGCCATGGATTGATTTCGAAATAATGTGGAAGTTTCATTTGAAGTTGAAACATATTGAGTAGCAACAAGTCGAAAAAAATCATTAAATAAATCATGTTTAAGAAATATTTTCATTAAAGGCCTCGCAATTTGTCCCAAATCCACTGGAAGATGTTGGAGTATGGAAGTCAAAGATATTTCATATGGTTTTGTATCCAATGAAGACATTAATGCTTCATAAAGAGGTTGATAATGATTTAATGCAAGGATATGTTCAACGGAATACCTAAAAGTAATAAAATATGGGATAAATAGTTTTTTAAATTTGTTAAATTTTAAAATTAACTTTAAAAAAGCGTATAAAGCAAAACTTCAATTTTTCCTAAAAAAAGATAAAAAATATTGATTTTATGTAAATTTTTCGATTTCTGACGTTTTTTAAAGAAAAAATGGTTTTTAAAAACTTTTTGAAACAAATTAAAATTATTTGGTTTCTTTCTTTTTAGGATCCCACGAAGATTTTTTTTGTAAATTAAAAAACTCACCAAAATCGAATTCTTAAATCTCCAACTTTTTCTGTGGAATTGTTATTATTTTGGATATTTGTGGTATTGGTGGTCGTCGTGGTGGTGGTAGTTGTGGTAGTAATAGAAGTGGAAGTGGATGGCAACATATTATCCAAAGCATCATATTGACTTGTGGAAAGGTTATTTGTTGATGAAGTCGTGGATGTGGATGGTTGTTGTAATATCGTTGTATTTTGTGAGATCGTCATTCTCGATTTAATTTCGTACCTTAAAAAACTTTAATTAAAATAAAAGTAAAATAATTAGAAGAAGAAAAATTTATAATGAAAAAAACTAAGAAAATTATAAAAATTTATTATTCAAGCGCAAACGAAATCTTTTTTTTTCTTCTTAGAAATTAAGTGTTTATAATTTATGGTTGATAAAGCTAATGAAAAATTTTACTGAGTAATGAAGCCTAACACACCTACACGATGGTGAAGTCATAAATCAAACATTTTTTAAAAGAGTAAACAAGCAGGTGGATTTAGGCATTAAAAAAGTAAAAAAATTAATAAGTCTGAGAAATTTACAAGAAAAAGATAAAAGAAAAAACAAAAACCATTAAACGTCTTGCAACGAAAAGCGACAAAATAAAGTTACAACTATTAAAATTTTTTTAAAAAGATTTAGCTTTTTATTTTACGAATTTTTTGAACTCAAACACAAACTTAAAAATCGAAAGATTAAATTATTTTAATGATGGCAGTAAAAAAGAGAAGCTAAATGCAAAAAAAATTAAATTTTTTTATTTATTTCCCAAAAGACGACATTTGATTCATTTCCATAGTTTTTTTTATTTTTTCCATGAAATACATTTGAGACTATTTTTTTTAGTTTTAAAGCATCAGCCAACAACCAAACAGCCGCCAGCCTCATTGAAACGCGGGAGGCGTGGGTAAATAAACATTTTTTTTAAAGCCACTGACTGCAGTATTTGGAAATATAAGCTTCAAAGAAATAAATAAAGTGCAAATGTTTTTTTTGTTTTGGCTGGGAACGACCGAAAATTGTACTATATTTTTTTTTGCAAAAAATTGGAAACTATGTAAGAAATGTTTCCAAATTTGGATTTTACTAAAACAGAATTTTTTTAGCCAATTTTCGCGCAAAGAACCTAGATTTCAACAAAAATGAAATTTTTTAAAGAAATTTTGTCGAAAACAAAAAAAAATGAATTTAAAACAAAGTTAAAAATCAAAGTTCTTAAAAATCTCGAGAAAAATGAAAGTTAAAAGAAAAAACAAAACAAATATTATTTGTTTTATTCTCAAACTTTTTTTCTTCACAATAAAAATTTTTTTATTCTTTATCCACTCTTTTTTTTTGAAACTCAAGCATGAAAGAAATAAACAAAAAACCCATTAAAAGCTTGGCTGTTCGCTTTATTTTATTTGAATGAATGACAAAAACGTCCCAAAAAATTTTATTTTAAGTTTTATAAGAAGAAAAAAAGTTTAGAAAAAATAAATAAATACATTTATGTTTTTTTAAGTATCAAAATTTTTTAGTTGGTGTTTGCTTACAAAAAAGATTAAAAATAAATAAATATTATAAAATAAAAACTCCCCCTCTTTCATTTTTATACTTATTTATTTTTTACGATTATTTTTTGATTTTGACATAAATAGAATTTAAAAAAGCAAAAAATAAGTTTAAGGATTATAGTTTTTTTTGTATAAAAAGTTTAAAAAATGGTGGAATCATGAAAGTTGGAAAATACAGTTTCAAAAAAGGAAGGATTTATGTTTGGAAAAAGGTTGAATCATTTCAGACAAAAAAATATGAAAGATGTGGAAAAGATAAACTAGAAAAATAAATAAAACGATAAATATCCGGTTTCAATTTGTTAAAAGAAAATAAAGTCGAAAAAAAAAGAAATAAATGTGTAAAAAAACAGTTTAAACTTTAAAAGCTTCGATTCCGGGTCAAAGGACGAAACCAATCTTTTTCTATGATCCAAACTGCGAATTGCTAATAAATTTATAGCCAAAGATTTTTCTTTTAATATATTTCAAATAAACAAAAAAAAAGCGAGAGAAAAGTGAAAATAATTAATTTAAATTTTCTCTTTTTTTTTTTTGCACCTACACTAACAAACAAAAAATAACTCTGAAGGACGCATAAATTAATAATTTAAATTTTTTTAAATTCTATTAATAAAAAAATGAATTCAATTTTTTTAGTTTTCAGTTTTTGTTTTTAATTTTTGCGGAGGAAAACAAAAAAAAAAGCCAACCCAAGAATAGGGTGTTAGCGATACATACAGAAACAGGAAAGAGGATAAAAAATATAAAAAATGAATAATATCACTCCTGAACGGAACGGATAAAATTATAAAAAAGTATAAATAAAATAAGCTGACTATAAGAAAAATAAATGAATGAGAGAAAAAAAAGAAGGAGGTGGTGTTTCGTAGTTAACTACAAACCAAAATTAAAGAAATTGAGAGAAGAGATAAAAGGAATAATAAAAATTTTAAAATGCCAAGGAACGGGGCTAGTTTTTTAATGTCAAATTTTATTTAAAAAAAGAACTGTTTTAAAGCTAAAATCGCTAAAATAATTTAAAAAATGAAGAGGAAGTTAGTGACCTTTGTTGAAATAAAAAAACATATATATGTAACAATGGAAACGTGGGTGCTGGCGAAAAAGAGCGCAGGTGAAAAATGAAAAAATCTTTACTCTCAAGAGAGAGATTTCACAAATTTGAAGAATCTCGGGGGTATAGTTACTGTTTACCAAACATCATAAAAACTAATTTCTAAATAACCTTTATAAAAAAATAAAAATAAAATATTAACTTTTTTCTTTTATAAAAAAATTAAAATAAAACAATGGAGTCTAAAGCCAAGCCTTTTTATATTAGCAAAATAAAGCTGACGTTTAATAATTAACTTCCGTTCAAGTGGAAACCTTTTTTCTTCATTTTCTAACAAATAATTTACGTAAATTGTTATTAGAAAATGCAAATAATTAAAAATCGCACAAAAATTATTTATGCGTGAGTAATTTAATGTAGTTTTAGTTTTATTTTTCTTAGGCGCAAGTAAAAAAAATAATTTCTTTTCAATGAAATTTTACCCAGTATACTTTTAATTCAAAATTATTTTCTTTGCAAAAATTAAACTAAGAAAAAAGTTTGTAGTGTAATTATTTTACATCCCAAAATTAAAATTTAATACTTTTGCAGCGAAAACTTATTAATTAATGAGTAATGCAAATTTTTTTATAATTTACTGAATTTTCTTTGAATGATTGTACAAATCTTGTCTTGGAAAAATTTTTTTCTCAGATTTAAATTATTGTTTAGTCTTTTAAACTTTTTCTTTTGCTGCACTTATTAGCAATATTATTTTTCCAACCACGCTTCAAAGAAATTAAATAATAAAAAAATAATTAGTAAAATAAATAGAGAGGCGAGTAAGCAAACGTAAAAAATTGAGGAGGAGTATATATATATTTATGTTTATGTAATTATTGCGTGATTATCGCTTTTGCACACACATATATTTTTTTTATTTCTCTGCAAAAAAATAATAAAAAAGTTTTGATTTCGAAATATTATTTTTTATGAATGAATGAAAAAGAGGGATAAAAAGAAAAGAAAAAAAGCAGGCAGGTGAATGAGCAAAGGAATGACAGAAAATAATAGCGGAGGCGCGAAAGAGGAATAAACAAGAAAAAAAAGAGTGAAAAATATAGACAGAAAAAATAAAACGTGGTAGTAACTAATGGCTGGTGGTGGAGGCAAGGGAAAAAGGTGAAACTCCAACAAAAAAAAGAGAAATTATGACGCTAAATAAAAGTTCGGTGAGTAATAATAAAAAATAGTAAACCAAAAAAATTTTATGAATGAAAAAAAAAAGAAATATGGGATGGCTTCAGTGTTCTTACTCGCGCCGCACCCGCGCCGCGCCGGCGCGCGCCGGCGCGCGCCAGCTGGCGCGTGGCGCGTTGCTTGGCGCGGCTTTTCAGAAATCCGATGCTCGGCGCGGCGCGTGGCGCGAGAAAAATTAAAAAATTTTTTTAAAATTTTAAAATGCTTGGATTTTCCAGAAAAAAATTGATTTAATCTTAGTAAAACCTCAAATATAGCGTTATTTTAAGTATATCTTACTAAATAAATAAAAAAGTTAATGTTTTTGGTCATTATTTAAATTTTTTTTCTGGCGCGTGGCGCGGCGCTGGTGCTCAAAATTTTAAAGGTTGGCACGTGGCGCGGTGCCTGGCGCGGTTTTTCATTTTTCTGGCGCCCGGCGCGGCGCTTGGCGCGACCAAAAGGCAAAGTAAGAACACTGGATGGCTTGGATTAGTATTAATTCGGGTAATGGGATTAAAAGTAATTTTGAGTGGGTTGTGAAACAGGTGATCGAAAAAAAAATCAGATGATGCCATAATTATGCTATGGAACTTTTGATAAGTGTAATGGAATTTAACCTTATTTTGAGCTTTTTTAGTAAGAAACTAGAGTCAAGAAAACAAGGATTAAGTTTAGTGGGTAATTTTTTTGAATGTTAAAAAGTAATTTAATCTGCCGCTCGGTTTTTAAACCCAAAATTTTAAATTTATTTTTTAGGTTAAAAGCAAATAGAAATTTAAACATAATAAACTTCAAAGCTAGCTTACTTAAAAAATTCCATTCAGTGACTTTGAAAAAAGCGACTAATCAATGGCACAAAATTTTTTTTGTTTTAAACTCAAAATCAACTGACTGACAAACTTTTTTTTAGTTGCTTTTTTGAACCACGAGGAAATGAAAATGAAAAAATGCAACATAAGTCTTTTTTTAAATTTCTTTAGCAAACTTTTTAGCAATCTCGTCTCTCGTCAAAATGGAAGAAGCAGCAGCAAAAAAAATTCCATCACACTTTTTTTTCATCACATTCAGGCATTTAAATTGTCACGGAAGTATTATTTTTTTTTTTTTTTTTTGAATGAAAAAAATATTTGATGCAGAAAAGTCACGAAAATGGAAAAACCTTTTATTTTGAGACTCATCATCATCTTTCATTTTATCTTCATTTTTTTATTTTAGCCCCTATTTTTTGAGGGATAAATATAAAAAAAAGTACCGAAAGTGAACTAAATAGAAAAGGTTTCTATGAAATAAATTTGATGGACAAGAGAAGTTTTTTTTTGAAGAAAAAAAGTTTGATAAGTGGCTTCCAAAAAGACCAAAGAGATAATAACACAAATTTTTCAATATAAAAAAATAGACAACTTCAAAGATAAATAGCTAGCGATAGTCCGCTTTGCTGACGACGACTGACTATATCCTTTTCTCTATCTCAAAACTATTTTTTGTTTCATTTCATTCAAGAAAAACGAAAGTTTGTTATTCGTAGTCGCGTGTTTTAAGAATTAAAAAAAAATAGTCAAAGTCACTATATTCTTGCTTTTGATCATCCATCGTTCGTTCGTTCGTTCGACAAAAAGCAAAGCTAAAAGCAAACACACACACATTTGCTGGCTCGACTCTTTTTTCCCCGTTCAGCTGCCTCTTATTGCCAGTTGTTGCTGCTGGACTGGCGGCGGCTGCTAAAGACACCGGAAGCGTAGGCGAAAAAGCGAAGAGGAACATTGAGAAAAAAATAATAATAATAAAGCAATCGCGATGGATCTTCTTCTTTATTTTTCTTTTTTCTTCAACTTTTTAGACTAATGTTTATTTTTCGAAAGACTTTCAACGACGACGAAAAACGACGACGCAATGACTTTTATCTCGAAAAAAAAGAAAAAATGGTTTAACGCTCAAGACTCTTTTTTTATTTATAAAATACGTAAAAAGATTTTTTTTAAAGGCTAGAAAAGATGAATGAAAAAGATAAGAGAGGACAAAATAAAAAGTTTAGAAAGTTAAGTTTATTTGTGTTTTGGAGTGGCTAAAAACTGTATAAAAAAAAGAAAGGATCAAAGAGAACAAAAAAAAAGTATTATGAGTAATTTTTCGTGATTTTGTGACGCGTTTGTGTGGTAGATGGTTTCAGTAAATAAAACGAATATTCTTAAGAGATTTGGTTTCTTCAAAAAAAAAAAACTAATAAACTTTCTGGATTTGTTTTGGGGATTACTTTATGGGTTTTTTAAAAAGATTACTGTAAAATTTATTTTTTTTGAGAATAAATCTAAGCGTTTATAGACGCAAAAAGGAAATATAAAAACGGCTTTTTTAAGTTTGTCGTGTTCTTTTTACAGTTAAAACACGACGCTTTTATCACCCCTCTATATTTTTTTGCAGAAAAACTTTTTTTATGATATTCCGCTCCTCCTAATGTTTCCGATTTTTTGCAAAAAAAAACTCTGAGGAACCCATAAAAAAATGATTCATAAAAATTAAAATGAAAAAAACCAGTTCAATAAATTATTTATGATGAATTTTTGATAGTTGTTAATTGTTTTAATTTTATTTATTTTGCATCATTTCCAACGACAAAAGCTTCTTTTTTGTTTCTTGCTGCTTTTGAAACATTTTTCATCTTTGATTTTGGAATTTTTGACGCAATATAAAAACGACGACAAAAAAAAGTTTTGGGGAAAAAGAATGAGTAAAAATGTTTGAAAGGACAAAATAAACTAAAAAAAAACATTCATTCATCCATTTTTTTTCATTCATTAAAAAGTAAACTTTGAAAGAGCAAAAAAAAAAATAATGGAATGTTTATTTTTTTAAACCGCAAAGTCAGAAAAATAGGAAAAATGAAACCCAAAATGCCTTCCTCGAAACAAACTTAAAGAAAATAAAAATATAATTGGCCTTTAATTTTTTCTTTAGAAATAAAGTAAAATCTTAAAAAGCAGGCGATAAATAAAAGTGCAAAAGAAAAATGATTTGTTAGTGACAGAAAATTGGCAAAATAGCAAAAATTGGAATGAATTTTTTTTGATTGAAAGCTTCACAAAAAAATTTCTTTATATTTTTTTTCTGGGAAATTCGTTCATGCAAAAATGACAAAGACCACCTCCATCGCCACCATTATCGAAATTTAAATGCATATATCTCTGCCAGCCGAAAAGAAAGGAGGCAATGAAAAAAAAAATAAATTTGGCTATTTTAAAGAATGAAAAAAAAAATTTGGGAGGAGGACCGGAAGTTTTAGTTTTTATTTATAAATTCGGTGTGAAACAAAAAAAATTACAATTGTTTTCGCTTGATTTGATCGGCGCAAGGTTTTTAGAGTTTTTTTTGCGGAAAAAAATTGTTGTAAAAGGAAATGAATGGAAATTGAAAAAAAGCATGTTATCACGCACCCAAACCAGATTACATTAGAATAAAAAAGAAAACCAGAAATTGCAAAAAAAAATTCAATTCACAATTAATTTTACAATTTTTTTTTGTTGATTTAATGAACGGCAGCAGCAACCTTTTTATTACTGTAGCTAATCATATTAAAAAAAGAGGGAAGAAGTTCAAGTTAAGACCAGTTTTGGGCGTGTTTGCTTAATTTGGGTAGTAAAGTGGAGGAAAATATATTGCCAAAACACAAAGTTGCTAATTTCTTGAATAGAAACTTTGAAAAGAAAACACAAATTTAAAGTTGATTTATGAAAATACAGAATAAAATAAATAACTTTTAGGCAGAAAGGTGCTTAATTTTCTTCGGTGCAAGGCAAATACTTCAAAACACATGACCATAAAAATTTTACCCAAAAAACCTTCCACAGACCAAATTTATGGGGGCTAAAAATAGAAAAGTGAAGAAGAAGAAAAAGTTTTTGGTGTAATAACGCCCAGTGAACTTAAAAAGATAAAAGTTCATTGATCAACAAAAAATTGAAGCAAATTGCATTCGAAATTGGCAAATGACAAAGGAGAAGTATCACCCCCGAAAACTTTAAAACACACCGGAAATTAGAAACACCTGATTTTTTTAATATTTTTTCTTCTTGCAAAAGTGCATTTTCTCCTTTTCATCGAATAAATTTGAAAGGCGATATGCAATTTGTAAGTTAATCCTTAACAAAAATTGTTTAATAATTATCCGAGAATAATGAAAAATAAAGAAGTACACGATAAAAGAAAATCCCAGCGGCAATTAGCATTAGCAAGACGGGAAAGCAGCCGATAGCCATAAAGGAATTGGCAGCTGACAAACTAACTAACTGCTTAAAAACAAACGAAAAAGATTGCAAAATAATTTGAACATAGCTTTGTTTTTGTTAACAAAAATCATTCTCTTTCTTCGAATTTGTAATAAAAAGAATTTCTTGCGAAAATAATAAAAAGACAAAAGAATGGAGGGGAAAAACAAACTTTTTTGGATTATTTTTTTTTTGGCAACTGGACAAACAACAACTGATGTCTTTGTTTAAGGAAAAAAGCCAGACGAGTGCTTCGAGCCTAGTCGAAGCCGGACACTTGCAAAAAAGCAAGCGAATGCATTTTTTATGTTTGACCAGTGGCCGCTCTTGCCAGCCATTCACTTTGCCCAAGTTTTAAAAATGTGGTATTTGAATGAAAAAAAGGAATGCTTTCTTACGTTCGTTATTTTTTCCAGAAAGAAAGGAAAAGAAGGATGCAGATGCAAATATATATTTTTTTTGGTTGTTGGATTTCTCAGTTGTCAATGTTGGCGATTATCTCTCCCATTCAAAGAAAAAAAAGGCAAGCAGATGAATGACAACTGTTTTGAGTAATAATAATAAAAAAAATTTATAATAAATCTAATAATTTTTAACAAAATCCAACAACAAAAAAATAAAAGATAAAATTTTACAAAAGTGTATAAATTTACTAACATATTTTCAGTATTTCTGCTACTAATGAGCTACGTCAAAATTAAAGACAAAAATAAAATTTAAAATTAAAAAAATTGTTGCCCTTTTGGATTAAAAGAATTTGTTAACGCTTATGATTTTATTTAATTTTTATTTTATGCAGCAGAAAAAAAATAAATAATCAAACAAACACAATAATAATAAGTTTTTTGTTAGTTCAAGCGAAAACTAATTTTTCAAAAAAAAAAAGAAGCTTAAAATAACATTAACCTTTTTTTCTGACAATAACACAAAAAAATCCACTGCCGGCAAACAAAAAAAAATATGTTACGTCAAAAATATAGAACTAAACTAAATTCCATAAATAGAATTTCCGCTTATCTACATAATTTTTTTTACGAATTGTCGAAACGAATTTAAAGTCAAATATTATAATATAATATTTTTTTATTATCAGGAAATAAAAATAAAAATGAAAACATCACTTCAATTCCTCGATGTGCATAAACGTGTTTATTGGTTTTACACCTTCCAAAAAAACAGAAAAAATTTTGTAAATATTTTTTAGGAAATTTTTTTCCTGACATTTCGATAAATAAGCTCCAAAGCCTCGAAACATTGAAAAACAAAAGCATAGGTCGCCTCAATTTTTTTTTTGCAAAAAACAAAAAAACATTCATTCATATATTTTTTTGCAAAATATTTGTGTGCAAAAAAAGAAGAGAAAATAAAAAAAAAGATAAATATAAACAAAACAAAAAAACGTGGGAGTCCATTGAAAAAAAGAAAGAAAAGAATTAGCAATTTGTGATGTTTATCAAAATAATATGGAAAAAAGAAAAAAAGAAAGTAAGAAAAGCCTTATAAAAAGCACACGATAAAAAACTTGAAAAAATACTGTAAAAATAAGAGAATAAAGTTGGCGAAACAAAATAATTAAATAAAAATTTCATAAAAGAAGATAAATTCTAAAACTCACCAATTAGCTCCAACACATTTTTCTAATGGCATAAAAGTTTCTGAATCTAATGGAATTCGAACAAATCCAACATAACTGCTATCATCATACGTGGGTTCAGAATATATTTTAATATTTAATCTTACATGTGAAGCTTCAGAATCTTTGCCATTTCCATTGCCGCTGTTTCCATTATTACTATAATTTGTTGATCCATTTGCAGAGGAATCATTTGAAGCATGCCTGGCACGAATATTAGAACATTTTTCAGAATATGTTTTTAAATTAAATTCAACTTTATCGATACTTCTTCGATCAAAAAGGGTTATTTTTTTCATAGTTCCTACAAGTTCTCCATACGCGGTTATGCAAAAAGCTAAATGGACGCGATTTCGAAAAAATAATGGCGGAGAAGATAGCGAAGAATTGGAGGATGTTGATGAAGTTGATAGCCTTCGAGGTGGAGTTGGAATTAATGCAGTATAATCCAAAACACTAAAAAAATGGATGAAATTTTAAATTTTTTGGATGTTTGAACTATTTTAAAATTTAAATAACAAGAAAATAATAAAAAATGATAAATCTTTTTAGTTTTTCACTGTAAGAAAAAAAAATTAGTTTACGTTGCTACCTTAAATATTTTCTCATTCTGGCTCTGCTCTAGCTATTACAGTACTTTTTCTTATAAATAATTGTAATTTTTTCCATAAATAGAAAAAAGAATATATATGTTTCTCAAACAAACTAAACACAAAAACACAAAAATGTTGCTTATCGTTTGCTTTCAAGCGGAAATAACCTTTTTTTATTGTATATTTCTAAGAAAGAAAGAAAGAAGGTGAGAATAAAAAAATGGCACAGCACCGGAAACGATAACTTTCAAAGTCAATGAATGTAAATGTAATCCTTCCTTGATTTTTTGACTGTTCTTTGATACAAAAAAACAGTAATAAAAAAAGTTTTAAAAATGAAGTTAGAAAGAAAAGGCTTTGTAGAAGACTCAGAAAATTTGGTACTACGATATAGAATAATTACCAAAAAGAAAATAATATCAAAAGTAAAAAATTAAGTTAGGGATAAATTTTACAATGCCGCTTTTTTCCGAATCAAAAAACAAAAAAATTCAGCTCAAACTTTTTTTTCTAATTAGGAAACAAAAGAGTTAAAAAAAAGTTATTTTACCTTTATATAAAACTTTTAACTCTTCAAATCTTCCATATTGCCGCCGCAAATACATATGCTAAAACATATTTCAAATCCAAATGCAAAAAGAAAGAAAAAAGAAAAAAGAAATGTTGTTTATTAGAAAAAATTTGCCTCATCAGAAATAAATGTGTTTTGTCTTTCTTTTTCTCCCGGAGGATGGTTGAGCATAAAAAAAGAAGAGCTCTGTGTTATCCGATGCGCTTTTTTTTTTTGAGACAAATGACAACCGGAAATGAGATTGGTGCCGCCGCTGATGATTTTTATTTTCTTATTTTCTTTTTTCATATTGCCGCATATAATTTTTAAAAGTGAAAAAAAAAGAAAAGAAATTATATATCCCAAAGGTTTAATAGCAAAAAGTAAGAAAGAAGGAAAAGAAAATCTGGAAATAAAAAAATCCAGGCAAATAATAATAACAATAAAAAAAGAGTAAATTAAAAATAAAAAAGACGATAAAAAACTAAGAAAAATATATTTTTTGCTATGAAAAACGATATGCAGCTACAGTAGTTTTATACATTTATGTTTATAAAAAATGAACTAATTTAAAAAAATTATTTTATCTTTTTTTGTAAAAAAAAATTCTATGCTAAAAATTGTTTCAGAACGAAAAATTTCTTATTACCTTTTCAAAAGAATTGTCTCGCGACGAAAATTGTTTATCTTTCCATTGAATTTTTAAAATTCTCACCTCAATGAAATTATATTTGCATCTTTTTCTTTGGGTTCAATATTTAAACAAATTTCACCCAAAATTGATGAAACTGTTGAACGAGAAGATGGTGAGCCTTGAACTGGAAGCATCACATCTCTACCATTTATGGGTAAAATATCTTTTTTACGTATATGCAATTTACCAATTTGACGAGTTTCTGCATTTTCTGTATGTTCGATAAATATTAATTTAACAAATTGATATGGACGTTTGATATCAATTATGGCTTTTTCACTAAAAATTCGCCTGAAATTTTTATTTTTCGAAAATAATGGAAAAAATAAAATTAAAAAAAGGTTTTTAAGGAAAATATAAAATTAGCATAAGCTTACGTTTGATTTCCTCCCACCGCGATAGTTTGTAAAATTTCTTCATCATCAAGTTTAATTTGAATGGAAACTCTTGATTCGTTTGAAACTAATAATCCAGTTAATGGACGAAATTGCTGAGGCCAAATTGTTAATGTTTGTAATATTCTTGGCAAACATGTATCAGTAATTATATTTGAGGAAGAATCAGGCGAAATTTTAGGTGATAAATCTTGTTTGGTGGCAAGAATTGTTGTTGTTTTTGAGGTTGATGAAAATTTTGGTGGAGGAGGAATTGGTGGAGCTTTTTTTATTGGAGGTGATTGTGATCTTATTATGGCGGCGGCGATTGCTTCAGGGAATTTAGAAGATGAAATTGGCGAGGATGGAATATCACTGCTAATAGGGGAAATAAGTTCAGAAGTATCATTTGAGGTAATGAGCTCAGAGCTGCTTGTTTGAGAAATGATAGATGGTAGCTCTGGTGAAAATGAAAATATTTCTGGGCCAGTTGAAGCGGCTGAAGTTGAGGCTTGTTGTTCATCGAGGCTTGTGCTCAATTTTTTTGGAGGTGACGGAGGCCTTGGTGGCTTTTCCAATAATTTTTCAGCTATTTTTTGTACTTCCCCGCCATTTTCATGTCGATCTGGCTCCTCGGCTGCTATTATTGGCTGTTTTTCTTTTTCCGCCACAAAACTTTTATTCTTTACCGTTGCTTCTTCAAAATTTACAATTTCCTGTTGTGACTCGGCGGTTAAGTTAATTTTATTTAATGGGAATTCCTCCAAATTTTTAATTTCGTTTGAAAATAATTCATTTAAAATTTTAGAACTTTGAGTTACCTCTTCAGTCAAGAAAATAGAAGGCACTTCAATAGATAATTCTTTTTTTTCTTTAATATTCATTTCTGGTAAATATTTATCATCACTAGAATCCGAAGTTCTTGGAAGATCTAATGTACTTCCAGTTTTAACGTCCACTACTTCAACAATAATATCGATTGCATTTTCTGATGGTTCTAAAGGCTCAAAAATGTTCGAAGTGTCTTGAAAAGCATCATCTTCCATTAATTCTTTTTGTTCAGATAATAATGAAAAAGTTGGAGGTTCTGGATGGTCTGGATTATCAATTAGTTCACTTTGAGAATTAATTTCTGATGTTGCAGAAGATTCAGGTAAAATAAACATAATTATGCTTTCCGAAACCACTATATCAGGCGAAGACTCGGGGTCCGTAGCTTCCATTTCATTTTCCATTGGATCAGAAGTTAGAAGAATTTCTTCTTCATCTTCTTGATCATCGCCGCCATCTTTAAAAGCTGCTGCACCACCTTTATGGCAAACAAACAATGAAGGATCAGTGCCAGCTATTTCTTCATGGGCGAATTTTGGTATAGAAGATCGCCGCCTTTTTGATAATTTTGAAGAACTTTCATTAATTCTTTGATTATTTGTTGTTTCGTCAATGGACAATTTTTTTGATGATAATTTTGTCGTCATCGGAATTATTTTTGACGCAACTGTGGATTTTATTGATTCAATATTTTCAGATATTTTTGACGAAGTTGTAGGTTTTTCAATATCGGTGGCGTCATTTTCATTATTTCTTTGATGTTCGGTGCAATTAGAGATTATGTCGATACTTTTTGCACTTAAAGAAGTGCTAACCTTTTTTTTATCGATCACCTCTTCTTTTTCATCCGTTATTTTTTGACCTTCAAATTCTTTATTTGAAAAAATATTTATTTTTTCCAATTTTTCTTCATCGATTGTCGCCTGCTTTTTTATTTCTTCTTTTATCGTGGATGATGGCAATGCTTCAGAAATAGAAGAAGAGGTACTGGGAATTGTTTCAGAATCCATTAATATAAATTTTGATTAATAAAATAAAAATGCCAATATCTTCCTTTTTAATATTTTAACATTTTCACTTGCTGCAAAAAAAAATAAAACAATAAGTTTGAACAGTTTTTTCTTAAAAACGCGCTGCAAAAAAAATCAAAAAAGGTAAAGAAAAAAAAACGCAATATGCAACAACAACAATATAAAAAAAAAAAGAAGTGGTAATGAGACAGAAAAAAAAAACGAAAAATAAATGTTTAAAAAACGGTTTTTAAAAAAAAGTAAGGTTAGTTAGTTTTGGTTTTGTGGCCACGCGCCAGAATAAATACTATTGCAAACGGATGGCGGCTGAGATTGATTGATTTAATGATTCCCAAGATGGAAGAAGAAGAAAAAAAGAATAAAGAAAGGAAGTTGATTGATTAGTTAAAAAAAGAAAAAAATGCGAGTAAAAAAATAAAAAGGTAGAAACTGAAACAAAAAAATAGGCTTTAAAATAGCAAAATTAAAAGCATTTTTTGAAACTTAAAATTTTTGGGAATAATTAAAATTTTAATAAACGCCTTGGATTCAGAATCACTGAATATAGATATTCCATCATTCAAAAAAAAAATTGTTTCCATAAATAATTTAAATTTATAGAAACAAAAGCTCCAATAAAAATTTTACCACCTTGAATCATAACAACAAAAACAATCAAAACAAAAACTTGAAGAGTTGTGTACTTGACCAAAAAATGCTAAGGTCAAACGTTTTTGTTGAATGATTTTTCTATTTCCTTATTTCCTTTTTTTTAAGTGGGTGGTCCGTCCATTAAGTGCAAAATGAAATTTTTTTCTTCTTCTTGAGTTTAGTTCCTCTTCAACTTACTCGACAATTAACACTTTTTTTCGCGGTTTGCAAGTTTTTGTTTTTTTAATAACTATATTTCAAATAAAGGTTTTTTGTAACACTCTGATTAAAATCGAAAAAAATAGTTTTTATGTATTGTTTTAATGTATTCTTCTCTCAATCATCCAGCGGCAACTTTCTTCATTGATCAATGACTACATTTTTGTTCCATTCTTTTTTTAGGACTTTTATTGATAATTTCTCTCTTTTTTTCTCCGGAAAGAGAAAGCAGCACTAATCATAAAAATTAATATTTTAACCCTCTCGGATGGGTCGTCGTTGCCTTTTAAGGGTTTTTCTTTCTTTTAGAATGGAGAGGAATGCTTTCTTTTCTTTCTCTGATACTGAATCTTTTTTTGGGCTTTTTTGCTTTTTTCATTGATAAAAAATATATATATTTGATTTTTTGACCTTTATACGTAGCTTAATTTTGATAAATAAGTGAGAAGCAAAAACATGGCTTTTTTAGATATTTAAAAAATAGCGGTTTTGGCCGTGATTTCTAATATCACAAAAATAAAAAATACTCATTTTAAAAACACCCTTAAAATTAAACAGTAAAATTCAATCACAAAAGTTTAAACTTTCGTGTCATTTTTTTTGCATTTTGCATACTCTTGCTTTTGTTTTTTTGTTGTTAATATAAATTGAAAATAAATATTTCGAAAAAATCCACACCATTTTTTTGAGTTTTTGATCAAAAATAAATTGATTTCTTTCAATTTTTTTAATCATTCACACAACAAACCCTTTTTTTTCGCACCCCTTCGATATTTTTTTCGGCGCTCACTCGCCTGATGTTACTCCTTTGTCGTCGTCGTCGATACACATACATTCTTTTTCTTCCTTCCTTTCTATCTCCTCCGTTGTGTTGGATGGTTGAAAATACACAACCACCACCATTAATACATACATACAAACACGTTAAAAGCGTCACTTCCGGTGCATCTTAATCGCCAACAAAAAAAAATGAAGGAAGAGTCTTTCATTCATTCATTTTTTCTTATTTTTTTGCAGTAAAGAAAAAAATGATACCAAAAAAAGTAAGAATAAAAAAAGTTAGGAAATAAAAGGAACCTGCAATTAGACGACGACGACGTGATCATCATCACGGTTGGGGGTGCGAAAAAATGAGAAAAACTAAGAGAAGGAAAAAAACTCGAATTTCATTTTTGTATATGTATTTTTAATTATGAATTGTAAAAAAGACGACAGTGAGCAAAAGCAAGAAGACAAGAAACTCAAAAAACAAATTGAAGCTTCATAATTCTTGGCCAGTTTTTTTCAGATGATGGAGAATGCAAAAACCGACAGCCGACGGAAATTAAAAATAGTTCAAAATTGGCATAAGAAAAAAAAGAGTTTGAGAGTCACAATAATATTTTAAAGATCAAATCAAGATCCTTTTAAAAAATAAAATTTGTCTAATCGGTCATAAATTTCAGGCATTTAAAAACTTAAAAAAACTAACACAAAAAATAGCATAAAACCCTTCGATTAAATCCTTCGATTTTTTTTTCTTTCCTTTTGCTTTTTTGAGTTTTCTCTGCAAACCAAAACTCCCGCAAAAGCAATGAATCCGCCATTTTTAGAACAAAAAAAAATCATTTTCGCGTGTTCGTTTTCTTTGTTACAAAAAAATAAAAAAAGGAAAGAAAAAAAGCCACGAAAAATAAATGGATGAATGAAAGAAAGAAAAATGTGGACAACAACAACGACGACAGAAAAAAACCATAAAAGGCTTTTTTTAGAAATAAAAAAAATACAAGCAAAAAAAAGTTTTGTGAAAAAAATAAGCAAGGGCAAAAGCTATTCAGAAAAATGTTTGTGAGCCAAGAGAAATGAAAAAAGAAAAATCATATCAGAGAAGAGAAGAAGAAACAAAATGACAAAAGAAAAATAGAAAAAAAAATCAAAGGAAAAAAATGTGAAATGGAAAAGCACTTTGATAGCATTTGGAAATAAAAAAAAAATGGGGAGTTAAAGCACATTTTTTAATGTATCAAAAAAGATGGATGATTACTGTGACTCACAAGCATTTTACAAACGCTTGAAATCAAAATTCATGTATTTTTTCAAGTTAATTTTTTAAAGTAAAAAAATGAAAGAGTTAAAATAATTGAAATTTGTTGATTTTTTTGATCAAAAAAAATTTGCTTTAAATTAAACTCGAAATTTTGACAACAGAAATAAATGAATGGAAACAGCTGAGAAAAAAGAAGGAAAAAAAGGAAGCAACAAAAAAATAAAGTAAAATAAAAGAATTGAAAAAAAAACTTTGAGGATAGATGAAAAAAGTCAAAAATCACTTTTTTTGTTAATAGAAAAAAAAATTATATGGAATTGAATAAATCAGGAAAAAAAAGATATCTAAATTTTATGAAAGCAAGAAAGCCATCAAATTTTTTTTTGTGGATTATAAATAAAAATGAAACCTTGAAACGTTAAGATTTATGAAAAAATCAGCGATCAACGTAAAAAAAAGCGCATGAAAAATGTGTGGTTTGAAAAGTGTAATAAAATGATGTTTAGATTTTTCTATTTTTTATTAAAAAAAGAAGATTGGACTTTGTTCTTAAAAAATATTGTAAAAATAAGCAAGCAAGAGAATCGCTGAAAAATCTAGATAACTAAAAAAAATTGAAAACTTGTAATTAAACTTTTATTTTTTTTTGGAAGCTAAATTTTATTTTTTAGTAAAATAACAAAAAATAAAGACAAATATGTTGCTTTTCTTTAACTATTTACAAGAGCTTCGACCTATGGCATATAAAAAAATCTTTGTAAAATCCTTGGAAAGCCGGCTATCGCTGGTCGCCGTCGAAGATAGCTTGAATGAAAAATGAATGAACCAGAAACTGACTGGAACGACGATGGTGAATGAATAACGAACAAACAACAATGACAAAAAAAGAAAGCTATTTTACTTTTCCATATTTTAAACAAAAAAAATATAGCAGCAAAAGCAAAAAAATAGACCATTGAAAAAGAAAATAAAAATATAAAAATAAAGATAGAATAGAACAGAAATGAATGAATGAATGGTTCAGATTCATTGATCATCAGTAAGCTGAAAGGTTGAAGGGGAAAAAAGTAATACAAAGGCGAAAGCGAAGGAGAAAGCTTTAATTTTAAGTAAAAATGTAAATATTTAAAAATAAGTGACAAATTTTTTAAACTTTGAAAAACAAAAAACGGAGCGATCAGAAGAAAAGCGAATTATAACTTTTTTTAATTACTAAAATAAGAGTTTGAATGCCGCAAATGAAAAGGATATTAGAGGAAAAATTATGTTATTTCATTCCTTTTTTATAAAGCAAAAATTTTAACTTTTACAATTTTTATTTTTGTTGTAAACCGATCAATGAAAAAAAAAATAAGGAGAAAAATATTTCCGCTCAGTGAAAATAAAAACCGTTGAAATAATTTTTTTTCTTCAGAAAAAAATGAAGGAAAGAAATGAATAAAAAAAATACTAAATAAAAACCAAGAACGACATTGTGGCGCCTAATTTGTCCTAACTCTTCTTCATTCGCGCAACCAACGAACAAAAAAAAAATAAAAGACATAAATTCTTTTGAAAAAACGTTATTACTAAAAATAGCATAGAAACAAAAATTTTAATTAAGTTAACAAAAAAATTTAGAAAGTAGAAAATAAAAACTTTCATTTTCATTCTTTAAATTTTTGTAAAATAAAAAAAGAATTTCAAGGTTTAACAAAAATAAAACTTTTAAGGAACCATAAAATATGAAGGGGTCTCATTGTTTTTTGGCGCAAGAAATAATAATAAAAAACTTTAAAATTGTCACTAATTTTTGACCTTGTTGTATTTATGGACTAAGTAATTAAAATATTAAATAATTTATAATTGGAAAAAAAATAAGATTCTCTTTACACTAAAAAAATAATAGAAAAGATACTTTTTTCCATTTTTCTTTTTTGATTAAATGAATGATGATAAACAATATAAACCCAGGGGGTAACTAACTTTACGCGGCAGAGAAACAACATCAAAAAAAATCACGCAGAAAAAAAAATACGAAGAAGATAATTGACAACCGGAAGTCCTTGTTTTAATATATAAAATAAAATGTTTTAAGAAGACGGAAATTATATTATTATTTTTTAAGGCATCTTCATTTATAATCAAAAAAGAAGAGAAAGAAGAAGACCAAAATTGGAGAGTTCATTAAAAGTGCAAAATTATTTTGATAATACAATATAATAGGAGAAAATTTTTTTGAAAATCGTGACAAAATTAAGAAAAAATAATATGTTGGCGGTGGTGATATAAAATTATTCAAAACTTAGCCTTTTATGGATTTCGCCATCCATTAGTTGGCGAAAACAAAATTACATTATAACAATTTTTGATGCTTAAAACCAAAAATTAAATACAAAGTAAGATTTTATTAGGTCAAGAAAGATATGCAACAAACAAAAAAATTCATGGAAAAAGTGCTCATTTTTTTACAGCAAAACATTCATTTATTTATTTTTTTTTGAACCAAATAAGAGGCAGGCGCAAGAAAAAAAAAGTCATACAAGGTTGTTCGAAGAAGAAAAAAATGTGGAAGAGAAATAAACAAGGTTGGCTGGCATTTGTTCTTTTTCTTCCCTTTTTTGTGTAGTGCCAAAAAACCTTTGAGAAAAAAAGGAAGGACAAAAGGATGGATGTGTCGCGTTCGGTCAAACGTCCATGAAAAATAAAAAATAAAATATAGAAATAATGAAAGAAAAAGTTCAAGTGGCCTGCCATTGTCAAACGCGTGGGAAAAAATCAAAATATAAAAATCTTTCTTAATCGTGTATTTTTTCTTTTTCTTATTCTTTTTTTTTTTTGCAACATAATTCAAAGAAGGTTTATCTCTCAAGTTAAGTAAATATTTTTTGGTGTGTATGTCTAAAAAAAATTAGCATAGAACTTTATTTATTTATTTTTGTTTATTATTATTGTTATTATTATTATGTTTATAACTATTTGCAGGTTTTAAATTAGAAACTTGTTCATAATGATGACAAAGAAGCGATGATAAAGTTTTTTGATTGGTTTCAATCCAAATCCAATATATTAAAGCTGATACACATGCACCAATGGCAGAAAAAATTCCAATTGAATTCGGTGTTTCATAACCCCAAAATAAACCCATGGCTCCCATTAAAGCTGCTGCAGCACCATTAAAAGCTCCAAAAAGTTTAGATGGTTGTTGAATAATTAACCAACAATAAAAAAATAATATTATTCCAGTGCCATCTAAAAAAATCATATATTTTAAGAAAATATGCAAATTTGTAAAATTTTCTGGTAAAAATTCATTTTAAAAAAATAGTTTTAGTCACACATCCCCAAAAATTTAAACGTTATTATTTAAATTCAATCCAAACATTTTCTAGAATTTGCAATTGAATTTGACTCACAAATTCCCAAAATCAAAGTAACATCATAATTGTAACTTGAATAAATTTCTTCAACATTCAAATTTTGGGCTAATCTTGAAATGCAATAAGTTGAACCATAAGTAAGTCCAAAAAGTAAGAATAAATTAAAGAATAAAGCTGTAAAGGCTCGAATCACAGCTATTACGGGTGCAATAAAAGTATCAAATATTAAATTGTATATTAATTTCTCGGATCGACGTTTGTGATAAGGACTAAAAAAATATGGTTTTTAATTACTTTTGGCATTGGGATTTGGAAATAAATTTACACCTTTTTTTTGTTTTCAGAAAAAAATGCTCCAGAAATTAGTCCAAAAAAGTTTTCAATTTTACCATTTTTTAGAACATTTTCCACAAATTTGCTCATGGCTTTTTAACGCATTTGTAAAGCATTTTTTCTCGAAATAAAAAAGTTTTAATCGTGACAGATCGATCGCCTGCTTTATCATTTTCCGTTATCTTTATCCGCAAAAAATTACACTTAGCTAACGGACAAATTGAAAGTTTTATTCCATAGTTTTTAAATGGCAAAAAATAAAGTTTCAAAGATTTTATTGATTTTTATATTTTTACCTTGATTGGGAAACAGTGGCTGGAGTATTTTGCAAAGATCCTGGAGCGGTTTCGGTTCCATTTATTCTTGATAACAAAAAATTATCTGACATATTTTTCTATTGGCTTCTGGAAAAAAGTATTATAAAAAAAAAATTTTTTGGTGAACAGCAAAAATAAAAAATGTAAATGAATTTGATATAAATAAAAAAACTCGATAGAAAAATACCCTTTTAAGCTCGTAGAAAAAGAATGATAAATAAACTAAAATAAACGCAATATGCATGATAAAAATTATATGTTTACGTCAGCTAAACACGATTTAGCGCTTAATTCAAGGGCCGTAAAAATACATTTCGGAAAAAAGTGTCCTAATTTTGATCAGTGTTGTCGAATATTCGAAAACCTTCGAATATCGAATTCGAATATTCGATTCGATTCGGATATTTTCGAATAATCGAATCGAATCGAATATTCGAAATTCGAAACCTTCGAATTTCGGGTTCGAATATTCGAAATATTCGAATTTCGAATCGAATATTCGAAATTTTTAAATTTTATAATTGGCACTAATACATTTAAATTAAGCTATAAAATGCTTTTTAAGCCCTTTTTAGAGCATTTGAGAACATTTAAAACTATTTCGGCTCTTAAAACAAAGAATTAATAAAATTTATTCGAAAATATTCGAAAATCGAATTCGAATATTCGATTCGATTCGAAAATTTTCGAATATTCGAATCGAATCGAATATTCGATATTCGAGGTCTCGAATTTCGAATCGAATATTCGTTCGAAATTCGATTTTCGAATCGAATATTCGTTCGATATTCGATTCGATTATTCGATATTTGACAACACTGGTTTTGATCCAATGACGCTTTTTTAGCACCCAAAGTTGATAAGCAAGTATTGGTCACATGGATGACATAATTTTCATTTACTGGTAAAATTTTGACGTAGAATGTGACGTAGATTTTTTATATGAAGAAAGAAAACCCTAGTTTTATTTAGCGCTAAGGAAATTTTGGTTGTCACTTCGGAAATTTTAAAAAAATATTGCCGTTGCAAGTTTTCTTTTTTTAATAAATATTCAAACTAGTTTTTTTGCAAAATTTTTTTACAATAAAAAACTAAGAAAAAAATTATAATGTAATAATATAATGACCATTCTCGAAATTAAGAAACATATGGAAAAATAAATAAGGAAATTTATTGACAAAAATAATAAAGTTCATTAAACGAGTTAATAATCAAAAGTTCAGAGATCGTATTGTCCAAAAAAGGTAAATTAACCCCATTTTGTTAAACTTGATATTTAATTTTTAAACCAAAAAATATGGCAGATTTATGTGAAAATGAACGAAAGCCGCTGCTTTTTAGATCTTAGATTTGGGTTTTCGAACACGCTTACTCCATCTGTTATGGACAAAATTTAGTGTTAGAAAATTTTAAGCAAAATTTTTAAAATTATATTTTAGTTGGCTAAGAAAAAAAATCAAAGACAATCACGGAAAAAAAGAAAAAAGCTTAAAAATAAATGAATGAATCATTGTGCAACAACTTTTTTCTGACTCTCATTCAAACAAGCAAAAAATGAAGGAAAAAACTTTGTTTCTTGGTTTTTTTTCCACTGTTGAAAGAAATAATATTATAGCAAAGCAACAACACAACAATGGGAAAAACAAACAAACTATAATAAAAAAGAAAAAATCAAAGTTATAGCAATACACACACACAGACGACAACTAAAAAATGTGAAACTATGTTTATAATCGTAGAAACTTTTTGGATGGAAAAATCAGAAAATTGTTAATCGAAAACTGTTTTTGTGTATTATTTTTAAAATCGAAAAATCAAATAACCTTGAAAACAAAAAAATGCGATAAACAACAAAAAAATAGTTTTGATGCAGAAATGTTTTGAACGGAAAAAAAGAATAAGAGAAAGTAAAAAAAAACCAGAGAAAGAAATGGATGACTCTTTTTTTTGTTTACGATGAAAACAAGAGAGAAAAAAATGTATGCACATTACATCACGTAAAAAAGGTTCGACTGTGTGGTATATATTTGGTTGTCGTGGAAGAAAAATAAGTTGGAAAAAAAAAGGAAAAAATGTTAGAAGTTCATCATCACTCTTGGAGGTGGTGAAATAAGCTACCTTACAAAATAGCAAACAAAAGTTAAAAGCGGCTGCTACGTTAAACTTAATAAAGAATGAAAAAGTTTTCAAAGTTAAGATACGATTTCTTATATTTAAAGAAAAAACTTAAAATTAAATTTCAAAAATGGTTTTCCAAGTGCAAAAAAAAACATTTCAATCCATAAGAAACCTTGGATTTTTAACACAAAATTCATTCTATAAAAAATGGACTTTCTAATTAATTATTAGCAAAAAATAAAAGCGAAATTCGATTGTCCTCACTTTTTTTTAGAAACATTTTTTCATCGTTTTAAAAACAAGGCAAAATCTTCGATGTAAATAAATGAATTTTTCTGCTGCAGCTTTGATTCAAATCTACATAATCAAAAAAGGCAATACGGAATCTTGAATACACTTTTCGAAAAAATGAAACGCTTTTCAAAATCTTCATATTGCTCGAAAAAAAACTGGAAAGAAGTTTTTTAATTTAGTAAGAATTCTTACGTGGAATCACTCCTGGCAACTGACCTTCAAACTCTATTCAATTTTCCTTAGAAAAAAAAAGATCTGAATTAAGCAAAATCGAAGACCTCCTTTTCCATAGTCTGTAATCAGTTTGTATATTTAGATCCATGTCCATTAATTATATTTTGTTACAATTTTACAAAAAAAAAATTAATTTTTCTATTCCCCCAACTTTTGGTGCATCTAACTGTTTTTTCATCTCTTTTTCTGTTTCAACATGCTTCTAACCTTTAATAATCAATTTTTTTAATGTGTAAAAATCAAATAATTTGTCATGCTCCATTTTTTCTTTCTAATGTCTATTTTTTGCTTTTGATATTTAAATTTTTTTAAAGTCAAAAACAATTAATAATAGAAGCAAGTGTGAAAAAGCGCGAAAGCAGGCTGAATAAAGTTTATCAAAAAAGGTCAAAGACTGTTGGTGCTTATTGCCGCCGCGGTCGTTGTTGCTTCATTTCCATCCATCCAACGGGCACCGCGAACACTCCTTTCTGGAAAAAAAGAGAACAAAAAAAAGCGATCAGGTGTGTTTCATGGCTTTTTTTCTTCCTTTTTTCTCTATCATATTGCCTCAAATAAAATAACAAATTTTAACACACATAACCGCAAAAAACAAAAAAACACACACATGCACACACAGACTTTAATGCCGTTTGTGGCCTGCTACTTGCTGCTCGTTTACAAAAAGAAAAAAGGTCATAGAAATATGTATGTTTGCTTTTTCAATTGACATATTTAGATAAAAAAATATTAAAAAAAATATTTAACAATTTAATATTTTTTATTGTAAAAAAAAAAAAATCTATGATGAGATAGACAGAGAGTCTGTGGACCTCCTTCCTTCTTTTTCAAGAGCAAGCAAAAAAATAAAAAATGAAGATTGTGTTTATTAAAAAAATATTTCCTTTATTATTTATAAAAATTATGAAAACTTTATTTTTTTCCTCAAAGATTTTTTTGCTGATAATTATCTCTTTTTTAAATTTTATATCTTGATGAACCATGTTTTGTGTTTTTTTAAAGGTATTTCTTAAGGATGGTTGGTGGTGTTCAAGCACTTTCGTTTTTGTTTTGACTATACAAATATATTTGTTTAATTTTTTTGAGATCAACATATTTTCATATATTTTTTTATGGAACTCATAATGAACCGAAGAAAGGATTGCATAAACATTTTCTTTATTTTGTTTAATTTTTGACTCTAAGTTTATTTTTTCGGACCTCAAGGAAAATTTTTTCGGTCGCTTGACAAAAATTTCTAAAAAATCAGTTTAATTTTGTCTCATTTTTTAATAGTCTTCAGATTGCTTTTTTTGTTGTTGGTTTTTTCCCTGCTATAAAATTGATTTCCTGGGTCTATTTTTTTTGTCACAGTGGCACTTTTTTAATCTCACCTACCATAATCGTGTTTATGGCATTCACGAGTCTGAATTTTTTTATTTACCATTTTTTAACATGAAAAAAGCTTAAGTCTTTCTCTCGTTTTTGTTTTATTAAATTTTTTCTGAAAATCGATATATCATAATGTTCTTTTTTCTTTTTGTCCTTCCTGGTTCTCTGTTATTATTTTTTTCTCGTTGCAAAAAAAAATATTGTCGTCCTAAAAGCTTAGGCTACAATATACGCCGCATCGCAGATATTATTTTTTTTCTTCATAGAACACAATCAGCATTCGTGAATAGTAATTTTAATATCTTAATTTTTTGCGTACACAAAAAAATCCGGTTTTAAACTAACTTCTTTGATTTTGATTCATGCATTTATTTAAATAAATTAATATTAAAAAAACCTCAAAAACGTAGTAAATAACTGCCTGAGCTACAACAGACACATGGGGCATTAGACAAGGTTTATTTTTTCAACGATGTGACAATATTTTTTTCTTTTTATTTATAAATTAAAAAATGTATGTAGTTTAATAATTTTATACTAGTCTGAGTTTGAATTTTTTTTTGATAAATAGTAAACTGAATATTTAAACTTTTTTTGTTTCTGGAAAACTTCCGCTTTTGTCAAAAGTCTATAGTTTTAGAAGTTTAGGCCCAAATAAAGTTTTATTTTATATTTTGACCATTTAGGGCCATAGCTTTCGATAGAAAAAAAATTTTTAAGAATATTTTTTTCTCTCAGACATTCTTCTTCTCGGAAAGAAAGCATTCCCTCTTTCTCTCGATGAAGAGGATGATGACACAATTGTTTTGATAATATTTATTATTTCTTAAAAGAAAAACGAACATTGAGAAGCGCAACCAGCATTCATAACAATAAAACTTTTTTCCTTTTTGCTTTCCATTCTTGCTAAATAACAAAATGATGAACTTTTTTTTTGCTTTTGCCCTTTTTGGTTTCGTCGCATTTTGTGTTTTTAGATTTTATTAAACTCGTGCTTTCCATTCCATTTTTTTGTTTCTCTTTTATTTTGGGCAGTTAAAATTATTTTTTTCATGATGGTAATATTGACAAAAGCCTGCAAAAAACTATCCCATTTTAATTTTTTTCTCTCTGTCCTGTGTGTTTTTTTTGGAAGGATTAAAATTGTTTTTTTGCTTCTTTTGTTTTTTTTAATTTTAAAGCCCAAAAAGGAAGTAATAAATTTTAAAATTACATGGAAATATATAAACCGTGGATTCTGACTGCCATAATAGACATTTTTTTTTTGGAAAAGCACTTTAGGGCTATCTGTATCACAACTTTAAAATTTACTTTTTATTTTCACTTTTTCTTTTTCGATTAAATGTCGGATTGGAGAAGTAATAATCCTCCAGCTCATGAATTAACTGGAATATATAAACATGTCTGAAAATGAGTTGGGTCTAGCTTCTAAAGTTGAATTAGACATTCCAATTTTTAAATGCATTTTTTAAATATTTTTCTTTCCTCGGAAATTTGAAATCGTTTCATGACACGATTTTTCGTCCATAAAACATAAATTTTTAAGAATTTACGAATCTTTAAAAATTCCTTGGCTTCTTTGGAAGTTATTGAATATGGAGATTAAATTTTTTTAGTTGTTGTAAATTTTTTTTCTTTTATCACACTGCCGCTGATCTTATGACTCTCTTTTATTTTTTTTTCTGTTATACCACATTTTTTTAAAATCTTTTTCAGAAAATTTAAAAAAGAATAGAGATTCCATCTTTTTTATTTTTTAGATAATCCTCTGTATTTTGTGTATCCAACAAACAAAATAAAATTAACCGCATTTCAAAGCCATTTTTTTCTTTTTATTTTTTTAAAATTTCATTTTCATTATTTTTACGTCGTCCACGTCCATAGCTTTGAGTAAATCAAACACAGATATATTGAATCCAATCATAGTTTTTTTTGCTACCTTTGTTTGCCACATTTATTTTTAGTCACTTTTTTCATTTTTTTTTAAATCCAGTGAGATTTTTTTTCTAAATTTTTAAGTCAATAATAAAATAATTTTTTTTGTTAAAACCTAATAAAAAGACTTGTGATTTATCTTTTCATGGTTTTGTTAGTTTTTTTTCGTATTTTCGTGCAAAAATTATCGTTTAAGATTTTTAATTCGCCTAAAAAATTTTTTTTAAAATTTCTTATCCATTTTGAAAAAATAAACTCTTCTGTGTTTTTTATATGAAAAAATTAATGATAAATTTCGTATTTTTTTAATCCCATCACCCTTTTTATAGTAGTTATATGTTGTATCACTTTGTTCAAGCCCTTCCATACTTACTTTAGTTTTTACTTTTTTGCAAAATCGGATAAAGCTTTTTTTTTAAAGGGATTAATTTTTTACATAGGTTTTGGCGGGCAATTATTATTTTTTTATGTAATTAAAAAAATAGTTTTCTTTTTTCAAAAAATCGATATGATTGTTTTTGAGATATTTTATATAACTGTAACCTTCTAAATTAAATTTTCATAAACAATGTTTTGTTAAGTTATATCCAGCTTACGGATTTTCAAGTCCTAAAAAATGTTAGTTTCCAAATTTTTTTTTTGAATATTCTTTATTGGGCGTTATTTTTTTCTCCGTGATACTTATGTTTTTTAATTATTTCTTCAAGTGTTGCATATCAGTGCCAATTTCGAGATATTCTTGCTATTTATGTACAGCGTTTGAAGGATATTTTCAAAATTTGCATCGTTGTAAAACAATCAAAAAAACCAATGCACTTAAAGTTTAATATTTGCCATCTGTGCTTTTTTTGGAGGAAATTTTGCAAAAAAAAAAACAACCAATCTTACACTTTTCAATTTCTAGTTTTAGCTGTTTTCAAAAATCCAAAGCATTTTTTTCTTGACTTAATTTTCTTTGAGCTTCTCTTCTTCTTTTTTTTTTTTGAGATACTGTAGTTTTCTTTAGTTTAAAAATTATATAAACTAATTTTTTTTAATTTCTCTCCTACTTTTCAACCATTGATGTTTTATCTACCTAAAAACAACTTCCTTCTTCTTTTAGGTTCTCGAAAAATAACTAATATTTATTTTAATACTAAAAAATTAATGTTTCAAATATATACTTTTGGTTTTTTGGCAAAAACATCCAAAAAAATCAACAAGAAAAATTAAGCTTAAAAATAATTTTTTAAAACATAAAACAGTTTTGAATCCAAAAAATTTTTTTAAACAAAGAAAAAAGCTAACTAATGTTTGCACAGACATAATTTTTTTTTAATTTCTGAAATAAAAATTATTTTCCCTTCTTTTTTTCATTTTTGATACAAAAAAAATCTTTTTTTGGTCGAAACAAAAAATCAAATTTTGCGAGATCTTTGGTTGCAAACATTTATTTAATTTCTTTTCCTCGTTTTAATTCAAATCTGTGAATCAATGTGTGTATAAGCGCTTTTGGAAGGGATTAAAACTTATTAAAAATTTAAATTTCCCCGATATCAAAAAAAGACAAGGGGTTTTCAAGGTGTAAAAAGCGTTTTTTGAGGTGCTTGATTTTTTGATGAACTTAATGGTTCAAAAAATATGATCATCAAGTATGGGCCTTTCTATTTTTTTTTTTGAGGTTTGAGCTCTTTATTTTTTTAAGCGCTTCCTTCTTACTTTTTTTTTCATTTGCTTTGGTTTTACTTTGAGCTCTAAATTGTTTTCACTTTCTGAAACCCCCTTTTTTGACTTTAAAATTTTATTTTTCTAAAATTCAGTTTTTTGATTAATGCTAATCGATAAATTAATAAGAAACGTTAGCAACATTTTATGAATATTTTTAAAATTATTTTTTTGTACTATTAAATATAGATTTTTTTATCTGCCGTGGCTCCGGATGCTTTTTTCTTACGCTAAGCATTGGGAAATTCTCGTTTATAAAGAAAATTATATACACACTTTTTTGCTTGGAAATAATGTTAGTGTTTTCATGTGACATCTAAAAAAATAATGAATCATCATTTTCAATACGGAACAATTTTTTTTTTGATCTCCAAATTTATGCTAAAATTCAGAAAAAAAAACGTCCTGCTACGGAAGTTCCGAGTATATTGAAATTAAAAGTTTCAAACATCATTTTTTCTAAAGTTTAAAACCCATTTGAATTTGTGCGACATTTTCCTATTTTTTTTTCTTCATTTTTGTCCAAAATTTTAAAACTTTGCAACTTTTCTCTCTCATTATTTTAGATCCCATTGGCTAGTTTTTTACGTTTTTGTGCTGAATCTTCTTTCCCATTTGTTTCATCAACCATCTTTTTTTCTTGGACACTTATTAGCCAACGATGATTCATTTTATACAAAAAATCTTCTTTAATTATTTGTTCATCTGGCAAGCAAGTTAGCTTCCCAAGTGTCCGCTTTCAATTCCATTATTTCTTTGTTAAGAAATACATTTTTTTCTTTCAAAATCCCACAGCCAGGATATTAGTCATGCAAATATGTAATATCCATATCCGTAATGGGTCAGTAATAAGTAGCAAACCATACAAATAAAATAAATCCGTTAACGAAATGTTCCTCGAAAAAACATTTACCGTGATTTTTGTTGTTTTTTCATTTCGTTTTTTTGCTGAAACATGCTAGAAAATAAATAATAATAACAAGCAAGTTTCTTTAGGAAAAAATAAATAAAGAAGAAAAGAATAAAGAAAGAGAGGAATATTTTTATTGAATGCAACAACAACAATAAAAAATAAAAGTCTAAAAAATGTCGTCTGCTCATTTATCACCACAACCACGAGGCTCATTCTTTAAAACTCCATCCATTTCTATGACTTCTCAAGCTTCCACCATAATTTCTGGAAAATCGGAAGAATGGTATTCGCTTGAAGGATATTTATCATTAAAATGGCAAGGAGGTAGGCAAAGTATTTTAAATTTATAAAATAAAAATATATTTTTTAAAATTCATTTCAAGAAATTTTTGAACTAAAAAACCTTTTATTTTTAAGCTTTCACATTTTTGCATTCAAAGAAAAAGTTTTATTTTGGATTAGATGAATTTGAAAATCGATTAGTTTATTATCGAGATAAAAATGATTTCAATAAAAAAGCTGGTCGAATTGGAGTTATTTTGCTTAAAAATTCTGCTTGCACCGTAGCTGAAAATAATCCCAAAGGGTTTGTTGTTCAGTAAGTTTTAATAATTAAAATATATTTTTTTGAGATCGAAATTTAAAGAATTAATTTTTTTAGTGCGGACGATAAAAAATATGAATTGGAAGCTGATAATGAGGGATGTGCGGCATGTTGGCTTCAAGCTTTACAATATCGAAGGGATAAGGATATAAATGACAATAATGAAAAATCACTTCCAAATTTAATTTGGAGCAATATTCGCCGCCGCCGATCTCGAAGTCAAAGTTCCCAAAGTGATGAAGAAAAAACGGATTTGGTTTCAAAAATGAAAATGCAAAAACCACGAAAAATTAATCGAAAATCTAAAAGTTTTAAATATGTTAAGCGTAAGACGGAAAAAATAAAGGAAACTAAAAAAAGTTTTGAAAATTAATTTTAGCCCCTCAATTTTTACCCGACGTTGAAGCCGCGAAACTTCGTCGAATGAAATCTGATAATCCTGGGAAGATAATTAAGCGAGAAGATTCAACTACTTCCACCACTCATTCCATTGATGAAGAATCTGAAGCTAAAACTCCACCAAAACCATACATAACTCCACCACTTCCAATTTTGAGGAAAAAATCTGCACCTTTATGGTTAAATGATTGGATAACTTCATGGGTGCATGAACAAAGTCAAATTGAATCATGGTAAAATTTTAGCATAAAAAAACCTAAAAAAATTCAGAGACTAATAAATTTGCATAATTTCTTTAAAAAATGATTACTATTCAAAATAATGAGTGGACTTTAAAATTTTTTTGTCGATTTTTGTTTCTTTTGAAAAAAAGCAGCATATTTTTTTGAAAATTTGCATATTTTAAAAGATTTGAGAAATTTCAAAAAAAATTGCATAATTCTTAAACTTTTTTATAGTTCGGTTGATGCTGGTTCATCAAATGATACCACTGCGGATTCAATATATTCCAAATCTTCTTCACCCCATGAAACTTCGTCATCATCAAGTACGACTTCCACATACAATAGTGATAATGAATCAATTTGTTCAGATACAAATAAAGCTGATCAACTTATTACTGAAGTTACATTACTTCGATTAGTAAATGATCGACAAAAAGAACAAATTGAAATTTTAAATGGAGAAAAGCGGGAACTTTTACGGGAAGTTGAACGATTAAAGCAAATAACGAATTTTTCATCCAATGGGTAAGAATAATTTAAATTAAAAAAGTTTAAAAGCGACGATCAAATTCTTGGAAATTTAAAAAGCTAAAATATAAAAATTAAGAAACGGCTAAATTTTTGGAAATATATTGTTAGTTTTTTGGGGCTCAACAATCAGAGTCACCATAAACCATTTTTTTTATAAATTGAGAAACAACAACTTTTTCCGAGATGGCCATTTTCTAAAAGCAGCCGACGACAAACAAAAAATATAAAAGCATAAACATTGAGAAAATAAAAATGTTTTTGTGATTTTTTAATTTATGTGTAACTTTTTGCTTTCATCTTTTTGAGGAGGCTTTCTTATTTTTTTTCTCGTTTTCTTAACAAAAACCATTCTGACTTTGAGTCACGACAAAAAAAAATCATGTGTTTCGAAGTAGTGATTTTTTTTAAAAATTGCTCTCGACCAAAATGGCGAATTGAATCCAACAATATTATTAATTTTAGTGATACCAGTCAATCAGCTCAAAATAAATTTTTGAATGCCGAAATTTTACGTTTGAATGATAGACATCATACAGCTGAGAAAAAATTGGATGAAATGAAAAAGTAAGTTATTCGCATTACTTTTTAACGAAAAATATAAATTTTTTAAAAATAATGTGATATATTTATTTAAAAAATTTTAGAGATGTAAATCGATTAGAATCCGAAATGGAAAGTTTTAAAAAGGAATATGTATTTTTACTTCAATCGTGTGTTCGAATCCCACTTTATGAGCATAGTGGATTCGATGCGGTTCAAGTAAAATTATTTGGTGGAAATGTTCATGAACATCGTGTAAAAAAGTTATTATTCGCTGCAAGAGAAAGTGATCCAACTTTGCCTACGTTTGAAAGCCTAGGCTCCAAGGATGCTTTCCACATAGATGAATATGGATTTCGTCACTTTTTTGAAGAAACCCCTCTTGCCATTCATTATATTTGCACTCAACTTCATCAACATTATCAAAGTCAATCGGATGGTTATGTTGCAAGAAAACGCAAATGGCATTCCATCCTTTATAAAGAGCATTGTGTAATTGAAAATAATGTAAGAGTTTAAATTCAAAATATTTTAAAAAAAAGTTATTTCTTCCATTTAAATGTAAAAAAAACAGTATTTTTACTTTTAAAATTGCAATTTTATATATAACAGAAATAATAAAAATTTCAGCATGAAAATCGACAACTTTGTCGCGCTGGAATTCCTCGTTCAATGAGATCCAAAGTTTGGAGGGTTTTAATTAACCAACAAGTGGCAGATATTAAGAGTAAATATGGAAATTATTATTATCGTAACTTGTGCCAAAGTCAAGGCACCGCCGCTGAAAAACAGGTTAGTCAACAAATGCAATCCTAAATCCCAAACGAAAAAAGTTTTATTTTTAAAATTTATTCCTATTTTTTTTCATTAAAAAAACTAGAAATTTTTTTTGGAATTTAATCCAAAATTTGAGAAATTAAGAAACTAAATTTTAATAAAGCTATTTTTCAGTACATAAACATCCATCAAAAACAAATAAATTTGGATTTACTTCGAACTATGCCAAATAATATTCATTTTATGGGTGCCTCGTGTAAAGGAGTAACACATTTGCAAGCTATTTTACGTGCGTATTGTTTGCATAATCCTACACTTGGATATTGTCAAGGAATGAATTTTATTTCGGCCACGGCGCTGCTTTTTGTATCACCCGAAGATGCATTTTGGTTTTTAATTGCGATAACAGAAAAACTTTTTGATTCCTCATATTTTGATCAATCTCTCACTGGAGCTCAAGCGGATCAAGAAGTGCTAAAAGAAATTCTTGAACGTCGATATCCTCGCCTTGCAGCACATTTGGAAGAATTTGATATTGATCTTACCACGATAACATTAAATTGGTTTTTAGCATTATTTTTTGATGCAGTTCCATTTCAAACTATGCTTCGAATTTGGGATTGCTTTTTATTGGAAGGAAGTAAAATATTATTTCGAATTTCCATCGCTTTACTTGGTTTGTATGAAGAAGAAATTCTTGCCCGACATGATACAATTTCGGTTATAAAAGTTTTAAAAGCTGCCGTTCGATTGACTTATGATGCGGATGGCCTCATTCAACATGCTTTTGATGAACTTTCATCATTTCCAAGTAAAAGCCAATTGGCTCATAAACAAAAAACATATTTGGCAATTTTACAAGAACGGCTTTTAAAGAGGCAACAAATTAGGGATATGCTTGGAGATGTAAGTTTTTTGTCTCAAAATAAAAAGTTTACTATTTTTTGTAGTTTCTAAAATTTTGCATATCTAATTTTCAAATTTTTTTTTAATTTTAAGATTTTTTTTCTTTTTTTAGTATTCTGATTCCAAAAAAGCCAATTCTGATAAACTTTGTGATTTGCCCGTGGATTGCATAGTATTTTCATCAGATTTTGGTGAAGATGGAATTGGATATGTTTGTGCAGGAAATCAAAAGCGTGGAAAACTTGCAATGATTACCTTTTTCAAGGAAGGTGGAGCAGCAAATTTAAATATGATCGATCTTGAATTTGATTGCAAACCCGTTTCGATGGTAATTTATGGAAGCGAAATGGCTTTCATTTCTTTACTTTCTGGATATATTATCGCCATACATTTTAATAATGGAAAAGGGTAAAAAAAATGCAAGGAAAAAAGGAAAATATTATTTAAAATTTTTAATTTTTAGTCAAATTTTATGGGAATTAAAATTAAATGATGTTGCATTAAAATTAATTCATTCTGAAAATAAACTTTATGCTATGCTTGCAAATGGAACATTAACCATGCTTGAAGATGCTTTTAATAAAGCTCCATCAGTTTTGGATTTATATCATCTTCCAATTTCTGCGGCTCCAATTACCGATGCAATCATAGTTGAAGATAATCTCTATTTGGCAGTTGCATGTAAAATTGTTATTCTTAACAAAAAGTAAATTTTCAAATTTTTAATTTTTTTAAGCTTGAAAACGTAATTTTTTTTTTGCAGCACTTTATCAACGGTTGGAAATATTTATGTTGCTGCATCAGCTGCAGGAAGCACAGTTCCAATGTTTGAAAAAATTCGAGCTTTATGTGATTCTGAATATGGTGTATGGGTTATCACTGCTCATAGTTCGCTAATTCAATTATGGAAAAATAGTGAATGCCAATTATTATTTGATGTCACATATGATCATAGCCATCGGTAAAAACTTACAAATATGAAAATTTTTAAGCTGAAATACACATATATATTTTTAGTAAGCCCTCATTTGATGAACATGATGATCTTGAAATGGTTGAAATAAATACCATTCTTTATTTTGATAATGAAATTTGGATTGGAACCGTTGATGGATATTTAATGTTATATAATGTCCAACCCAATAATGTTGAAAGTAAATTAGCTGTTGTTGATCAATTTTATGGACCCACTCTCAGCAGTATTGTTAAGCCTCGGCCAAACTCTTCGAATGAGGTTTCATTCAGCTTACATAAATATCCAGCTGGAAAACGACTTTCACCCATCAATAATTTATCCCATACTATTCCAATCCATCGACAAAATATGTATTATATTCCAACTTTAAGAGAAACTCAAGTCGAGGAACATACAAGTGAAAGGGAATGTTCGCCAAGGGAAAGAGAAACAAGAAAAATTTCTGTTATCATTGATCAAAGCACAAAAAAATATAGTGTTTCTGTGGCGCCTGTGCGATCGATAAGCATCGATTCAGCAAATGAAACAATGAAATCTAATTCAATTTCATCGAGATCTTCCATCACCAAACCATTGAATGCGAATATACAAAGATCAAAAACTTTTAATCGATTTAGTCCACGACCTAAAATGCCAGTAGAAAAAACAAATAGCATTGATTCAGCGGTGTCTTCAGTATTTGCGGAAGAATTTGGTGGAGGGCCAAAAAAATCTCCAACAAAAAGTTTTGGTTCGGATGATTGTTTTGCAACAAGTGTACCAACCATTGATGAAAGTAATGAGGCTGGAAGTACACAAATTGAAGAAAAGGAATCGCCCATATTTAGTACTGGTGCTTCAATGGAATATGATGATATGTTTGAAGTATATCCAGAAGGCGATGGTAAAAAAATTTTTAAAATAAATTTAATAATTTTTTCTTTCTTTTTGATCAAAATCAAAAAACGTTTTCTATTCGAAAAATAAAAAAAAATGCTAACATAAAATATTTATTTTTTACTTTCTAAAATTTTAAATTTCCTACAATTTTTTCTCAGGTCCAAAATTTTGCATATTTCAAATGGTGTTATTAAATAAATTTTTTTTATTATTTCAAACTTTTCTAGGCCCCGATGAAATTGGTTTAATTGAAGAAGAAATATTTGATCGATCTCCTCCACATAGTTCGAAACTCGTTCAAATTCCTGTGCGTAAAATGTCATTCAATGCGTTTGGTCCATGCGAATTGAGTGTTAATAATTGCCAACGTTCATCATTAACTAATTCTTTAACAGCTATAAGCGTTGATGAAAAACATGAGGATGCTGAAGGTAGTTGTTCCACGGAAGTAGCATGTTCAAGTCAAACATCACAAGAAACTTCAGTGGATCAAAAAGATTTACCCAAATTGCGTAGAAAAGATTTAAATTTTGATGATCCAGTTATTGTAGCTGTTAAAGATAATAGTAAGAAACGTAACAAAAAAATAGAAAAATTTTTATTAAATAAAAAATTTATTTTTAGTTTCCGATCATCAAACTTTAATCGAGGCAGATGAAGAGGGAGAAATGGGATCCAGTGTTGAAGAATCAGAAATGTAAGTTCTAACTCCAAAAATAAATTTTTTTAAGACAATAAATTTCTTTTAGAAAATGCGCTATAACAATGAATTTACAAATGAAAATTAAAATTTCTGATAAACCCGTTCGTTGTATAACTTTAACAAAGTATGATAATGAAAATATTGTTATTACGGGTGCAGGAAATTATGGAGATGAAGAAGCTATACTTCGATGGAAAAAGGAAAAAAACACTGGTTTATGGATTAATGATCCCCTTGTAGATATGAGTATTCATGGGCGTAGACGAACAATATTTGGAAAATAAAAAACAAAAAATATTATTTATTTTTTTAGTTGTAAATTTATAAAAAAAATATAGGCTTACTTTTGAAAGTACAATTTTTGCTTCATTTTATTTAAGTATGTGTGTCAAAATATTTATTAGTAAAATTTATAAATAATATAAAGTTTCAAATACACACTTCAATTTATAGCAAGCATAATTTTAAAAACATGTAATGAAAAATGCAAACGTTTTATTTAAAAAATGGTAAAAAAATGGCATGGGGAAAAATAAACAAAAAAAACTTTTAAAAAAATTTATGGAATTATTATATCTTTAAGCTAAAAAAATAAACTATCGGCTTTATTAAAAATAAACAAAAATGCAAAAAGAAAAACTTCAATAAAGCCTATTCTTTCGTGGAAAACAAAAAATATTATCAAAAACAATCCAGATTTTACATAGAAAAATAGAATTTTGATAAATAGAATAAAAAGGAAAATTTTTAGCATGAATTTATCATTTTGCTTTAATTTACATACTATTATTCCTCTTGCCATTGTTTTGGAAATGAAATACGATAAACCCTTTTTTTAAAATTTAAGTTAAAATTAAAATAATCAAAAAAAACCATGAAGTAGCTTTTTAAACTTAAAAAAATCTATTGTTTTTATTTTTGAGGGAACTAAATTACAGAAATAGCCTTATTCTTATGATGCGCCGATGTCATTCTGCATCTATAAGTAAAATTTGATTGTTTGTAAATAGTTATAAAAAAAAGAAAAAGCTTTTAAAAGCTTCAAAGAGAATATGGTACAATGTTTTTTGAAAATATGCAAAATTTAATATTTTATTTATGCTTTTAGCTTGGGTTAAATCAAGAGAGAAAATACTGTTATAGAAGTCGTTTTTTCTAAGATTCGACCATTGATGGAACATTTCGAAAAAGTCGATTTCCATGTTTTGATCTTATATTTGACTACCCAGAGGTTTTCGAGGTCCCTGATCACGAATCTGAAGACAGTTTTAATGGTTTTGGCTTATAGACGCACGTGGTATTGGATTTTGGTGCTCCCCGCACAATTTCAAAAAATTTCGCACTTTGCTGCCCACCTGTGGTTATAGACAGCGCTGGCGGTTTACCGAAATCCTTCGGTTTTTGGTTTCGGTGAACCGAACCGAAACCGAACTTATCGGTTTTCGGTTTTTCGGTTTTAAAATCGAACCGAAGCTTCTCGGTTTTCGGTTTTTCAGTCTAAATTTTCGGTTATCGGTTCGGTTTAAAAAATTTTTTTTTGAATTTTTTTAACGTTAATTTTTGAATAAAAGTAAAAAATAAGGCATATTTTTGTCTTTTTTATGTATTTTTACTTGTTTCTAAGCCTTTTTAACCAAATTTTCGTATTTTTAATAAAAAAAACTTAGATTCTTAACCACCAATTTTTCATCAAACCGAACCGAAAAATCGATTTTTTCGGTTAAAAACCGAATTTTTTCGGTTTTCGGTTTCGGTTAACCGAACCGAAACCGAAGCTTATCGGTTTTCGGTTTTTCGGTTTGAACCGAAAACCGATATTTTCGGTTTGAACCGAAAACCGATATTTTCGGTTTTCGATTTTCGGTTCGGTTCGGTTCACCGAAAACCGAACCGAAAATGCACCGAAAACCGAACCGAAAAACCGAAAACCGCCAGCGCTGGTTATAGATAAGCATTTTTCTCTAAGTGTCTATGTTGCTTAGGCTTAGGCTTAGGCTTAGGCTTAGGCTTAGGCTTAGGCTTAGGCTTAGGCTTAGGCTTAGGCTTAGGCTTAGGCTTAGGCTTAGGCTTAGGCTTAGGCTTAGGCTTAGGCTTAGGCTTAGGCTTAGGCTTAGGCTTAGGCTTAGGCTTAGGCTTAGGCTTAGGCTTAGGCTTAGGCTTAGGCTTAGGCTTAGGCTTAGGCTTAGGCTTAGGCTTAGGCTTAGGCTTAGGCTTAGGCTTAGGCTTAGGCTTAGGCTTAGGCTTAGGCTTAGGCTTAGGCTTAGGCTTAGGCTTAGGCTTAGGCTTAGGCTTAGGCTTAGGCTTAGGCTTAGGCTTAGGCTTAGGCTTAGGCTTAGGCTTAGGCTTAGGCTTAGGCTTAGGCTTAGGCTTAGGCTTAGGCTTAGGCTTAGGCTTAGGCTTAGGCTTAGGCTTAGGCTTAGGCTTAGGCTTAGGCTTAGGCTTAGGCTTAGGCTTAGGCTTAGGCTTAGGCTTAGGCTTAGGCTTAGGCTTAGGCTTAGGCTTAGGCTTAGGCTTAGGCTTAGGCTTAGGCTTAGGCTTAGGCTTAGGCTTAGGCTTAGGCTTAGGCTTAGGCTTAGGCTTAGGCTTAGGCTTAGGCTTAGGCTTAGGCTTAGGCTTAGGCTTAGGCTTAGGCTTAGGCTTAGGCTTAGGCTTAGGCTTAGGCTTAGGCTTAGGCTTAGGCTTAGGCTTAGGCTTAGGCTTAGGCTTAGGCTTAGGCTTAGGCTTAGGCTTAGGCTTAGGCTTAGGCTTAGGCTTAGGCTTAGGCTTAGGCTTAGGCTTAGGCTTAGGCTTAGGCTTAGGCTTAGGCTTAGGCTTAGGCTTAGGCTTAGGCTTAGGCTTAGGCTTAGGCTTAGGCTTAGGCTTAGGCTTAGGCTTAGGCTTAGGCTTAGGCTTAGGCTTAGGCTTAGGCTTAGGCTTAGGCTTAGGCTTAGGCTTAGGCTTAGGCTTAGGCTTAGCTTAGGCTTAGGCTTAGGCTTAGGCTTAGGCTTAGGCTTAGGCTTAGGCTTAGGCTTAGGCTTAGGCTTAGGCTTAGGCTTAGGCTTAGGCTTAGGCTTAGGCTTAGGCTTAGGCTTAGGCTTAGGCTTAGGCTTAGGCTTAGGCTTAGGCTTAGGCTTAGGCTTAGGCTTAGGCTTAGGCTTAGGCTTAGGCTTAGGCTTAGGCTTAGGCTTAGGCTTAGCTTAGGCTTAGGC